>OZ026528.1:23526003-24741628 GCA_964019695.1 Loripinus fragilis
TAGAAGAAAACAACTACGTTAAAGTCGAGCGGCCCTGACCGAAACTCTTTGACTTGGAAAAATATCGCAGTTCGCCATTGGCAAAATCAACAGCCAGGAGCTACATGTACTGACTGATCCTGATTGTGCTCCAGAATCTACCAAATCTGTTTCAACTTCTAGGACTGCTCGCATGCGCGTGACAGGGTAATTAATCTTAGGGAAAATCCTTCTACTATCTCTTCCTTGGTTTTATTGCTTGGCTTAATCTCCCGATTTCCCACGAATGAGCTAAGAGTAGCTACGTATGCCAAAAAAACGCATCCGAATCGATTACGGTTCAGTTACGATGTACAAGAATGCCTTAGGAATCTGGTACGAATCACGCACGATTTTCTGAATCGGGGATTTCGTGGCTAAAGTTTTGAACAGTTCAAAACTTTTGAGCCGAATTCCCGATAGACCTACGAATTGCAAGAACTCACTACGGACTGTGCGAATCAGTTAAGATCTTCACGAACTGAGTACGATTCATCCAAATATTTGTCTATTCGTGGGATTCGGGGCCTGTGTGGAATAGGGGTATTATTACACACTACCAACGCATTATCATAAATCATTCTAAAGGCAAAAATAGCAATGTTTCAGAGTAATGTATTAGCAGTGTGTGCATTGATGAGTATATTTTGATACTTGGCCCACATTTAATAATTATTTCTAAAATTTAAGTCTTAAAGCAATAATTACTGCATTATATAGCGAAAAAGGCCAATAGCTGGTCTGACCAGTAGATATCACGTGATACACGTAGAAAGTGTCTATTTATGTTGTCTCAAAATCTGTCACTGAATTGCCTTAAAATCTGTGTCGCCCAATGGCTCTGTCGTAGCGTAGTCTTGTTCCCCTTCTCGGTATATGGTCCTTTCAGGTATTTGTATGGACCATACAAACTCGGTCTAGACCTTTATCCCAGACAGGTAGTGCTTTATCACGCACTAATCTGAGGCCTTTTGTCCAGCATATTTTAGCTTTAGCTACAAGTACATGTATGTGCAGATCTATATTATGTTGTGCAAATGCTCTGACAATATAAGTATGCTACATTTCTGTAACTATCATTTAAATTTGTCAGCTTTATTAAGATAGAATTTTGTTATGGGCCTGGCACTCTCACCTTTGTATCTACATAAGGTAGATTTCGCATAGCTTCTTGTATATAATCAATCTCTGACAACTGCGCCAGAGAGTCGACTCTTTGGCTCAGTGGTTAGAGCATTGGTCTTTTACCGTGGTTCGATTCCTAGCGAAGGCACGGGAAGTTTTTTCAGCTATGCTTTGCTTTGTTACGGCTATCATGTCTTAAGATAGGGGCTCGTCCAGGATTGGACATTTGTTCGCCTAAAAAGCTTTCCGTCCGCATAAATGATGACTCCTTTAAAGAGGAGGAGTGTTATGGGCCTGGCACTCTCACCTATATATCTTCATAAGGTAGATTTCGCATAGCTTCTTGTATATAATCAATCTCTGACAACTGCGTCAGAGAGTCGACTCTTTGGCTCAGTGGTTAGAGCATTGGTCTTTTACCATGGCGACCCGGGTTCGATTCCTTTCCGGGATTTTTTTTTCAGCTATGCTTTACTTTGTTACGGCTATCATGTCATAAGAATTTGATTATTTGATTACAATTAAAACCAATATGTACATGTATGTAATTCATATTGGCATGCCTGGATCCACGGGAATTTTTGCCAGGGAGGCCCAGGTCCGACTGCCAGAAAGCAGCTCTGAAAACGTTTTTTGTTGTTGTCTTTTTTAGTCCTTAACTTATTTTACAGTTTTACAGAGAGTTCCCAATGGTTATTTCAAAGAAAACTATAATTATCCAAGGTTTGATTGGGGTTCAATATTTTTTAGGGGGGGGGGTCCAACTTATTCCAGGGGGTCCAAATGCTAATTTCTATAGATGTCCATATTACGTGTGATTACGCAGCTGCACAAACTGAAGAGAAATCCCACTGTTTTCATTGTGGAACTAGCGGATTTAAAATACAAAGTACCATGAGAACTAGACTGGCTCCAATCCTTAAAACAACTTTTCATCAATGTGTCATATTATATACTTGTAGCTAGTCTTACTCTGATGGCTCAAACAGAGCCATCAGAGTAAGACTGGCTACAAGTAGAGCCATCAGAGTAAGACTAGCTACAAGTATATAATATGACACATTGATGAAAAATTGTTTTAAGGACTGGAGCCAGTCTACATGAGAACCTGTTGATCAAATAGCGGAGAATTCACATCCGGCTGCACATGTGCTTGCTCCGATTCTTGTATCAGTTGCCCATGTTCGAGCTTTAGATTATCTTATTTCCAGTTCTTGTGTACATATTGTAAAAAAAATCCTGAATGATTTCTTCCTGTTGTGAAAGAATTGAGCTTATCGAAGCGATCTAAAGAAACTAGAAACGGGCCCGCGCAAGCGCGGGTTATGATGAAAAGTGTTCTGAGCTCGGCTGAGCAGGGCAGATGTCCTCATAAATATTAAAATTGAGAACAATTGTTAGCATTTCAATATCTAAGAGTAGGATAAATACTAACGAAATTCTGATATGAATCAAGGGCCATAACTCTGTTATAAAGTATATTATCTATTTCTATCAACCTAACTCAAAAATAAGGCGGTAACGACCCAAGGGCGAATCTTGATCGAAACAACGCATGTAGCATACCGCACTACTATAGTGTTAATCGAAGTGACTGTACCGTACGACAACCAACGTATATGTATGCCAATGAAAACTGTAAGTTGTCATATCAACTTTAGTCCTTTTCCAATGCTTATTCATTCCCCTGAGATGACCAGATATTGAGGGGATGCGGACCTTGGGTCATATTTTAATGTCTAACTCATGCTTGTGCTGGCTAGATACTATAAGTGAAATATGAAATGAGCTTCACAGCTTAAGAGAGACCCACAGATGCCTGTACACACCATAAGCTCATCTATGAGCCTTCGGCTCAGATGAACTAAAACGTATACGAAATTTTGTGACTGCAGGAAAAATAGGCCAAAGTTTTCTATTCTGTCTGTATAGATTAGTATAATTGATAAAATGAATACAGCAAATTCATTCTGTATGAAAGAAAGACCAGGAATCGAAACAATGGCCACTTGGTTGATAGTAACACTCTACTGATTAAGTTAAGCAGCCCATCAGTTAAGAGTGGTGTATATGGTTAAAGCATTAATGAATGTGGCATTAAATTCAAAGTTTTGAAAAATGTCTACTGTAATATTCCAAAATTTTATGACTCCCTAAACTTTGCTGTAAATATGCCAAAAATTGAACCAAAAGGGTTTTTATAGAATAATACCAAATAAAGATATTGACAGAACTGCAAACAGTGAAGACCCTGATTAGACTGCTTCTCTAGGGACAGTCTGATGTGGGTCTGCACTGTTTGACCATACCTAATTGTCCAAAAAGTTGGCAATTTCTTTTGGTAATTGTGTTATCTTTCACGACTATTGATGAGGACAGTGATTATTACAATAAAGAGAAATGGGTACATACACTTTAAATTTATGTTTTCAACCAAACACATGGTGTTGGTAATCAAAAGTACTGTCGCAATGAGACGGTTCTTTTGAGCACCCAAAATATAAAACCATGGTTGCAAATAGAGCTTACACGTTTACAAAATTTTGTTAAGGTTTAGACGAATTCCAAATTCCATTCCGTTTACACGCACCTACACGGCATTTCTACACGTCGAATCACGGGTTCGTTGTAACTACCATGCAACAACAGACTTCTTTCTTCATAAGAAATGATACCTAAGTAAAGCTTTTATATTTGAAACGCAAAAATGAAATTGGTATATACATCCGCTGTAACTACCAGACAACAACAGACTTCTTTCGTCATAATAAATGATACCACTGTAAATTAAGCTTATATCTTTGAAATACAAAAAAGTATCAGACTCAAAAGTGCCGTATCAATGAGACGGTTCTTTTGGGCACCCAAAATATAAAACCATGGTTGCAAATATGGCTACCATGTTTACAATTTTTGTAAACGTTTACAAGGATTCCAGAAATCGAATAATACCATGGTAAAGCTTATATCTTTGAAACACAAAAAAAATCGGTATAAACACTTTAAATGTTTTCAACTATAACATATGTTGTAGGTACTAAAATGTACCGTCTCAATGAGACAATTCTTTTGTACACCATAAATATAAACCCATGGTTGCAAAAGGACTTCCATGTTTACAAATTTTTACACGAATTCCAGAAATCGATTGTTACCAATGTAAAGCTTATATCTTTGAAACGCAAAAAGAAATCAGTATATACACTTTAAATGTTTTCAACCAATATATATCTTGTGAGTACTCAAAAGTGCCGTCTCAATGAGACGGTTCTTTTGAGCACCCAAGATATAAAACCATGGTTGTAAATAGGGCTTTTACGATTTTGTAAACGTTTACTCGAATTCCAGAAATAGAGTGGTGCCACTGTAAAGCTTATATCTTTGAAAACGCAAAAAAGAAATCGGTATATACGCTTTAAATGTTTTCAACTAAAACATGTGTAGTACTATCTCAATGAGACGGTTCTTTTGAGCACCCAAAATATAAAACCATGGTAGCAATTTTGCAAATGACCTGTGCATAAAAGCGGGGTATGGTTGCAAATGATTTGTGCATAAAAGCAAAAAATAGGTGTGGTTCGGTAAAACAGTCGAGTTTCCAGTGGTTTGGTGTGTTTAGGGCTACACGGCATTTCCACATGTCGAATCGCGGGTTCGCTGTAATTATCTTCTTTCAATATGATACCACTGTAAAGCTTTAATCTTTGAAACGCCAAAAAAATCGGTATGATACACATTAGTTGTTTTCAACCAAAACATATGGCCACATATGTTGTGGGTGCTCGAAAAACATCTGAAGAGACTTTTCTTTCGAGCACCCAAAATATAAGGGGTCTGTAGCCTGTAGGTCAGCATTTTTTTCAAAACTCTGCTTTCAGGGCAGGTAAGTTTTATCTTATTTGCCTATAGGCTGTGAGGATTATTTACGTTTTGATTCGACAGGTACCCGTATGATGATCAAAAATATATGGAACATCGGTAAGAAAAAGTCTGCAAGAGCCGGAAATAGACTAACAATAACTCTTAAGGTGCCAACTAAGTATTGAAACCACACACCCTGGTTGTTTCACCCCTAAAAGTATGCATTTCCTGGTTCAAGCAAAACCTTCGTGCATTATCCATTTTCATAAATTTGACAATCCAGAAAATGAGCGAAAGGCAGGTTATACATACATGTATATATGTAGTTAATATTAAAATAAGTTGTTAATGGTGAGGTAAACTTTTTTTGAGAAACATGGGGTAATTAAATGCCATACTCCTTTTGTCGCAAGAACTGAACTGCAGCAAAAAATACTTAAAGAATCTGATTGGAACCTTATTTGGCAGACTATTGAGAAATGTTGCTGTAAATTTACCAAATTGGATCCAATCACCGAATCAAGCCTGAAAATGGTCAATTAGCTTGTTTATCTGTGTTTTTTTTTTTTTTTTTTTTTTTGGGGGGGGGGGGGGGTGAGGGTTGGGCATGTTTGGTCAAGGCGCTCATTGGAACATGAATTTAAGCGCCTAGTGTAACTGATGCTACCCACATCATCTAATTGCAAATTTTAAGACGTCTGCTGTGTCATCTGTTGATGACTTGAAATGCTGCTGTGGCAAGTAGTGTAGGCACAGATAAGACTGCCTTTTAGTCCACACTGTTTATCTGGAAGTATGGAACTCAACACAGCAGACAACAACAGCCGGATAATATGTTCTATTGCATACAAAATAACTAAGTACCATTATTCATTTATATTCACCTTTCTAGTAAAAGAAACCACTCAGGCCATCAAAGAATATGACATTTTCGGGCCATTTTGAGTCCGATTCGGTAAGTTTACAGACCCCCCCCCCCCACCATATCTAAATCCTTGTCAATACAAATGCTGTAGTAGACTTAGAGATAATGTTTATTTTGAAATAAAAGTAATGAGCTTTCGACAGACTTTGTTGTTCCTTTTTTTGTCCCTTACTGTGGCGCAGGACGATAGTCCTAGCCTACGCATGTGAATGACATGGTCACTTGCGTGCCGCCACAATATACGTTGGACGTATGCAACAACAACAGCCGGGAAATATATTATAATTTATACCAAATAACTCGGAACCATTATATTCGTTCATTTCCACCTTTCTAGTAAAATAAACCACTCAGATCAACAATCACAAAAACATGGCATTTTCAGGCTTGATTGAGTCCGATTCAGTAATTTCGGCCAAGTTCGGTAAGTTACGGACCCTCCAAATCTAACTCAATTTCAAAACTTTTTTTTTAATACATAGACTCCATTGAACTTTTGACAGACTTTGTCATTCCTTTCTATGTCCCTTCCTGTGGTGCAGGATGGTAGCCTATGCACGCCAATAATCACTTGGAATTCGTTAACCCCCCCCCCACCCCAAACAATATTTCCCCAACCACAGGCTCAGAATCAAGACCCCTCTCAAACACTTGAAAAGTCAAGTGATCGGCCAAGAAATCTGCTTAAATGTCTATACAAATGCATCTTTCGAGTGATGCACACTGTTGTCGTTGCAATTTGAACAGAAAAAATGTTATCGCCACTTCTAAAATGAGCACCACAACTTGAAAAAGTTTTGACCTTTCTCTGCCGACAGAATCGACAGAGAAAAATCAGTAATGATCTTCGCTGAAACACTCTTGTTGTTTTTGTGGAAAATCAGCGAGACTGAAAAACCCAGCTGACAGCAGCCATCTTTGTTTTTTTTATCGGGTCATTAGGCATGCACAGAAATGTTATCGGGTATGAAAGCCATGACCGGCCCGATCTGCCGTGCCAGAAATCTATTTCTATATACAAAAAAACATTATTACGTACCTTTTTATTTTGCAAATGAGAAAATATTTTATGCAGAGGATAGAGCAAAAATGAATAGAGAATTGAACCTCTTTGTTCTGTGGGAAATTGGATTTCTGGCGCGGCAGATCGGACACGGCAGCACCATGCGGTCACGGCTTTCATAACCATCATATCACGTGTCAACTTTGACCCTTGCAAGTGACGTATGACCGCGCGACATATGGAAATACACCTTAGGACCAATCGTTGCAGCCTTTCTTGGTAGAAGTTGGGAGAATATGAAAACATAGATCGATATCGTCCATTATCATTAGTTGATAAAGAAGGCGTTACCCTGTCAAAATTGATGGGAGATTATGGAATCTAAAACTGAATTGTATCAAAAACCTCAAAAACGAAATAAAAGTAAAAGAAGGTTAGATCGAAGTTATCAATGGGGGCAATATCTGAATAACTCGGTGTAGAAAAAATGCTGGTAAAATATACCGTTTCCGAGTTTTTGAGCGCAAAGGGCTCCTTTAGTAGTATAGATAAGGGTGTATATTTTATCTGTAGGGATGAGAAGTGAGAATTTTATGTACATGGAATTTTATGAGCCACATATTAAGCCCGGCATTTTGTAGGGTCTGATCTGGGCCCAAACTGTTTGTAAAAGTAAGTCACGTGTTTATTCCACCCCTGATATCACGTCATATAGGTAAACACATGTGTATCAAGATCAATCAACCTGTGTACTTTTAGAACAACCACAGTTTACCTACTAGTGTCGTCTGCTATGTGAGTTTGAAGCTTTCAAAACGTTAGACTGCTACACAATCCACTATCAAAATTGTGATACGTACGAGGTCGGTGTAGCAGTCTATAAAAACGCAAGCTTTTCGCAATCTGGAATACAATATTGAGAAAGCGCCAGCAGACTTGATACGAGGGACGTTTTTTATGTTCGTAGAGAGGTAGATTTAATGAAAACGGCGAAAGTAAATGCATACATCATGCATATATTTGGAAAAATTGAGCTTTTATCTATTTATGCAACCTAAAATTATTTCAAAGTGCATTACTTTAATGTCATCTAAGAGGCAAAGACATACCTATATATCGCACACTGGAAATATGGTAGAAATATGACATTTATGGACTTAGTCTCTGATAGAACGTCAGTAACAATTGCATGGAAATGGGTCCATAGCCATACACAGCTTCTGAAAATTTGGCTGCAGATCAAGGACACCACGTGCTACAATATTATATAAACACTATAGCAAATACGCAGCAATTATTGGATATGGGAGATTTATTTTGAACCTCAGCAAATTTAACAGTAGGCATATAAATTTTATTGTAGAAAGATGACACAAGTGGAAGTTCGATAGGGGGTTTTAATGTGGCTTAATATGTTAGCTGTTAAGTAGAATTATATTTTTTTCTTGTTTATATGGTAGATGGAAGTGTTGTGGTAACTTTAATCCCAAAACAAAGTTAATGATTTTGTTTAATTAGAAATGAACTGCAAAATAAATAGCCTAGGGGGTGCTAAAATACCTTATTTTGTACATAAATGACGCCATGGAGCGTTACTATACTTAGAAAATACATTAAAACTGTTTTTAGGCCTCTAAACAGGTGTTGAAATCACTGCAATAAGAAAATTATGCAGATCCTATTGTTATTGTGTTTTCTACGCGCGGTTGATTTACCCCACCCACTTTTTATAACATGGGGGTATGCCAGTAACGGAAGTTGCCAGTTACACACTTAAATAGATATATCAATATAACTGCTGACGAATGATTCAGTATATCATGCGCTATGTAAAAACAGAAGAATTTTTTAAATTTGTTCATAATCGTAATTTTAACAGACATAATAACTAGCACTGGACTGTTATTATTTTGGTATATTGATGGGTGTTTTAAAATTGTTATAAAACAGCAAACAGCATGCTTGTAGTTTTGCTGCACTCGTCTACGATTAGTGTTTGAATAATTGATTTTGATGGTGCGACAGAAAATTCGGCTTGAAAAATGCTTATATCACCATAGCGAATGGAACTTAACAGCGTCTAATTTCCTGCTTGCTGCGTGGTTAAAAAGGCATGGATTTCGACCAGTGTCCTTTTCTTGCCCCATTCAAAGCTATATATCTCGACCTAACAAAGCGCCAATGATGTAAAATTTATACCAGCTGATAGACAAAGGCCAGACCTTTTAAAATATATATAATTATGGTACCGTAAATTCTATATTTGTAGAGATACAGCCCGATTCTACGAACATAAAAAATGACCCTCGTAATTTTACAGTCAAGGGTCTGAATTTCGGTGATTTGTTTTACTGCGTGGGCCTAAGGGCCCCACGCAAAAATATCTAGAAATTATAACCTGTGACCCCTCGATATACATGTATGCACAATAAAACACCCCAAGGTGATTGTCAGATCAAGCCAGAAAATAAAAATCCGTTGGTACATAAGGGGTAATGATGGTGCAACTGAACGCACACACGCAATCACGCACTCGAATGAAGCTTCTCTACCGGGAACGACGTATCATACTTCTGCCACCTCGTGCACCGTATCCGACCGTAGCAGAACAGGTAAACCGTTGAACACTGGGAAGTACGTGATGAAACGTGACGAAACGGCTTGCATAAACATTAACTCGCCGTGGGGAACCGTGAGAAATCGTGGCATACCGGGACGAAACGTGTAGCTACCGTAGAGCAGCTGAGCCAAATGTAGCAGACCGCAACAGAACTAACAAGGCTTGGCAGATCGTGAGTTGTCGGGGGATTATGCCCCAGTCACACACACACTTACGGACTCTTACGGAGAATTTCGGATCAAACCGCAGTCGTCCGCAGAAAAATGAGGGCGGGGCCTAATTTCTTGATGCGTTTGAAAGACGCAGTTACCTACAGTTGCGGGTAGTAACGGATCATTGCGGATAAATGCGAATGTCAGCGGATTGATACGTTCCACTGAACCGACACAATGCGGACAGATACCAATAGATACGGACTTCATCCCTTTTATAACCTTCCCTTACCTTTAGATACGAGTAAATGCGAATAGATACCTTTAGATGCGGACTGTTGCGTATACTTAGTGGATCTGATTGTGACGTTTGCAACCGCATTGCACCCTATCGTTTGTTCATCATTTGCTTTTTTTAAAAAAACAGTATGCTTGGAAACAAGAAGCAGCAAATAAGAAGCATTGCCTCTAGAAGGCCCACTCTCAACCTCAAACATCTCAACAGGATGGCAATTATTTATCTAGCCAGTCCCTACGCCTCAGACATAGTCAGCAAGAGACAGCGGATACTGAAGACACAGATGTCAAATAATCTAAGAAGAGGCCATGTAAATAATATGAATTAAATAATATACAAATAAGTTAAACATACGCTGCTATATGACGACGGTTTTTGAGCAATATTAGGTAAGATTCTTTTATCTATACATGCAAATGCAAATATGTCATATGATAAATAGGATATTGCATTTGCGATCACAAATTAATGAACTATATACCATTTGTTAATGATAACATTCTTGGCAGAGCCTCACATATTATCAATTTACCTCATCTCATTTAATAAATGCAATAATACATGAACGCTCATGCAAAACAAATCCATGTTTTAAATCTTAGAACATTCAGTATTTTCTGCATACACTTCCTCCCGATATTCTTTTAGCCCCTATGGCCAGTATGCCAAAGGCATTCTCAACACATCGTCTGGCACGAGAAAGACGATAGTTGAAGACTCACTCTCCTGTTCCAGAGGCGCTGTAGCAAGGGGACTCATCATCCACATATAGGGGTCGAAACAATACGTATTTATCCGCATATGAAATCAACCATTCGCAACTATCCGCAACGATCTGCGTGTATAGGTAAAAAATACGCCAAATGCGATAAGTAACTAAGCGTTACTAAAAGTAACGACCCGAATGAAACCGTACCAGTCCGCAACTTTAGGTCGACTGCGGAATGATAGGTTTTGACACGTTTAGATACGAATGAGATATGGATAGGATACGAATAAATACGTATTCTTGCATAGCGTTACGTATCATTGCGTTATTTTCATCCGCAGAACTTTTTTGATATTTTTCAAAATTTGGGCGCGGATGGAAATGACCTTGCGGTAAGTTGCGGATAAGATACGAACTGTTACGTACTCTGCGGATGTGATACGTATCGTTACGGAATGAACGGATAGTTGCGGACGGGCTTTATGTATCATCCGCAGGGTCCGTAAGTGTGTGTGTGACTGAGGCATTACTCTTGCATCCCGTCCCGCTACGGACATACTCCACGTTTTTCTACGGTCTGTTATGTTATGTCACGTTTCTTTACGTTCTCCGCGTTCAACTATATATACGACTCAATAAGTAGGTCATTTCCGCCGTTGCTGCCGTGGCAATTTTTTTGACATTTAAAAACGGCAAACACGGCGAGCTACGGTTTGTCCATCCCGATTCCCTACGTTGTGCCACGATCACCCCGTTTCGTCCACGATGGCCTGAAACGTGACCGGCGACATAGTGTAAACGTAGCACAAGATCGGGGCTAGGATGGTTGAATCATTGCTATTACAAGTAAGTTCAGGGCAAAGTGCCTTCTTTAACAATACAACATGACACAACACGATGCTACATGTGGGTCTCAAACCAGTGAACCGTAAATCTAGCACTCCGCCACTGCCGCCCGGCTTCTGGAAGCAATATCACACCGGGTAGGCGGCAATCGAAAACGCTCTTAACAATCGACGAACGCGGATTAAAAATTGCTAGAAAATGCTTTTTCAATAGCCATTTGTCGCCCGCCAATCGAAAAGTTTAACTCTGTTTCTAGCTATTTTTATCAGAGTTCGTCGATATATAGTTATAACGTTTTCGATTGCCGCCTATCCGATGTGATTACACGCTTATCATTTCGCACATCATGCCAATATGCTAGAACTGTTGTGGTTATGAGCTTTTGGACAGACTGGTCTGGGTAAAAAGTGAAGACAGAGATAAGGTTGCTCCGATCAGCATCTTCATTGATTGAACCATTTGGAAGGAATTTACTTAAAGGGGACGGCAACCCTGATGATTACTATATTTTATATGAGAGATCTTAATAAACCATGAATTTTGATACCAGTTTCATCTTAATCGGTTGAAAACGTAGAAGTTGTGGGCGTTTGAATATTTGCAAATGGACTGTAATGGAAGCGGCCCGCATATTGTAGGTTTAGTGACGTCACACAGCCTAATTAAATATGCGTAATCAAAATAAAAGAGAAACCAATGGATTAGTTGCAATTATTTTTAATAAAACATTTTCCTTATGTGTAAAGCTACATATCTGCTGAAACACAGATGCTGTGATAGTATTGATAACTTAAAATTAAGCAGTTGAAAAAATTCTGAAAACTAATAAAATATTCAAAATTGCGGCTAAATGTTGGCCATATTTAATTCTTTAAATGCCCATAACTTCCCCAATTTTTAACCGATTTTGATGATACTTGTATCAAAATTCATGGTTCATAGAGTTCTTTCTGATGAATCTACTTATCATTAGGGTTGCTGTCCCTTTAATAAGCACTCCTTGTACACAAATAGTTCAAGATTACAACTGTGCAAGTACCAGGTTAGCAAACTGGTAATTCTAAAATCAAATTTAGTGATATAACGGTCATGCAAATCACGGTAAACAATTTGCATTATAATGGCAGATATTTCAATACTGATTGGCAGCTAATATCATGCCAGCCAAGACTGACAGTGACGTCATGTTTTGTGTACAAAGTTATCAGGGTTTTATAATCGATAGATCACTTGTGTATTAATCCTATCCACAGGATAGGATAATTACATAGGTGATCTACCGATTCGCGTTAGCTCAAGTGGAAATTACAAGTTAACGTTTTACTTAACAATTGTAAACAAAATATTACGTCACTGTCACTTTCGGTTGGCACGACAGTAGAGATGTTTGAAAGAGGCAAACACAATGGACATGGTTCTTGATAAGTGTAAATGTCAAATAGTTTTCCTTATATTCAATAGTATATGTTGTCGGTACACATTGGAATTGCCTCATTGAGGCAATTCCAATGTGCACCTACAACATATCTTTTTAATAAATGCGGAGAATTTCACCAAAAATGATGTTCGCTAACTAAACTCTTCGGCTAATTATATGCTTCAATGAAATTAACATGTCGAAATAGAAAGGTTTTCATGTAGTTTGGCATGCACCTGGCTGACAATAGTAGATGGCCAAGTTTATGTTATTGACAGCTCATCGTGAGATGTTTTATTGGAATAAAATGCTAAATTGGTACTTGCCTGGTTGTATATGATTTCCAACAGTATGGTATTTTCGACCATCAAAGACTCAGACCAGCCTTTAGCGTACGCACAGTCTGATCAGAGCCTTTGCTATAGGCGCTTGGCTTGAATATTCTTTATTGTTAAGCTACTGGTCGAACTTCATTTGGAGTTACTACACTTAAATAGAGGCTGCACATGATCATCCGAGTCTATACTAGTCAAAATGTCACATTGTTGGAAATCAACGGCTCCTATTCCTTTTTTCGAATACGGTGTTGAGCTAGATCTACATATGCACTGACTGATCCTTGATCAAATGGGCCTCGTCGCGAGAAAACCTGTCTTCGGGGTTTCCGACAAGCGAGTTTCAAACCAGTCTCCTCAGCTACAGAGACTAGCTAGAAAATTGAAATTTCATCTGTAAGTTTACATATAATACATTCCAAAACGCGAATAACAAAGGCGCTGATCAGACTGTGCGGATGCGCAGACTGGTCTGCGCCTGTTTTTTTCGCAAACCCCCGAAGACAGGTTTTCTCGCGTTGCGGCCCAAATGACCTACAAACTACTCTGTGCCATCAGAGTTAGACTAGCTACAAGTATATGATATGACACATTGATGAAAAATAATTGTTCTAAGGTGGACTGTCGCCAGTCTACCTCGGACAGTATTTATACTGGGTAGGAGAATGTACATAGCATTACACTGTTAAAATTTTAGGGGTGTGCTGATTTTAAGAATTAACAGTAAATCTTCGCCCATTTGAAAACATGCGCGGATCCAGAGTTTTTTCAAAGGGGAACAAACTTTGACAACTTTTTATTTATTTACTTTACTTTATTTTATTCATTTATTTATGTATCTATTTATTTATTTATTATTACTATTATCATTAATCTTATTATTATTATTATTATTTATATTTTTGATTTTAGGAAAGAGGATACAAATACCACTAAAAGTGGGCCATCATCGGCCCGACAGCGAAAACGCCATTGAAATGACGTTTCGCTGACTGTTGGCTTGGTAGCTTTGTGAATTTTCAGGAGATCCTGACCAGTATTGCTAAGAAACCCTATATTTTGTGATTTTTCAGGGAGGTGGGATCCTGACCTCTGGATTCGTACATCCGTACATGGCAAATGTACATTGCAATAGGGTAAAGTCAGGTAACTTCGGACATCGGGTATATTCGGACATACGTTTGCAAACAGTAAAAATCCAGATGAGACGGTTCCGTATGAGCCGTCTCATTAGGATTTTCACTGTTTTCTTAGTAAATTTGTTTTTTTTATTCCAAAAATTATAATTAAATTAAATTTTGAAACAAACAAGGTCGCTGTCCGAATTTACCTGATGTCTGAAGTTATCTGACTTTACCCTAGATCAGCTTATTCCAACAATCTGCATGTTACACTCTGTAACAGACAGAGACATTACCTAAACCCAATAATAATTCTTGAATGCTACAAGCCAGCCGTACTGTGGCCCTGAGCTCAGGGCCTGGCCTTTCATTCAAGAAGAGTTGTTGTCAGTTACTGTACAAGCGAAAGTATGTGTACGAAGTACTGGTTAACTGCTTATTCAAGCTTGCCCAGAAAAAAGTGTTGTTGACCGCCATTTACATCACTGTTGGCTTTGAATGTAAAGCAACAAATCTTACAAAGGGCATGGCCTACTCTGAGTTAATTTGACTCTTTAATGAGCTTAAGTATTTCCATACTCGTCTCTCTCAGCTCTGAGAGATTATATATTTGTGACGCTTCCTACCCCAAGAGCTGATATGAATCAATCCCAAGGCAGGCTGCGCCCCAGTCTTCTGCTATGATACTTTATTTATTTTAAGACTGGTTAATCGGGGCCCTTTGTTTCCCACTCATAAGAGTGGGTCCCTCAGGGGTCCGACTGCAAATACAAAATGACAGCAAACAGCATGTCAATATATCACTCCTTGGCTCTGCGTCCGTGCGAGGGTTAACATAGCACAGCCACAGAGTCCAGGGGCGAACGCTCCAGTTCTTAAAAGTTATGTTAAATACCTGTTGCTGTTTAAGGAGGTTTAAGCTTAATGCATTGTTTCCAAATTGTTATTGTATATTTGAAAATAGCTGTACATATTTGATTTTGAGTGCGAAGATCTAAAGTTTTGTCATTATTTCCAGTTTGAAGTAGGTTTGAATTTAGAATAATATTGGGTGTAATGTTTTGAAGTTCCAAAAGAAGGGCGGTACGTTCAGCATTATGAACTGTACAGGTTTCAAATATATGTTGAAGCGTATTGGGACCAAGCCAACAGTCTGCACATCTTGGGATACTGCGAAAACGACCAATTTTGTGGTAGTATTCGCCTGTTGGCAGAATTTTATGCAAATATTTGAAGATTATAAGTTTTTCATTTGATTTTTGAATTTTAGCATAATTGTTCCAAATAAGATCCCAGTTTGCTGATGGATATTTTAAGGTTATGGTTGGAGAGTTATTCATCTTATTAATTATTAAGGTATATATAAGCCTTAAATTTGGTATTTTCCATATATTATCATGAATTCTGTATTTTAATATGGTTGATTTAATGTGTTGATTTTCTTGAAAATTTTCAATATTATGTAGATATGTGTTTGCAGCATATGGTGCATGATAGAATTTTAAATTCAGGCCAAACCAATAAATATATAAATTTGCCCACGGCTGATCGAGATTGAGTTCTATCCTGCGTAAGGTTTGAATTATTATACTTTCTCGTTTGTGTAGGACCGAAGGCAATCCCAACCCTCCATGAAACATATCTTGAAATATTGTATTCCTTGATATTTTGTCATGACCAGACCATAAAAATTGAAATAGTAAAGTGTTAATTTGTTTTATGTAGTCTATTGGTAAATCAGTAAATATCATTGTATATTGAAGTAAACTGAATATGTAGGTTTTGATAATTATTACTTTTTCAAAGAGATTAAAATAGCAATTGTTCCATTTATTAATGACTTGTTTAATTTTTTGAATTTTGGGCTCATAATTTTCTTTATTTTCATTTTTGCCAAATATAATTCCATAAACCTTAATTTTGTCTTTAAAAAGATTTGCAGGGGTAATTTCTTTTAGATCTTCCCAGTTCCCAAATGTTAAAATTTCTGTCTTATCTTGATTAATTTTTGAACCAGAATTTTTTCCAAATAAATTTGTTTCTTCATTTAAGTATTTGTATGATTTTTTGTCTTTAATAATAACTATTGTATCATCTGCATGCTGTAAAGATTTTGTATTATTTTCACAATTGGGAAGGTCTATTCCTAAAATGTGAGGATTGGAATTTATTTTAAAAATCATGGGTTCAAGGCCTAGAGCATATAAGAACATAGATAGGGGGCATCCTTGTCTAACTGATCTTAAAATTTTAAAAATAGGTGTAAAAGTGCCATTTATTAGTATTTTGGACTCAATATTTGTATATAACATTTCAAACCATTTTATAAAATTGGGGGGAAAGTCAAATTTTTTAAAAACTATTTTAAGAAAATTATGCTCAATTCTATCAAAGGCTTTTTCCTGATCTAAGGCTATTATTGCATATTTTTGATCATTTTGTCTAATATAAGAAATTATGGATTTTAGGTTTAAGGCATTATTAATTATAGATTTATTGGGACCACAACTTTGAAAATTGTTCAAAATAGTTGAAATATTATTTTTAAGTCTCATTGTTAAGACTTTTGTTAAAATTTTATAATCCAAATTGAGTAAAGATATGGGTCTCCAATTCTTTATCTCATCCGGACTTCCTTTGTTTTTGAAAATTAGGGTAATAATGCCTTGTTTGAATTCTTTAGGTAAATTATTTTGTAGAAAACTATTATTATAAAGTTCCGTGAGAATTGGTACCAGTTGTGGCCTAAAAGCTTGATAAAATTCTGCAGTTATACCATCGTTTCCAGGAGATTTATTTTTATTTAGTAATTTTATAACTGTGTCAACTTCTTTTTCTGTGATGTATTGTCCTATATTTTCTTTTTGAGTATTTGTTAATGTCGGGGGCTCAAAATTTTCTAAATATTTGTAAATGCTATTATCAGGAATATTTTGAGAAGAGTAGAGATTTTGGTAAAATTGTTGAATTTCATTTAAAATGTCATGTTTTTCAGTAAAAGTTGTATTATTTGTTTTAATCCGAAAGATAAATTTTGATGTGCCTTTATTAAATTCTTCTTTCCTATCTAGATCTTTACTTTTAGCATAAATATTGTTTAAAGTTTTATTTTTAACCCTGATTAAGTTTCCAGAAATTTGATATTTCTTTAAATCATTTTCTTTTTGATTAACATTTTCCATTAGTACCTCTGGAATATTTGAATTTTTTAAAAATTCTACAGCTATAGCTTCACTTTTCCGCAATTTTGATAAAAATGAGCCAAATTGTTTAGAAATCTTTTTGATTTTAGCTTTAAAATTTGACCAATTCTGATGGGGTGTTCCCAATGATTTCATTATATTATATTCATTAATTAAATTTTTAACTTCTTGTTGAAATGAGTTGTTTTCTAACAAAGTATTGTTAAATTTCCAATAATAGTTACCCCATGATTTAAATTTGTCTAAATTTAAGTTTAAAAGAATTAATTTATGATCTGATATGCCATCCAAATGCTGAATTTCAAGAATTTTTGAATGAAATGTTTGAGGCACATAGATTCTATCAATCCGACTTGCTTTATTTGTAAAATTTGTTGTGTTATAAAAAGATTTAAAAGTATCTATTAAGCCAAAATCTTGTAAATTAAAGGAATCTTTTATTTTACCATCATAGAAATTTAATCCTGATGCTCTATCATCATTAAATTCTACAAAGTTAAAATCCCCTAAAATTATTAATTTTTGTTTTTTAATTTTAGATAAATAATTTTTTAAGTCCTTAAAAAACCCTATTTTTTCAGTTATATGGTTTTGTACTGGAGCATAGACATTTATAATTCCCACTGTCTCCTCTGCCTCAATAGATATATGCATTACTCTATATTTTAGAGAATTAGAATTGATATCATGTTCTTTAATTTTAAAACCATGTAATCTTTTTCCCACAAAGATAGCTACTCCACAAAAATTCCTCATTGTAGTTTTTGTAGAGTTTGTTTGTATGAAACTAAAAGACTTTGTCTGTTTTTCAATAAAATTTATGGTTTCTGAATTAATATTATGTATTTCCTGCAGACAAAGAATATCCAAATCATTTTGTTTAAATATTTCAATTAATTTGTTTTTCTTACACTCTAACCCATTAATATTTTGCGTAGCTATCTTCATGATGAAAGTTTAAGGAAAATTTCTTTATTTTATGCATGTATGCAATTCTGGAGCCCTGATACTGATTGCACCATGGTGCACCCAGCACATAGGCTCCACAAATGCCATTTATCATAGGCATAGGAGACAGTGGATCCATAAGTAATGATACAAAAGTAAAAAATAAAACTTTGAAAAATAAACTATTGGTTGTTAGCAATAATGTAAACATCATTGCTGATAGAAAATGGCTGTCACTGCCCCAAGGTATAAGTGACAAACAATTTTCTATATGAAGGTACTGCTGAGTCCTTGTTAATAAAAAGCATTTAGCTTTAATAAAGCTTATAATAAGCACCAAAGTCAACATCAGTATTGCAGAAAGAAGGCTGCCATCACTCTTGAGGGTGTATGGCAAGCATTCCTCCCTCAAAAATGATGTAAAACAGCTTTCATGGTTAATTTGAAGCATTATATAATGCATAATAGTAGCAAGTGGTAGCATTGATGCTTGCATCAATGCTGATAGGAAATGTCTGCTCCTGCTCCTAAGAGCAGGCAACATACAAAAACCTATAGTAGGATTTTTAATTAAGTGATAAAGTATGTCACATCTCCCTAGAGTATGCGACACACTATTCCACTCAGAAGGCCTGTTATTGTGTGGGGAGTTCAGAGGTAAGTCAGAAAACAACAAGATTAATATATATTTGCTAATAGATTTCTTTTTTTGTTTTATATTTCCCCCATCTGACCAGTAAACAGGTGTTCTATCATATTTTCCCACAGGAAAAAATAATAGTACACCTCTCCCCTCCCAGATAGCAGAAATCTCCAAGATATCTCTGGGAACATAATTACTTCCTGGCTTACTCCAAAGTTGTGACATTGCACCGTCCATATCTAAACTATTGACTTTCTTAAAAAACTCGTTCCAAAAATTCAGTAAACCCAGGATATCATAAATTATTCTCCCTATCTCCAATACAAAACATCTGTAGCTTCGATATCTCTGTAAAGTGAGTGTTTCACAGCTCTCCCCTATTGGGGAGATCCATGCAACACCTTTACCAAGTAAATTACTATATATATTATACATATTGAATAATAAGTACTGTGTTGGTTGTATATATTGGTTAGTTGGGGGTGTCCCACTGTACCTCTCTATAGAGAGGCACAATGTCACACTCCCAACCTCCCAGATAGCAATGAAGCTGAAAATAATAGATATAAGTAATGTTAGAATTTTGAATTTATTTTTGTTATTATTATTGCTGTGGTGAAAGAGCAAGGCATCTGCCCCATCTGTATCCCTTTGATCCTTTTCTACACACTTCTTAAAACAAAAAACATTCTGAATCTCACTCCAGCATCGTGTTAAATCACCGTCCATATTCAATCTAAAAACCTTCTGAAAAAACTCGTTCCTGAAACCTTCTAAACCTCTTTTGTGAAACACCGTCCAAGACACTCGTAGATCCATTATAATCAAAATTTAAGGGTACAGATCTGGGGCTTCTGCCTGCTCTTCTTCACCATTTGCATCAAAAAAGGAGGTATCTTCTTCAGCACTGTTTGTTTCCGATCCTGCTTCCCCTGTATCTTCTTGTGAGGATATATATCTGTTCTCGTCTGGTTTGATCTTATAAACGTCCTTCTTTCTCTTTTTCTTGTTTCTTTCCTGCTCGTCTTCTTCATCTGGATTGTCTGTGAGATTATTAAATGAATTACTGGTTGGTATGATGTCTTTTCTTTTTGGTTTGGATGGTCTTATTGGTTTTCTTGGTTCATCATCCTGTGAAAGGCAGGTCCCATTTTTGATTGTGTGTCTGCCTCCCTTTGTTACTCTTGCCCATTCATTCTGTAAACGTTGTTCTTTATCTCCATCCTTTGGGCTGTCCACGTGTTCTTGGTTCATCTTTTCTTCTTCTTCCTCTACCTGCATACTCCATGATTTCGCATTCTGTACATTATCATTCTCACTCCATATCTTGTCTTGCTCCTCAAACGATTTCCCTTCAAGTCTTCTCTCTGGTGGTATCCAAGGGCTTTCCTCCTGTGTTTCATTCGCATCCGCTGGTACCTGTAATCTTGGGCAGTCTGTCCTGAAATGGCCTTTCTGTTTACAGATCGCACATATTGGTGTGCGATCCTGTCCCTGGTGCTTTATCTTAATTCTATTCCCTCTGACGTATAATGTAGTAGGTAGGGGCTTATACAGTTCAGTAAAATTAACTGACCTTATACCATTAAAAATTTCTACTCCTTTATATTGGTGCATGAATATGCTCTGGTCTTGGAGTTTCCCGTATGCTTGCAATTTTTGTAGAATATGCATATTTGATAGTTCGCGAGGTGCTTCAAAAATCATGACTTTAATAAAAGGAATCTTTTTAATGTCTTTCAAGGATCTGTTTTCGTATTTTTCTAGTGGCCTTCCTCTAAATTGAATGTTGGCACAATCAATTGTTTCTTCTACTGTTTGCCTTTCTGTTTTAGAGTAACATGTTATTTCAAATACACTAAAGTTATCCTCATTTTTTAGTTGTAGAATAGTATCAACATGCTGATCAATTTTCAGGGTGGTTATGTATCCTACTAGCTCTTCTGCTTTAGTATTATTCTTAACGGAATATGTTACAGTTGTTGTACGTTCTATTGTAACCTCTTGGAGGTACTGATTGATTTGTCTTGTTCCTGCAATATAGTTATCCCCTGTTATGGGGATAGAGTTGTTGTTAGCGTCTTCGCTAGCTTGCATGTCCGTTTCCGTTTCCATTTCGTTACCCTAGATTGATGCCATGTAATAGTCACAATTTCTCGCGATTCTAATCGCGTTATTCGGTAAATAAAATGTAACTTACATAGTCCTAGGCGTTCTTCACACAAATATTACATCATTTTTATTTTTATAAATTCACTATACCACGGCGGCCACATTAAAAGCATTTAACCGACAAATGGTATATTATATTATTATAGATACCACGGCTGAGAGATTATACGAATTTCCACGTAGCACAGACCGAATTATGTGCAATAAATTATGTGTATATACATAATTTATTTGCAAATATATTGGTGTCGTATTAAGCGAAAATAACAGTGTGTTTATGTGTATGACTCTGGTTAAGCCGTGATTCATTACCTTATTTTCAAACGGTGGCATCAAAAGAATATTATACATTTTTATCTTCATAAACCGGGCAAACAAAAATCGAAACATCATATAGAATTAAGGGGGCAGGGGGTGAACTATGTTTTCAAATGATTATTTCCCTTACTTTATGAAATTTCTGATGAACAAGTATTGGTTTTTGTAAAAAGCTAGCAACAAATCAAATCAAATCATTCTCCAAGCATTTTGGCAAATTAGAAACATACTGCATGTATATAGTAATCGTACAGAGTAATGTACTCGTACATGTATAATGGCGTCTTGTAAATTTATGAGGCATCTTAAAGCAGTTCTAACTGGGCCTCGTCGCGAGAAAACCTGTCTTCGGAGGTTTGCGAACAACAAAGGCGTAGACCAGCCTGCGCATCCGCGAAGCCTGATCAGCGCCTTTGTTATTCGCTTATTGAGATGTATAATATCTCAACCTGCTACAAGCAAACTTTCAATTTTCTAGCTAGTCTCTGTAGCTGAGCAGGATGGTTTGAGTCTCGCTATTAGGGAAACCCCGAAGATAGTTTTTCTTGCAGTGAAGCCCAACTGAAACAATATAAAGCCGCGTTTAACACTATAACGAATTGGCTCAGGGTCTGCTCTGCGTTTTAGCACAACGGTTAAAGGTCGTTTCCAGTTCGTTGTAAAACGTTCGCGTCCCAGGGAGGGTACTCTGATATTTTCATACATACGTAGGGCTCGGACCTTTTTTGGGTTCAATATTTTGAAATTCAATACTTTGGGAGGTTTCATAAAAATCAATATTTTTGGAGGGTATGAAGATTTGGTGGATTTTTTTTTTTTTTTTTTTTTTTGGGGGGGGGGGGGTGGGACTTGGACTTGTTTTAGGGGTTTTTTCTAAGTATTTTAGAGTCTTTTCTTATATACTGAATTCAATAAGGACGGTTTGCGGACAGAAAGCAGTTTATATATGACCAAGATCTGACGGAAGGGACCTTCCGGCAATAAAAGTCAAAAGTGAGATCTTTACAGAGAAAGAAAGACCTAGCTGTTGTGAACTATTACAGAAAATTTGAAGAGATTATCCTTACAAATAACAAAGATATGAGCGCTTAAACTCGTATATATACAATACAATACATACAATACAAATACCTTTATTCAGCATTAAACATAATACAATGTTTCTAGCCTACATCGGCAAATATACATACAATGAGAACATGAAAAAAAGACGTACATATATACATATATGTGTCATTTAACAAGGAGCAATAGATAGATAGATAGATAGATAGATAGATAGATAGATAGATAGATAGATAGATAGATAGATAGATAGATAGATCGATGGATGGATGGATGGATGGATGGATGGATGGATGGATGGATGGATGGATGGATGGATAGATAGATAGATAGATAGATAGATAGATAGATAGATAGATAGATAATATTTTATACAAATACAGCGCATAGTAGATAGATTAGTAGATAGATAGATAATATTTTATGCAAATACAGCGCAGCGGGTATATAATAAAAAACAATTTTCCTGAGGCGCATCTAGCATTTCTTCTGATATGTTTAGTGAATTGATATACAAGCAGTCCGGATCCAAGTCAGGTCCGACGGAGCGTTGGTCCTGATCTGGATCCACACTGTTTGACACCCCGACGTTTTATACTGCTGTTTTATAGGTAATGACTAATCACCAGAGCCGCCTTTTAAAACATGTTTGTTACTTGTGCGCTATTTTAATTGCTTGAGCAGAAATGCCCAAAAGGGTGCTACTTTATACAATACAATACAATATATATATAAATATATTGTATTGTATTGTACTTTATGCAAATATATGATATAAACTGTAGGTAGTTCTATAGTAACACGCGATATCATAAAATGTTAGGTCTGTCATTTATTAAATAGCTGGCACAGATCCAGGACCTTCATCTACAAATAAAGGTCACAGGTATCCGTACCAGATATTGAAACAAAATGACTTGCGAACCACTCACTCCCGTGTAATCAGTCCTTTTTCGAAAGCGAAACAAAAAGAACTGGTTTGGGTGTATGTGTTCGCAGAGTTGATTACTTGTCATGTCATAGGAAAACCCATATATAAATAGACTCAACAAAAAATATATACTCAACAAAAAAGTTAAGGAAATAGAGTTTGATGGGATGTAACAAAAGATCTAAAATACTTAAAGACTTTTGAATTCCACAGTCTTATAATGTGTCCATTCATCTTTATGGATGCTTTATTTGTGTTTGTAGCACCTATAGTGGCTTTAAAAATCAATGTCAAAGTTGACTGGTCTTCATGCCATTTTTGCGCAAAATTTCAATATACGGATTAATCACTGGTTTTCATGCATTGACGTTAGCCTGGTCCCTCGGGAGATTTTAAAAACCGAGGCAACAGATCTAGTGGCTATAGTGGGAATCTTGATCAGTTAATCGTACATGTTGTTGATGCCTGTTGTTGTATTGTCCTGCATTTCGCTGTGCCAGAACCAGTGCCAGTACTGGTCAGGCCACGGACGACAATGCCGGAATACATCTTGCAGAATCAGCAAACTTTATCAGAACAATGATGTGTGCATTGACTGGTCACTGCATTCATCAGACATGTCTACAGTTGAACATTTTGGACAAAGGGTTCGACGCATAATCATGGCAACAATAAACCCCTAGGCTCTTGATGCGACGTTACAGGAGGACTGGACACCAAACCACCAGAATTATTCAGAGTATGCGAAGCCAGTAGGGTCCTAATTTGTCGCTAATGTGGGACTCACTCGCTACTGAAGGCATTCTGATCTCCCAAACGTGACATTTATGGCCATCACGTAAATTTATTGTGACATTCAAAGGAATTTCAATTCAAGTTTTGAAAACTTACAGCTTATTCATGTATTTAGCGTCAAAAAAAAAGAAATATTCTTTAGACACTTTTGTGCGAAAAATGAGTTGACCCCTAGGTTACTTGACACAGTGCCACAACAAGGATATTAATGCTAGCGAACCCAATGAAACATTTTGTTCAACCAATTAAATGTATCTCAACAAATAAATGAAAATTTAATAATTGTTTCTATTGGTGTTCTTATATTCCATGGTTTTCTGAGATTTCTTTAATTTTTTTTTGTTGAGTATATATGATGCGTTTTAAACATGGCGTCACTTAACGTTGTTAATGACGTTCTGACGTTAACATATGACGCTAATACAAAACGCTAGGAGCATTATTGCAAGAATGTTCCATGTTTCTGAAAATTTGATGTGTATGCAATTGCATAGACTGCGTAAATAGGCTACATACGCACATCCAATGTTTACAAAAGCATTTGAAATGAGATATGCACAGCTGTTGCCATGGCAACATACATTATGCGTATCACTTAATTTTATCAGAACTGTTTGCTCCTGGCCTTTGATTGTATAACATGTAAGAAGCAAATTGAGTATATTGGAAGAACCTGCAAAATCTTGAAAATTTAGACGTTTTTGAAATTTTGATTATACAAAAACTGCTAAAATGCCCGAAGGACCCTTTTGTCAGATCCGCGCTATATATATATATATATATATATATATATATATATATATATATATATATATATATATATATATATATATATATATATATATATATATATATATATTAAAACCAAGTTCCAATCGTCAAACTCATTATTTCTGACCAAACGCTAATAAAATTGAAATGATTTTTGCCTATATATGTGCATTTAAATGGGCAAACGTTTAGCAGTGTTTTTGAACAGTTTTCTTTTACCTCAAAGGTTTTTGGGTTAAAATGCAAAAAACGCATTTTTTTAAAGAAAAAATGATTTTGAGAGTAGTTTTTTTGAGAGGTGGTTACAAACTGATCTTTCCGACTTGAAAAACACCAAACAATTGAAATTTTGCTTATGGTGGATTTTTTACGCATTTTTAAAATGTTGCATTTTTCTGACTTTTTCGAGATTTTTGAAATTCAACAGTATTTCCTGGTAAAATTGTTAAATGCACTTAATTCTATTTGAACACTGTAGGCCAAACACAGTAGAACTTGATTAGTCCATTTATGGCGATTAAAGTATTACGACTACTGTGACTTCCGGTTTCAATGTGAGAGTTTAAAAATCGATTTGGTAGCATAATAATTTTGTTTTTTCAATTCTCAAACACGAACGGTGACGTCTGGTGATAATGAATAATCACTGAAAATTTTCAATCCCCTGTCGCTGATAATAAAGCGTACAGAGCAGTCTTTATGTAAATTGCAAGCTTAAAGCTTGAAGCTGAATTTCAATGATTAACCTGCCAAAAGTGTTTGTCTAATGTTGTTGAGGAGCAAAAACGACGAGTCCGATGGAAACAAAACTTTTGAGGTTTATTCTTCTTATATCACATCTTCAAGCAAACAAAAACGTTTATTAATATAGGTTCTGTGTTATAGCTTATATTGTAGAAAAAGTGTGACTTTTTGAAATGAGGGTACCTTTTCTCTAACTTCGTCCGTGCAAGAAGTACACGTCATTTTTAAATGAAATAACTTGCAGAGTCTCGGCAAAGTATTGCTTCACTTTAAAAAAACATGAATTTTGTATACCATATGTGTCACTTTCTGATGTAAGGTGACCGATTAGAACTTGGTTTTATACCTCTGATGATTTTCCATTCTTTTCTGAAGCTTTCATCAATATTGATGAATATGCAAATTAGATAATTAATCTGCCTATCAGGCCATCGGATGAAAGTACTAGGGTAAACTCAGGTAACTACGGACATCAGGTAAATTCGGACATGTTTTTGCAAACAGTGGAAAATCCAGATGAGACGGCTCTTAATGAGGATTTTCACGTTTGCTTAATTAGTTTACTATTAATTCAAATAATTAAAATATTTAACAAAAAAGGTTGCTGTCCGAATTTACCTGACCGTCCGAATTTACCCGACTTTTTCCATATATCTTAGCTTTGTTCCGTAGCATGTTTAATAGTGTTCGTTGAGTTATTGATGGGATTGAGTCATTTTTTACGTACAGGCCCACTTTTTTAAAAATCGCATTAACCCCCTCCCCTGAAACGTACAGAATGTGTTTAAATTGCCAACTTTTCCTGCAAACACAATAGTGATATCATTGCGATCATTAAAGTTCTGATTTTACAACGAATGAAATCATTCCTGACACATTTGGGCCAGATAATATACACGCACTATATATATATGATGTGATACGACAAGACCTTAGGTAACTGAGACCTTGGGTCGGAAACAAGATTAATTGCTTCAGTTGTCCCCCTGGTTACCTCTTGATCACATTTTTAATTCTGATTGCATAAATTTATGTCAGTAAAGACGCCCAATCATAAGAAAATGTTATTGGATCGATTTGTACCAGTTCGGCATCTTTAACATGTAACTCTACAGATTTTTTACTTGTTTTTCTCCAATTTGGTGTCCATCATGGAAATATGCAAATATGATAGTGAAGACGCCATTTTTCAGCTTGCCAATATTTGTTTTGGGATTTAGCATACCAAAATATCCCTAATAGGGATCTCAAAAATAGTTAGTGAGTATGATTAGAAATACCACAATCACAAACCGCAGACAAACCCAGGGCACCGCGAGGAAGAGCCACAAAACCATCACGAGACACCAGGAAGATAAACTAAGCAAATCTCTCTCTTCCCCATCAAGATGATTGCAAAACTAGAATGGACATAAAGTAAAGTACAACAAAATATACAACAATTAAGACTCAAACAACGAGAGTAACAATCAACAACAGAACCACCGCCTTATAACGGACAGCAGCCTAAGTCATCGTGGGGCTTAAATGCATTATGTTCTTTGACTTTTCGCTTACTGTAAAGGCGGCGCCTCATGAATGCGTAATTAGATATGGTCAACCTTAGACATAGGTAAAAGCTGAAAATGAGGCGTGGTTTTATTCAAAAATAACTGTATCATCTTACGCCATTACCTTTGTCATTATTTAGTCCTTGAAACGCCTGCAAAATAACTGCATCTGAAAATGTCTATTTAACATAAGCATAGAGGCAAACATTGTCGACCCAGATCAGACTGCTCCTATAGGAGCAGTCTGATCTGGGTCCACACTGTTTATTAATGAAGCTTAAAATAGTTTAATGGACGAAAAAAGCCATGCAGTTTGTGATTATGCGCTTTAAGGGTTAATAAATGTGAGTTCAGTGTGTATACGGTTAGGATGTTCATGAAATGCACGCACGTTTGCGTGGCTCAGAAAGCTTATTAACTCTTTACCAAATTATATTTCCCATCCTTAGCAGATGAAGTAGCCGAACCACGCCCGGATATGAATGTTAAAGTTGCCGCCTTTACAGTAAGCGAAAAGTCTATTAATACTGGTACCAAGCTTTTTTCTCCAACAACTGCCTGTACGTTCTTAAATGAGCGACTTTTTCTGATTATTTCCTGACTAAAACATAAATCCCATTTCTCTAACCCCTAAGTTCATCTTGGGTATCATACAGATCAAAGTTAAAAGCCTATCAACTAGTTTTCAGTGGTTTGTTAGTTCAATAAAAAATAAACTTATCTGCACTATTTCAATATCTGACTCATGATCAGGGGCGTGTGTATGGTCAAAGCGTTTGCTTCTATGTTAGTCTATACTTATTTCTCCTAAATTTGATATGCAACATGCTTCTTAAACAAGGCTATTGGTATCATAAACTTCTCAAAACCTTTTCTAAATTTTATCGACGATACTAAATTCAAAGTTGGACTTAAATCTCTCTTGCAGAACTTTTAGAACCTGAGTTCTATGGAGACTTGGTGTATAAATTGAAGAAGATTACTGGTTCTAATAATTTTTCCGTGCAGTTTATTAAAATAATTTCCCATTATAAAAAGATTGGTTATAACTTTAATGTATTGCAGCAGACTGCATGTTTGGTGGTCAACCCAATCACGGTTGGCAACTTTGCTTTCCTCTTTAATTACACGCCGGTGGGTCGGACTTCAGACTCTTTGACGGTTCCGACTTAAAAAACTTATCTATTGATGAGATGGTAGGGACTTGATGCTTTGGCTGTTGTCAGGCCCATCCGGGTTTACCTGTTGGGTTTCTTTCGCTCCGGTATTCAGTTTTATGTACTGTTGAGTCCTTATCTTTGCATTATCTCCTTTTTATATATTGATTTATATGTTCTAGGAGATGATGCATGTATAAGTTAGGGGTATTGCATGCAAACCAAACATCTATGTGTCTTGATCTACATCTGAACTAAGTGTGAGGTTGGCGCCGAGAAATCGGTTTAAGTACTCCAGTAAAATATTTTACTAACCGCTCCAAGGCGGTACTTCTTTTGTGGATCATTTGTTTTATTTATGTCTTGTGTTTGTCATGCTTTCACGTCAGTTCATTGCTGCCTTGTGGTCACCTGCTGGGAAAGGGCTTACCTCTTGGCTCTTCTTTGTGATGTTTAATTGTGTTTTTGTCATTTTCCCATGTGGTATCCTGGGTCAGGTTTAGTACTTGATTCCTGATCTTAGCCGCCTTTCTTACTATGACCACATTCAGACTTTTTACCTTTTAATCCAAATCACATGTTGAGGGTGTGTGTAAGGAGAGAAAATGTGCTTGCATGGTGCTCTATGCTCCATTTTCCTTTTTTTTGATATGCGACATGACCATATTCTGAAAAAGTTTACTTCTGACTTTTAGACCCCACCACACACTGTTAATGTGGGTGTTTTGAATCCAAACACGTTAGAAAACACCTTCTTGTTACATCTTGAAAATTCGTGTAAGTGTTTTGACAAAACACCGGTGTTTTATTCTTAAACACCTGTGCTTTGACAAATCACGAGTGTAACATGTTTTGTTTGAAAACGATAACACGTGTTTCGGGCCCTGTTAAACTTTGAAAACACGAAAACACGTTTTCACATTAAGTTGTTTTATTTCAAAACATGTTTATATTTTGTTTTCAAACTTGTTTTGCTGCATAAAAGTGCAAGTGTGACACAGATGCTCCAATCCCTGGGCTGGCGGTCTCTTGAGCAGAGAAGGTTCGACTCCCGACTTTGCCCAGTTTACAAGATCATATTATGGTTTTGTAGCCATTGACATGCCCCATATGTTGTTCACCCATTGAGAACTCTCAAGAAATCACAGACCCTTGGCTTCCATCAAATTCAATCCACTGTACATTACTACAAATACTCATTCTATCCTCTCTAAATTATGCAATTGAATCGGCTGCCAGTACACATAGCACTTCTGCCCACCTTTGATTCCTTTAAGAGGGCAGTGTGCACAGTCAGTCACCCAATGCCATAAATGTCAGTGTACTGTTTTTAAACTTTTTAGCCTATCACTGTCAGCCTGTTTCTGACTTAAAACATTTTATCCCTATCATCTTTTATTCCACTCCAACTAACAAATCTTATGGGAACTTTTATTTATGGTCAATCCATACGCAGTCTATTGCTTTTATATTGTTTGTTAATTTTTCTCCCTTGAGAATCGAGTACACTTTTACAAGACTTATGAGCCAGTGCATGAGATTTCCAACAATGTGGTATGTGCGACCAACAAAGCCTCAGATCAGCCTGCGCATACGCGCAGTCTGATCAAAGCCTTCGCTGGTCGCTTGATTATACTATGATTGTTAAGCTACGGACTGAACACCATTTGGAGTTTCTAAGCCTAAAAGGAGGCAGCAGAGGCTCGCCTGAGTCTACACTTGTCAAAATGTCAAATTGTTGGAAATCTCATGCCTGGGCTCTTATATTTTCAATCTCACATCGGTTATTGCTCCATAGTATGAGGAGGAACTTCTCATTCCAATCTCAACAGAATTTACAGATTACAAAAAGGGCTGTTAAAATATTTTTAAACTATGAGTATAGTGATATTGCAAGCAGTATCAATGAACTAAAATATTGTTCATGTTAATATTTTAACAACAGCAGGATCTTTGGCAAACGTTAGGTCATTAAAACACATTAAGCACGCCTGTCGGTTGAGGCAGCTCTCCCCCAGAGGAGGGGGAGGGGGCTCTCAATTTTCCCTCATACGTAGGCTCGGGCCCAGCATCTACCGTTCACCCCCAAAAATATCAGCATTATGAAGCACCCCCCCCCCCCTCAAAAAAATATTTGAATTTTTTATCAACTCAAAAAATAAATCCCCTGTAACTTGACCTTAGGAAAAGACCCTGAGATGCATATAATAGACCCCCAAATATAGTCCAATTTTGTTTTTACCCCAAACAATATCAACGAAGTCTTCTTAACCCCCCAAAATATTCTTTTTTCTGAAAACCCCAAAAATATTGAAATACAAAATTTTGAACCCCCCCCCCCCAAAAAAAAAAAAAAAAAAAAAAATAACCCAAGCTCTACGTATGTATGAAAATATCAGAGTATCCCCCCCACCTCACCCCTGGGAGCTATCCGTTCTGAGAAGGGAATTATGTTGTTGTTTGTTCAATCTTCGTTGTTGATCAATTTGTGTTTGTTTCTGCTTTTGTGATAACGTTACGGACACCGTTCTACTTAGAGAGAGAGAGAGAGAGAGAGAGAGAGAGAGAGAGAGATGATCGTTTTATTGTAATTGTGTTTTTGCTTTCATGCGTGTGACTTTGTCTGTGTTCTATCCTCTCTTCTTCGCGGTTTCATGGGTTGATCTGCATTTCAATTATTAGCCAATAAATCATTGGTGTAGCTCCCATTACTTGTCATTACAATGTACTAGTCTTTCATAAAACCCGCCCATCCAGGGTGCCAGCTCTACATTAAAGTCTAAATGAATATTTTGATTTGTTGCATAATAGATAACATCATCCTCTGTCAATATTTCACCCCACAAATTCTAAATAGTTTAAATTGTGCAGCACTGTCTGAAATTACCTTTTTGGGATGGCCATGTCTTGCGACAAACCTTCGAAACCCTAGCAAAAATTGTTGACTTGACATGTCATGCATCATTTCAAGAAGAACTGCCCGAGTCACTAAACAGGTATAAAGGCATACCCAAACATTCTCTCTAATTTTATTCCTTTTTATGAAAAGTGGTCCAAAAAGTCAACTCCAGTATATGTAAAGGATGGTGATTCTGATACCCGCTCAGCTGGTAAAGGTGGCATCACTTAGGGGATAACCATATTCAAAATTTTTATTTGGGGAGGTATATCGTCGGATATACGGTCGGAAATTTAGTTTTACGGCGACGCGTAAGCGGAGCCGTAAAACGTGATTTCCGAACGTATATCCGACGATATACCTCCCCAAATGAAAATTTGAATATGGTTATCCCCATTCTAATGCACTATTAACATTTTCCCTTCAAAAAGACAGTGAAAATGTACTTTGTTGCGCCTATACCTCCAGCGGTAGCCAGCGACATAAAACCGCTTGCCAGCTGCATATATTCACTTGTCAACCAATGAAAAGCGACGTTACGTAACGACGTCCGGTTTCCGACAGTATATCGCAGGATATACTGTCGCAAATTTATGACGTTATCCAATCAGACGTCGCGTTACATAAGCAAGTGCATAAGAATGGCATTTTATATGGCCCACTTTAATGACGGCGACATATTGTGTATGATCTCAAAACCCTTCTGACTGCTGATCGTGTCCTGAGGTATCCAATACCTCTGCCTTATTAAGCTCAACGTCTGAGAAATTTCTGTATGCAGTGACTCTTTGTGGTATCTCTCAATTGGTAAGTCTGTATATCGAGGGTCATCCAATAAGTTCTGACAATGGTCTCATATCTCAGAAACTGTTATTATAATCAGAATTTTGATACCCATTGCATGTGGCCTTGGGTTTTGCCTATTCATTTTTGAAATTTTGAGGTTTTATCACGACCTGATCTTATGCTATACAAATTTGTAGACAACACAGTGAGAGTCCATGGTCACGAAAACTCACATTTTTAACTAATTTCTGCTGGGGGTAGAGTTAGATAAGGATGCTGTATGTTTCTTTGGTAAGTTATATAAGTGATTGGTGATGTTGTCTGAATACACAATTGATCCATAAAAGCATATGCCACAATGACATTTACCTAGTTGCTTTGAACGTTCTTGGTTGCTAGGCAACAACAGAAAACTACATTTTTGCCTCACTTTAAGCGTTAATTATAAAAAAGTACATTTTAAACACTTAATAAAAGCCATTACGATCAATTTGCGTATTAATAGATACATGTTTCGGCAAATCTGTTATATAGTCTTCTTAATCCATAGAAAATATTAACTTTCAATAAATGCTATATACCATATATGATACACTATAAGCACAACCCATTTTAAAGTAAAATATGTTTTGCAAAAATCAGTGATATGTCATAAACAATACCATGCTAACACCACAGTCTTAAGCTAAACCATTAACCATGACTTTCAGAATCAACATACATAATGTCTTTATTTATCAACATAAAAAGTTTTTAAGAGGAGTTTGTAATTTCTTAGAAATCTGGGCATATGTACCATGTATAGTGTCCCGTCCATGGCTCTTTACCTTGTGTTCTTTGGTTGCCTAGGAACCATTGTGATTGCACCATGGTAACTATTTGAACAGGTGATTCAATTCCCTATATTCTAAATAACATGTGAAGATTATTGAAATAGGTCCTAGAGAAATAGGTTTTGTTTTATAGGGTTATTGTCAGAACTTATTGGATGACCCTCGTACATGACCATTCGGTAGGAGAATTGGGTGTTTGGCATTTTCACAAAGTTCAACATTTTCTAATCTGCCACGACACCTAAGTATTCTATGAATGTCTAAGTATATTCCTAGCTGGCGCTGTAAGTTGTTAGATTCTGACTTTCTAATTGAATTGACAACTTCACTATACTGTTGCCTCTGGACATATTTTGTCCACAGTTTTTCGGCAAGTTCCATTTCATTGGCATTAAGAGGACCATGCTGATTTGTCTTCTTTCTCAATTTGTTGACAAATCTCATTAAACTGTCTTTTGAAAGATATAAAGAGAAGTTAGTGTTGTGTTTTTAAAGTCTGTTGGTATACAAGGCTAATACAGTCATAGACGATAGAGTCTTTGCTAGTCGCTCGAAAATTCTATGAATATTAAGCTACTAACCGAACATTATTTTGAGCCTAAGTTTCTAAACCTAAAAGTAGGCTGCACAGGCTTGAATGAGTCTACATTTGTTTAAATACCACATTGTTGGAAATCACATGTCGCGGCCCATTTTTTTGTAATTTAACAACTTTAACTGTTTTAAGGCCAATACAATTTTACATAAAGCTACATGCAATAAAGTCAGGGTGTTCCATTGTAAATATTTAGGGGCCAAAAGTCGCAAGTAATAATTCAAAAAAAGATATTTTCCAGTTTAAATGATTAAAGGATTAACTGATAAGGGACAGTTTCAGCACCTTACAAACTTAAAGGGGCCTCAAGAGGGGACTTACATATACAAAACAATAATCTTTCACTAAGATAAAGATCCATATTTTATCAGAAAATATCTAATCCCTTCATGGGACCACTTTATTGCCCCCCCCCCCCCCCCTGTAAGGAAGCCATACTTACCTCATTAGGATTAGCCTTTGATTAGACCAGTATGGCCCCTGGAGAGAGTCATAAGTAATAGTTATACCATGGGTTGTCCGCCTGTACGTGGAGATAATCCACGAGCTTTAGCGAGTGGGTTATCTTACGTACAGGTGGACAAACATGGTATAACTATTTTATACCACCTACAACAGTGTAGACCTTGCACATCACGAGATATTTCGTGCTAAAGTTGGTAATGGTGGTATAATGAGTGGTACCACTATTATTGCTCAGAATTTTACCTCGCAAAAGTGCAGACACTGATGAATCGCCGCATTATGCGGCATTTCATCTGGGTCTTCACTGTTTGCCAAAGTACCCGTTTAGAGGTTTCCAGTCCACAAAGGGTTAAAGCTTACAATTATAAAATTAAGTCATTCCATTCAACAATCTCGACATATCGAACGGCATACCTATTGATTTTATTGGTCAACATATCGATTGCAGACTGATGATCAGAGACCATTTACGTACAACAAATCGACGATCGACCAAACAATGTCTCCTTGTTCCGATTATAACGTCATGTAACCTGTAATCGATCAATCAATTAATCAGGCCTCCATAAAGGGACAAAGACAAAAAAAAGATCGGTAAAGGGGTTGAGGCCCTTTATGGGGTTTTGGAGACGTTTGTTTCAGCAGAACAAAAGCAAGAATGAAGGCAAAGATCAAGAATCGATACAATTAAGCATTATACTTGACCCGGAAAACAAGATGGGAAAGTGACAAAAACACAAGCAAACATCACAAACAAGGCAGCAAAGAGGTCAGCCCTTTCGCAGCAGGCAAGGAACAAACAAGACAGGATAACAAAGACAAACATGAAACATAGATAACAAAACGGATCCACAAAAGAAGCACCGCCAAATTTGCGGGGGAACAGGAAAACAAAGACAATAAGAAAACAGGGCCTCGGTAATCAACTGCATGGCTTGCTGTATTTTTCAGTCATTCAGGACAATCCGCAAGCAAACTTGTCCATCCACCGACCCCACGGCTGAATACCGATTGCCTACTCGCCGATGTATTCACGTATAGATCGGTTAACGTCCCTTTTATGTTGAATCCCGCCAATTTAGATATAAGACATCAGCGAAGCAGGCTTTTTTCTCAATTGAATTGAAGCCCATTGTTTGTTTGAGTGATTGCTCTCATGCTCAGTAAGATGTATCGCGGGCAATAACTGGTTTACTTTAGACTTCTGCCACTAAACAGCCAAATAAGTATTCTCCAACACTTCCATAAATGCGCCGCGGCGCGAGAAATCCTGTCTTAGGTGTTTCAGACCAAGTACGGTTCAAACTAGTCTGCTCAGCTACAGAGAATAGCTAGATTACTGTAACTTTGCATGCAGATAGTTGAGGTATTACATGTATAGTATCCAGAGAGTGAATAACAAATGCGCTGACCAGCCTGCGCTGGTGCGCAGGCTGGTCAGCGCCATTGTTGTTCACCAGCTATAAAGTCAGGGGTATCTTGCAGCGAGGGCCAAATTGTAATGTCTATGAAGGGTAAATTATGTTGACGTTACCACGAAAGTAATAACGGAGCGGTCACAGGAAAACGCACATCACTGTTATTTATAGACTTTTACCAGTCTCATTATTGTATTGTCTTCATTATTTGTGAAGTACATTTTATTTCAGTCATGTCTGTTTTGAATCGTAATCTAGTTATATTAGGCTGAAGACACGTTCCTATGCCAGTGTTATCAAAGTGGATTGAATATGCCACTGGCTTTACTACTGGAAAATACAAATGAAACTTGACACAGAATATCAGTCTTTTTATTTGACAATAACGCTACTACTGTCGTGCAAACCAAGAGTGACAGTGACGTAATACTTTGTTTATAATTGCTTATTAAAACATTAACGTGCACACTTCACTTGAGCTAATGCGAATCGATAGATCACTTGTGTATTAATCCTCTCATGAGGATATGATTAATACACAAGCAATCTGTCGATTCTAAATCCCTGATAACTTTGTAAACAATACATGAAGTCACTGTCACTCTCGGCTGGCAGCACAGTACTTAAGTATGATTATGACCTGTGGTCGTACATGTAGGGCTAACAAATTACGATTTAATTTAAAAAAAAACAACAACATATAACATTATACTAAATGTTTTTGTGCCAACTGCGAACAACAAAGAAACAGATCACCCTGTGCATTCGCACTTATGCATCTGCCCCAAAAGTTTCCCCAATATTTTGGGACAGGATGTATTTAATAAGGAGCAAAAGGCCATGGGGAGACAGATTTGATTATCACTTTCAACCATGGGTGGATACTTCTTGAATTACTATCTTTACCTACTGACCTACCAGCCAAGAGTGACAGTGACATCAAGTTTTTTTTACAAAGTTATCAGAGACTTTGAATCGATATATCACTTGTGTATTAATCCTATCCTCTGGATAGGATTAATACACAAGTGATCTATCGATTCGAGCAAGCTCATGTGAAGTGTACACGTTAGTGCTTTACTTAGCAATTGTAAACAAAGTATTACGTCACTGTCACTCTTCGTTGGCAGGACAGTACCAGTCCAACCGAGGCAGAAAAGAAGAGAAGAGCCTAAGCAATGGGAGCACTGGAAAGAGGCAGAGCCAGACTGAGCTTCAGATTATCGTTGCAATCGGAACTGCCAATTCGGTGGAATTAAGGGGAATCAGACCGCGGATGTACATCGAGGATCTACTTTGATAACATGACGCTGATGTTATTTAACGTGACACTGGCGTCACAGAAACCATGACAACACAATAACAAGTGTAATTGCAGCAAACAAAAATGTTATAAATGATGAAGTTTATGGGTTTTTTTTTCCACTTCATTTATTCTGCTGATTAAACTTTTCGGGTAATCAGAAAAATGGATTTTAATAGGCCTGAACCCACATGCTACAGAACGAATTTTCCTTACGCCAGTTCCGGCTAACAAAATGGAGCTTTTTCGTGTATATGACTACGTGTAATGTGCCTTACGTAAACCTGAGGCTTGATTTGATTCTCGAATTGTGCCGGATTTTCCTGATTACTCACCGACAGACCCACCATTTAGCTAGCATGTGAGAATTTTGTACTTATTGCATAGTCGACCAGAGCCTGTGTTTTTACGGAATGAGATAACGCTTCAGATGAAAAACAAATATCTAGCCCAATTGAATGAACTCCAGAGTCACTCACTAAGACCCGAATTGTACGGAGCAATGCGAAAAGCATTTTAAATGAAATGCATCGGCCATTTGTTACCCATCCAACCACCCAACTCACCTTTTTAACTTTTAGTTGTTCGATGTCCATTAATTTTAAATCATTTTATTCATAGTATTTCGTATGTTTCTTTCGTGGATTTTTGTGCTTCCTTACAGAAAACTTCAACCTGAGCCATGTACACTGCCGTCAGTGCTAATCACGCATTTAAAAGGAAACGTTCCCATCAATACTCTCAGTGCTTTGATCTTTTATTGCATACTAACCCATCTTGCACACCAAAGAAACCGACGTTCAAAGACTTGGTTAACTGTAAATTCTGACGTTGACTGTATTAACGGATCAATCTATAGACCACTGCGACCCTGTATCCATCGTTTTTTGATTATTTGTTCCAAGTATGAACACCTTTTTACAGTTTGGAACATATTGGTACATTGTATAGATGTACCACGACCTCTGACCAATGACCTTTGGGTCTTTCTATTTCAAACGATTGATGCAAAATGCGTAAAATGAGCCAGTCCGGCTGGAACATACGTGTATGTCAAAGCTTTTATAGTAAATTTAGATAAATGCATGAAACCTTTTTTTCCAGAGCAACATATCAATATTGTAAAAATAGAGTCACGCTTCAAAGCTTTTGGTTTATCTGTATAATATATATTTACCTAACGTCTTATATCAATGTACATTTTATTTGTAATATACGAGTATACTATAAAACAAGGTTGGTTGCATCAAATAACCCAAGCTCATTTTCTCAGTAAATATGTACTGGTAAATTTCGACCTCAAACGGATCAAAGAATCGGGCGAGTTTACGCAGTGGCACGTAAAAGGATACTCAGACTGTGAATGTGGTTTCTAAACCAAATGAGCCGTGACATGTGATTTCCAACAATGTGGCATTTTGACATGTGTAGACTCAGATGAGCCTGTGCAGCTTCCTTTTAAGTTTAGAAACTCCAAATGATGTTCAGTCAGTAGCTATAGAGTCATAGAATACTCAAGCGTTTTGGCAAAGGCTCTGATCAGGCTGCGCGTATGCGCAGGCTGGTCTGAGCCTTTGCTGGTCGCACATACCAAATTGTTGGAAATCTCGTGCCACGGCTCAAATAGCTACTATTCATACTATCTGAGTTGAACTGAAACCAGGCCCCGAGGTTATACAACTTGTTCCATGCTCAACTGAAATGAGCATGAAATTTCAAATGCTCATAAAATCTAAAATGCATAAAGGTAAAAACTTTTCTTGCTTTCAGACACTCAGATCTTGTATTTATCATGCTCAAGAATATTAAAATGCCAAAAATTGTTGGCATTTTAACATTATGAGTAATCAATTTCATACTCAGTTGAGTTGAGCACGAAAGAAGTTTTTTTAACCTCGGGCCCAGGCAAGATATAACCGTTATTTTATCTTGATTTCCGTATCTCGTGCTACACCATGGACTCGTCTAGCCTTTAATCAGTCTATTCACCAGTAATAGTTACATGTACGCGATCCGCCTCTACGTGGAGATAATCCGCGAGCTTTAGCGAGAGTAGCGAAAGCTCTGGCGAGACTGTGGATACATAGGCTCTTGGGAGCTATGGTTATCCTGTTGTCCCGCGACTAAACAACTGATACTGGTATGTTATCTATGTGACTCTACTGTGTAGATATGCAGTCTCTTTGTTGCCATCACTGCTCACTTGTGGGATAATGACAAGAATTGCATGAACTTTTCCATACTGTAAATTCGGAAATTTTCGCGAGTTTTATTTTCGCGAAACTTCGCGGATGCGGAGTTTCGCGAAAATAAAAACCTCGCGAAATGGCGAAATCACTCTGTCGTTTACTGATATATGTAAACGTGCCTTAGCCGCGAATCTTTAACGTTGCCTTAGTCGCGAATTTTTAACGCCGCAAATATGTCTTTTAGCGCTATTCGCGACAAAAAAAATCTAGCGAAAATTTACGAATTGTACAGCAGGACAAGGGTACAGAATTGACGTCAATTTTCTGGCTGTCCGAGTCAGACTGATCTAATTAACAGAATATTCCATTGGCTAACTAGTAACGTTAACAGGATCAAGACAAGATTGTGCTATGCCAGACAGTTTATGTTTACCATCACAAGTGATGCGGAAAAAACATTTTGTGGTGCTCGTTTCTGTTTTAGAAACAAACAATTTGTTTGAATGGAGTGCACTTGTTTCTTATTGAAGAAAACTGGTGTCTTCAGTAAGTCGTTCCAATACCCTACTTGCACCAAATAGTATTGACTTCAACTACATGTACATGCGACCACCAAAGTTTGAACTTACGCCTGAGAATGTACTTCTCTGCTTAAACACGCTAGGTGGCAAGCTGGTGATGGTTTAAACCAAATGCAAGGACAATAGTGTAAGCACTAAATATATGGTATTTATTGCGATGTTTTCATATCAAAGGAAATCTTGATCTTTTGTGTTACTTTAGGCGCATGCGCACCAGCAAGCTGCATTATTTTCACTTAAGCTAAATTTAGTGGAATGTTAATGTGTGAGATAAATAGTAAACCAATGCTCTCGGCAAACATTTTCAACCATATTCTTAGAATCCGTTCGGCCAACAAAGATGGCTGCCGTGCCCATATCTGGTAAACAGATACAAAACTAATGACAATGGGGCCTTGATGATCTTGCAATGATTACATTGTTAGACTAGTGGGTAGTTTAGAAATATTATCAGAATCTCATGGCGATAGGGCTGTTTTTTAACCTTATGTCAAATTCTTTAGAACCCACAAGCTTACCTTGACATTGTATACAACGTATCCTCAGTGTCAGATGAACGTCTCAAGAACTGATGATCCTACTGTTCTGCGAGCAAAGAGTAACAATGACGTCATGTTTTGTTTACAAAGTTATTAGGGACTTAGAATCGATTCGCGTTCGCTAAAGTGAAGTGTACACGTTAGTGTTTTACTTAGCCAAGTTTTACTTACTAAACCAAGTATGACATCACTGTCACTCTTGGTTGGCACAACAGTAGTTGCTATTTAGGGTTTTGTTTGGCCTTAGTTCACTTTCATATTGCATGCTGACGATTAGCCTGTCTTTTAGTCTACCTGTCTTCAGGCCCTGTATTTAAGACATCTAACTGAACGTTTTATAACTACTACATAGATATTATATGACACTTTATTACTTCCACATTGCCAGAAATACAGTAAATAAGACACTTAGTAAAAACAATTACAGAGGTACTGGTAAATTTCGACCTCGGACGGATCAAAGATTGGACGAGTTTACGCAGTAGCACGTGAAAGGTTCCTCAGACTACAACAGCTAATGCTAGATAAATTATCTACGATTCGCGCTATCGACGTTGAACTGAAAACGTTATTTCACCCAGCTTTCCATACCTCGTACTACACCATGGACTAGTCTAACCTTTGATCCGTCTAAGGCCAAAATTTACCAGTAGTGTATGCTTGAGGTAGTGTATGCTTTTATATGTTTGTACTGATATTTCAAGGATGCATATTAATGAGGTGATTCTATATTTCTTATACACATGTAAAGATGACATATTTACTACCACGTGCATATGCAGTATTCTGTGGTAGGTTCATTAGAGTACATTTATGCCCAAAACAAGGTAAACTCGCCAGTGTTTGTGTCTATCTTTGAAAAAAAATCTTTTAATATGCATGTGCTCTATTTACTGGTCTGATACAAGTCTAGCTGCAAATGTACATGCTCGCTTAAACATTAACTGGTCGCTATTGCAATGAGATGGCTTATCTCCTCTGGGATGAATCACATTCAAATGCTTATACTCGTTTTATTCATGTTCCAACATTATTGACCGCTGTCAGACATTTATGCATTTTATCGTTTTTGATAATTGATCTATCTTTGGTCAGACAGCCATTCTTCTATACGTACAAGGATTGCATCGTATTCAAACCCTTATCATGCTAAACTCTTTTATAGTAAAACCTGTCTTAAACGGCCACTAAATAAAGACCAAATATTGGTTCTCAAGACCAATTATCGCTTATAGCAGGTCAAAAGTATTGCAGAATGCTCCAAGAGAGCATTCTGCAATGCTTTCGACCTGCATCAAGCCGCGAGTACCATTTGTCTTTAAGATCTTTGTTTTGTCTATTTTTGAGTGGCCGTTTTAGATAGTTTTTTTTATATGTATATCTTGTTTTGAAAAAATGTTGATCTAGATCAGTTGGCTTCTTATGTGCATAGGTTATGAACGAACAAGGGATTCAGTGTATTCTAAACCTTAGCATGCTTAAATCTTATACATCTTATATATATGGCTCCGTGTTGGAGCGTTAGACTTAACATCGAAGTCTCGCTGACTCAAGAACTAATATGAGTAATGCCATATGTCTTTGAGAAAGACACTTTATCCTCTGCTTGGTGCTGGTTCAACCCGACATGACTGAACAATTGACAAGAACGTAAAGCATCAACGCACGAGCACGATGGTCTATCATAAAGTTTAGCTGTACCGGGCCTAGAGGTTATAAATAAAGTGCATTGATTGGCTGATTGCAGACACGTGTCCGCAAGCAGCAAATCAATGCGCTTTATCATTGAGTTTGAGACTGTACTCAAGTTTTATAACCTCGATGGCAGGTTAGCATCTACAAGTGACAATGTGTTTCTGAGCCTAATGACCATAACCCAACGAATTATATTGTGGGCATCTCACCAATATATATCCAAACACATTGGGTCATCAATATGATATTTGTACAAAAGGCACAAACGTCGGATCACTCTACAAACATACATTCACTTATGCTTGAGTGTTTGTTTTGAATTATTATCTGTTTTACCGTCTCTCATTTACATGTATATTACCTTGTGGTTTCGTTTTTATTGAGGATTTTTGTGTTGGATCCTTGTATTGTTGTACAGTACCAGGGTTCACCCTGCCTTTAGCCATTGTAGCCATTTGCTACTACAAATGTAGAGTGGCTACATATATAGGTCATTGGCTAAAAGTACAGTCTAGGTGGTTCAAAAATTACATATCTGCAATATTTTGTCGGGGCTGATCTGGGTCCAAACTATTTTCAAAGGTTATAAGCAGATAATAACCGGTCTGATACAAGTCTAGCTGCAAATGTACATGCTCGCTTAAACATTAACTGGTCGCTATTGCAATGAGATGGCTTATCTCCTCTGGGATGAATCACATTCAAATGCTTATACTCGTTTTATTCATGTTCCAACATTATTGACCGCTGTCAGACATTTATGCATTTTATCGTTTTTGATAATTGATCTATCTTTGGTCAGACAGCCATTCTTCTATACGTACAAGGATTGCATCGTATTCAAACCCTTATCATGCTAAACTCTTTTATAGTAAAACCTGTCTTAAACGGCCACTAAATAAAGACCAAATATTGGTTCTCAAGACCAATTATCGCTTATAGCAGGTCAAAAGTATTGCAGAATGCTCCAAGAGAGCATTCTGCAATGCTTTCGACCTGCATCAAGCCGCGAGTACCATTTGTCTTTAAGATCTTTGTTTTGTCTATTTTTGAGTGGCCGTTTTAGATAGTTTTTTTTTATATGTATATCTTGTTTTGAAAAAATGTTGATCTAGATCAGTTGGCTTCTTATGTGCATAGGTTATGAACGAACAAGGGATTCAGTGTATTCTAAACCTTAGCATGCTTAAATCTTATACATCTTATATATATGGCTCCGTGTTGGAGCGTTAGACTTAACATCGAAGTCTCGCTGACTCAAGAACTAATATGAGTAATGCCATATGTCTTTGAGAAAGACACTTTATCCTCTGCTTGGTGCTGGTTCAACCCGACATGACTGAACAATTGACAAGAACGTAAAGCATCAACGCACGAGCACGATGGTCTATCATAAAGTTTAGCTGTACCGGGCCTAGAGGTTATAAATAAAGTGCATTGATTGGCTGATTGCAGACACGTGTCCGCAAGCAGCAAATCAATGCGCTTTATCATTGAGTTTGAGACTGTACTCAAGTTTTATAACCTCGATGGCAGGTTAGCATCTACAAGTGACAATGTGTTTCTGAGCCTAATGACCATAACCCAACGAATTATATTGTGGGCATCTCACCAATATATATCCAAACACATTGGGTCATCAATATGATATTTGTACAAAAGGCACAAACGTCGGATCACTCTACAAACATACATTCACTTATGCTTGAGTGTTTGTTTTGAATTATTATCTGTTTTACCGTCTCTCATTTACATGTATATTACCTTGTGGTTTCGTTTTTATTGAGGATTTTTGTGTTGGATCCTTGTATTGTTGTACAGTACCAGGGCTCACCCTGCCTTTAGCCATTGTAGCCATTTGCTACTACAAATGTAGAGTGGCTACAAATATAGGTCATTGGCTAAAAGTACAGTCTAGGTGGTTCAAAAATTACATATCTGCAATATTTTGTCGGGGCTGATCTGGGTCCAAACTGTTTGCAAAGGTTATAAGCAGATAATAACCGGGCAAAGAGTTAAATACAGAACAATTTCATGAAACTACTTTCTGGCTAAAACCTTAGCTAAAGTCAATTTCATTTGGCTCCAACTTTTTCCATTTGGCTAAAGTGTTGGCTACAACAAATTCTGAGCCTGGGTAAGCCCTGAGTACTTTGTGTCCGTTTTAGTTTTGTTTTTTTTTACAATAATAACGCTGGGGAAAAAAGAGCTGGTCGCTTTACTTTTTATATGTGCCTGTTGTTCCACGCCTCTTCCTTGCGGTACATGTACAGTGCGTAGTTTTGCAGTGTTATTGTGGCACTTCCTGGTCATAAATTACATACTTTTTGTATCGTTTGGATGCATTATTCCTGTAGACCCCTGTACATAAAACGCAGTACATTTCTTGACCAAACGCTGAGTTGTGTTGTGCCTGATCCTGTTCTATTCTACTCGCAAGTGTCCAAAATTTAGGAAACAATGCTTATGTGGGTTAACGTACATTTTATAGTCATTTTATAGTTCATTTTCAACGACCGAAATCTCTAAATGTGAACTGTTGGCTCTATCAGAGAAAAATTACGTCTGCTAAAAGACTCTCGTGGGATTTGTTTTTTTTCTATGAGAGAAAATTCCAATTGCAGACTTAATTGGGCTAGATTTAAAGAATAATTGTACGTTTATAAATAGTACAAAATGGTTAAATGGCTCCACATTATATGCGCCAATCACAAATGCGGCTGACGTCAGTTTCCCTCTGTCTCTTGTCTTATTTTGCTCTCTTGAAGGCGTGACACCATGACCTCGATCTCAGGGTTAGTGGCCTGCTATCTTTACTCCACAGGCTATTTTTAGATCATGAGATCATTATCTATTTTTAGACGACATTTTTAAAAAAAATCAAGAAAAAATCAAGTTAAGTTTTGAAACTTTTGGAAATATTATGAAAAATTGAGTATTTGCTTCAAAACAGCAAATGCTCCATTTTCCATAATATTTTCAAATACATGACATTTCAAAGGCATCAAAAGGCATTTTTATGGAGTAAGGTGTTAAAGCTGTTATATTGAGATAAAATTTCCAAATGGCAATCGAAAACACTGTTTCTAACTATTTTTGATCCGCGTTCGTTGATCTTTAAGAGCGTTTTCGATTGCCGCAATCCCGGTGTGTGAATCTGCTAGTGCTTAGCCTGAGCCGCATTGAATGCAGCGACCATTGTGACAAGTGCAACTCAGGCAATTTGATCGAATGATATTGAAATTATAGTTAAAACGGAATGGGTTTCACAATTCAAACGAAGATCTGAATTGTAGTCCTTTAAGCGTACATTCACGAGGCCCTGGAAGGGGGGACCTAAGTATCCCATATCCCTTTAAATATTTGAAAAGTTTCCTATATCCCTAAAAAGAAATTGGGCAAATATCCCCAAAATTAACCCAACTTCAGAAAAGCTTTGTATCTCTGTATCCCTAAAAGTACTTTGAATTTCACAAAAGTATCCCCTATCCCTTGAAGTATTTGGCCAATATATCTATATCCCTAAAACCCTTCCAGGGCCTCATTCAAGATGACTGAGACTCCATTCACGCAAAGTAATGCCTCCAAACTTTTCAAAGTTCAAATTGCAGCACGGAAATGCCAAACCTTTTATTCATTTTGATTCTGAATACCGGTAAACCGGAAACTTTGTCAGCCAATGCTCAGATGCGGCATATCATCAGGTTCTGCACTGTTTGCAAAGGTAAAATCATTCTTTAGGGACAGTAATAAATCATTTTATAGAATTTTTGGCCCGCATCCCATAAAAAAGCAAAAAAAAAAAATACAATTCCATATGCATTCTACAGGAGTGACGTCCCTTTTGGGAAAAGTTGTTTACTTCGACTCGCTAAATTGAAAATCTTTTTAAGTGATAAAACAATTATTACCAGGACTGTGGAATTGTCAGTTAAACAGTGATTAAAGTGATACATTCAAGCAAGTTGGAAACTTTATGGGTTCGTTTTGAACCCACTTTTATTGAAATATTTATCTACATGAATTTGAGCTTCGAAAACCTGTGATATACCTGTGTACGGTAGAACCAATGAACCATAACAGCAGCGCTGCCTACCGTAGATAAACCTTTGTTCGCCGAAAAAAGTACGGAAGCTTTAATGTGTCATAGATAAGACAGTTATTCAAGATGGGCGTTTCATTGGAACTTTCGCGTGCACGAATTGGTTGTTTTGTCATGCCCCGTAAGTGTAGAACAAGAGTAGAGACAGTGAAGCCAGTATTCGTTAGTCTTGCTTTTCGCTTAGCGTTATTTTATCTGCTCATCGCTGAAGGGATAGAGTCAAATCCTGGCCCAAACTCTCGAACGATAGATGCAGGTAGTGAGCAGGGACTTTCTCCTCGCGGGCGTGGACGTGGTCGTGGAGCACGAGGTAATGGTGGTCGCGGTGGTCGAGGCAGTCGAAGAGGCAGGGGAGAAACGGTTGATATATTTGCAAATGCAAATGCAGCAGTTGGGGGATACCAGGCCAGGAAGCACAACCTGAACCACCTTATTCACTACGCCGTTCATCTAGAAGTCAAACCCAGCAAACAGTCAGTGATTGGTTGATGGGTTCCCAGTCACAATCTCAGTCCCAGTGTATGCTGCATACCAACAATTCGCAGAGTGACATTGACTTAGAGAGCCAAACTTCAGAACAACAATCTGAACCGACTGAAACAGACGATATTGATGCCACTGGTACAACATCTTTGTTACTTGAAATACGCCGTGATGTGAAGGCTATGAATAAGAAATTTGACTATCTTGAAAAGTCTGTGCGTACTCTGAAGCATGACAGTAAATACTTGAAAGAACAAAATTCCTGGCTTATGAATCAGGTTACTGAGCTACAATCTACTGTCTCCCAACTGGAATCCGCACACGAGAAACTGAACAGAAAAATGAGCGTTTAGAGGCACAATCAAGAAGGGATAACCTGAAATCTCACGGATTTGATGATAACAGGCGTGAAACATGGGAGGAATCTGAAAATACCGTTCGAAGATATATCTCAGAAGAACTAAACATTGATAATTTTACTATTAAGATCAAGAGGGCTCATCGTATTCGTAGTAGAAACTCTCCCCGTCCAATTATCGTAAAATTTTCTCACCATAAGGACAGGGACAGTGTACTTAAATCACTCCGAGAAAAAGGGAGATCTTGTTTGGCTGATAATGCACAAGGATTAATGGGGGAAAACAGAAATGGCAATAACGGAGCTGAAGTACCAGAAAGCCGCAATAACATTCGTGTTAGTGAAGACTTCCCAGAACGCGTTGTTAAAGTGCGATCAGAACTGTACCCATTTCTAAAATTGAGTATCGAACAGGGTCACAATTTTTTCTTTAGATATGATCACCTAGTTGTCGATGGTCAGGAGTACGAGTATGACAGTGTGCATAGACGACCAGATCCAGTGTCAAAATAGGTTAAGGGGCCGAGGCTTAATGGAAGATAACAACAATAAACTTAATCAGAACATACATAGACCTGCTACACTAGCAACAGGAACCAACTCAGTTAAAGATAAATACCATGATGTCACTCATCACTGAATATACACGGCTTGAAAAAAATATGAAAATGAACAAACATCTTTGCAATTTTGTAAAAAATATGATATAATTGGACTGAATGAAACATGACAACGGAATAAACTTGATTTTGAATCGTTCCTTGAAGGTTATGTAAATTTTGATTGTATGCGACAGCTGAAGGGGTCCTCACCACGTGGTTCAGGGGGCGTAACTGTGTTTGTCAAAGACTTTCTTGTAGATGGAAGTATTATAAAACGTGTCTTTGATAATCTGACTGAGTGCGTTGTGCTCTTTCTAAGTAGTGAATTATATGAATCTATAAATGATATAGTGCTTATATTCACATATATAGCACCAGAACGATCCCCAATTTATACTCCAGAAAATGATGATGGTATTATTTTGCTAAATGAAAAACTTTTAGAAATTAGATCTGTTTATCCCAAAGCTGATATTGTAATTGCAGGCGATCTAAACTCTAGGACGAAAGATTTTCTGGACTTTATTCCTTATGACGACCCTGATTTTGTTTTTGGTGAAACTGATTACCTTGGTGATATGTTTAATCTCAAAAGAAATTCTTAAGATTCGCAAACTTACAACAAATTTGGTTTGTCCCTTGTTGACTTATGTTGTGAACATGATATCCATATGTTAAATGGGCGACTATTTGATGATAAAGAAGGCAATATTACATGTGTAGCAAATGAGGGCAGAAGTCTTGTAGATTACATAATTGCATCAAGTAACGTGTTTGACAAATTTTCATCTTTTTGTGTTGACAATCATGATTTTTCTGATCATTTCCCTTTGATATGTTCATTAACACTAAGTAATAGTTTTCATGAGACAGACGCACATGATGACAAAGATAATGCTAGTAACTGGGATAAATATAAGTGGAAAGAATCACTAAAGCAAGAGTTTATGGATAGATTTAGATTCCATTATACACAATTTAAGGATAGGGTTTCGAATACAAACAATAATAATATAGCTAAGCTTTTGCCAGATTTTGTCAACATTTTTCAGAATGCTGGAAAATCATTTAAAACAACCTTTCTATTTAAACAATCATCAGTATTTAAGCATGTTCAACCAGAATGGTGGGACCAAACTTGTACAGACATGAAAATGAGAAAAAACAATGCACTTAGAAAATTCCGAAAAATTAATTCAAATGCAGATTTTAGAGATTATAAAATAGAAAGAAACCACTTCAAAAGTTTGTGTAAAATTAAAAAGAAACAACGTCAAAAGAAACGGCGAAAACTACTAACTGACTCTAGCAATAGACCTAAAGATTTCTGGGCCGCTATAAAAAGTGGAAAAAGTAAGCAAACACCTGCAAGCAATATTAGCAATAGAAATTGGGTCAGTTATTTTCAATCCTTATTTTCATCTTAAGACAATCAGGCTGATATTGATCAAAATCATCCTTTGCAAAATATTACTCAAAACAATGATGCAGATGCCTTAGAATCACAAATTTCTGAAGCAGAAATTCGGTATGCTATTGGTAAGCTAAAATCTGATCGATCTGGGGGGCCTGATGGACTGTGTATTGAAATGTTTAAGGCAGTTTTAGATGATATTATGCCATTTTTGCTTGTACTTTTCAACAATAATTTTAACAGTGGGATTTTTCCAGAAAGCTGGTGTGAAAGTATTATATCCCCAATACATAAAAGTGGACCAATTAACAAAGTAAGTAAGGGTGCAAAGATCAGGAATCGATACAATCAAGTACCACACCTGACCCAGGATACCAATGGGAAAGTGACAAACTCACAGTAGACACCAAAAACGAGAGCCAAGAGGTCAGGCCTTTCCCAGCAGGTGACCACAAAGCACATATAAACAGACGCGTACAAAGACATAGCAAACAAAATACATAACAAAAACATAAAAGATCCACAAAAGAAGTACCGCCTTGGAACGGTCAGTAAAATATTTTACTGGAGGGCTTAAACCAGTTTTATGGCGCCAACCTCACCCTTGATTCTGATGTGGACCCGGACACATTTTGGAAAGTGAAAAAACACTATACACACGACAGCCAAGAGGTCAGCCCTTTCCCAGCAGATGACCACAAGGCTACAAAGAACAGACACAGCATTACAACACACACAAACATGAAGCATTAAGAACAAAAACGATCCACAAAAGAAGCACCGCCTTGGAACTGTCAGTAAAAATACTTTTACTGGAGGGCTTAAACCGGTTTAACGGCGCCAACCTCACCCTTAATTCAGATGTGCATCAAGACACATAGATATTTGGTTTGCATGAAAGACCCCTAACTTATCAATGCATCATCTCCTAAAACATATAAATCAAGATATAACAAGGAGATAAAGCAAGGATAAGGACTCAACAGTAAAGGAGCTCTAGCGATAAGGCGTATATTTTCCCTAGTTGACATGATTACAAAACCTAAATTTTGAAATTGCCCTAATGTTTTTAAAGTTGGTCTGTCCCGGTAGTAAAATTTACATAGAAAGCATCAAAATAGGTTTCAAGGCGATTCATCATTTACAAAACCGTTAAAACTTGCGCCTTCTACTCCCACCCCTCATTTTACGTCTTTAGACTGGGTGCCGTTTAGACGAAAGTTTTAGTAAATCCTTTGCAGGTTTTCAAAAAGTAAAAGTGCTAAAATATTAAGGATATAAGTGCCTTTCATTTTCGAAACTTTGCGGTTTTTCTTCTGCGCATGCGTACGAAATATACTTAAAATTGTGACGTTTGTCATTGAAAAGATGAAACTGGTGTCTTTCAGTTTGTTTTTAGATGCTTTCCCCCCTAGACCCAAGATGCCCTTTGGACAATTAAATATCGCTATACAGATACATAACATATGTAAAGGGCGTCTTGGGTCTAGGGGGGGGGGGGGGGGGGAAAGGGGTTGTATAAGCGAAGAAGACATCAAATATCTGACAAAAAATCGACCACTTTTCAAGATGGTCGTTTTTATTGTACATCAACTGTATAAATAGTTTTACTGTACATAGCGTGATAGGACGATAGGTTCCCTTGTTTAACGGTCTAGTTCCCATATATGTAACTGAATAACAAGTACAGTTGATGATCGAAATAAATTCCCATTCAATAAGAAGTAGAGTTATTACATGCATTAAGGAAATCCCGTTTTAAATATACAAATTCGGGGGCAATTGTGCATCGACGGCCCGTCTATATATATATTTGTTTAATGTGCCTAGTTTCTCCAGTCGTTATTTCAACAAAATAAAGCGAACGTCTCGTTTAGGGAGATTGCTCGCCTTATGGCTAGAAATTCTTAAACTGAATACCGGAGCAAAAGAAATCCAACAGGTAAACCCCGGTGGGCCCGACAAAGAGCCAAAGCATCAGGCCTCTACCATCTCATCAATAGATAAGTCTTAAACTTGGAACCATCATAGAGTCTGAAGTCCGACCCACCGGCGTGCAATTAAAGAGGAAAGCAAAGTTGCCAACAGTGATTGGGTTGACTACCAAGCATGCAGTCTGTTGCAATACATTAATGTTATAGCCAATCTTTTTATAATGGGAAATTATTTTAATGAACTGCGCTGAAAAATTATTAGAGCCAACAATCTTCTTCAATTTATACACCAAGTCACCATAGAAATCAGGTTCCGAAAGTCCTTGGCACAAGAGAGTCCAACTTGGAATTTAGAAATCAAATCATAGTATCGTCTATAAAATTTTAAAAATGTTTTGCGAAGTTTATGATACCGATAGCCTTGTTTAAGAAGTTTCTGTGTTAACAATTTATTGCGAGTGTTGAAGTCAGCAACATAGCTAGATGCTCTAGCAAAACGAATGAGTTGAGAGATATAGACTCCATAGAATGTAGAACGAGGAACATCACCATCTAAAAATGGGAAATTGACAATTTCAAAATCAAAGTCGTCACGTTTATCATAAATTTTGGTAGAAACAATATCATTAGAAATTGACAAATGCAAGTCTAAAATGCGGCTTCGGTATCAGAGGCATTGGCTTTATTCAGTTGGAGTTCTGAAGGGTATATTTGACTAACCATATTGTCAAAATATACATTATTAATATTTAAAATATCGTCCAAATATCTGGAAGTAGTGTTTAATCGCATCAATAACATCAGCCTGCTTATCATCAGAAAGAGACATCATAAAGTCCCTCTCATAACAAAACAGGAATAAATCTGCAACCAGGGGAGCACAATTAGTGCCCATAGGAATCCCAACTACTTGTCTATAGAGCTTGGTGCCAAATCGAATAAAAATGTTGTCCAACAAAAAAGGTCAGCGCATCACATACATTTTGACACGACCATGCATGATATTTTTTAGGTTTTTCTGAAGTAAAAATGCATTTCTGTCATTACATGCAAGGTAAGGAGAGCCTTCTCTCTGGAAGGTTCTTTCAATTAGATCAATAAGTTTATCTTTAATTAAACCATGAGGTAAAGTAGTGTAAAGAGTAGAAAAATCATAAGTAGACAAACTGGTCGCATTGAAATCTCTAGCTTTAAGTTTATCTAAAATTTCACCTGAATTTTTAATAGACCAAAATAGGTTTTTACCGGATCTCTTATATACCTTTTCACAATATTTGATAACATGTTTTTTTAACAGCTGTAAGACACGAGGTTAACAATTTAGAAAGTTCTGTTGTCGTACAAGAACTAGAAAAAAAAACTAGGAAGCCTGAAAACTACAGAGCCATTGCACTTATTAACTGTCTATGTAAACTCTTTATGGAAATTCTGACAATAAGACTAACTGATTGGGCAGAAACAAACAACGTCTTAGATGAGTCACAGACAGGCTTTCGGAAGGAATATAGCTTTATGGATAATGTATTCTCTCTCCAAGCTCTAGTTCAGAAATATTTATGTAGGGACAGGGGCAGATTTTATTGCATTTTAATTGACTTCAAACGAGCATTTGATAGCATACAACACTCAAATCTTTGGAACTCACTAGAAAGGAAAGGTATAAAACAAGATGGTATATTTTTAATGATATTTAAATCAATGTATTCCTAATTGAAGTCATGTGTCAAAGTTAAAAATGGCTTAACACAGTTTTTAAAATGCTATATTGGTACCAGGTTAAGGGTGCGTCAGTTCTCCTATTATATTTTCTTTATTTATAAATGACTTAATCTCATATATAAAAAGTGAATGTAATCGAGGTATTTTTGTATCCCAACAAATAGAAGACATTTTTGCACTTATGTTTGCTGATGATGTTGCTAGCTTCAGTGATACTATCATTAGGCTACAACATCAAATTAATTGTATAGAAAGATTTTGTTTATCTGTTGGTATGCACGTAAACCTGTTAAAGACAAAAATTATAGTGTTTAGAAATGGTGGAGTACTTAAACAAACAGAAAAGTGGTTCTATATGAGAGAAGTTGTAGATGTTGTGTCCTTTTATAAATATTTGGGAATTTATTTAACACCAAAACTCATCTGGTCAAAGACCAAGGACGTTCTGGCTCTTCAAGCAAGTAAAGCTTTTTTTCAAAATCTTTCAATATCAGCATCAATTCGGTCAATTTTGCCCAAAAGATATTTTCAAATTATTTGACTCCATAGTTAAACCTATTCTCTGTTATGGCTCCGAAATTTGGGGCTACGAATACAGCCAAAAAATGAAAAAGTACATATCAAAGTTTGTAAAAGATATGCTTGTCTTCATCAAAATACTGCTGATTATTTTGTTTTCAGTGAATGCGGACGGTATCCTCTAGCTGTAACATATATGACTCAATGTGACAAATACTGGGTAAGGTTAACACAAATGCGGAACTACAGATATCCAAAACAATGCTATAACATGCTTCGATCACTTGCTTCAATGTACGTTTACTTCTGTATAAGCATGGTTTTGGGTACGTGTGGGAAGCTGATACTATTGGTGATGCTTCAAGATTCATAAATCTATTTAGGCAACGTTTGCCTGATTGTTTTACACAGCAATGGCACTCAGAAGTTGAAGAATCACCAAAAGCTTTACATTATAAACATTTTAAATTAATATTAGAAGTTGAACCCTACTTAAACATAGATCTTCCTTTTGTTTACAGAAAAGTTCTGGCTAACTTTCGCTGTTCAAGTCATTCTTTAATGATTGAAGCAGGTAGACATCAAAACATAGATCGTAATTTACGATTTTGTCAAATGTGTTTGAAACGTAATGTGTATATAGTTGAAGATGAATTCCACCTTTTCCTTGTCTGCCCTGCCTTTGACGATATCAGGGAATTATACTTTAAACTAGAATGGAAAAATGCTTTAACAACCAAACAAACATTTTATAACATTATGTCTAGTAATGCTAAGTCAGATATTTTATCAGTCTCCAAATATTTGCTAAGCTCTTTTTCTCTTAGGAAAGAATTACTAAACACTGTTTAACTGATTTACAACCCATCTAAATAATCAACAGTCGACTGTGTTTATAACATGTACAATATATGTGGATATATATCATGTATTATAACATTGCTAAAAGAATTTTGTGTATGTCACTCAAATTTTGCATTGAAATGTATAAGTATTATGGGCCGGTGGCCTTCAATTGCAAAATAAAATATTTGTATTGTATTGTATTATAGACCTTTTCAGTCACTGTAAAGGCGGCAACTTTAATATTCATATCTGGGCGTGGTTCAGCTATTTCATCTGTTCAAGAAGGGAAATCAGGTTATTTCTATTTGTACGTTGGTTGAGTCGAGGAAACTTTCGTGCATTTTATGAAAATTCTGACCGTTTATACACTGAACTCACATTTATTAACCCGTAGAGCGCCAATACAAAAAATATCGTTGAAGCGACGTCGACAAACAGTGCAGACCCGTATTAGACGGGCCCTTTTGGGAGCCGTCCCATCTTGTCTGCACTGTTTGCCTCTATACTTTCGTTAACCAATATTGAGACATTTTCGGGTACAGTCACTGGCGTTTTGTTTTGTGTTTTAACTGAAGTAATGGCGCAGGATGATACAACTACTTTTGAAGAAAACCACGCCTCATTTTCAGCTTTTACCTATGTCTAAGGTAGACCAGGCCTAATTTCGCATTGATGAGGTGCCGCCTTAACAGAGAGCGAAAAGTTCTATAATATCAACTTGCATGGGGAAAACCAATCAGAATGAAAATGTTAACTATACACCACTGCTATACACCATTTTATCACAGCAGGTGAATAGTTTGCCATATTTACATTTTTCGAAGCAATTCTTTTATGAATCTTTATATTTTTGCAACCGTTCATAGCCTTATAAATAACACAAATTTGATTGACAGCTGCCAAGCTCACTTGCCCATGCAATAAGCTTCAAATATCGAACTAATTCGCTACAATTGACACAGGTGTTGTGATTGAAACAGAACCACACCCAAGTCGCACGTGCAAAACAAGCCTCTTGTTTGCTCCATTGGCTGTCCGTGTTCGAGCTAGCTGTTCCGCTTTTCCGTTTTACACACCGACAAACCCGTTCAAACGATTATATTTTTAATACAAAACTGTTTTAATTTCCAAATTAAAAATACTTTTATATTTTTGATATTTATAATAAAATGTAAATTTAAAATTTAAATTAATTTTTTGATCTGTTCATTAAATCATGATTATTTCGGGTCTCTTTCAAAGTTAACGTGAAGCCCGAACATTCCAAACATTGAATTTTATTTCTTAACTGGTTTTCTTTTCTCATCTAGTGATTGCGTTGGGTTTCTATAGGATTTCAATAAATTTTACAAGTGTTCGCTTAATTAGCAATTTGTCTACATTTGAGATTAAATTGACAAACGAATCTAAGTCAAGTAAAATTTCATTTGAACACTCTGAACATGCTATAAAGCAAAGGAGCTACAGAATATCCCCATCGGTTTTCCCCATACTTATCAATTAGACGAGTCCTTATTCAAATCGAAAGGTGCACATTGGTATTTTCATATTAAGTCAAACTTTAGTTGAATGCCAGCAAACAGTGACGATCCTGGCCAGATTCGCTTACTGCGGCGACTGATCCCTGGTCTGCACTGTTTACGTACATGTATGTGCCATAAAAATGTATGCTATGCTAATATGGGTTGGATTCACCATGTATCTTATTGCAGGGAGGGATAGTTTTGAACCATTAAGTTTCATGGTTTAACTTGCGTTCATTGTTGCTGTGAGAAGCTATATGTAGATATAACATGTACAGATACCATTGCAGGCTATATGTTTAAATTTCGGGTTAACAGGTTTTCTGGATTATTCCATTATTTTCTGATAGGTGGCATTCTATAAATACTTACCTTTCTGAGGGCCATATTTGAGTACCGAAGTCAGCAGCGGCTCGATTGATTGGTTCATTTAAAACTTGTATCAATTGGCGTCATATCTAGTGTGCCTAGAACGCTTCAACGAGCTGACCTGTGCAAACTTTAAAAAATGTTTTAAAGCAGAAAGTATTCTCATTTTATCACTAAATACTGTAATGTACTATACTGTTATGGTGTGGCTATGTATTCAAGTACTGGTTGGTTCCTGTTTTTGGCTGTTCTTTCCCCGCTTGCTAACGTTTAGTGGCAGAGGTTTGAGTTATGAGTGCACCGCGTAATAATATCATACTGTATTAATAGACGTTTCGCTTACTGTAAGGGCGGCAACTTTAATAGTCATATCTGTGCGTGGTTCGGCTATTTCATCTGCTAAGGAAGGGAAATCAGGTTTTATTTATAATTTTGGTAAAGAATAAATAAGCTTTTTGGGCCGCGCAAACGTGCGTGCATTTCATGAAAATCCTAACTGTATACACACCGAACTCACAATTATTAACCCTTAAAGCGTATAATCACAAAATGTATGTTTTTGTCGTCCACTTAAAGGTTTGAAGCCTCGTAGACAAACAGTGTGGACCCAGATCAGACGCTCCTTGTAGGAGCAGTTTGATCTGGGTCCACAATGTTTGCCTCTATGCTTATGTTAAATAGACATTTCCAGATGCAGTTATTTTGCTGGCGTTTTAAGGACTAATTAATGTGTTTTGCGTCTATACTGAGGAAATGACGCAAGCTGATGCAGTTACTTTTGAATAAAACCACGCCTCATTTTCAGTTTTTACCTATGTCTAAGGTTAATTAGTCCTAATCACGTATTCAAAAGTCATATAAAAGCAAAGAGGTCGATATTCGAAGAACATAACATCTCTGACAGATGAGGTCGTGAAATCGGTTGTTACCGTTGTTCCAATCGTGATTTGTTTTCATGTTTTATATTTAGATTTGAATTGTGATATCCAGCTATTCCGTCTAAATGTTCGAAAGTAACATTCCACTTGCGATAATGCGACATTTAATTTCTCAACTTGGAAGCCTGTGGGAATTTGAGAAGAGCATTTACCTCGATTAGAATCTTGTCATGCAAAACACAGTTTTGTAATTGCAAGAAAAGCCAGTAGCACATGCATTATGGAAATAAGTCCGCTTAAAAACAAGATACATGTACAACACATAGGGTAAGTTGGGTAAATTCGGACATGAGGTAAATTCGGCCGCACATTTGCAAACAGTGTAAATCCAGATGAGACGGTCATCAGGATTTTCACTGTTTGATTAGTTGATTTATTTTTTATTCCAATATTTGAAATACGAAACAAACAAGGTCGCTGTCCGAATTTAGCTGTCTGTCCGAATATACTCGACTTTACCCTAGTTTTGGAGATACAGTACAGGTATCCATCAACTGTTGCCTATGTGACCAAACAGTGACATAGCGAAGGTTGCGGTCTCTCAAAAATAGACAGATCAAAGGTCTTAACGACAGATGGTACAAATGTAGCTTAATGAAGGTCGGAAGTGTTGCAGAATGCTCTTTTGGAGCATTCTGCAAACTTTTGACCTGCATCAAGCAATAATCGGTATTAAAAACCAATTTTGGTCCTTTTTTGGGTGGCCGCTTAAGACAGGTTTTACTGTATATTGCATAAGAATATATTATATCCAAAGAATGGATTCTTTACTTGCTCACCATTGATTTTTTTTAATTTTCTAATATGCTTCCAAATGTAGCTGAATACATCAAGGTTTCAGATGTGACATTACGTGAAAAAAGTAAATGAGTATGATCAGGAACCACAATCAAACACTGCAGACTAACCCACGGCACCATGATGAAGAGCCACAAAATACTAACAGTCATAAGACAACAGGACGACAATAAAAGTAAAGCAACCAGCTCTCTATTCCCCATCAAGATGATTGCAAAACTAGAATGAAACAAAGTACTGAATAGCAAAACAAGGACCAAACACAGAATCCCCATAAAAGATGGGAGCAACAATAATCAATTAATCAACAGAATCACTTTGAAATAGCGATGACGTCACCTTACTCCCATGTGCGTGACTTTCAATACAACCCATGAACATCCAACATGTGACCTGGATAAATTTAAACGGGCCTTGGCGCGAGAAAACCTGTTTTAAGGGGTTCACTAACAATAAAGGCGCAAACCTGCCTGCGCATCCGCGCAGACTGATCAGCGCCTTAATTATTCGCTTTTCAGAAAGTATCATATCTGTAACCTTGCTACAGCTGAAATGTCAATTATCCATAGTCTCTGTAACTAAGCTCTTCCTCACGGTGCCGTGTGTTGGTTTGCAGTGTGTGTTTGTGGTATTTCCTGATCATACTCATCTACATTTTGTCGTGACTATTACCAAAATGGGTAATATAAGAAGAATATGTATTTTAGGCTGAATCCTTAGATTAAGAGTCACCAGCTTCCTTTGTATTGTTGATGGACAAGGAAATTCCACCCGAGGACCAAAATAATTCGTCAGAAACTACGCTATGTCGAGTTTCTGGGGAAATTATTTTCGCCAGAGGGTGGAATTTTCTTGCTCTCCACCGCAATCTTTTTTTCTCTTAAGTCTGTTAGTTTCGCATAGAAATTCAATCTTTTTTTACATTTGTTACAATCGGAAAAAAAAACATTTTTGCTGATGCAGTCCTTAACTGTAAACAAAGTTTAGCATCTAAAACGGAAGCGATATATCCTTTCGAGCGTCGTTTTTTATTGAGATGTAAAGCAAACGACCGTATTAGAATCTACTGACAAAAACGTCGTGCGACCAAACAGCGTCAATGTCAATAACATGCGTCATATTTTTTATTCATTTTAGTGACGTAAGAAATGTTTTGAAGTCGTTCTACGATGCGAAAATGTCGGACACACTTAAAATATTGCCGTTTTGATATTTTTACGTAACTTTCCCAGTAACTTGAACAGCCTAAATTGTTACAATTTGAAGTAATATTGATGGGATAAGCAGGGCATGTGGAAGGGATAGGCTGGTCATGTGGATTGGAGAAGAAGGTCATGTAGATGGGTTAAGCATGTCACATTGACAGGATAAGCAGATTATGTGGATGGGATAAGCAGGTCATGTGGATGGGATAGGCAGGTCATGTGGATGGGATAAGCAGGTCACGTAAATGGGATAAGCAGGTCATGTGGATGGGATAAGCAGGTGACGTGGATGGGAAAGGCAGGTCATGTGGATAGGATAAGGTCATGTGGATGGGATAAGCAGGTCATGTGGATGGGATAAGCAGGTCATGTGGATGGGATAAGAAGGTCACGTGAATGGGATAGGCAGGTCATGTGGATGGGATAAGCAGGTGACGTGGATGGGATAAGCATGTCACATTGACGGATAAGCAGGTCATGTGGATGGGATAAGCAGGTCACATGAATTGGATAGGCAGGTCATGTGGATGGGATAAGCCGGTCACGTGGATGGGTGCATGGGATTAGGAAATTCCGCATTGCGTTTTGCCTATAAAACAGCTTGTCTCAGGCAATAAGTGGGTGAGAAATTCATATCCGTCGAAAAAGAAAAATAGTAGATCTAGACTGCAAATGCACTAAAGAGCGTTCTGTTTCTTGTTAAAACATTCAATGATTGCCTGCTTATGTCGTCTGTTGATATATTTTGCAAACAGTTTGGACCCAGAGCAGGCCCGACAAAATGTCGGGCCTGATCTGGATCCAAACATTTTGACTCTGTGATGGTATTCCTGAAAGAACTTTTTGAAAATATTCATTTTGAAAAATATCTGCAGACGACAAAAAAGCATGCAAAATTACCCAGCAGGCAAAGAGTTAAATCTTTGATCACACTTCAGCTGCACACTGTCGATAAAAGTTTATTGCTTGAATTAATATCACCATTTTGGAACCTCCTTTGGCAGAACAGGGCCGCTAATGCGTTTTAATGGCATAAGAGTTAGCTGTTGCATAGAATATTATTCAAATATAGAGATAATTTCTGGCATAAAACTGCGTCAGCGAAAACCCAAGGAAGTCCTACATTTATACCACCCTTACAAACTTTAGCACGAAATATCTCGTGATGTGCAAGGTCTACACTGGTGTGGTCTACACTGGTGTATGTGGTATAAAATAGTTATACCATGTTTGTCCACCTGTACGTAAGATATTCCACTCGCTAAAGCTCGTGGATTATCTCCACGTACAGGCGGACAACCCATGGAATAACTATTACGTAACCATTCATTGATGCGTCGTACCAATATTGCTGAAGATTATAAGGGTGTGTGTGTGTGTATTTTTATTGTCATAGTATTGTTGTTGTTGTTGTTTCAATGTTCGAGATGGCATTCGTAATACATTATTAAACGGGTCATTTCAGAGATTTGTTTGTTTCGATTATAATGCAAAAAAAAGGTATAATAAAAACTAGAAATGATGTTTATGAAACACTATGCCCCCAACCCTGTGCTTGTCAAGAAGAATGGTACTCTTTTACAACACAAGGGCAATCTTAAGTTTGAAGCTTATAGCATTTTTTAAATAAAGAAAATTCACCCCGTAATCAGCTGGCAAAGTTTGAAGCTGCTAGCTATAAAGCGTTTCGAGATATTTTTATTAAAGTTTCCAACGCTTAAAATTACTAAGTGCGATAACTCAAAAATAATTAACTTTTTTTTAATTTGTACCTGGTAATCTACTTATTATCCTCTATCAGCTGAGAAAGTTTGAAGCTACTTGCTGTAATAGCTTTTGAGATATTTTCATTTGATTTTTTCAATATCAAACTTTGCAAAGGGAAATGACTCAAAAACAATAAAATAACTTTTTTTTAAGTTTCACCAGGTTATCTACTCATTATTCTTTAGCAGCTGACCAAGTTTAAAGATTCTCAATGTTCTAGTTTTTGAGATATCGTGATTACAAAATTTCATTATGACCCTTTAAAAAGGGACATAACTCATCCAAGGGAGATAATCCAGACTCAAAATACACGGGTCAATTATTTTTTGATGAGGAATCAATCTATGAAATTTAAAAACCCTTGCTTAATTTTTGTTCGGACGGACAAGCCAAAAGTATTATGCCCCTTAAACATTTTCAATGTTGGGGGCATAGAAAATGGGGAACCTGAATATAAATCGTATCAGTCATCTTGTTATGGCCGATGGCGTTGTGATGCGCGTAATTGACCGCGAAACGCACTACACTGCAGCCTTCCCAGCCACCATGCAATGTGTCACTATCACCAAATGGAATGGCGTTCCGCAGGTGGCCCACTTTTATATGTTAGCTGGGTTGCTACTGAAATGGATTTTAAATTGTCGTCGAGTCCGAGTTTCGCAGGTGGGCCGAAAGTGGCCCACTGTTATAGGTTAGTTGGGTTGCTACTGAAATGGATTAAATTGTCGAAGAGTCCTAGTTTCCCTAGTGGGCCGATAGTGGCCATTTTATGCGTACATGCTCACTTACTTTTACATGCTACTGAAATGAATGGAAATGTCGAGTCCTAGTTTCCTGGTTTAGACAACTAATTTGTCGTCTGCTATATGCATCGTTTCTGAGAACAGAGTTGAAATCAATTTCCGGCAAAAGTCTATTAGTTTCACATCAATCATAGATATTGTTTAAATAATTCAAACTCTATGCACTGTAATCTGCAAAGCGAAACCGCACATACCATTTAAAGTATACGAAACGATTACAGCGCAAACACAGAGTGTGGGGATGCGTACATGCGCGGATCCAGAGGGGGAATAGGGGGTCTGACCCCCCCCCCCCCCCGGAAAATGACAAAATATAGGGTTTCTTAGAGATATTGAAAATCCACAAAGTTTTCAAGCTAGCATTCAATGTATTATGTTGGATCATCATCGGCACGCCAGCGATACGCCATTTACATGGCGTTTCGCTGGCGGGCAAATAATGGCCAGCTTTTAATGGTATTTGGATCCTCTCTCCCTAAAAAACAACAACAAAACATTGGCAGAGTTGGACCCCCTCTGACAAACTCTGGATCCGCGCATGGCGTAATCACGTGACATATATGTGTACTTTGTTGTAAGTTGTACACTAAAGCTAACTTTGTACGCTAACAAACCGAACAGTCAAATGGTACTTTTTTCTGACTCGATTTTCATGAAATAATTCATCTTCGTTGGCAGTCTATGCGTTGATGAGTATTTTTTCATATGATCAGAATAAATATCTTCTTATATTTAATTGTACACATAGTGGGTATACTTGTAAGGTAGGCGGCGTGGCGTTTTGTATCTGCAGTGAGCGTGCCCATTTTCAAAATAAATTATTCAGATTTGAAAGGATCTCTGACAATCTAATAGGGTATCTACATATTTTTCAGATGCTTCCCAAAGCTTCCCTATGCATAAGATATCACTGGTATCCTTTATAATTGGACGATTGATGTATTAGGAACGAAATAAGGTTATAATTAGACAGGCAGATCTCTACGACAAAACATGAGATACTACCAAAGGGGGTAGGGGTTGCAAAATTTGACTTCACCAAAGCATTTAGAAATCAATTATTTTCACGTGTACGGGTATCATATCATCAATGCTCGATTACAAATCACAGTGAAAGTATTTTAAAGTCCAAAATCATGAGCATTTTAATGATTATTTTTGTCGCTTTTATCTATCTGTTTGCTAAGAAATATTTTGACGTGCAACTGTAGTCTATATTCAACCTTGATGACAATGTATTTACCTGGGGCGGACTTGATTTAGTAAATTTTTAGAGTACTCGGCGTACGCCAGAACAGCCACATAAACAAGTAAAACTGGGCACTTTGGAGTAATCCGGAATAAATCAAGCGGTACAAAATATTTCCAAGCATACAGGCAGTAATCCGCCATCTTTTTTGGAACACGTCACGTGACTGTTCTGTCTGCACTACCTCGGAAGACGGAGTACTCCGGCGTACGCCAGCACAGATGTTCCAGCACACTTGATTTCTGTTCTGCCTGTTCGGAGTGGAGGGAGTAAAGAGAACAGCTAAATCAAGTCTGCCCCAGGTGCAACGTTATGCAACAATATACAATAACCATTCATCCATGCGTAAAGACTTGATTTAGCTGGGGCAGACTTGATTTAACTGTTCTCTTTACTCCTTCCACTCCGAACAGGCAGAACAGAAATCAAGTGCGATGGAACATCTGTGCTGGCGTACACCGGAGTACTCCGTCTCCCGAGGTGGTGTAGACAGAACAGTCACGTGACCTGTTCCAAAAAAGATGGCGGATCATTGCCTGCATGCGCGGAAATATTTTGTATCGCTTGATTTATTCCGGAGTACTTCAAAGTGCCCAGTTTTACTTGTTTATGTGGCTGTTCTGGCGTACGCCGAGTACAATTGCTAAATTAAGTCCGCTCCTAGTCAATGGCCATGTAGTTTATGTGTATTGGCTAGATACAGTATATGTGCAAAATAATCTACCAACTGAATTTAGAAAGAGGACAATTTTCACAATCTAAAGAAAAATATACTAAAACGTTGTAATATTTCATGACTAATGGGTTATGAAAAGGAAGCTTACTTGTACTAATTATTTCATTATACTGGAAAAAACGATTTTCAAGAGAGCACACCAAAAATCAAAATGATAATCTTCCGGCTCGCCCAGACGTCACATTTTGGGTTGTGGGATATCATTCCCCCCGAGTCTCAACTAGCTCTTCACAGATATTGTGTAAAATATATTAAAACATTTACGTGCAAAAGGTAAGTTGGGACTCGGGGGGGGGGGGGGGGAAGAGGAATGATGTTTTAAAAATATTTTTCTATTTCATATATGTATAATACAAAAATGAACATTTTATCCCCCCAAACAAAGCTACACTTTTATGGAAATAGGAAATCAAATGCAAAATCATAAAATAAAGACCAAAAGCGAGCTTGTATATGAAGACGGAAAGCATTTGATCGACTTCATTTTTTATCAAAATTATAGGCAGCGATGCAACCACCGTCGGAGGTCTTTGGAAATCACACCCCTGTAACTAAAACTTCTTTTTGATTGTAGGTCTTGAAAGCACGGAGGAAAAATTACCACAAGATCACACTTTCAAGCGAAATCATCTGATCAGGATCCACATTTTTTTTCAGTCACACCATTGAAACCATTGGTTTAAAAGTCGCATAGTACAGCTGAGCCTGTAAATTTAACATGCTCAGTTACGTAGCATGACAAAGTTTTAGTTTGTTTGTTTGTTTTGATTCTTTACGTCCCATTAACAATCTTTCAATTAAACAGGGACGGGTCTTCCTGTGTTGAACCAGTACTAAGCTAGGATAAATGTGTCTTGCTCAAGGACCACAACACAGTGACGCCGGTGAGACTCGAACCCGCGGCCCTTCGGTCTCGAGTCAAGCACTCTACCACTGAGCCACTGCGCTCCCACAACAAAGTTTTAGTGAAGTATTAATATTGATAATAGATCATACGTGCATAGGCATCGGCATGTAAGTTCTGCAACTCAATTGGGCTTTACTGCTTTACCAGGAATTGGTTTTCTGCCTTAGACTTAGTAGAAAAGATTATTATAGAGCTTCAACAATGTGGTATTTGCGACCAGCAAAGCCTCAGATCAGCCTGTGCATACGCACAGTCTGATCAGAGCCTTTGCTAGTCACTTGAGTATTCTAGGATTGTTAAGCTACTGACTTAACACCATTTGGAGTTTCTTAGCTTAAAAGGAGGCTGCACAGGCTCGTCTGAGTCTACATATGTCAAAATGCCACACTGATAGAAATCTCATGAACTGGCTCTAAAATAATTAATAACAATTAAGTTAACCTGCATCGAGACAACCTGATTTTGTTCCATGTGGACACAACAAAGGCCTAGATTAGCCTGCGCAGCCGCGCCTTTTGGTACGCTCTCTAAGACTTACCATAGCTAAACTGGCTGCATGCAAAATTTCAATATTGTAGCTACATTCTGTAGTTTGGCAAGTTGTATTGAATCTGAATCTGATGATGATGATGATAATGATGATGATGATGATGATGTGCTGCTGACGATGCTGCTGCTGGTGCTGCTGCTGCTGATGATGATGGAATAACGGTCATGATAATAGTAATTGGATAATAATAATAATGATCATGTAGGGAGAAAATGGAATGGGCTATATCTTGTAAACGGACATATACAAAAAAACATGGTTACTTAAAAAGACTTTTTTGATTCATTAAAAATGATAACGTCCCTGGGTGGGCTTGAACCAACCTTTCGGTTAACAGCCGAACGCGCTAACCGATTGCGCCACAGAGACATGCATTATTTCTCAATTTTACTATAAACATGTACAGTCAAACCTGTCTTAAGCGACCACTCGAAAATAGAAAAAAAAACTTAATGACAAATGGTAGCTTAAGGTAGTGCGGGACCCATGTCAAAAGATAACCTTACTTTTACTTAAAAGTAAGAGTGTAAGAGTTATCGTTCCTGAATCTTGTTTTTAAAAGAGAATACTTATTTTCTAAGACGGTAGATATTATTCTCCCCTGACAACTCTTTGATGCTTGAAACGTAATTATGTAAGTATTTTGCTTTCACAAAAAGAAGGAATGCAAGTATTAGCTTTTAAAAACATCACCCAGAGTATGAAGTCATTCAGTATTTTGATGGCTAAAAGTTGTGGACCGTATAAATATACATACTATATACATGTCTCGGTTGCTATTTCTGCATGCTGCCACTAACCTAAGACCCACCCCACCCCAAAAAGGGGGGGGGGGGGGGTTGTAGACGTGCACATGCCTTGTATGTGACATTCTCATGTTTTAGGTCCCATGGAGGTACATGGTCACTAATGTTTTATGGAGAAATGACGTAACTATTTCAACTACCTTATCACACCGGAAAGGCAGCAATAAAAACAGTCTAAACAATCGATGAATGCTGATAACAAATTGCTAGAAACAGTGTTTGTGATTGCCATTTGTTGCCTATCGGACTACAAACGACAATCCAAAATTCTGTTACTTACAATATTTAACTACGTTCGTCGATAGCATTAACGTTTTCGATTGCCGCCTATCTAGTGTGTTTTTGATATACTGAAGACGTAGCCAAAACAATCTGATATAAGGGCTAGGAGTTATTTAATGTTGCTGTTGAAAAAATTATTTTGTTTCGTTGCATGTTTCATGATGATAAAATGGACATTTCTGCATACATTTTAATAAAATTAATTGTAACTGCATGTGCCTGAAAGGAAGATATATGACAATATAACATTCTTTTCTGTATATTAACGGTTGGCAAGCATGGTACAGATGCGCGGATCCAGGAATTTTCATCAGGGGGGGGGGGGAGGGTCCAGGTCAGTCTGACAAAAAAGCCCTGACAATGACTTTTTTAGTCCTCAGCTTATTTTACAGAAGTCAAATGGTCAATTTCAAAGAAATCTATCGTTTTTCAAGGCTCCAGATGGGGTCCAATTTTTTCCAGGGGACCAACTTTTTCCAGGAGGTGTCCAATTGCTTACCAATGGACATTTCTGCATACATTTTAATAAAATTAATTGTAACTGCATGTGCCTGAAAGGAAGATATATGACTGCATTTTATTAAAATGTATGCAGAAGTCAAATGGTCAATTTCAAAGAAATCTATCGTTTTTCAAGGCTCCAGATGGGGTCCAATTTTTTCCAGGGGACCAACTTTTTCCAGGAGGTGTCCAATTGCTTATTCCCTATAGAAACCCATTTAATTTGTGATTTTCCAGAGGGGGTCCGGACCCCCTGCCCCCCCCCCTCTGGATCCGCACTTGGTGCAGCCATCACAGCTTCATGGTTAAGGCTACTATACATTATCTCATTTGGGCTTGGCAAACGTTAATAGACAGAAGAATGTATCATCCTTTTATTGTTATATACCTTATAATAAGTGTTTACAATAGAAACTTGAGGTGTTTCAATCGCTGACAATTGTATATTTTATTTAATAATGTGTCATATTTTGGTTGATCGTTGACCAATCACTGACCGCGGGCTTTATTTCCGATAAAACATGACTGCAGAGGGCTTAATTGCCACTTCAACCTGCTCACGGATATCCTCTGCGAGTTAAGATACCGTTGAGAAATGACCAAAATATTCAATTATCATAAGATACGCTACTTTATTACATCGGATAGGCGACAATCGAGAAGGCTCTGAACAATCGATGAACGTGGATCGCAAATCGCTAGAATTTTCCATTTGTCGCCAGTCAGGCAAACAAACTGCAATCCAAAAAGTCTGTTTCTGACGGTATTTGATCTACGTTCGTCGATAGCATCAACGTTTTCGATTGCCACCTATCCGGTATGTGTATTGATACAATGAATACATAACCAAAACAATCTGAAACAAGAGCTAGGAGTTATCTACATTTTTCAGTCATGTTTCTGTTGAAAAAAAAAGTATGTTTCCACACCGGATAGTGAGCAATCGAAAACACTGTTAACCATTGACGAACGCGGATCAAAACTCGCTAGAAACAGTATTTTGATTGCAAAGTGTCGCCTGTTCGATGAGTGATGGTAATAAAAAAAAAACTATGATTCTACCTATTTTTGGTCTATAATCGTCGATAGTATTGATGTTTTCGATTGCGCCTATAAGGTGTGGTTTTGTTGTATGCTTCACGATGTTACAGTGTACATTTTTTTTGGAAATGCTTTTGCTTGAAAGGAAAGTATTCTAGAACTTTTTGGATACTGTAAAGGCGGCACCTCATGACTGCCTTATTAGTCTACTTTAGACATAGGTAAAATCTGAAAAAGAGGCGTTATAACTACATTCGAAAGTGTTTGTTTATTTTTTAACATTAGTATAGAGGCAAACAGTGTGGACCCAGATCAGACTGCTCTAGGTTTTGTTTGTTTTGTTGCTTTACGTCCCAAGTCAACAGCTATGGTTATTGCGGGACGGTCAGTTCACCTAACCACACTTTTTCCTGGGCAGGCTTGAACAAGCGGTTAACCAGTAATTCGTGCACATACTTTCGCTTGTAACTGACAACAACCCTTCTTGAATGAATCAGCGGAAGGGAGGAGAATGATCGTAGAAATCATTTCATGATCAATCTCCACGAAAGTATGGGACCGGACGAGCAGTCTGCTCTAGATCTACACTGTTTGTTTAAGAGGCTTCATAATATTTCAATAGACGATAAAAAACATACGATTGTGTTAAGGGTTAATAAATGTGGGTTCAGTGCATTAACGGACAGGACTTTCATGAAATGCACGCAGACCTGCGCGGCTCAAGCAACGTTTAAACGCTTAACCAATGGATAGAACCTGATTTCCATTCTTGAGCAGTTGAAATAACCGAACCACGCCCAGATATGAAAATTAAAGTTGCCACCTTTACAGTACCCAAAAAGTCCTATAATATATTACAATGACAATATAACATTCCTTTCTGTATATTAACGTTTGTCAAGCCCTTGTGTGATAATGTGTTGCAGGCCTCACCGCTGTGTGGTTCTGGTTGCAACACATCACATTCAGGCTTGCCAAACATTAATACAAGGAAAAGAATGTTTTATCCTCTTATTGCATATTTGTAAGTTTATTCTTTAAATGACATTTAGATCTATGCATCAGGAATAAAGCTATAATTTTTAGCTTTTATCTACATAAATCCTACGTGTAAGAAAGCATCAAAGTCTCAAGACATGCTATAGCCATGCTTTAATGAGAATCATAATGTAATGTGCTGGGTAACATATGCTAGGTCAAAATCTTTTTTGTCATTTTCTACGCCCATTTGTCAGTGCTTAATCAATAATAGCTATGTCTCCGCCCAGTGATATACAATAGGGCGTAGACAAACAAAAAAATTGGGTGAAAGGGGAGACAACACTTATTATAGTCTTTATTTTTTTCAAGATTTTTCAGAAAAGTCACCAAAACAAAAAAACGAGCACGGTGACACATATTTTTTATTCAATCATTAGATTCTTCATGAAAATATCTTTGTAAAAATATGTTTTTTGTTGTTCCAGTTACATTCTCCGATATGTTTATTTTGAATATCAATGTTTTTTTTGGCATTTATTCGTTTGACTTAATTAGGATTTTGCTTAATAAATTGTGTAAATACATGTTATTTCACTATTTTTTGTTTTTATTTATATCTCTGGTGTGAGTAGTATTTGTTCTGAAAAAAACTGTATTGCGTTTCTTGTTAATTTGTTAACAAAATCTGTGTTTGTTTATTTCAAAAACCTGCGATTTTGCAGTTTTTGACATCAAATAACTTTTTAAAAAGAACGGTGAGGTATTGTTTTTTTTGTCTTAGATTATAAGTATAAGTCTATATTATAATATATTAAAAGATAAAACACTTTTGGACATATGCCGGTGAGTCCTCTACTACCTTAATGCAGGTCGAAAGTAAAGCAGAATGCTCCTCTTGGAGCGCAGTGATATAGTGGTAGAGAGGTACACTCAAGATCGAGTGGGTCGCTAGTGCGACATCCACCGTGGTACTGTGTTGAATCCTTGAGCAAGACACTCAATCCTCTGCTTAGTCTTGATTCGGAACTCGTTCTGACATGACTAAAAAGTGTCGACTGGGACGTAAAGCCTTAAAACAAATATGAACACAGTACGGTCGCCAGAGAATATCTAAAAAATCTAAAAATAGTCGTCCCTGGGTGGGCTTGAACCACCAACCTTTCGGTTAACAGCCGAACGCGCTAACCGATTGCGCCACAGAGACATACATGTATATTGCCAAACAATGTAGATATGAAAGATATATACATATCAAAAACAATATACCAGACTTCTATTCTGAGCAATGTCATGACAAAACCAACAAAAGCGCTGACAGATCCGTCTGGACACCAGAGCTTTCGCTGTGCAATATATGGTTAGATAATGATCAACGCTTTCTTCATATGGAGATGTTGCCTAGGCTGACCTAAGTCTTCCCGTGACACACAGCTATAATATTGCTTTTCTCATGTCGCGGCTTAATCCTTTACCTCATAGAGGCGCCTTTTGACCCCTTTGCCAACAGAGTAGACCCAGATCAGAGCTGTCTGATAGTCTGCTTTAATGTTGTTTTATTCAACAGGACACTATTAATTTTTACACTTAGATCTTAAAACCAACTAATACCAATGAAATATGTACCAACTTGCTAAATGATGCTAGATTTTTTTTATATTGATAGTTCATGTAATAGAAACGCAATCCATACTTATGCCACTGTCAAAAAATACTTGCTATGCTGTATCATACTAACATATAGTGCAATGTATAATAGAGACAATGTTGTCACTATCTGAGATGTATCATGATGTATTTTCAAAGGAAAAGAAATATGATTTCCTATGCAGACGATTAATATAAGAAGGGTGAGATCCAAATTAAACATGCACACATACTAATCGTTAAGTGTATGCATACTTTCTAAGCATCTAATGAAGGTCTATCGTTTGTGTTAGTAATGGTATTAAAAAAGTGTCTACTCTATTGTGCTTCCATATAGTTACATGTGGACAGTTGTTATCTTGTCTCTCTACAATGCTGTGTTTACAACTAATCTATTATTCAATGCACATTAAACAGTGTTTTATTAAGGAATCAATTGACAGGATTCCTGCAACAATTTGTTCAAAATTGTAAGTTGGTAGAAATTAACATCAGCTATATTTGCATTAATTGCTAAAACTAAGTTTGATCTTAGGATTGTACTTTTTATTGCTCTTCCCTACAACATTCTGATTAAACTTGTAACTTGTAAAGTAAGAAAGAAGGCAAGACTTAGGAATCGATACAATCAAGCACCACACCTGACCCAGCACGCCACATGGAAAAATGACAAAACACAATAAAACACCACACACAAGAGAGCCAAGAGATTAGCCCTTTCCCAGCAGATGACCACAAGGCTACAGTGAACAGACAAGAAAACACCGCAAACACGAAACACAAACAACAAAAATGATCCACTTGAGAAGCACTGCCTTGGAACGTTCAGTAAAAATACTTCCACTGGAGGACCAATACTAGTTTCACCAACCCCCACCCCTAGTTCAGATGTGGATCAAGGCACATATATGTTTGGTTTGCATGAAAGACCCCTTACTTATCCATGAAGTATATCCTAGAACATATCAATCAAGATATATAAAAGAGATAAAGCAAAGATAATGAATCAACAGTACATAAAACTGAGAAATCCAACAGGTAAACTCTGGTGGGCAACAGCCAAAGCATCAGGCCCCAAACGTCTCATTTATAGCTTATAGTTTTTAAGTCTGAACCGCCTAATAGTCTGGAGTCCGACCCACCGGCGTGCAATTAAAGAGGAAAGCAAAGTTGCCAACCATGATTAGGTCGACCACCAAGCATGCAGTCTGTTGCAATACATTCATGTTATAGCCGATCTTTTTATAATGAAAAATTGTTCTAATAAACTGCGCTGAAAAAATACTAGAGCCAAAAATCTTCTCCAACTTATACACTAAGTCACCAGAGAATTCAGGTTACGAAAGTCCTTGGGGCAAGAGAGATTTAAGTCCAACATGGAATTTAGATATCAAATCATAGTATCAGCTATAAAATTTAGAGGTTTTGCGATGTTTGTGATACCGATAGCCAAATCTTTTTAAAGTTAATGGAAATGCGTCCTGATCAAATTTGGCATAAACAGTTTCTATATGTTGAAGTTTTATAAAGTAAAATTGGCATCGTAAATTACAACTGAACAAATCTAAATACCTTGTTTATGGTCACCGCAATGCCATGTAAAACCCATCTAATGAATGATTTCCCCAATTGTAACAGGAATGTTTCGATTTAAATAACCCATTCAGTTTTAAAGTTTGAACTGCTCTAGCAAATTATTAGTAGTATTAAAATGATAGGATTCTGAGTTTTATTAATCAAACAAAGAAAGCCATGTTAGAAAGGAGCTGAAATTAAATGAGCCGCGACATGTGATTTCCAACAATGTGACATTTTGACAAGTGTAGACACAGACGAGCTTGTGCAGCCTCCTGTTAAGCTTAAAAACTCCAAATGGTGTTCAGTCAGTAGCTTAACATTCATAGAATACTCAAGCGGCTAGCAAAGGCTCTGATCAGACTTGGCGTATGCGCAGGCTGATCTGAGGCGTTGCTGGTTGCACATACCACATTGTTGGAAATCTCATGCACTGGCTAAAATTTAATAGATAGAATACATTCAAAAGCTACCTTCTGAGTTTTGACTCGTATGCACAAATAGATGTGTCTTAAACAATTTGCAAAAAAGAAGCCACCCTTTAATGAATAAATGATTACAAACACATATGTTTCCTTATATTCAATGTAACGTAAAAAAAACTTTTGCTTTAAATATTTATAAAGGCGTGATGTTGTGTGGATTTCCAGAAAACGTCTTCTTTATACAAGTGAATATGACTAGGAAATGTCACAATCACAGACTGCTGATTGACTCACTGCACTTTAAGGTAGGGACAAAGAACACAGATAGCCACATCATAAATTGAAGTAAAGCAACCAGTCTCTTCCTCACCAAGATGATTTCTGAACTAGAAACAAGTTAGAAAACAGGGGCTCAACACAAAACTCACACAACTAATGGGAGCAACATCAAACAAAGTTTCCAACATCCACACAGCATTTCAGAAATTCTTAGATGTTTAATCGTAAATGATTCTGATTTAATAGAATTAAAAGGTATGTTATATATTAATTTATATATTGTGATGAAGTGTGAACTGGTTTTACACAAAGCTATGGTTGCTTTTTAATAGCTTATATGTCTGTTTCTTTTAATCAAAATAAAACAAAAGTGCACACACCTGTTTTAGGTTGTCAGACTCAATTATATTCTGAATTTAGACGGGACATATATAATCATATTTTTATATTTATATATGTTACTTTAGCAAATATGACTGTTCAAGCTTATGAGAATGTATCTTAGTTGAGATGTTGCGTCAGAATTATCATTTGGTAATTTATTTAATTTTAAAACATATAACTGAGGAAAATTAGCAAACAATGTTTTTGGTTTTTAAACACCAAAACAGACCGTTTCTTAAAGGAAATATACACCGACATACATATAGTATCTTTATTAGAACTTATACGGTTTCTTTCGCCAAAAAAGATGCTACTTCATGTTGATCTAACACAGCCTCCTTTCTATAATGAAATAAACTTCCCAGTGATGCATAGTTTAAGGTATTAAGCAATATGTGTTTTTGTTTTACTTTGCTATATACGTGACATATATTGATAATCGAACAACACGTGATATTTACACAAAAACGTTGTTACGTTTACTCTTAAGTCGGTGATATCAATGATCATTATGTTTAAAAGCTAACAATAACAATTGCATGCTTAATTTCAAAATTGTAAGGTTCTAAACTTATTTAAAGTTTTATCCATGGTCAACTAATTAAACAGCTTATAACTGACAAAGTATTTATGTTAGAACATATCTGTGTGCAGTTTTGAAATGGTCTGTAAATGGTCTTTTAAATATATGATGATGCTATTATGAATTTTAACACCTGTTGAAAATTTTGTCAAATGAAACTTTTTAACAATATATCATTGATTAAAGGGTATAGTTGAAAATGTAACGTAACTGACAATATGGTTGACTCAAACATCTTTTACAAATATCAATATGTGTAGAAAATAACTTGTTCTTGTGGATTACATAACTGTTTTGTTCATTTAAACTTTTCAACTACTTTCTAAACAGACTAAATTAGACTTAAATTGAGTGTAATATCTGGTTTCATACTGCCTATGCTATGTACTAAAGGATTACAGACAACATGTGTAGTGAATGATGGGAAAAGGGTCAGACATCGCTCAGGCATTATATAATTATAAAATTTAATTCTTTCCTCGCTAGTATCGTCTGCTGATAACATTTGCAAACAGTTCGGACCCAGATCAGGACTGACGTTCTGTCGGTCCTGATCTGGGTCCAAACCGTTGACACTCTGACGATGTTCAAGAAAGGATTATTTCAAAAAAGTTCATTTTGAAAAAAAAGTCAACAGACGACATCAAAAGCCTGAAACATTACTCAGCATGCAAACAGTTATGAAATACCGTCTACTAATAACCTTTACTACCAATTTGAACCCAGACCTGGACCGACAGAACTTCGGTCCAGATCTGGATCCAAAGCATTTGACACTCTGATAGACTAAGTGTTCCTGAAATAACTTTTGAAAAGTCAATTTCGAAAAAAGTCAGCAGACGACAATAAACGCCTGAAAAATGGCCCAACATGCAAGGAGTTAAAACCTAGAAAACCCGTCTTAATCAAAGACTAATTAGAATTTATGGCTTCATTATTTTCACGTTTCTGTTTTCTTAAAAGACAAATGTTTCCGAGGGAAGCCAAGTTACTGAGATAGAGACAAACACAATTATGTCGTCAGAATGTAATTAGGAGTCTGTGGTTCCCGTCTTTGGTCTGGCACGTGCGATTTTAGTTCTTATACCAAGCGCACGATAAGCATTGTTAACTCTGCCCCCTGGAAATATTTTTTCATGCTTTTTGTCGTCTGCCGATTATTTGTTTCAAAATCAACTTTTTATTTCATTTAGATGTCGCAACAGCTGAAGTTGTACTGCATGGAGTTTGTGAACTTCTCAGTTCCCTTACAATTACAATGCCAATATAGTATCGATAATTTATTCATATACTGGACATTGGGTTTTGGTCGGTTGGACATAACGTCGACTGTTTGCAAAAATTATCAGCAGACGACATTTGGATACTTTAGTAATTCCATATTCTATGCGTGCGCCTGTGTGTGAGCAGAAAGGCTCTGACATATATAATATGCACAATAAGTTTAGTCATTCTTATGCTCGCTTCTTTTTGTGCTTATCTTTTGATAGTTTAAATTTTGCATTTTCTATAGCCACTATAATAACGCATTTCTTTGACTTGGGGACGTTTTTGAAGTACACACAGATTGAAGGCAGAACCGGAAATACACCTCTGTGGGAGTTTGATTTCGTCATGCCAAGAATATCCGAATTTGCTCATTGGGGAATTTGGGTTCTGGCTCAGAGGAGGAAGCTGGTATCCAGGGAAGCGTACTAATGTATATCACCAGCGCTGACGCGATGGTGAATAATGGAGAACACGTTTTGGTGTGAATCATGTCAGGATATATGTTGTCAGGTGATTGGGAACGTCTTCAACGTTTACATTAACGCCACTTGCACAATACAAAATAAATGTAAAATAAGCTCAAATTTAAATAATCTTTCATTTAAATATGTCCTAGCCTATTCATACAAAACCGAAGGAAAAACAAATGAAATCAAAGATTTTGAATTTAATTGCTACACTATAGATGCGATCAGAGTGGGTGGGGTATGTCGGCATCTTTAAAGGGGTAGTAATTGGAGCATACCGTACTGTCAATACATTTTGAATCGTTCGATGATGAATGTGCAATCGTCAAAGAAGTCCAGGCCAGGAATCAAACTAAAAGGGGGCTACATGGTAGCTGCATTAGTGTCCTTCAAAGTCAATCAACTCAAAACGGCTTCTCTTTCAATACCTTAAATTAAGATTACAATCATGAATTTTCTAGGTCATACTAAAACCTGGTCAAGTTGATATGTAATAAAACAATTTCTTGTTTACATCTTCAGTATTTCAGCAAAAAGGAATTTAGTCAGGGTGGTGCTTTTCCAAGTTCTATAGCATATTTTGTTTATTTATAGCGGGCGCCTTGCATTTGCGAACTTTTTGCAATTAGCGATGATATCTTTTGCGCACTTTTTGCGACTTCAATTGCACACTATTTTCGCACCCCAATCATAAGCAATTAGTGATAAGAAGCGTGAATTAAACGATAACTTGTCCAGGAAACCATTGAACCTACAACCGCTTAAATTGACTGTGGAATAGCTATGTATACTTCATTCCACCTTTAAATGTTCCTTTAGTGCTCATGTTGTTGCCTGGAAAGTCAGAGAGCATTTACGTAGTATATGGAGTGCCATAAAATCTTTATTTGATAGACGTAGCTTAACCCTTGAACCTACCACCGTTTACATAGACTTTGAAGTAGCTATGCAAACAGTGCTTAAGGGGATATATCTTTCAAAAGCTCTTACTTGCATGACATTTTTCCTGTATAAAACAAAAAAATGCTGTTTTTCAAGGAGACGGATACCTTTGGCCACATTGTTGTATGAACAATTTATACATCTCACATAGCTCACTTTACGCCCCAACATAAGCTTTTGAGCAATCCACAGCATGCTTATCAGTCTATCTAGAGTCATATCACTTCCTGGTTTGATACCGTTTACAATATTGTGACATGCTACATTGTAGCTGGTTGACTTTTAGAAAAAAAAACAGTTGCATGAATATGAACTACAATTATCCGACTACAATATTTGGAAGTGGTTTCGCCCAAAATGTACAAATTTCTGGTAGAAATAAATATATTTACAATTTATGCTTGTAAAATTGTCAAGATCAAAATGAAAAATTGTAAATTATACCAGAAATACACTATATTTGGGTCAAAATATTTCTAAATATCGTAGTCAGATCATTGTAGTTTATGTTCATGCAAATGGTTTTCTCTAAAGTTCACCCAGCGTGTCACAATATTGTAAACGGTATCAAACCAGAAAGAAACTCTAAATAGACTACTAAGCATGCTGCCGATTGCTCAAAAGCTGTATGTTTGGGCATAAAGTGATCTATGTGAGATGTATAAAATGTTCATACAACAATGTGGCCAAAGGTATCCGTCTCCTTGATAAAAAGGCATTTTTCGTTTATACAGGAAAATTTCATCCAAGTAAGAGCTTTTGAAAAGATATATCTCCTTAAGAATGCTCAATGCACCTTTGAAAATGAGTTAAATCTAGCTGTAACGCTTTCAACTAAACTCCGTTCAGAAATTGTGTGGCACCGGTTTTTCGCAGTTCCTGATTTTATACGTTGTTTTAGGTCCTACATCGCTGTGAGAAAGTTATTCGTGAAGACCTCCCCTAATTTCTCCAGCAGGTTCTGTGCCTTTGCCAGCTTCTGGCAAAGCCCTGATATCTTGGGAAAAATCGAGAAATCGAGAAATACGCTTGCAGACTAAACTTAGACAATCTGACATCCATGAACGTATATGGAAATAGCAATATTTTCATTATAATATCTGGGTTGGCAAGAAATTCGTGGGAAATTCTAAAGCGTGACTACACACCGTAAATCTAAAAATTAAACACTGATCTGGCGCTTTACGCGTTCACGTTGGTCAAAAATAACATTTCCTACCATTACAACTTGAGGCTACCATTACTCCAGTATAAATCTTGAACATTTCTACCAGATATTATTGTAGTTATTCTGCGGACCAACCCAATTAAACAGAATATTGTTCTTGAAGCATTTTAAAGACACACGAAGGGAAATGGCAGTTCAGCTGCTATTTAATTTGATGTAAAATATAAGCTTATTTTCACGGTGTACGAGTACATATTAAAAAATTGTTCGTTGTCCAATGTCTTTAGAAAAGTTTGGATTCATACTTTATACACGTGTATGAAATTATAAAAGACAAATCAAGTAAACCAAGCGTTTATAAATGGTGGTAGGAATTCCCCATTTCAAGTATAAACTGATAATGTCCTGTTACCAAGGTGTTACCTATTCTGCATAGCCATACTTTCGTGAAAATTTCTGAATTTGTAATGTTCAATGAACTATTGACGATATCTGCACGACACAACGTGGGTTTATTACATGAGCTTGCTTGATCGTTGCCCTATAACTAGTAACTAATTGCCACCATTGCAGGTCCCCCAACCCCCTTACGAATCCCTGTCGATCCTTACTTTTCACGTATAATAGGTACAACTATGGGATTTTTTTGTAAATTAAAGAATCGTTTTTATTCTAACTTATTATCAAAACATTAAATATTCTTGTACAAGGTGTGTTGCATTTGAGCCATTTGAAAATAGACCCAAGAGAGACGAGAAGCACATCAATGAATATTGATACAAATGTATATTTTATGATGCATCCATCGTCAACTGATAGCGATAGCATCTCATAAAATCATGTGCTTGTGAGTTATTATGTACTATAACACATTCTTACATGTTTAAAGATAATTATAATCCAGAAAAAAATCTCCAAAGTTACAAATGAAAACAATTGGAGATGCATAGGTGCATGCAAACTTAGAGCTAACTTCATTTTGGTCAAGCATATGCATTATTTCGTTTTGACGTATTCGCAGACGTAATCTAATACAATTGTTTGGTCAATTCATTCATAAATTGTGTCCTAGACCGTTTCCAACGAGGTTATTGAGCTAAATAGACTCTTTAGACAAACCTAAAGCAAATTTGATCATTATTTGAATGCATATAGGGCCTATCTTTATGAAAATAGGTGTATTGAATAAACGAACGTCAGTCTTTCAGTACAAGTCTACTTAAAAGGGGTGGCTAGGTGAACTGACCTCCACGAAATAACCATACTAAACCAAGTAAAACAAACAACAGTAACAGCGACCAGCGAAGCTCTGACAAACCTGTGCATCCGCGAGTTCTAGCCATGACACGTGAAATATGGTGGTATACGAAGCGTGTAAAGAGCTTTTTTTGTGTTGACTGAGCTTACATTTTTTTTATTTATGTAGGGACGTTTTCCTGTCTTCTGGAGATGATGCAGAATTAAGCAGAGGATAGTGTCTTGCTCAAGGACACAACACAATGCCCCCGAAGCGTCTCGAAATAGCGATCATTCGATCCTAAGTCTAACATTCTACCAATGGGCCGTTGTGCTCCTCGTGCAAATAGTTAAAGTAAGGTTGCAAGATCAGGAATCGATACAATCAAGTACCACACCTGACCCAGGATACCAACAAACGAGAGCCCTTAAAGCGCCAATTACGACTGCAGCAGACGAAAAAAGTTTGCGACATATTTCTTAATTTTCAAAAATATATACTGTATGTTTGATATTTCATGAGAATTGTCTGCCAGCAGACAATCCTCATGAAATATCATGCCTTTTTTATTATTTTTGAAGAAGCAGCAAAATTGGAATTTGTCGTCTGCCGCAAATTATAGGTTGCGCTTTATGGGTTAAACTATCTGCAGGGTTATGGGGGTTAATTGTCAGCGGACTCTTTAATGGTTGAATATCAATATGGTTATTGATATCAATATAGTTATTGTACTGCGAATTGTGCACAATTAATCTTTTTGCTTCAAGATGGTTGCCATAGCAACTATGTATATACTATATATAATTGTCAACACTGATTAATGGCCGATCCCTCGCCATTTCAGAATTTGCTATCGGATTATTTTACAAATTAAACGGTAAGAGGTGGGTGGACTCACTCTGGGGCTGAGGCGAATGGAATATTCCGCAGCGTTTGGGCGTTCTGTGCCAAGATGAGCTTTAGGGGGTTAATGTCTACGTATATGTTTTAAGTGCCCGTCTGCAGACTTACGCTGCCTATAGACGTCGCACTTAATGCGTTATTTTAATCCTGTATATAAGCGATCCCTAAATGCGTACTTACGCAGACAGTGAAGACCCCCAAATGAAATGCCGCATAATGCGGCATTCCATCAGTGGTCTACACCGTTACCTAAGACAAAAGAAGATCTTCAGACAAAGCAATACAATTTTTATTTTGAAATTACACCCGCGACCCCTCGATATACACAATGAACCATCACAAATTGTATTGTATCAAGTCAGAAGGAAGTACCCATAAGTACATAAAGGTTAATCGTCGTGTTGTCCCTCTGGCCATTAAAGCTGCATAGTCTGTAACTTTTGATATTTTAATTTCAGAAATAATGTTTCTATTTTTCAAGAACACAGCAAAAAACTAAAATTCAGGTATATATTAGACCAATTTCTTAAATCTAAACAAATTATCAATATCAAAACAGCAGCATTTATGCAAAATATTAACTGTCTTTAATTATTGGAGGGACGCAAATAATTACCAACAAGAGAAAAGTTACCTGTATTTATAAGATAATTCACTTTTCCATGCAGCTTACAGCTATGGTGAACAGATTTATTGTGAAAACATAACTTAATTCTACTTTTACAAATGATTTAAAAAGAAAATTGATTTTTCGAAAAATGTTCAAAGTTGCAGACTTAGTCTCTTTAAAGAAGTAGAAGCACTAGACGAGAGCAGAAAACCTGTCCATATGATAAATCCACCTTGCTCTACAACAGGGACTAAATATAGTCTTCAAAATTTGGTTCTTGCATACATAGCTGTTGATACCAAGGAAACTATTTGAAGAGAAATAAGCACAATTTCAATGGTATAATGGATACTATGTTTCCTGTGCATGCCCCGCAAGCATTGATGCATGCACGACATCTTCTGGGCATGCTAGCGATTATGCGACGAATTGTCTCCCTTGGTCTCCGTCGCCATTCCTCTTGTTATACCCGACCAAGCTGTTGCAAATTGTTACAACGCACACCCTGGAATCTATGACACCCCAAGCGTGCTCAGTTGGCGACATTATTTGAATTTTAGGGAAATGGCTGACCACGACAGTGCTCTGCAGAAAGTGACAGCAGCACGGGTTAAGTGTGAGCGTGCGCCGTCGTCCGGGTACATGTACTCAATTCCACCAAAACGCTTGTCAAATGGAACAACCATTGGACGTAAAATGATCATCGCAGCGCTAGCCGGTCCAGTAAACTTGTAGGATCATTAATTCCGTCCTTTGGTCGTACGTGATGTGATGCCCGCGAATACTTTGATACCGCCACCCCTATACTGTAAATTTTTGCGAGGACTTTTTTTCGCGAAATTTCGCATATGCGATGTTTCGTGAAAATAAAACCCTCGCGAAATGGCAAAATCACTCTGTCGTTTATTAATATAGGTAAATCTTGCCTTAATCGCGAATTTTTCACATTACTGATGTGTCTTTTAATGCAATTCGCGAAAATAAAATTCTCGCGAAAATTTCTGAATCTACAGTAGGTAGTGCGGGACTGTTGCTAAGTCCTTATCTGGGCCTATGGTTATATTTTTCAATGCCTCTGTGGTATGGCATACGTGTTATTTGCTCTCCTGCATTACAAGTACTCTCCACCTGGCGTTACGTAAACATACAAGGTTCTCTTTCATGCATTGTTTGTTGTCTTTCGAACAATCGAGCAACAGGTGAAACAACTAGGACAATAGAGGCAAACACTACACACGAGCCAGTCATTGTGATATCGGTTCTTACAACCATGCAACTACAAATAAGCTACAGTAAAACCTGTGTAAAGCGGTCACTCAAAAATAGACAAAACAAATATCTTAATGACAAACGGAAGCTTAATTAAGGCCAAAAGTATTGCAGAATGCTCCCCTTGGAGCATTCTGCAGTACATTTGACCTTCATTAAGTGATAATTTGACAATATCTTGAAAACCAATTTGTGGCCTTTCTGAGAGTGGCCGTTTTACACAGGTTTTACTGTATTTCATGTGGTGCTGAAACCTCCCAAGATCAGCTGTCAAGACAAGAAAAATGTGCAGGCTTTTTATGTGGTTTAGGTATACTAAAACATGTGCCGAACTAGACGAAAATGTCGTCAATTCACAATGCTAATCATGTAATTTCAATGAAACAATTAAAAAAGGTGAAGATATCGTAAGAGGGTTTGTAAATGTATCCTGGGTCGGGTATGATACTTGATTGTATCGATTCCTGATCTTTGCACCCTTATATACTTTGTAATGTAAACAATTAAGGGAGAAGGCAAATATCAATAATCGATACAATCAAACACAGGAGCTTGAAGTTATGTTATTTTAGTGAATTATGCCTAGGGAAACGTAATGTGTGCTTTGAAACGACGAAAGTTCGACTATTTAAGGATTTGAAATTAATGTTCAAATCGAGTATAAGAATATGACTTTTTCAATGAATCAATTTGGTCAAAATTTTAGTTTTTTCATGGGCCGCAATTTTCTCGAATTTTTTGGATGAATTGAAGAGAATGCCGGACAAAGTTGCAAATATTCATAAATTCAAGCACCTGTGCAATCAAATACCATACCTGACACAGGACACCATATGGTAACACTCTTATCTGTTGAATATTTGTTGTCTGTACATGTTGGAATTGCCTGCCCTCTATCAGGCTATTCCAATGTGTGCTTACAACATATAATATATGATACTTTAGAAATAGGGAGAACCGTTTTGAAATCAATGCTTATCAAGTATAGTGACCGTTGCCTTTTCCTCCTTACAACATGCCAGGCGCTGTCAATCATTGTGTACCTGTTACTATTATAAGGCAAGTTGTGTGTATTTACACGACCGCTCTATCACCTAATTTGATAACAAGAACTGCCAGTTTGCTAACTAAACTGGTGCTTGCACAATTGTATACCACAAGCATACCATGTCCATTGTTTTGCCTCTTTACAGGATGTCAAGCTGCCAATCATTGATAAAACTCAAATATATTCCAATCAGCATTAAATATTTACAACAATGTGTATAGCCTACAGACAAAAGAAACATAGAAACATCAAATTGAATACATTCAGACGTAATACACAACATAAATAATATGGATGCATTATTCATCATCCCTGGAGCTAAAGTTGAGAGAAAAAATTGCAATAACTGACATTTTGCTAAACTGGTGCTTTGCAGTTGTAATAAAACATTCCCCTCAAGTCGCCTCAAATGATTTCATCGCGTCATGGTGTATGTAAGAGTTAATTGATCATAGTTGCGTGGAAATGCTTCGCACCTGTCGTGCAATTTATTATTAAATTCTCCTGCATCAACCCAATTGTTATTCATACTAGAGTCTTTCATAAACAGCGCTTCTTACTCAAGTTTACAAGAACTGTTTTGCGTTCCACAGTGCAAGGGAATCTAGGGCGAAGATTTGGCACCAGTAAAATGCATTTAAGCCCCCCGTTGGCTTAGGCTGCTGTCCGTTCTAAGGCGGTGGTTCTGTTGTTGTTGACTTATTGTTTATTGTTACTCCCATTGTTGGAGTCTGTACTTGTTCTATGTTTTGTCGTACGTTACTTTATGTCCATTCTAGTTTTGCGATCATCTTGATGGGGAAGAGAGAGCTGGTTGCTTTGCTTAGTTTGTCTCCTGGCGTCGCATGATTGTTGTGTGACTCTTTCTCGTGGTGCCATGGGTTGCCTGCATTTTGTGATTGTGGTATTTCTGATCATACTCACTTACTATTTTTTCTATATTTTTATTATTTTTTAGTTTGGCATTTTCAAACAATTCAGGCAACGTACAGTTAATTTTGCACCTCTGCGTTAGCAGTTCATAGTATATTGATGATGCTGTTTGCATTGTCCATAGTTTGGTCTTTATGGACTTTTGAGCTTTGGCATCTGAAACAGAAAAGTGCTGGGTATTGCATTATATGCTGGCAGAGGTGAAATAAAACTTCTATAAATGAAAGGGTTTAAATCTGAGCAATGGGCCATGCCTTTTGGGTTTAGGTTAGGGTTAGGTTAGGGGCCTCTTTTCTCTTTAATCTGATATTATTTTAAGACGTAGGTCTTGCTACATATCAAATTTAGGGAGAAGGTTGTATATCACGGTGGTGTAAGACCCAAGTGTGTGGGGCGATGGATACAATCTTTTTTCATAATCAGGTCATAAAGAGTATAAGAGCATGCAGACAAAAACTATGGTCTTTTGTAAATGGTTGGGTCAAGAGTAAAAATACTAAACCTTTATTAGAAGTAGTTAATTTTGCATATCAAATTAAGTGACATAAAGAGTATAACAATATACAAGCGAATCTGTTTTATTGGGCCCCTGTAGTAGCCTTAGTGTGTGGGGTGAGTGGTATAAATAAATGAGCCGTGACATGAGATTTCCAACAATGTGGTATGTGCGACCAGCTAAGGCTCAGACCAGCCTGCGCATACGCGCAGTCTGATCAGAGCCTTTGCTAGTCGCTAGAATATTCTATGATTCTTCGGCCACTGACCAAATATCATTTGGAGTTTCTAAGCTTAAAAGGAGGCGGCACAGGCTCGACTGAGTCTACACTTGTCAAAATACCACATTGTTAGAAATCATGTGTTGCGGCTCAAATGTTCATACCGGCATGATAAATAAAACATCATGTTAGCAAAACATCTAGTATATCAGAGGAGGGTGGTGATGCATATCACGCTTAAGAGCACTGAGTAAGCGACGTGACAATGGACTACACTTTTGCACATGCATATGACAAAGCACTACAGAATATACCATTGCATACTGGTTTTTATAATAGGAAGATATATAACAACAATTTAGACCACTTTGTGCCACGTCATTGAGTGATATTGTACAATCCTACACTATTGTGGCATCATATATAAGAGGATAAATGGTGGATTGAATGTCATATTCAATAACACAATAGTCAATAACTGTTTTATTATATTTGTAATTTTGTAGTAACAAATATAGCAAAATATTTAACATCAGACACCACAACATTTAATATATGCGCAAAGACGTCAGTGTTACTTCTGGCGACGTCCTACAAATATGACTGGCATGCATGCGAGTGACGTTACCAGCACGCGCTATCCAGTATATATCACACTGTATTGATTGGCCTCAAGTGGGCTCTAAGCCAATGAAAATCAATCTTTATAAAAGTTATATAATAAAATCTGATCAGGCCATATATTATATACCGGACAAGAGTTTTCTATTGCTTTGCAGTGAGATAGTTTTAATATCTTGAGGAGTGAATATTTTTTTGCCTGAACTGCTTTTTTGTTATATCTTAAGTATCTTGAGCAGTGACATATTTCACTAGTAAGATATGATTTTTGCCAGAACTACTTTTTTGTTATATCTTAAGTATCTTGAGCAGTGACATATTTCACTAGTGAGATATGGTTTTTTCCGGAACTACTTTTTTGTTTTATATCAAGTGTCTTGAGCAGTGACATATTTCACTAGTGAGATATGATTTTAGCCAGAACTAATTTTTTGTTATATCTTAAGTATCTTGAGCAGTGACATATTTCACTAGTGAGATATGATTTTTGCTGGAACTACTTTTTTGTTATATCTTAAGTATCTTGAGCAATGACATATTTCACTAGTGATGCTTTGATTTCCAGTCAGTCTGTGTACAACTCCGCGTGTTTTCTTTATTGTCTTCTCTGTCTCTCCTTCTTGGAAACACTAAAAACGTTATACTTATAATATACAGAATAATATGAGCCACAATATGAGATTTCCAACAATGTGGTATGTGCGACCAGCGAAGGCTCAGACCAGCCTGCGCATACGCTCAGTCTGATCAGAGCCTTTGCTAGTCGCTTGAATATTCAATGACTGATAAACTACTGACCGAACAACCAACATTTGGAGTTTCTAAGCTTAACAGCAGGATGCACAGGCTCGATTGAATCTACACTTGTCAAAATGCAACATTATTGGAAATTGCGTGTCATGGTTCAATTATATTGCATTTCCATAATCTAAAAAATCCTGGCGGACTCTTTGTCTAAAAATAGTAAGGGAGTATGACCAGAAAATACCACAATCACAAACTGTGCAGACAATACTATGCCACCGCGAGGAATAGCAACACCACCATCACGAGACACTAGGAAGACAAAATAAGCAAAGCAACTAGCTCTCTCTTCCAATTGTGACAGAGTTTTCAAATCATGGAACCACACAGTATAATTCTCTATGTATTATATTCTACAGAATAATATACATGATATATGAGTTTACTATTTGAGCAAGTGCATGAGATTTCCAACAATGTGGTATGTGCGACCAGCAAAGGCTCAGACCAGCCTGCGCATATGCGCAGTCTGATCAGAACCTTTGCTCGTCGCTTGAATGTTCTACGAATGTAAAGCTGCTGACCGAACATCAATTGGAGTTTCTTAGCTTAAAAGGAGGCTGCACATATAATTGTCAAAATGCCACATTGTTGGAAATCACATGTTACGGCTCATTTTTATAGAGGTTTACGTATTAAGTAACGCTATGCAATGACGTTCATAAAAGTGATGCGTATGGTCATAGGTCCACATACACACACAAAAAAATGGGGCGCAAAATTGTTATTATTTTCTTAGCTGATTCATCACATGATGTGGATGCTTAAAAGACCCTTCTCATTGAGACGGTTCTTTTGGATACCCACAATATATATTTTGGTCGAGAAATAAGAAAAAATAATGACACAATCTTAACGTTTTCACGACAAATATGCGATTTCAAAATAAGTGGCCAAAAATAGGATACACACTGCCTTGTCAATACAAGGGATGTGCCTGTTGCAATATGACTGTTAAAACTGGTGGTGGAATTTATTAAACTCGTTGCGAAAAAGAGATAAAATGCTCGACAAGCCTCGCATTTATCTCTTTTTCCCAACTCGTTTAATAAATTCAATAAAACATGAGTGCTTATGTAAGATCCTCTATGTACACCCTCAAGAGGTACATTTTTGTACGGACTAGGCGCCTACTCTACGGAAATCTTAACCTTTAATAACTTCAATGATAAGAATTTTCAATTCAGATACTTAAAGATGGCAGCATAGAAAGTGGTATTAAATTGAGCTGAGTGGGAGTTTAATGCATGTTATCTGCAAGGATGATATGCATAACCACTGGTTGTGCTTGCGCATCTGACAGCAGCATTAAGTTGGGGTACATTTCACGAGAAACAAGGTCTTCCATTGAAAGAGTTTATAGCTAGAAAAAAGATTTTAATTTCTGATTTATGATTTTACGATATATTCTTGCACACATGATAGAAAGTACCATTATTTTTACCTGGGTTATACATGTAGATTGTTATCTTACCAGAATATCACAAGTGGACTATTCATCGGTCGTATTAGAAATCAGGCATTTGATAGTCCGGTGTCGTCATTGTTACATCAAATTGACGTCATTATGTGATGTCGCCTCTTTGCGTATTCATGTAGGATCTTCTGTGAGGCTAGTTATTTTGAAATGAAAATCCAGTATTCAGTGGTGAGCAAGGACAACAACAAACTATTATTGGTGTGAGGATAGGGTAGAAAAAATGTTTGTCATATGTTTTCATATGGCTACTCGTATCAGTAGGTACAGTTTTAAGAAGAGTACCTGACATATTATGATGATGTGTTCTGATATATCAAAGTTCCAGAACTGGAGCCAGTTTAAATAGGCTTTGATCTGTTAATGTGGCATTCGCTGCTCATATTCACTTTGTTGTTCTACTCTGGCTTACAATAGGGGTCGATGCACTCTATAATAACGGCGTTTTCTTTTGTCTCAACACTATGCATCATCTTGTGGATGCACAAATATTCAGTATCTCGTGCAACTTGTGCAATAAAGCATTAAAAGCAGCGTGTGTCTGCATTGAAGACGGCGCCTGTTATTATATCCTATAATCTCTCAGTGTGGGTTTCTTAGAAACAGACCTCCCACTAGAATCATAAGACACATTAATGGGCTGAGGTTTATTACAACAAGCGTTGAGATAAATGAAAGAAAGTTTGACGTTATGCTAAAAGTAAGAAAGAGGGCAAAGATCAGGTATCGATAAAATCAAGCACCACACATCAAGACCAAGTATGCAATGTATTATTGTTGCAATAATTCAAGAGCACGAATCTTAGAATCAATTTATCATATGACAAAACTTATTTTGAAATCGCATATTTGGCGTGAAAACGTCAAGATTTTGTCATTATATTTTCTTATTTCTCGACCAAAATATATATTGTGGGTATTCAAAAGAACCGTCTCAATGAGGCGGGTCTTTTAAGCATCCACATCATGTGATGAATCAGCTAAGAAAATAATAACAATTTTACGCCCCATTTTTTTGTTTGTGGACCGCTGTTATGAACGTCGTTGCATAGCGTTACTTAATACGTAAACCACAATAAATGTTAATACATAGAGAATTATACAGTGTGGTTCCATGATATGAAAATCTATCACGAAGGGGTAGAGAGAGCTGGTTGCTTTGCTTAGATTGTCTTCATTGTGTCTCGTGATTGTTGTGTTGCTCTTCCTCGCGGTGTCATAGGTTTGTCTGAAGTTTGTGGTATTTCCTGATCATACTCACTTACTATTTTTGGCTGAATGCGCATAGACAACGAGTCCACCAAGATTATTCATATTATGGAAATACAATATACTATTCTGTATATTATAAGTATAACGTTTTTTAGTGTTTCCAAGAAAGAGAGACAGAAAAGGACAACAAAGTAAAATGCGGAGTTATACATATAATCATAGCATTACTAGTGAAATATGTCATGGTTCAAGAAAATTAAGATGTAACAAAAAAGTAGTTTAGGCAAAAATCATTCAGTCCTCATGTTAGTTTTCTCACTGCAAAACAATAGAAAACTCTTGTCAGGTATATAATATATGGAGCGATCAGATTTTTATCATACATGTATAACCTTTAAATGGTTTAGAGCCCACTTGAGTCCAATCTATAGATTGTGATAAATACTGGATAGCGCGTGCTGGTAACGTCACTCGCATGCAAGCCAGTCATATTTGTCGGACGTCGCCAGAAGTAACACTGACGTCTTTGCGCATATATTAAATGTTGTGGTGTCTGATGTTAAATATTTTGCTATATTTGTTACTACAAACTCACAAATATAATAAAACAGTTATTGACTATTGTGTTATTGAATATGAAATTCAATCCACCATTCATCCTCTTGGTGATATCACGTCATATATAATGCTACAATAGTCTAGGATTGTACAAAATGACTCCATGACGTGGCACAAAGTGGTCTAAATTGTTGTTATATCTTCCTATTATAAATACCAATATGCAATGGTATATTCTGTAGTGCTTTGTTATATGCATGTGCAAAAGTGTAGTCCTTTGTCACGTCGCTTTCTAGCTGCTCTTAAGCGCGATATGCAACACCACCCTCCTCTGATATACATGTACTAGATGGTTTGCTAACATGTTGTTTTATTTATTATGCCGTTATGAACATTTATTTTTACCACTCACCCCACACAATAAGGATACTATAGGGGCCGCATAAAACAGATTCGCTTGTATATTGTTATACTCTCTATGTCATTTAATTTGATATGCAAAATGAAGTACTTCTAATAATGGTTTATTATTTATGTACCCTTGTCCCACCCATTTAAGCCACCGAATGTACACAAAACTACATTGATTTTAAAAAGTGTATATACCTTCTTAGAGGTGAATTAAAAAATGGAAACCTGAACAAACATGAAATGCTAATGTAAAATATGATGATTACTATGCTAAATGCTTGGTGTTATATAATTAAAGGTAAAATAGTATTGTATTTTACTTGTTGTGTCACTAAGTCTTGTCTATATATTCAGTAGGTCAGCAACTGAGTTCCACTTGGGAGCCCCTTATCTGTAAAATACATTGATCACCTCTTCTATGAGCAGTGAGCGCCATGTAATATTATGCAACGCAATAATAGCCTCAAATGGTCAGGAATAAGTGCCAGAAACGAATAGATATTGTTTCCGCCCAACACTTTTTCTTCTGAAAAGGTCACAAATTCCAAACACAATGCAAGTCTGCTTGTTACCACCAGACGATGCACTGTTGATTGCGCCATACACAGCCTTTGATTGTGACTCCCCTTGCAAAAGCAACGAACAGCTTGGCCGAGTTCGCTTTCCTTTATGCATGACATGACGTAACGAAATTGCGCGGGCTTTTTATGGGAGAATTTAGAGAATAATTTGCACGTGAGTCCACATCTTTTATACCCTTGATATATACTTACTCATGCAAATCGTTAAACATTGAACGAGACTTCAACAATGTACAGGGAGCGTAGTGGTTCTGTGGTAGATTGCTTGACTTAAGATCAAGCGGTCCTTGCTCTATTTCAACTGGAGTCACCGTGTTATATCCTTGAGCATGATCCATTGTCCTTCCTGCTTAACACTGGTTACCACTCTGGAAAAACGTCCGGACATTACTGAAAACTTGTTTACGAGGACATAAACACCAACTTAAATGAACAAGCGTACAAATCAGGAGTGATCAAATTTTGGCATGTGCATGTTAGCAAACAAAGGGGTCTTCATTGTGTTTGAAATTTGGCTCAAAGTGTCTCCGTACCATGCGCTAGCTCATCTGGACTAGGTCACGAATAAATTATTTGCAACCATGAAAGGGGTAGAACTGGTTTGCTCAGCTACAGAGTATTGCTAGAGTATTAAAGGTGTGCAAGTTTAAGAACTATAATTTCGCATACATCAAAACCAGGTACTCTCTAAAATGAAGCTTGTCTTGGAATTTTTTTTTTGCATATCATTATGCACATCCTTACAGTCTGATAGACATGTGCTATTTGTTCACAGGAAAAAGAAAAGAAATGCTATATGCCACACCGAATGTCTCGAGAGTCCCTCTAGTCAATCGGAAAATCTCGGCCCTGTTCGAGAATCAAGCCTCGGGTGTATGAAAGACGTAGTATTATGTATGAAATAGCTGTATTTTGTTAGCCGGAACTGGCGCAAGGAAAATACTTCTGTAAGTTCTGTAGCATGTGGATTCAGCTCTATTAAAATCAATTATTCTGTCAACAGAATAAATGAGGTTTATGTTTTTTTTTCAATATCGACATTTAATTGAAAAAAAAAACACACACACATAAACTTCATTTAAAGCATCTTTTGGAATGTTGTAACCGTTTGTTTCGCTGCATTTGAACTTGCTATTGTATTGGCATGGTTTCTGTGATGTCAGCGTCATGTTAAGTGACGTTAGCGTTACGTTTTCAAAGTAGACCCCGACGTACATTCGAGGTCTGATTCCACGGAATTGGCAGAGGCAGTTCCGATTGTCTCGCTGGTCTGTGAAGATGCGCATTGTCTCTTCGCACTAATAGCTAGGCGGCTAAGAGCCAAGATTGTGCTATTCCGGATACAAGCATGAAATTTTCCACACTTGTTAAGGTTGGTGAGCTGATGATTTTTAGATATAGAACCACTTCGACAAATTTCCTCTGCGCATGCGCAAGGCAAAATTCACTTCCGTTATAGAAAATGTGGTCTCACTTGACTACACAGACCAATATTTGCGTTTAACATGGTAAAAAATCGACCCACTATGTCTCTAGATGTCCTAAAAGATATAAACAAATATATTTTAAAAAAGTTTCCAGAATTACGCATGCGCAAACTAACTAATACTTCCGGTTATCTTGTTTAATGATATCAAAACGGTAGAAACCATTGAATAAATGGAATACTAATATCTTTTGACTGGAAAATAAATGTGTTTCTGCACAATCATTTATCCTATTATTTTTGCTGCGCATTCATTCACGCTAAAGAGCCACTGTACTAGAACAGTGCAGTCATCGCGGGTCGGTTGCAGTCGATGAGGGCACACACTATATTACTTTATTTACTGTGATCCATTCTATGAGCGAGTTCTTTACAGCTATTAATTTTCATGATGATGTTTTCAGTAGCAATTATCACTTAGGTATTGTAGTCCATTCTGGAACAATTGGAGCCTTTAAATTCTTAAACTAGCTAAGTACCCGCCAATTTCTGGATAGTCAGGTTGATTTTTTATGTGTACGAAATGTGTTCAAAGATTAATAAGACACTATTTTAGTCATTAGTTATGATTTAATGGCATCACATAATGGAGAATACAAATAAGTGTATGATTAGAATGTTTTACATATTTCTGTTTTTTTTTTGTGAAATTGCAAACCGTTTTGTAGCTGTACGCGAAATTTGAGTAGTCAAGGGCATTGTACTAGTAGTCGAGGGTCTAAATATAACCAATTTGTATGCAATCTATGACCCGGTCACTGGACCAGAACAGCCAGTCATGTGGTCAGTATGAAAGTAAGAAAGGGGGCAAAGATCAGGAATCGATACAATCAAGTACCACACCTGACCCAGGATACCAAATGGGAAAGTAACAACCACCCAATTTAACACCACAAACGAGAGCCAAGAGGTCAGCCCTTTCCCAGCAGGTGACCACAAGGCAGCAATGAGCAGACAAGAAAGCATGACAAAAACAATATAAAAATAATACTAATGATGCACTAAAGAAGTACTGCCTTGAAGTATTTTACTGGAGGGTTTAAACCAGTTTCACTTGAATAACTTTCAAAATGACCTGCCCTCAGGTTTCGAACTTTTGCGCATTAAATTAGATTAATATTTTGCATTTTATCGAAACTAACTAAAGTAAGCATATATTCCAGTACATAAACAAAATGTCTTCCATCCTTTTTTCAGGGAAATCATCACCTTTTTGACATAACTCTGGTGCTGTATCTCACATAAATTACACAGCTGGATATATAAGTGACAATAATAAGCACAGTTTATGTTCAAAAGTAAATAATGACAAAATTTGACATGAATGAATTTCTCTTGCTATGCTGGGAACATGCATGGTTTATCCATCATGTTCTTATATGACTACATACCGTAATGTATCTTCGACTGTAACTCATGTGCTGGAGTTTACTGAAGAGTATTTGACTGTCTTTTGGACTAATGTCCATGCATTGTTATGCGTTTATTTTTGGTTACTTGGCACCTGGGCCAAGATGACAAGATCACGATCTTATATACAAACATATACATTTTGAAAGTGACATTTAACAAAGAGAGCTGGCAATATGTGCCATATTCTGTATGTAAGCTGATATGACACAGCCTTCTCAAAGGATTTTTAGTTATTTAACATTACCAATTTTAAAAACAATCATCAATTTACAGACATGTAGTGTTCAAAGTTGCCACCACAGACATTGGAGAGCTGTATTTCTACTTCTGCAACCTTGAAGACAGCCATATTTCACAAGATCAAAAGAAGATATTGACACTTGTAGTATGGTTATCCAAAGTGGACTGTACATTTCAGTGTATAGTTCCATCTATCACAGTTTGCTGGACTTGTTATTCATTTCCCCTGTTCTAGTACTAACACAACACATGAGCCTTGATATGCTGATTTAAAATGTGCTGGTACAAAGCCACCTCTCGTAAGGGCTGTCATTTCATCGAACAAACCTTTTTGGTAAACAAATGTTCTCTAGCCATGTCTATGTTCATGCAGGTGCTTGCGTGTTCTACCAAACAGTACTGTGATGAATCGTCCAATGGTGCAGAGGTAATGTGTAGGTCGCCTTTCAGGGAGAGAGTTCATTTTTTACAAAATACCCAGTTACAGCTGGAAAGCTTACCCACCGTTTTCCACGAACAAGGAGAAAGGGTGTTTTATTGCAACCTGTGAGTGAATGAAAAAAGCAACACAATTTGATTTCACAGCAAGGATAGCCAGTAATTTTTGCCAACCCCACAGTTCATCCACTCACAACTGTTGCACCACAGGTATGACCAGAACTACTACATCAGTATCAACAGCGCAACTGCTTATTTTCTTGCTAGGCCTTTAAGCTGCTTCCGTAGCACGAGCAAATATTCTTGTATCTGCCTCCTCATGCAAACAAGGCGCAAATGACGATATATCACAAGCTGGACACACTTAGACCGAGCTTTTTCTCCCCTAAAGTGCAGGGTTCTCTCTAGAGTATTGTCGCACTCTCCCCGTACAACACCTGATCTCAATCTGTGGTTATTGTTTCTTAGGTGGCATATCTTATGTCCAGGAAACACAGTTGGAAAGATAAAGAAATAGTTTATTGTCATCTTCTCACAAGAAATCTTCCCAGTTTTTCGGTACGACAGTTATTTTATGGACAGGCACGCAGGTGGGTGTCATATCCTTGTTTATCCCTTGTTGATGTCCAACTGTGATTTTGTTACTTTCCCTTTGGTATCCTGGGTCAGGTGTGGTTCTTGATTGTATCGATTCCTGATCTTTGCACCCTTACCTACTTTAAACTGTCCGCATAACAATTGCTGTACACTAAATCCACTCGATCAACTGCACAAAAAGTGGATATAACGTAACGTTTTAAAACATCGTTTGTATACTGCTCACTGAACAGTGCTAGCCCCTACACCTTTAAGTATCTGAACAACCGAGGCTCCATCCACAATGACAACACTGACTCCAAGTGAGAAATCTTTTACAGGAGGACCAAATGCCTCAAAGCCAGTCAGTAGCTTCACAACCAAAACTATGAGGCATACCAGCCCCCCGCCCCCAAAAAATATAACGTTATCATACCCACATAAAATAGACTGGCGTAGACTAACTAATGTTTTGTATGGTTCGTTTACGGGAAGTGAGACACTTGAAATATACATATACAGTTCACTGACAGTTTGGAGACAGTCCATCAACAGACAGTGATATGAGGTCTGTGAGCTCAAGCACTGCAGAATATATATGTCTGCCTACCTGTTTGTCTCACAGTCTGTCTGTCTATCAAAAAGGTATATTGCCCTTGGCCAGTGACCTATATATGCTACGTCACTGCCTTGGCTTAAAACATAACTTTTTCAGAGACGTCCCCAAGTCAAAACAATCAAAATTGGTCAACACAAAGAAAATATGTGGTGGTGACTTTGGACCACCCTGATAGCTCAGGTGGTGAGCGCGTCTGTCCAGTGTTCCAAGGGCTTTTATGCTTGAGCATAATAAAAAAAAACTGATTGCATGTCTGCCTGTCTGTCTGCCACAAGCCTACTATCCTCTTTTCTTAAAACTTGACTTTTAAGTCTAATAACAATTTTATATATGTTTAACGTAGACAGAGCTTTTTTGTGAAAGCTTATACTTGTAAATAAAACATCCAGTTAAAAGAAACCCACTGCGCATGCGCATCTAAACAGGTCTGTAGGTCCCTATATCATGTAGTGAAGACATGCTTTGGTCCTTTGATAGGGGCATAGGGGTTTTGCATAGTTTACAATAAAAGAGAAACAGAATACCATCTTTGTACAAAATTCAAATTTTATGCGCATGCGCATCACTTAAAGAATAAAGAGGACTAAACTACAAACAATTAATATCAGTTCTGCCACATTTTATTATTCTTCAGCCAACATGACCCCTTCTTTAAAGTCAAACTGTATGAAATCTCTATGATAACAGCCTAAAATCAGAAAATGCTTTGCGCATGCGCAGTAGGCATTTCCCAATGTGGATCTATATCATATTCTGCTAAGTCAGTCATGGTCTACAACTGTGCCAAATTTCATGCTTGTATCCGGAATAGCACAATCAGGCCAAAATTTGGCTCTTAGCCGCCTAGCTATAATGCTTTCGGAAGATAGGTTTTCTCGCGACGAGATCATTCATAATTTTAATTGAAAAACAAACTACGTTGCATCCTGTGCAATTTTCATAATAAATTAGGTGTGTCATGGAATTATGGTACATTTGAAATTTCCTGAGTCATTCTTTAAACGCGCATGCGCGATTATTGTCTTCAAAGTTTTAATTCTTTGCGCCGATTTTAGAGACACTTTATCATTTATAATAATTAAAAAGAGGCATAGGACCATAGACATTTGATCATAGGCTCCAAATTGCTCACCAGATGCTGAGTTTACAAAATGAGCCGTGACATGTGATTTCCAACAATGTGGCATTTGGACATGTGTAGACTCAGACCAGCCTCTGCAGCCTCCTTTTAAGCTTCGAAACTCCAAATGGTGTTCAGTCAGTAGCTTAACAATCATAGAATACTCAAGCGACTAGCAAAGGCTCTGATCAGACTGCGCGTATGCGCAGGCTGATCTGAGGCTTTGCTGGTCGCACATACCACAATGCTGGAAATCTCATGCACTGGCTCAAATATACCCATATACATTGTAATTTGTCATGAATCAACAAAAAAACAAGTGAGTATGACCAGAAAATACCACAATCACACACCACAGACCAACCTTTGAGGAAGAGCCACAGAACACTGACTGTCACAAGACATCAGAAAGACAGTTAAATCAAGATGATTGCAATACTAGACGGACACAGAGTTCTGAATAACAAAACAAGGACCAAACACAGAACCCCACAAACAATGGGAGCATACAATAAACAACCAATCAAGATCAACACGACCACCACCTTCGAACGGACATCAGCCTAAACCACTGGGAACTGAAATGCATTTTACTGGTACCAAATCTTCGTCCTAGATTCTATTGTTGTTAAAACACAAAACAATGGTTAGCAGACTGGTCTGGGCACATTGTTGGAAATCTCATGTTGTGGCTCAATTAAATTGCGGAGTTCGAGAAATTAGGGTTTCGCTTTATTTCTGTGTTTAAAAAGATAACAACAAAATTACAAACACTTAAAATACTAGTTTGTTACTAATTTTTGCATTGGAGCAAGAATAAAAGGTTTCGAGAAATGTGGGTTTGTTTGTTACTCATTTTATGCAAATTGGATTCCTCAGAACTTATATCTTTTTGTAAACTCTATCCATCAAGATGCATATACGCTCAGTGATAACTGTGATATGTAAGTGCTAGGCAAACGAACTCTATGTCATTGAATTTAGGGACAAAAAGCAGGAAAACAAATGTAATGATGAAGATAATATTGACACTTGTCCTAAACAAGGTAAGTGGCCTTTAATGTACTCATTTTAGGCAAAAACAAAAAACAAAAGTAATTCAATATAATAATTCCAGAGGGAATAATAACAATAAAGTCAATGAATTGTATTCACTCTTTCTCAAATTTTCGGCCTTGGGCCTTCTTCAGGATATTAGAAACATTTTTGCTCACATATGAGAAAACATATACCATAATAGTCATCATGGATGCTACTTAGCTGTGAAAAATGTTTCTAATATCCTGAAGAAGGCCCAAGGCCGAAAATTTGAGAAAGAGTGAATACAATTCATTGAAAAAACAAAAGTATAATACTATCAACCTCCAAGTGGAAAGGAGGTATATCTGTCAACAGAAAAAATAGTTGAGGAGGTCATAAGTTTAAGAATATGTCTAAGTTAAACTCTAATGGAAAAATGACACTATTGGAAACGAGTTTTTAAGCATTTCATGTCAATCTTATTTTTGACGAAATTAAGACAACAAGGGACCACATTTTCATGTCAAAATGCAAATAGAAATACGGTAGAAATTATTTGAAACAATTAAAAGCTTACTGTATACGAGTGTATTCAAGCAAATGTTGCACCCAGAGGACTTGCTTTAATTCGCTTGTAATGAGAAACATGATTTCTTCACTTCAAAACAACAGACAAACCACATTAGAAAATTTAAGACGCGCCCGTAGGATCGAACAGTGATATTATATATCAGTATGGAGCCTTAAAATCTAAACCCCTTCTTGGTTTAAAGCTACGGTTTCCCCTTTAATTACACACAGTGGGTCAGGCCTGTTAACCAGGACCTGGAACTTAATACTTTAATCGGTCAGTTGATGTCTTATGTTAACTTCGGCTGGACCCACCATGTTCTTTAGCTCCTGTCGTCTGAAGGTTTTGAGTCGGGTTTTTTTCATCGAGATTTGGCTTGGCATTTTCATTTTGGATATGCATCGAGTAAGTAAGGAAGCCTCTAGCTTACCCTTTATGCACTAATGGATTGATCCAACTGGTTTGATACAAAAGAAACTTGGAATCGTACGCTGCACATATCGAGGGGTCACATGTTACAATTTTCAAATATAAATTGTTTGTCTTTTTTGAAGATCGTTTTTGTCTTAGAAAATAGTGCAAACCCTGATAAAAGCCGCATAATACATGTACTTCACACCCCAAAAGACGATGTACAGAGTGAAAGCTTCAGACACCTGAAGTCCTTCAAGGTCAAGGTCGTAGCTAAAGGTCAAATGTCACATGCAAATACTTTGTGTCTGCTCTACTCTGTACCACACGAATCCCTTCTCTAAAAAGCATGTCCTCTTGGTAGATTTAGACGGCTGTAGGTGTCATTTGAGTTATCACCCACGAACTCTTAATGCCACGGAGATGTGAGGCTGCTTTCTAAAAAGCACAGCCCTTTCTAGAAAGCGAAATAAACTTTTTGTGGCCCTAAACAGTCAGATTTCACAGAAAAATACTATAAAGTGCCGCCTATATAAACAATGCGAAGAGGAATATTTATGAGACGTAATTTTTTTTTTAGTTCATAGTGGCAATTTAAGTTCCTACATTTGTATTCGCCTACTAACGCATATTGTACTAGCGCAAATTGAATACTCTTTATCAACAAACTACGACAAAGCTTGAAATCGTCGTATTTATGACATCTACCCTTTTCTATTGATTCCACGCGATGCTTACATTAGGCTTACTCTACAGCTCAATAACATGGAATAAATTGCAAAACAGGAGTTTTGCTAAGCCGAGATAGATATCTATCTGACCCCAGGGAGTTTGCAATTCAGAAGATGCGATGATTGTTATAATGGCACAGGTTTCAGGTAAAAGCCGACAGGATTTCCCGATCATACGAACCAAGATGCGAAAAAACGGCTAAGATATTACTTGTGAATAGAATTGGCGTAAACACTTTTTAAAACGCGTCTGTTCAGCTATCTAGTGGGACAGGATGCCTGAAATTTGACCCGAGCCTACAGCAAAGTTGAGTTTTTGTGTGTGCGATCAGCGAAGGCTCTGGCGAGACTGTGCATTTGCACAGTCTCGCCAGAGGCTTTGCTGTTTGTGTACTAGCGTACAAACATTTTAAGTAACATGCTCAGATGGGGTTTTCGCTTAAGCGCTTTTTATCGTTTATTACAGAAAAGCAAATAAACGGTTACTAGGTACCTATGATTAAGATGACCCGGTGTTTACTATTATTGCAAAATAAAATGTAAGAAAACATAAAAAAAACACTATGGCACCTTACAGAAAAGCCACTAGAACATAGACACAAACGTACGTGAATGAATACAAAAAGAAACACCCAGCTCCTATTTTCCTAGTGGATTTAGATATGACATAAAGAACAATACGCTCATTTTTTTTATTTATCTTGAATTATGAATTCTTGATCTAAAATATCTGTTTTATATGTTTCAGATGTGAATGACCATGAATAACAATGGGCAAGCATAAAGATTCAGGCGATTACTATGAAGGTAACATTTTAAAGGCAGAACATCAGTCATTTTACCGAAGAGGTCCCTAAATCTATATTGCCGTAACTTTTCAGAGGACGCCACTATTTTTATGTCAAAAACAAGCGAAAGCACGTGCACGAAGTACTGGTTAACCGCTTTGTCAAGCTTGTCCAGGAAAAAGTGTGGCTAGGTGAATTGACCGTCTCGACAATACCATAGCTGTTGACTGAGACGTAAAGAATCAAACCAGCCAACCAACCAACTAAACAATTTTCCCTAGTCATTTTACCTAGAATGCCACTGAAATATCCCCTCCCCAGCACGCGCCTGTGATTTACAAGCATATTACAATGCTTATGGACATGGCCATTGTAAAATTTTGCCACCTATTTCCAATACCATCAATTTGGTATCTGTAGCATGATGTGTTGAATTAAGCTCAGTTTGAAAGGCTAATCGGAACTGCCTCGGCCAATTCCGCGAAATTCCGTGGAATCAGACCACGGATGTACATCGAGGATCTACTTTAATAACGCGGGTGACGCTGACGTTATATAACGTGACGCTGACGTCACAGAAACCATGTAGTATGACTACAGCAAAACAAACGGCTTAAATGAAGTTTATGTTTTTCAATAAAATGTCGCTATAGCGATATTTTTTTAAAAAATAAACAAACATAAACTTCATTTATTCTGCTGATTAAATTTTTTGGATAATCAATCGGATAACCCGAGCCATGATTCGATTCTCGAATTGTGGCGGACTTTCCCGAATGTTTGAAAGGCCTATAGTTCGGTTTATGGGCTTCTTAGTGGATTAATTTAAAGGGACAGATTGTATCAATAGTTATTTCGATTAGGGGCTCCAAAAGGGTATTTACCTGTATGCACAAAAATGTTTCACCAAGATAGATATCAATATTTTATATAAAAATACCTAAATCCACCATGGAACATCTTTATTACCCCCTGGTAGCCTCAGAACTGCCTGACATTACCCTTAGGTTGTAGTACCACTTTTAAAGTGTAAAATTTAGGTCTTTAAATACACGTATAATGAAATCCAATTTAAGATTGAAGAAATTTAAAGGAAATTAGTATTGCGGGCTACATATTTATGTGTTTTAACAACAGCAAGATCTAGGGCGAAATATTTGCCAGTAAAATATATTGCCTCATCCTATTCCTTACGTTGTGTAAACGATAGGCGAATGCTGTGATGAAACTGCGTGTTTGCACAGGCTCGTCTTAACAGTTTCTGGTCACACATGTGATTAGTACCAACTCTTATGTACAGACTCATTCATTATCACTGCCCACCAGTTTAGGGATGGTTCCAATGAAAGAGGAAAGTACTTATCTTTTAAACCAGGAAATGTACTTGTGTACGAAATATACATGACAAACACAGATAACGGCTACTTGCACCTATACCACCAGTACACATGCGCGGATCCAGATAGTTTTGTCAGAGGGGGTCCAACTTTGACAATTTTTTTAGTTGATAAGGGGAGGGAGGATCCAAACACCGCTATAAGAGGGCTATCATCGGCCCGCCAGCGAAACGCCATTTTAAGTGATGACCCAACAGTGATGGCCAGTGATGGCCCAACATTGAATGCTGGCTTGGTACATGTAGCTTTGTGATTTTTCAGAGTATCCGGACTAGTATTGCTATGAAACCCTATTTTGTGATTTTTCAGGGGGGTGTCTGGACCCCCTGTCCCCACTCTGGATCCGCACATGGCCTTTATAAACCAGGAAATGCACTTGTGACCGCGATATACATGACAAACACAGATAGCGACTACTTGCACCGCTACCAGCGCATGTTCGACATGACACGATAAGAATCAGCCTTCACCAATCTATGTTCTGGTCATCTACAATACGTGTCTGGTCAATATAAAGCTTGTAAACCAGCATTCAGTGCTTGATTCGCACAAATACCGTAAAACATCTAAAAACTTGAATAATTTTATTTTAGTAATTTGTGAAATTAACTTCTAAAAATGTCGATTTCCTTTTCAAAATGGCTGAGTATCTTTAAGCTGATTAATGAAACAGTGAAAAGCAAGATCAGACTGCCCTCAAGGACCAGTCTTATCTTGACTGTCACTGCTTTGTTAATATGTTATACGGTATTGGCGCACTTTATGCAACGCCTTGAGAAATTATGTTTATAAAATATCGAAGTTTTTGTAGTCTAAATCAATTAGCAGGTGCGTTTGTCGTCAAGTTTAGGTACTTACTTACGATAGTTCATGAGAATATTATTAATTGGTGCTCATATAAAACAGCTTGTATCTGCTCACATTGAATAATAGAATTGTTAAAGGGAATTCGAACAGTCGAGCTGTTTGCAGCAGAATATAAAAGAACAGAAATAGTGAATTCGAAAAGTCATAGTAAATTTAAACTGTGACTGTTGGAATCATATTAAAAGATAACAGTTAATTCGAACAGTGATATTGTGGTAAGCCGTATTAAAAGTTTTTCGAACAGTTTTACTGTAGGGAGTATCATAAATGGATTTCAAACATTCTGGTGGAAGCTGCATTTATGTGATTTTGAATACTTCACATTAGGAGGCAGCATAAAAGTGATCATGATTTAGAACAGTTGAATTCGAACAGTCATAATGAAAACTAAAATATCCAATTAATTCGAAATTTAACCGAATCGTTTGTTGATATATCTAATTTTAACAAATATACTTTTTTTCTGAAACAGCATTATTACATGTACATGTATATTATAACAGAAATTACCGTTCATACATTGATATAATGATTTCGTAATGTCATGTGTTAAATGTATGAAACGTAATTTTGTATGCAGTTACAAGTATATATTATACTAGTTCGTCACTGGAAGTAACTCCTTAAAATAAATAGATATATTTATGTATCTATATAGATGCAAGACATTCAGTTTCTTGGATGGACGGAATTTCATTCAAATTACCAAAACTATTTACAAATATACATTGCACTTAATGCCGTGCCAACCAAGAGTGACAGTGAGGTAATACTTTGTTTACAATTGCTAAGTTAATCGCTAACGTGTACACTTCATTTGAGCTTACGCGAATCGATATATCACGTGTGTATTAATTCTTTCCTCATACACAAGTGATCTATCGACTATAAGTCCCTGATAATTTTGTAAACAAAACATGTAGTCACTGTCACTCCTAGCTAGCAGGACAGTAGTCATGTCACAATACACTAAGCTTCTTTGGGTGGAGATAATCCCTAAAAATCATAAAATAGACAAGTGTACTTGCTGTTTCAAAACACTAAAATCATAAAACTTACAATAGTACCTAGCTAAGTCTCAATACACTCAGCTTCTCTGAGTGCAGGAATCCCCTTAAGATCAAAAAATATATATCAGTATGCATTCAACTTCTTTGAGTGAAAGAATTCCCTTGAGATCTTATAACATATAAGTGCACCCAGCTTAGTCGCAATACACTCAACTTCTTTGAGTACAGGAATCCTCTTAAGATCATAATATATATATATATATATATATATATATATATATATATATATATATATATATATATATATATATATATATATATATATATATATATATATATATATATATATATATATATCAGTTAAGTCACAATACATTCAACTTCTTTAAGTGAAAGAATTCCCTTGAGAGCTTATAACATATAAGTGCACCCAGCTTAGTCACGACACATTCAGCTTTTTGAGTGACGGAAATCCCTTAAGATCATAAAAAAGATAAATGTACTTAGCTAAATTTTGATACACTCAGAGTCTTGATACATTTTGCTTCTCTAAATGAAGAAAGGACCTCTGACGGTGGAAATGGGAATCACAGTGTATTGCTGCCTATAATTTTGATAGAAATTAAAGTCGATCAAATGCTTCCATCTTCATATATAAGCTCGCTGTCTGTCCCTATTTTATGATATTGCATTTCATTTCCTATTTCCATGAATGTACGGCTTTACTTTGGGGCTAAAATGGTCACTTTTTGCATTGTACATATAGGAAATTGAACAATATTTTTAAAACATCATTCCCCCCGAGTTCCAACTAATCCTTTTGCACGTAAGGGTGTTCCCATATTTTACATAATATATGTGAAAAGCTAGCTGGAATTCGGGGGGGGGGGAATGATATCCCACAGCCCAAAATGTGACGACTGGGCGAGCCCGAACATTAGCATTTGGATTTTTGGTGTGCTCTCTTGAAATTTTTTATTCAAGTATAATGAAATAATTAGTACAAGTAAGCTTCCTTTCCATAACCCATTAGTCATAAAATATTACTATGTTATTAGCATATTTTTCCATAGATTATGAAAACTGTCCTTTTACTAAGTTCAGTTGGTAGATTATTTTGCACTAATACTGTATCTATCAAATACACATAAACTACATGGCCTTTGACTAGGTGTACTTTACGCATGGATGAATGGTTATAATACGTTGCTGTATAATATTGCAACAGGTAAATACATTGTCATCAAGGTTGAATATGGACTACAGTTGCACTTCAAAATATTCTTAACAAATCAGAAAGAAAAAAACAACAACAAAAAATAATCACTAAAATGCTTATGATTTTGGACTTTAAAATACTCTCACTGTGATTTGTAATCGAGTACTGATGATATAATTCCCTTACAGGTAAAACTAATTGATTTCTAAATAATTTGGTGAAGTCAAATTTTGCAACCCCTACCCCCTTTGGTAGGGTTTCCTGATTTGTTGTATGGGTTTTCCTGTCTAATTTTAACCTTAATTCATTTCTAATACATCAAGCGTCCTATTCAAAAGGAAACCAGTGATATCTTATGCAATGGGAAGTTTTGGGAAGCATCTGAAAAATAGGCAGATACCCTATCAAAGTGTCAGAGGTCCTTTCCTTAAATAATACGCTAAATCTCGATATCTCAGCTTCTTTCAGTGGAGCGTATATTGTACCTTGCTAACTATCAAAATATTCAGTTTCATTGAGTGAGAGAATTCCCATAAATTCATAAAATAGATAAGTGTGCCTAGATTAGTCTTGATACATTCGGTTTCTTTGAGTAATGGAATTCTCTTAAAATTATCGATAAGATACGTGTACCTAGCTATGTATCGATACATCCAGTTTCTTTGAGTGAAGGAACTCACTTAAGACCATAAACTATATAAGGGTATCTATCTATGTCACAATAAAATCAACTTCTTTGAGAGAAAGAAATCACAATACAATTAACTTCTTTTAGTTAGGAATTTTCCTTAAAATCATACAATCCATAAGTGTGCATAGGTCAGCCTTAATGCGAGTGTAGGAATTCCCTATGGATCATTGAATATATAAGTGTACCTAGGAAAGTCGCGAAAACTCTGTTACTTGAGGTGACGAAATTCCCTTAAGATCGCAAAATATATATGTGCACCCAGCTAAGTATCAGTTCACCCAGCTTCTTCGAGTGAAGAAAATCCCCGTAGTTCATAGAATAATAATTATTATATAAGTGTACCTAACTAAGTCTCGATCCACTCAGCTTCTTTGGGTGAAGGAATTCCCTAAAGATCATAAAATGTATAAATGTACCTAGTTGAGTCAAACTTCACTCAATGTCTTTGAGTGAATGAGTTTTCTATAAAAGCAAAATATATACATATAAGTGCACCACCTAGTCAAGTCACAAAACGCTGAGCTACTTTGAGTAAAAACGAATCCTCAAAATTATATTATTGTACCAAGTTAAATCACATATGCTCATTTCCTTTTTCTGAAGGATATCCTTAAAATCATTTTTGAAAAAATGTGTTTCTTATAAACTCAGCTTCTTTGACGGAAGGAATTCTCTGAAATTTACCAAAAAATAAGCGAATTTGATGTCTTAAGGGTCATGTGATTTGCTTTCTTCTTTGACTGAAATTATTTTATTAAATCATATATATGTGATAGCGGTATTGTCACATTTTTGGAGTGAAATCATGCTTTTACATTAGCGGCTTCTTTTAGTGGTACGTGTTACAAACTTTACTTCTGTTTCCTCTGCGAAGGAGTTTTATAAACATATTGTAAGCATTTTGCATGTCACTAGCATGCAGTGCGAGGGTAATGAGCATGTAGCACGTGATAACCACGACATTTTCGGTAATCTTCGTAAAGTCATGATACAACACTTTTTGTACATTTTCGCAAAGAAAACATAAGTTTATATACTTAAACAAATGAGTACATATTAAATGCATGTGAACTGTGGACAGACAGATAAGTTATCGTTATACCTGATCAGCAATACATTTTTGTACTTTTTCTTACTGTATTTGTGTAACGATTATAATGCATTCAAACGTTGGCTTTTTGTAGTGACTACAGTAACCACAGAAAGTTATTATTTCTCCCAAAAATATCTTAAGTGCGCATTGCATATGGAGGCTCCGATTGGGCATTTAAATGAAAAAAAATCAGAAAACTATGCGTTGTATCATGATTTTACGAGGATTACTGACATAAGACGGAAACATTTACGTCATGATAATATTTTATAGAGTCTATACAGTATTTGTTTTTTTAGTTTCTCTGTCATGTGAGGATGTTTTTTGGATTGAGCCAGTTATAAGTAGAGAATTGAGTGTCTTGCTCAAGGACAAAACACTGTGCCTCAGGTGAGGTTGAGGTTGAAACAGAGACCCCTCTACCTCAAGTCGTGTACTCTACCACTAAGCCACTACGCACGTTCCAGTCTAATGCATTGAGTTTGTAATGGTCAGACTCTGGGATAATGATATTTGGCCATTCGTATAGCTCATCAAAAGTCAAACTTTCACTTCATACAGAAAATCAAACAGGCTTTGATCAAAATGCGACAGTCTGCATGCCTGGTTTTAAACCCAATCACGGTTTATAGCTATGGTTTCCTCTTTAATTGCACGACGGTGGGTCAGGCCTTAGACTCTATGACGGCTCTGACGTAAAGCTTTGATTGGTGGGTTTGCGCCTGATGCTTATCTGTAGCTGGACCCACCGTGGCTCAACTTGAGGTTTTCTTTAGCTCTGACTATCTGTGAGTCATGATCCCTTTTCTTTGTTTCATTATGGTGTGTTAATTTGAATAGAGTGTTTCTCCAGGATGATACATTGCATTAGCTAGAAGGCCTCCATGCGAGCTGATTATTTTTTGTACTTCAACAACAGCAGAATCTAGGGCGAACATTTGGTACCAGTAAAATGCATTTAAGCCCCCCCCCCCAGTGGCTTAGGCTGCTGTCCGTTCTAAGGCGGTGGTTCTGTTGTTGTTGATTTTTTGTTTATTGTTACTCCCATTGTGGGAGTCTGTAATTGTTCTATGTTTTTTTGTACGTTACTTTATGTCCATTCTAGTAAAGAATCATCTGGATGGGGAAGAGAGAGCTGGTTGCTTTGCTTAATTTGTCTTCCTGGTGTCTCGTGATGGTTGAGTGGCTCTTCCTCGTGGTGCCATGGGGTTGTCTGCGGTTTGTAATTGTGGTAATTCCTGATCATACTCACTTACTATTTTAGAACCTCCCCCTTCACCTACCAGAACCATTCAGTAGGCAATCATCCCACTTGTTACAGCATTTTCAACCAAGACATGTAAATGAAGATCATTATTTTTCAAGGACTTCCATAAATATAATAGTTTTTATAGAAAAGTGTAGGCTTTATGCCATTTGAATCTCAGGGTGGCTTTCATAATTGAGCAGTGACATGAGATTTCCAACAATGTGGTACGCGCAGTCTGAACAGAGCCTTTGCTAGTCACTTGAATATTCTATGAATATAAAGCTACTGAACGACCATCATTTGGAGTTGCTAAGCTTAAAAGGAGTCTGCACAGGCTAGTCTAAGTCTACATTTGTCAAACTACCACATTGTTGGAAATCACATGTCGCGGCTCAATCATCTCTGCATACTTGACCCAGGCTCATTAATTGACAATGACGAGATAGTATTGTGGCCACAATGTTTTAGGATTTTTTTTATTCCTGGAGATGATCGCTTTCCTGTGAGGACAGTTCCATTGAAAGACAAGAAACAAACAAAAATGAGCCGTGACATGTGATTTCCAACAATGTGGCATTTTAACAAGTGTAGACTCGGACGAGCCTCTGCAGCCTCCCATTAAGCTTAGAAGATCCAAATGGCGTTCAGTTGGTAGCTTTATAATCATATAATACTCAAGCGACTAGCAAAGGCTCTGATCAGTTAACTTTTTCTTACATGTAAAACTAATCGACAGGCCAGATATATTTTTTCTGAACGTCTGCTGGATGTATATTACCATCTCATAAATGTGATTCATTTTCAGTGCTTTCATTATCGACCTACCACGGAACTCATGACTCTTAAAATATTACCTTTTTGTTTTAATCTTTTTTATCCAATCACTGTCTGTTTACATTTCCTGGTTTGTGTCTTGCCTTATTCACAGTTTTACCTAATACAGAGTAATTCATTCTTCAAATGATACCTTTCTGGATCAATCTACTTTAGCCTGTCACCACCGTTTTTGCATTTTTTCTTTTAGTGAATTTTGTTATGCTGTCTTGTCTGTTCTTTGCAGCCTTGTGATCATTAGCTGGGAAAGGGCTGATCTCCTGGCTTTTGTGTATTGTGGTTACTTGCGTTTTTGTCACTTTTTCATATGATGTTCCAGGTCAGGTATGGTACTTAATAGTATCTTTTCCTTATCTTTGTCTTTCCCCTTACTTTTCTATATTCACAGTTTTACCTAACAATCCATTCTTAAAATGAAACCTTCTCTTGTTCAATCTCTTTAGGCCAATCACGACCTTTTTTCAATTTCCTGGTTTGCGATTTGCAACATTCACAGGCTTACCTAACACTTCATTCTCATAATGAACCCGTTTATGGTTCAATCTCTTTGAGCAAATCCCTGCATTTTTTACATTACCTGGTTTGTGATTTGTAACATTCACAGTTTTACCTTACACTCCATTCTTAAAATGAAGCAGAATCTGGTTCAATCTCATTCAACCAATCACTGCCCTTCGTACATTACCTGGTTTGTGACTTGCCTTATGACAACATCAATACATTGGCATGTGCTCCCTACGAAGACTCAGATCCGCCTGGGATTTCACACAGGCTGATCAGAGTCTTCTCAGCCTGCATGAATATAGTGTTTTCTAACCTGCCAGAGAGCTTAGTGCCAACCCTCTGAACAAACTAGGTAGCTTGCCTGGCTGATCGGAATGTTCAATGGATGCACATGCCAGGGATCACATTTAGTACTTACTATCTTGCTAAATGCTTGTTTTTTTTTCATAAAAGCAAGATCACTTTATTACCAAGTAAGTACAAGTCACTCTCACAACAAATCACGCAATATAGCAGAAACTGCATGACAAGCCGTTTAGACCATGATCAGTCAGCTTCTTCAGAAGCTGTCTGATCTGGATCGTACTGTTTGCATGGTAACCTAAATGTGTTGAATTTAGATATAACTGAACACAAAAGAAAAATAGAGTTTAATTGCAGTGAAAAAGCAGGTTGACCTTTAGCAAGTGATAGAATAATAATTAAGCCGTGATACGAGATTTCCAACAATGTGGTATGTGCGACCAGCAAAGGCTCAGACCAGCCTGCGCATATACGCAGTCTGATCAGAGCCATTGCTAGACGCTTGAATAGTCTATGAGTGTTAAGCTACTGGCTGACCATCATTTGGAGTTTCTATGCTTAAAAGAAGGCTGCACAGATTTTCTAAACTTGTCAAAATGCCACATTGTTGGAAATCACATGTTACGGCTCAATTTTAACGTGGACAGCAACACTTAAAGCAAGTGAATCTGAAAACAAGAAATATCTTTAAAAAAGATATTCGGCGGCTCTCAAATACTTACAATTTTAACACAACTAAGTGACGAAATCCCCTTATACTCCCTGTCTTTGCATGCTGGAAAAGGATGTTCCGTCTAAAACCAGCGAATTTGGAAGTTGTGCTATGTTTCTGGTCTCTCTTTTGCTTGGTGCTCTTTTCGCTGAGCGATATGCATCTGAATCGTTCCAAATTTTAGGCACTTCACCAGCAAAGGCTAGGGAACAATGTTATTAGTCCTAATGTTTTTAAGAAAACGGGAGATTTTGACGATAAGTGTATGTACTGAAACAAACTGAAAACCCGGAAAAAACATGCCATATTGTTGTTGTTGTTGTCACATAGGCTAGATTCTGCCCGTCTCAGATCTCAACTTGGAGTAGTTTTCAAGTCTTAAATGGTTTACACTTTCACCACTCTATTTACATATTATGAATGTCTCTATTTACAGAAAAATACTGATATACCAAATCACTTTTGTGTGGAACTAACTCCTATAACCTTTCTATTTCCTGTGGCACCTCGCCATAGCCGGGGTCGGGGAATAAATACATGTAGACTCAAAAACTGATCGACTAGCTCCCAGTAAGCACGTAAAATCCGGCTACTCTCGGCCTGCCAGAAAAACACCACCCGAAAAGCGTTTTGCTGGCGGGCTCATAGTGGCCCGAGATTTGGTGCTGGCTGTTTGCAAGTTAGCCCCAGGAAGTTAGCCTTATATGATACATGTTCGTCTGACATACATGTAGTTAAAGAAACTAGAGCTTGTGCTTGTCATCTTCCTAAAGGAAATAGCAAAATACGCTGATACATGTACAGCTGCGGAGGTTGATCTGAGTCTAAGTGTAGGATTGTGGGTTGTGGGCACATTCAAATTGTAGGAAATTATGTGCCATTATTTACCGTTAAATATCCATCCCCATTATAACCTCTTTTTTTAAGATACATCTTTTTTCACAAAGATGTATCTTATTAAGCGCTATTGATAGACATTATAACGTGGGCTTTTTGGCTGTCTATTTATAACGCACCATGTTGTCTGATTAAAGAGAGACTCTGCCGATAGCTACACTGTCCTTGTAAAAACATGCATTTGCCGGTCAGAGCAAGCTTTGCACGTATTTACTCGCCTGAACCCCGAGGTTACTCTCTAATTCACGATGAATTTTACGCCCTTGTATATAATGTAATGCATTAAATACACTTGTTATATTTATTTTAGAAATAGACTAGACCTAATTCAGTGATTTTTTTTACAAATTTGTTTCTATGAGTCCCGGGACTCACTGGGCCAAAATTCTTTGCATCCCAAACTCGAAGTTCTGCATCCCATACGACGTCCACTTTGAATTATAAATTTTGTGTATCCATACGAATCCGGCCATTCATAGAAGCCAATTTGGGAAGCAAAACACTGGCATACTTATTTATACTATAATAAAGATAAAACTTAATTTACTTTGTCAAGTAAAATAATAAAGATATAAAAACCTACCTGACTTTCTTATTAATAAAAAGTTCAGTTGCAGACAGTATATTTCCTTAATTTAATCATATTATCATCTTTTGCCAAGAGTCAGACTTTTGTCTCGTAGTTTTCATATATTTTTAGAGCCCAGGTCATTAGCCCGTGTTCATCTAACTCTGCATGCCTTCAAGTGTAGTGCTGGAAGTTACTGCATTTGAGCCTTTGGACATACCATATTAATTTTTCTTTTATCATCTGTGCAAAGTCCAGTCTCCGTACTTCATGAGCCTTCAGTAATACTTTAACCATTCTATTGGTATTTGCTCGAAGCAGGGTGTTTAAACTTGCGGGTAAAACGCATTATTCAAATGTTTCATTTCGGGTTGGTAGTATTGGATCAGTACTAGTTTATCGGCACTGGTTTTTACCAGTAGTCCGGTACTGGCTTTTACCGGTAAACTCCCCTACAGCGGGTCATATCTGAAAACACGTGTTTCCCAAGGGAAGTAATAATCGCTATACTGTTGGGGAGTTTTTTTCAGTACCGGTTTTTACCAATATTATTCAAGACACGATGCGCAAGTTAAAAAAAAACACTCAAAACGAAAGTTGCAAATACTAAATGCAGACTTTTCGCCACAATTTTAATGCATCCTGCAGGACTCTCATTGTTTAAAATCATGCGTCCTTTGTGAGAAGCATGCGTCTGAGACCAAGGACGCGCAGGTAAAAAAAATCACTGCATATTGTCGAAATTTATGAAACAGACTATAATCGTGTAACGCGCATTTGATACGGGAATATGGATTAAATAAAAAATACAAAGATTTGCTTTATATAATGCTGTTAGAGTCCTTTAGGATATAGTGAGTTATCTTATATTGCACTTATTTACTATGTGCAATTAAGCAAGGCATGCAAAGAATGGTAGTAAAGCAAATTAGAAATGCTGTACAGCGGGAGTTGACCTATATTCATGATCAATGTTCATTATTAGGACTAGTGCACAGACTGGTTCTCGTCCATTTACATGGAAATTTTCTAGTTAAATTGCACCTATAATAAGATCGCGTGGTCAGTCTGAGTATTAACCAATGAGGGCATTGTTTTCTATCTGGTGTGATGAATATTACAATTTAAGAATACTTCTGATTGGTGAAAATTTGCATAAATTGTAGGTATAAAGCGATATTAGAACGGCGGCCTTTTGGCCGCCGTAAAAAATCGATGGAACATAAGAGTTACTTATGAAATAATTAAAATATATGAAAGCCAGCCACAAATAAATATGTATGAAAAATAGCTTTTTATTTTAATTTGATTTACACTTTTATTATTTTTTCTTATGAAATAGTTGATTTTGAAGTATAAATTTAGAGTCAGAATTTAGATATTTTGATTGCCATAACATTTTTTTATTTTATATCCGATTTTGATCAGGTTTGCGACAGATCGTATGGTTTAATAAGGGATTGCATTTCAGATTCACATGCAAATAGTGTTGCTGTCACCTTCACACAGGCAGTTTGATTCCTGCATACCATTCCGTTGGTTTTGTCATGAGTCGGCTGAATCATATGATAAATAGGGAAACGCAGTTATCCAAAACTACGATATCTCTGAGTTTTGTAAGTTATGTTTATGATTAATTATTATGCAATATAACAATTTGATAGGAGCAGGAGATTCTTACCTCTCCGCATGCCAGTGCCAAATTTAACTTTACGGATAGGACAAAATGTGCAAACAAATAGAACCAGATCAGACTGAAGTTGCAGTCTGATCAGGAACTCTTCGGATGTTTTTACTAATAAGTAATGTATTGATAACTTGGAAGGATTTAGTCATTAACATCGTCTAACGATTCTACTTTGGAAAGTCAGCACTCCAAGGGTTAAAGCTACATTATCTTTTATGTGAACTACAGGTAGAGAAAATAAAAAAATATGGACCAGCACATTAGAATTGGGCACATGTACTTATTTCACCGGCGAGCAGCGAAGGCTCCGACGATCATGTGCATCCGCACAGTCTCGTCAGAGCCTTCGCTGCTAGCATATACAGCGTATGGATGTAGATGAAGACTTGGAGCACAATTAGACCTCATATTAATCAAAGCTTGTACTACCTATACTGAAACCAAGTTCTAATCGGTCACCTTACATTTTTACGCTACGTAGTTCAGAAAGTAAAAAATAGGGCATACAAAATGTATGCTTTCATAAATACAGTAATACTTCTACGAGACTCTGCAAGTTATTTCATTTAAAAATGACGGGTACTACTTGCACAGACGAAGTAAGAGTAAAGGTACCCTCATTTCAAAAAGTCACACTTTTTCTACGATATAGAATATTCCAATTTCGGTTTTTGTTTGTTGGAAGATGTTTCTGACTACCGTGATTGAGGAAGAATAAACCTCAAAAGTTTTGTTTCGATCGGTTTCTTCGCTTTAAAAACGTCGCTAACTATTTGCACATAATATTTAGGCAAAAAATCATTTCAATTTTATTAGCGCTTGGCCAGAAATAGTCAGTTTGAAAAGTTTGGTGACAGTAGTGCCTTTGCAGTATACAATTTATCTGATCCCCAATGCCATCAAATGAACCAACAAGAATATTTGTGTTACATTGTCAATTACCGAAACATGCTTTTTACATTTGAATCTTGAAACGTTTCCAAGGTGTCGTTAGCTAAATACATGTGCCGCGTAAGACTCAGTCAAAGAAAAAATATAAGCCTTCTTAAAGTTTGTGTGTCGCATGAATGTTTACTGCTTATTTTATAGCGACCAAAACGCTGCTGGTATATCTAAAGCGCGCTTTTATGGGAATAGCTAAACACCGAAAGGAACGTTCCTTCCGCGGAAGGATCAAGTTACCCTTCACCCATATCTCAAACCTATACACTAGTTTGCAATATCAAAAACCCGTTTACTTAAACATGATCTAATAATTCAGATTGGGAAATTTAGATAAGCTTAAAGAAGACGTCCTCAGGAATCCAGGCCTCGAGGTTATAAAACTAGAGTACAATCTCAGACTCAAAATAAAGCGCAATGATTGGCTGCTTGCGGACACGTTGCGCTTTATTTTGAGTCTGTGAATATACTCAAGTTTTATAAACTCGAGGCAAGGTATGATCCATCCTTAGGAACCCAGGTATGACCCATTTCGTTACTCTTGATTCATTCATAAATGAATGAAGAGTAACGAAATGGGTCACACCTGTGACACAGAGAGCTTTTTGTGAAAGCTTATACTTGTACATGTATACGATAAGGACTATTATCTCATGTGCAGGCACATTTAATTATCTGATAAAAAAGGTAAATATGTTAGTACCATTCTATGAATTATAAGTACTGTCTACTTGAAGATGTACTGAGATATAAACCCTAAAAAGCCGCTTTTATTCCACGCAAACATTCGTGGTGCCTGTTCATCGTTCACATAGCTCCAGATTAGCACTTTTTTAATATATTTACATTGTCGAAGAAATTTTTAATGAACCTTTAGATCTTTGCAACCGTTCATAGCCTCATGCATGACACATATATGATCGACAGCTGCCAAGCTCACTTGTCCGTGCAATACGCATCGAACATCGAGCTCATTCGCCAGAAGTCACACTGGTGTTGTGATTGACAGCGAGCCACACCTGAGTCGCACGTGCAAAACAAGCCTCTTGTTTGCACCATTGGCTGACCGTGTTCACACTGGCTGTTCCGCTTTTCCGTTGTACCCCGACCAAAGCCGTTAATACAATTACATATCAAATATATAACTGTTTTGTTTTCTAAATTATAAAATTTATATTTTATATAATATATATAATATATTCTAGGTATTTATTATAAAATGTAAATATAAGCAATACATTCAATTTTGGTCTGTTCATGGTATCATGAATACTTCGGGTCTCTTGGAAAGTTAACGTGAAGTCCTTCGGGCTTCACTTACTTTGCAAAAAACTCGATGTTTTCATGACAGGCTTCTCACAAGCAGTTGTCCAGTACTATGTGTATTCATATTTGAGTCAGTAACTGACAACCGCCTTTTCTACATTTCAGGTGCAAGCACGAGATCATTCTTTTCCGGACGACGTCAATGATGGCGGTATAAATGATACAAAAATTTGTACGTCAAAAATCATAAAATTGTTTAATTCGGTGGCAGTTGATGTCATCAGTGACACACTACACAAATGCTGAAAAAACGTGAATTAAAGTGCCAGTAAAGGTTTTAAATATATAAGTTATACGTCTTGGGAATTATTAAACCTGAGTATGACATTCATCAGAAAGCACGTAATGGTCGTCAAAAAGAACCCTTAGTGGCGTTAATCGGCGATGAAACTTTGGCTTGGTTATTTTTCAGCTTAATGAACAGGAAACTGTCCCCATGTTAGCGTCAATAGTTTATTAATTTACAACAGACCCATATCAACTTTATTGCTAACCTGTGAGAAACAACATACTAATATTCGAAAAGACATGTATTTTTAACAACTTTGACTTGAGATTTCTTATTACAAACATGTTGCAGTTATTTTCATAAATGTCACACCGTCATTTTCGTAAATGTCATCATGCCATCTCGATACCCGACAAACTATTGGCTGACAAAAAAAAGCAAATCAGCCTGCGCATATGCGCAGGCTGATTTGATTTTGCTGTCTGCACATCAACCTATTAAGGGTTCTTTTTGAATGTCACTGACCATGTATAAATATTTAATGCACGCATTGCATGTCTATACAGAACGCCTTTATAAACTTTTTAAACATGTGATAAATAAATTGACGGAATAAATACTTGGATTCAACGAAGAATTCGATCAGCAAAATTATTCACATTCAGAAATAAATTGAATAAAGAACACCTCTTATTCATAAATAAATTAAGTAATAAACGTTCGCAAGATGTCAAGGAATTCCGAATCGTGGATGCCTAACTGTAATAGCTCGTATAAGCTGAGCGACAGGATTATAGGGAATTCCTGTTCAACTGATCAGCGTGATTGTTATTTAGCTGTCGACTGCGATAGAGCGAGGAGTATTGAAAACGACAGCGATGCTTGTAAGAAGCCGCTTCTGGTTACACCGGAAGTAGAGATAGAATTGGCGCCAAGCTCTTCCGATGGGGAGGAAATAAGAGTCCCAAGAAGCGGGAAATGTAGAGTAGGATTCGTAGATATGGAGTGCAACGATTTGAATTCTAATAAAACGGAGATTAGTAATGACTTGAATAAGTTGTCACGGAAGGGAACGGGTAGTGTGAGGTATAACCAGCCCCGTTTGTCCCTTTTAGGGAAACCCCTTGTTTACAAGTTTCATAGAAGGGATTTAAGATACAGAAGGATTCAGGCGAGGATTTATAATTTTCTGGAGCGGCCAAAATGTTGGAATGCATTCATGTACCATATACTCATGTAAGTAACACCTTTTAATTTTCTCCTCCATTTTTACGGAAATATCTCCATGAATCTTCGGAAATCTCCGTAGTAAAGAACTAACAATTTGGTTAGAGTATGTGATTTTGGTACTTATCGCATAGGTGTACGGCGTGTGGCGTACTGCGTAGGCTCAGACGAGAATGCGCATATGCGCAGTCTCGTCACAGCCTTCGCTGTTCGCATACACATAGAGAGAAGATAGTAAGATGAAGACTCTAACCAATACTTATACTTCTAGCCCAATTAGAAAGATGTGCATGCATGTTTAAAGAGTGGCTAAAACATATGCGATAAGTCCCATTATTTCGTGAGACGTTCCAAATTATAAATCTATTGCTGTTTTTATAAAGCTAAACTATAGACAGGGGCTAAAAATAATTCCACAGCATTAGAATTCCACAGACTTCAAGGTATTTTCTTGTTTATCAGAAAAAATACTTTTCTTCTGCTGGTCAACATAGTTTTGCGCTTTTTGTACCATTTGAAAGTAATATAAATAAGGCAATATTCTTGATTTTTTATTAAATGATCCGTGCATTTTACAGCTACAGGACTTTTAACATTTTGTATGGTGTTCTGGAAAATGTTATGGAGAACGTCGCCATTGACATCAAAGGTAAACACGGGTCCTATATTTACAATATAGGACCCGTGAGGTAAAAATGCATTTCGAAGTTTTGGTAAACGTATTAACTATAGTTGTCAAAACTTCCTCCAAGTAGCATTCGTTGTGTATCTCTATGTTATACAGCTCTACAACAAGTAAAAAGGAATCATTATGGTAATTAAATCAAGATATATCACAATATGAGTCTTTGGGAAATTAATTTTGTGGAACTACTTTTGGTCCTTGAATGTGGCTGTAGCAGAGTAATGACCTATATAACATACCCAGGTTGTCGAAACGCTGAGGATACGTTTTGTTTACGTTGGGGGAACAATTGATTTTAACGTTTAGGAACCCTATTTATGCAATCAAATTTTGGGGTTCCAAAACGTTTTTGACAAGTCTTTCGAAAAAGACTCTCTGAAACCTTTTGTAAACCTTCAACCTTCATTTATTTACCGATAAATATCTACATGATCCCACATATATATTAGAATTTGATAATTTTCCAATAAAACGTTTTGTTGCTATTCCTTAGCAGTAGCCAGTACCTATGTGAAACGTTTTATAACGTTTCTAAAAGGTCGGTCAGTAGTACGAAGATAAATCACTCGCGCTACGCGCTCGTGATTTGATCTTCTTTACAACTGACCTCAAAACAGTGAATTATTAAACAACAATTCACTGCTGGAGCTGATCTATTTCTTAAACAACCCTATGTGAAACGCTTGAATAACGTTTCTAAATGGTTACGGTTGAACAAACCTTCATACAACCAAACACATGGGAGCGCAGTGGCTCATAGGTAGAGTGCTTGACTCGAGACCGAGGGACCGCGGGTTCGAGCCTCACCGGCGTCACTGTGTTGTGTCCTTGAGCAAGAACATCAATCCCAGCTTAGTACGGGTTCAACCCATGAAGACACGTCCCTTTATAACTGAAAGATTGTTGATGGGACGTAAAGAATCAAATCAAACAAACAATACAACCAAACACAAACGTTTCAGAAACGTTTCCTGTTACCTGGGTAATAGATCACTGATCAGGGCCATCGCATGAGTTGACGGAGCTCCAGCGAGAATGCACAATGGCGCTGACTAGACGATGCTTACTCTGTTAAGATACACAAAGAGCATACCAATTTCATGTACCCGATATTTGCCGCCACTTTATAGCTTTGATGCAATAGCAGCATGCCATTGGTCAATTTGTTACGTTACAAAAATGTGACGATAACCGTAACCATATTTGATGGGACGGTCGTGTGTTTGGTTTAAATGGAGATTTCTACGGGCTCATTTCCATTTATATCCCATAAATCATATTTTTATGGATATATCCATGCTGTTTGCATGCCAATCATAGAGAATTATGTGATAATTACCCGGAAACGAGGTATCATATATGTTCCATGAATATCTCCCGAGACGACGTCAGCGTTCTACTCTGCAAATATCATGACTATTTATTCGTTGAGTAAAAGCGTTTCCTCAAGCTGACTATTCCGCGGAGAATCATGAACATCTGTTGTTTTGTTTGAGGAATAAAAAATATACTTAAAGCCAAAAGTAACTTTACACTTTGAACTATCGAATTTATCTTTACTGTTTTTGAGTTTAACCAAATTAAATATTGCAATGAGTTGCTGGTTCCCGCCCTGACCTAATTCACGAAAAACAACTTAGATAAATCAATCTTCTTTCGAGTTATCTGTGCTTTCATTAAAAGCACAAAATCAGCATTTCCTAACAAAATCCAAAGTAAACCTAAGATTTGAACACGTTATTTTAAGGGCCATCGATTGTATATTAAAAATACTGCAAGACATTCAGTCTCTGACGTATAGTTTGTTTTTGCAGCATTTTAAAGCTGGTTCACTTTGAAATTATCTCCCTTTGAATTAAAATAATAGTAAATTTTAGTCCCTGCTAAAAGCTTTATCTCAGATGGCATTTGGATTTTTTTTACTAGCTATTTGTTGGGACTTCTGCCCTGAGTATGTGACGAGATAATCTGATAAAAATCCCCATCTCTTTGGAAGAAAAACGGCAAACAATTTCTAATGGAAAATTCCATTGAAAGGATTGTAAAGTTCACAAAAGGGGTATGTACGTAAAAACACAACTCTAATTTGTGTTACTCGAAGGGTGACCCAGGCTGATTTGAACTTTTAACAACAATTCAATAGCCTGTCTTTCAGACTGGTTCTTTAGAATTAAACATTGTCCAATTGCAAAGCTACAGTAACACATCAAAAGTAATACGGTTTGGAAAAGTTTATTTTGCCCCCTTGCGTATTTCATTAGGGCATTATGGTTGCATTTGTGAGAGCAACAATATGAAATTTAAAAGGTCATATGAATAATTGATTGAACTTTAATATGAATTAAACACATTTAAAATACCACTCACCAATACCCAGAAAAGGTATATATAATAACAGTGTAAAGTTACTTTTGGTCTTAAGTATACATGCCGGATTCAAATCAAATCAAATCAAATCAAATCATTCTTTATTTTCTCTCAGTCCAAGTACTTTGGCAACATGAGGTACAATAAACAATAATGGTTACAATATATGAGGCATAAATGAAATAACATGAATACAAACATTGTTGCATGCATATAGTAATACTCGTACATATAATGGCGTCTTACAAATTTATAATGGAGCAGTATTACGACGTGAGTAGTGAATGTGTTTAGAGACCAATAGGTATAATGATGAGAGAGAGAGAGAGAGAGAGAGAGAGAGAGAGAGAGAGAGAGAGAGAGAGAGCAAACGCCCCATTAATGACGTATTTGCTCTCTCGCTCTTTCTTTTCCCGCTGTAAAGCGTGGAGAGTCAAATTTCTGAGTTCAAATAAGATTTGGAAAAATAATGATTGTTAATAGTAATTAAGGCAGTTTTTGACTGATAAATTTGGGCAGGTCGGGTTATTACATTAACTAGGTCAGAATATGGTTCAGTAATTAAGCATTTTGGTTTCTATGCTTTTCTCCCAATAATGATATTATTGAGGTTACTATTGGGGGTTACCTCCGTTTAGAGATTTCTCCCTAGAGTATCCTCGAGGGTCATTTTGGGGAAATTTATCCTTAAAAGTTATTTTTTGGCAAATGTTGTTTAGAAAGGAATATCTCACGTTACATAATATATTGCATAGACAAGTATACAGATATCATTAATTATTCTTCAGGTGTTATGGAGGCCCTGTTACTGAACAGAGTCACACATGCACACCTGAATGAAAGATATTAGTTCATGCAGCCCGAAGACAGCCTTGCCGAAATCGAAACTCAAGATCTGAATCTAGGCTGCATACCCTTTTATTATAGTTTTAATTTTTTCTTGTTCGAGATCGTTACAACAAATGTGCTGAACGGATTGCGTGAATACGCAAGCCGGTCTGCATCTTTGTTGTCCTCATTCTTCATATGTAGTATCATAGAGTTAGAATATTGTAATACTATTCTTAAGAGTTAATATCTAGGCAATGACGTATATGTTATTATCGACCAATACAGTTATATAGCGGTTATGCACTCTAGCAATTTTCATGGATTTGACATTTAATTGAGTTATGTTTAAATTTTAAACAGATCAGAACAATAAAGGCCCGGAACAGATTGTGTGATTGCGCAAGCTGGTCTGGGCTGTTGCTGTTCGTATAACTAAGAGGGTATACTTCCATGGTTTCATTTATAATTAATAAATTAACAGAAACCTGAGATAATCTATGGCGTACTCGTGTTCAGCATTTAACTACGATGTGTTTAAATTTGGAACAGATTAGAACAGTAAAGGCTCAGATCAGATTGTGTAATTACGCAATCTGGTCTGCGCTATTGCTGTTCACATACAACTAGGAGAGTATACTGGTATGCGTCTCACATCTTCCGTGGTTTCATTTATAGTTCACAGGTAGACAGTAACCTAACTACGACATAATCGTACTTGGTATTTAACTGAGTTGTGTTTAAATTTGGAACATATCAGAACAATAAAGGCCCAGATCAGATTGTGTGGTTACGCAAGCTAGTCTGTGCTGTTGATGTTCACAGGTATACTGGTATGTGTCTCACCTCTTGCGTTATTCCATCTATAAGTTACAATTAGACAGTGATATGAGATAACTATGACATATCGAAACAGCTGAGGCACTGATCAGGCTGTGCGAGTGCACTGGCTGGTCTGTAACTTTGCTGTTCTCATAAACATCTGAACACAAAGGCATTTTAACGACCACTTAAGAATCAATATGAACATTTGATCCCTGTGAATTCAGATGGACCCTTTCACGCGTAGCGTGGGACTGTCCATTATGAAATCTATTGGGTCACAGATGGGGTTTCTAAACTACGACGTATTTGTTCCAGAAGGTTATTTAAATCTTAGCAAGCGATGCAGATCCTGATGAAATGTGGCATTATGCCAATGTCATCTGGGTCCGCACTATTTACTAATGCCTTCATTCAGGGGCCTACATTTTACTAGGGGCTAATGACGATACTGGGACAGTAAACATCGAAAACAAGTCATCACAGGTCAATGCAACAAAGACGCCGGTCAAGCTGTATTAATATGCAGCCTATCCTGCATCTTTGTTGCTTGCAATTAAAGTTTCAATTCGTTTACGGATCAAGTAATTGATCCTTAACAGAGGTGTAGATGATTTTGATAAATTTTGCTACTGCTATTAATACTTTTGTATTTTTGCTGTTCATCAGATTTTCATATTTCAAAACGTTTGGCTTTTGCAAGTAACGTGCTCTTAGAAATGCCTTTCTCTGTTCTGCTAACTTATTACAACTTAATAAGAAGTGGAATTCATCACCGATTTCGCATGTGCATAGGTTACATTTTCTATCACAGTATTCAATATTATGCCATCTTCCTGTTTCCACAGGAAGCTTATGATTCCTTGTTCTAAAACTGACGAAGTATCGCATATACTGACTCGGCAATTTTGACAAGTATGTTTCAAACTCGAATGTGTGTTTAAACAGCCTATAATTTGAGTTTTTGTCAACCTTTTGGTACCAATCAGATAAGAAAATATCACACATTTTCTGTTTAAATGCTTTTGTTAGCCATGTTTTGTTTATGATGTCATGTGAATTCCAAATGCCGCTAAAACCAGCATTGTTCAATAAGTTCTTGATGCTATGTACCCATTTGAAATACATTGATCTGTTTGTGATGTTGCTAAAATTGTAAACACTTCTGGCTGACAGGTATATTTGTGAAGAAAGTGTGTTAAAATTTTCAGGTAAGACAAGTTTAGCCCAGTAAGAGATCATTCTAGTGTGTATGTCAACATGGATTGGGTAACACCCTGTCTCCCCATAAACAATATAATTAGGTGCACTTGTTTTTAGGTTCAGTATGTATTTTAGAAACTTTAACTGCACACGTTCGATGATTTCAAGATTTCCAAAACCCCATACCTCACAGCCATAGAGAAGTATGGGTTTAACTAACTTGTTGAATAGCTCAATTTGAATGTCAATGGGCAATTGCATGTTTCGACTCTTGCGTAACAAACTGTATAATGCACGAGAACCTTGCTCAGCTATTTGCTTTTTGGTTGCGAGGAATGAATTATTTTTACTAAACAAAATTCCAAGATACTTGTATTCCTTAACAATTTCTAGCGTACTATTGTTAAGTTCAAATGAATAATAAGGGAGTTTCCCCTTACTAAAAATTAACACTTTTGATTTTTGCTGATTGACAGTTAGCCTCCAGAATTCACAGTAGTCTGCATATATATTAAGAGCATGTTGTAGGTCATCTGCCGAGTCAGCCAGGATAGCAGTGTCGTCTGCATAGAGCAAAATGAATACTTTCAAATATATAAGCAATGTTTCATCAGATGGATGTTCTCGCACACGTATACCTGCAGCATGATGGGCTTTAAAATATTCTTCTAAATCGTTGAGGAATATTATAAATAACAAAGGAGATAGGTTTTCCCCTTGTCTTACACCGATGTTGCTGATGAAGAACTCTGTTTTTGTATTGTTTACTAGTACACATGATTTTATGTTTTCATAGATTTTTCTAATAATGTGTAAACACTTGCCATCAATTTTATGATAGACTAGCTTTTCCCATAACCCTTCCCTCCATACTCTGTCAAATGCTTGTTTTAAATCTATGAAAGCACAAAATAATTTGCGTTTACCTTTGCAAACTAAGTCGATCAAGCTGTGTAGTGTGAATATATGGTCAATTGTGCTGTTGCCTTTTTGAAAACCAGTTTGACAGTTGTTTATAATTTCATGTTCATCAATGAAATGTTGAATTCTATTATTTAATGCTGCTGTGAAAACTTTGCCTAGGCAGCTCAACAATGTAATTGGGCGATAGTTTGCAGGGTCAAGTGTGGACCCTTTATTTTTGTAAATGGGCTTGATCATACCCAGAGTCCAGATTTCGGGGATCATTCCCATGTCGAAAATTAAATTAAAAAGATTTACTATGGTTGGACAAATGGTGTTTGAAAGTGATTTTAAGTGCTCATTCAAAAGAAGATCGATACCGCTTGCCTTGTTGTTTTTTAATTTGTTTATGACTTTTATAATTTCTTGCTCAGTGAATGGTCCATTTATGTATTCATTCGAGTTCTCGTTATGCTGAATATTGGCTGTTGGGTTACTGTTGCTGTTGGGATCATTATTTGCACTTTTGAAGAAGTTGAATAGTGATTCTGCGCTTGCTTCAACTGTAGTGTTCTTTTTGCCATTCAAGAGTTGCCAATACTTTCTTGGATTTGAATATTTTAGTTGTCGTATATTTTTGATAGTTTTTCGTTTGTGTTTTGTGTAAAACTTTCTGACAGTGCGTTTGTATGCTTTACTTGCTTTTGAAAGATTATTTTTGGTTTCACTGTCCTTGCGTAATTTGTATTGAAAGCGTGCTGAGTGAAATTTTTTCCTTGCAATTGAGCATCTATGACCAAACCAGTGTGTTGAATTTGTATCACCTGTACATGGTTTTCTTGAATTTTTGTACCCAAAACTTGTTTCTGCATTTACAAAAATAATATCGTTGAAATTCTCAACTAATGTGTCTAAGTCTGTTTGTGTTATATGTTTGTTTTCTTGGCACTTCAAAATTGTTTCATTGAGACTGTTTAATTTTTCGATATTGAGATTATTAACAAATAATTCAGCCTTATCTTGTTGCCATAGATTTAACTGGGGGCTTGGGGTATCACTCGTGATATTGTGCTTATTAGCGCATTGTAGCTTAAAGTCGAGCGTAAGAGTAACAGGACAATGCACATCTGAAAACATTTCACAAAATTCCCCAACAAACAAGTCATTTAAATAGGGTACTAATTGAGCAGACGAGATGAAATAGTCGACTGTGCTTGTGTTTTTGCAGGTATGGCTTCCCATACCGCCGTCTACGCCCACTCTTCCGTTCAATATAAACAAGTTATTGGTTTTACAAAAATCTATCAGTTTATAACCATAGTTATTTATTCCAGTATCAGCGTTTGTCCGTTTCAGCTTCACATTTTTATTGCTTTCAAAGTAAGATATTTCTTGTTCATATTCATTTGTTAAGTCTTCAGAATTAAAGTGTTTAAGAATAAATTCGTCAGCTTGGATATAGTCCTGCAACTGTCTTGATCTAGAATTAAAATCCCCAAGCAAGAGTACATTCGAAATCCGGTTATCCATAGAATATAATTCATCTTCAATTTCTTGGTATGGGTATTCTGCAGAATAGTCCGAGCCCTCAGGTGGAATATACACTATGCCACATAGGATATCTTCAGTTTTGGTTAATTGTTTTGATATTTTGAACCATATTACGAGTTTTGAACTTGTTTCAATAATTGTAATATAAGGTGTCAAATACTGCTTATATGCTAACGCGATACCACCTGATCGCCGTCTCGAGATGTTTTTTCGGTGTTTATAATATAAAGTATATCCCTTTAAATCAATATCATCAATTTGATCCGTTTTTGTTTCCTGTAATCCGATAATGTCGTGTTCATTTACTAGGTTTGTAAATTCGGGGAACAAAGTTTTTGCTCTGAGGCCACAAACGTTTAAGGTTAACAAGCGTAAGTTCGAAAAGGCATTTTCATGCAATTTTGTCTGAGGCGGCGAACTAAGTTCATTCGAAAAATGACCTCCTACGCTGTCCTATTCGTCAATATCAGTTCTCGTGGTTTCTGTTCTGTTCACATTGGTGTCCATTGTTTCTACGTTGTTCGTGTTGCTGCGCGACTCTGTGTCCTTGCCAGCCGAATTATCAGTTATCTGTTTACGTGGGGTGTTGTCTCTGTCACGTGACTTTGATCTGGGGAGATTGTTGTCCTTTTGTTTTTTCGGTGACCCTTCTTCGCTAAGTGGCGATAGAGTTTTATGTTTTTGTCCTGGTAAGCGTTCTGGGATATAACCACTCGCATTTTCATGTGAAGTATCCGATAGACAGGAGTACTTGTTGTGTGTTGGTATTGGTTGTATATCTTGTCGTCGTGGTGTCTGTCTAGTTGTAGCGCGTGCGCTGAAGCGGTCTTCCAAGGCTGGCGAAGCTTGCGGTTCAGGCCACCGCTGATAGAAAGAGGTAGTTTGTCTATTTGGTTTAGAATAGGATGTTCGTTGTGGCGGGGGTCTAAATTCTGGATCATTTTCCGGTATGTACAATTGACCGTTCACATAAAGCTTGTCCCGCACTAAACTGATACGATTGAATAACGTCTAATCAAACCATGTCACTTGATCTACCCTCTGGGATACACAATATGAATGTTTTGCGTGCTTTCTAGCCACGTGCTTGTTCATTAATGCCAGGCTCGAGGTAATAAAACGTTTTCATGCTCAACTCAACTAAGTACAAAATTTATCATGCTCATAAATGTTAAAATACCAACAATTGTCGTCATTTTAACATTTATTAGTTTGATAAAAAAAATCTGAAGGGTTGTTAGCGAGGAAAGTTTTTATTTTCAGCATTTTCAGTTTTTATTTAAGCAGTTTAAATTTCAAGATCAGTTGAGTTGAGCACGAACTATTTTTTATAACCTCGGGGCCTGACCGATTTCCAATGTGACGAGTGAAAATGGTCGGTCCTGATCTTTAATTTTTATGCACGCATCACATTTTCCATTTTCGACAATACTTTCTCTGGTTTACAGTTTTTTTAGGAAGTGTCTGCAGACTAAAAGTGCTGTTTTTTCGCTGCTTCCTACCCAATCGTAAAACTAAAATGAAACACATATACCAGGGTCTAAAATTTCAAGGCCTCCTTAACGTTAAGGAAGAACTTACTGTTACGTATTGAACTTTTAACATGGTATTTTAAATGTTTAATGAATTACCTGGATTGGTGCAGTACATATGGTCAAATATATCATTGTGATCTACAGAATACATGAAACGATTTTGATTTTAATATGTTCGAAACGTTATTTTTTACGCATCCTAAAAAATCAATATTTCCTTAACTTTAAGGAGGCATTGTAATTTGGGCACATGTCATCAAGAACAGCTAATACAAATAGGATAGAACAGGGTAGCGATCATCTGCATTTATAACCCTCATTATATTATATACTATTTTTATAATATCGCTCAAACATGGCATATTTGGCCTTAAAAATTCGTTGTTTTTGACCGATCAAAATTCCTCTGATTGCAAAATACAAATAGATATAAAAATATTTTTTCATTGCTAAATCTTCATATTCGTGAGTGAACATGACTTTTTAACGTCAGTTCTAGAATTTTTTTCGTCTATATTGTACAGATTATCTAAACTTTTCTTTGAACTCTGTTATTTTATAGTTTCCTCTTTGCGCCCTTGTTGTTTGCACAACATATGTGTCGCCGCCATGATCCGCTTTCGATGAAGGGTGTTTCCCTTTTCATAAAGCGGATTTCTAGTCTGGAGGCGATACTTGGATACTTGCGTGATGGAAATCATGAAATGTTCAGTTGAGGCCTCTGGACAATATGTTAAGAGAACATATCATTAGTTTCATAGAACATTAAGACATGGGATCATGTGAGTCGCAACATTGTAAAAGAGCTTTTCAACTATATGCGGATAACTGAGATTGGCACAATCTCAGTTATCCGCATATAGTTAAAAAACCTTTTTGATGTCCGCTATTAGAAAACAAACAGATAAATGCTTGGCGCCAATGCCAACAATGGAACTGTTGGAAACAGTGTAGAGCCAGATAAGATGCCACAGAACGCAGAAAGCTAAATTATAGATGAAAAATTGAACTGAGTTACATTCTGCTCTTGGACTTTCTTCGGTAGTTTGCATCGCTTCTAACAGAATAAGAAATATATTTTTAATTGGAATGGGGTACCAAAACTAAAAGTTTGTGCACATATGTTGACACAGTCATTCTCGGTAAAGCTGAATTTTCAAACCGCAGACAGAGTTTTCATCAAAATAGCGATTCTTACATATACGACATTACAATGTTGAATATTGCTTACTCTCTAGCATTCCTTATATGTGCCCTTTTATATAATTGTGGAACTCCAGATGGATATTACAAATACTACAAAGAATAGGCAACCAACATCTTATTTCATAGTTCTAACTTACTGTTTCAATAATATTATGCAGAAACTGTACTATTATCTTATTCCATAAAAGGCATTGTAAGGAAATAGCTCAACGAACAATCTTAAATAAAAGATAAAAACATGTTGTTTTGGCAGATAGATCCTAAGGACAACTGTACTATTAGGGAACACTGAAAATGATAGGCTAGGTCGAATATTTATTCATTCACTCTCATTTTTAGTATTGATAAAACACTGTGACCAGAGAATATGACCTGAAAATGCCACAATCACAGACCACAAACTGACTTAATGCACCCAGAGGAAAGAGCACAAAGCCACAGGTCAACTAACATGATACAAACACCAACAAGAACAAAACTAAATAAGCCATGACATTTGGTATCATATATTTATCTCGTTAGTTGTTATAGGTCCTTCAGTAAAAGCCCTAACTACATGGCCTGAATCCAGGCTAGTTTAATGGCATGAACCCGTTCTTGTGCTATGGCTTTTTGATTGAGTAACTACAACACTGGTGGATACGAAAGTAGTCACACTTTTATGCTCAAAATTTGTTGTTGTTTATCTAGAATGATGTAACAGATGTCATTTCAGGTATTGTTGTACATACGACAGTTTATCATATGACGTCGCGTCTGGGAGTGAAATAACGCCATGCAATAAAATCGTGGTTTATAGATTTACGGGAAACGTTATGACGTCCATAACAACGTTGCGTACAAAATGACAAAACTATAACGATTTTACGCCAGAAATCAGATTTCAGAGTATTTGTCATATGATAAATAGAATCTAACATTCGTGATCTTGTATTATTGAATTTATTAAACTCGTTGCGAAAAAGAGATAAAATGCTCGGCAAGCCTCGCATTTTACCTCTTTTTCCCAACTTGTTTAATTAATTCAATAAAACATGAGCACTCATTGTAAAATCCTCTATTTAAACAATGGTTATTGTAGTCAGAACAAACAATTCCATTTATTTCTGTGGAATGTGCTGTATTTATATCTTAGCGGATTCTTATTTCAGCGTCATCAACGTGCTTGCCTTGAAACACAGCTGTTGTTTGTATTCATACGCCCTATAGCGGGAAATAAGAGCTTTTTAGTATCGGTTATAACCAATATCCAATATAAGCCTAGCATTTTTTGGGTGGGATGATATGCAAACAGTGCAGATCCAGATCAGACGCCACAGAACGCGGCGTCTGATCAGAGTCTGCACTGTATGCTTACAGAATGCTTTATTAAGATTTGAATAAAAATGAAAAATACTGTGACCAAATAACCCTTAAAACGGAAATGGACTGGTCCATTTGATAAGAGTGTGAAATTCCAATTGGTTAAAATGGGATAATTAAACATGAAATATCCATACATCTATACTGACCCAAAATAAGAACTTAACACTTTATTTCTTTGAATATCTGTTTCGTTAGCATACATTTTGATGTAACATTAACACATATTAATCACGAGCGACATCTTTCATGGTACAAGAATAGAAAGGTTTTTCATATCAAGGGTCTATTCTATGCCAGAAAAACTGTTCCTAAATTTGCAGGTGTGAATTTTACAACAACATGTAAGCCAACATAAAAATGTATAAGCAAACAAACGTAAAATTTTAATTTTTGGACAAAAAGTGGCATTTTCCTTTTGGATTAGCTCAAAATAAGCTTTTATGGTCCTGCATGGTTAACAATTGCCGTCAACAATGCTTCAAACGACATCACCATCTAAATCACTGGATATATTTTGATTTAATGGCATTCTTCGATAATTGTTCAAAAAGTATTAGTCTGTTGCATAACTAGGTCAAATGATCTAAAATGATAAAAAAAAAAACTTCTTGTCTGAAACCTCGAGTCCTATTTGGTATGTAGCATCACCTAGAAGACTTCTACAAAGTTTATTTTTAAAATATGACCCTAGTTTCAAAATGACTCCACCCTGTGGTTTGTTTTTTATGTTTTACATTAAGCAGGGAAAACATGACATCAAAATTATTTTCAGTAACGACAAAGCCTAGTGTCTTGATATCTGTTATATACCAGCACCTGGTAAACTCTACAAAGTCTGTTCAAGTTATGGCCCTGATGCCAATAGTGTTCGTGTCTGAAACCATAATTGTATAAGGTCTAAATCGTTGACATTAGGTGTCTCCTCACCTATTTGTACTCTATTAAGTTTGTTCAAATAATGACTGTTGGGCCAAAAATGGCCCCGCCCCGGGATCACATGTTTTACATAGGCTAATAATCGGAAAAAATATTTTCTGCTACAGGTCAGAGCCTTGATATTTGGTATGTAGCATCACCTAGTGGACCTCTACCATGTTGGTTCAAATAATGACTCTTGGGCCAAAATGACCCTGCGCTGGGATCTTCGAATAGCTTGGAAACCGTTCAGATCCCCGTCCACAAAACATATGTACTATTCTTTCTTACTGTTTATCGTCTGCTGCAAAAAATTGCCTAACATTACTGACAAATTTAAGTATAGAAGCAAACAGGATGGACCCAGATTAGACTGCTTCTTTAGGAGCCACACTGTTTGTCATAGAGGCTTCTTAAACATTTCAGCAGGCGAGAAAAGTAGACGACTTTTGTTGCGATTGGTGCTTTAAGGGTAAATCTGAAATTTTTGAATGCAAACATGTGACACGATGCCATTATACCTTCTATTATACCTTCTAAACGTGAATCCACAGATAGGCAGCTGTGGTGTATGTATGAACAAAGCCCGTCTATGGATTAGCATTTAAAGTCACTTTTTAACGCAAATTAAAAGTATTTCTTTTGAATAATATAAGTACAAATTACTCAGACAGAAAAAAACATGTGCAAACAAAGAAGTTCCATATATGCATCAGTCTGATTCTAGAAGAGAAATATGAGCAGGGTCCTTTGTTTGGATGAGTGTTGTCATAATTGACCTAGTGCACGATGTGCTTACATCATCTTGTAATCTCGATCTTGTGTCTTGATCCACATCTGAACTAAGGGTGAGGCTGGCGCCGTGAAACTGGTTTAAGCCATCCAGTAAAATAATTTTACTGACCGTTGTGTTTATTATGCTTTCTGCTTATTGATGCCTTGTGGTCACCTGCTGGGAAGGGGCTGACCTCTTGGCTTTTGTTGGTGATGTTTATTGTATTTTTGTTACTTTCCCATGTGGTATCCTGGGTCAGGTGTGGTACTTTAATGTATCGTTTCCCGAACTTTGCCTCCTTTCTGACTTTAAAGACAGGAAGCATTATTCAGTCATAATTTGGACATAAGAGCCGCAACATGAGATTCCCAACAATGTGGTATTTTGACATGAATAGACTCAGCCTGTGCAGTCTTAATTTAAAACTTAGAAAGTCCAAATGTTGTTCAGTCAGTAGTTTAACACTCATGGAATATTCAAGCGACTAGCAAAGGCTCTGACCAGACTGTGTGTATGCGCAGGCTGGGCTGAGCCTTTGTTGGTCGCACATACCATATTGTTGGCTATCTCATGTCGCGGCTCAAATATACTTTATGAATGTTCTCAAATTCAAATATTACTAAAATCTTATTTTTTTTTATCTTAATTTCTGTTATTAAACAAGATGATAGATTTATTGATTCAATCTGACGTAATCATCTTTGTAACTTGATTAGCCAAGGATCAGCTGTTAGAAAGTCTAAGAATGCACTCCTACTTTAAAACATGCCAATCAAATCACTTCTAACCCCAGTGTTTTGTTTGCTGGTGTTGTTTTTTCAAACTTTGTATTCATTAATTGTATTTGATGACCCAACTTTCTCGCCTTTTCATTTTTAAAGTGTGGTGGTACGATGGTAAGGGTTGTAAAGGTCTCTGGTCAAAATATTTAGTTAAGAGTAAAATTATCATCATATGTGTTAAATGGTTATGCTTATGGCTAGTCTACAAATGTACTTGACTTCAATTGATTTGTCAGATAAGTAAACATTAGCACCAGCCTATAGACTAGCCACAAAGTAAAAAAAAAAATATTTATATAAAAATTAAGTCGAAAACATTATTTGTATATTTTTAGACCTCGTAAACTCGTCTTGCACATTCTGTGGTATATAATCACGTTTAGTTGTCCATGGACCTTAGGACAGAGGTTGCAAGATCGCCGTAAGGTACCATTTCCCCAGTCGACACTCACTTAATGAACTGTTTAATTTATAACCTTCGTATGATTATTTTAGCTTTGATGGTGTTTAATCATAAGCATCAGCTGGCTTGTTGACCTTTATTTTTTTGCATGCTGGGTAAATTTTTATTATTGTTTTGTCGTCTGCTGACTTTTTTCAAAATTAACTTTTTCAACATATTCTTTCAGGAACACTATAAGAGTGTAAAAAGGTTTGGATCCAGATCAGGACCGACTGGTCCTGATCTGGGTTCAAACTGTTAGCAAAAGTTATCAGCTGACGATAAATGTCGCTGCTAGCAAGGAAAGCGTCAATCATTGAACTGATGAGTACATTAGCATAAATAAACCACATTTACGGAATATATTGGTACATGCACTACAACTACTGCAGTCTTACCCTTAAGATGGAATACTGTTTTAGGCAATAACATTTAATCTAAAATGTCCATTTTAAATAAAATTGGAGAAATATATTTAATCCAAATACCCTAATCAAAAGTTTTTTTCGAAGTTTGAATATGTTTTCATACAGGCCGTGATAGGATGGAATTTTTAACATCCTTAATATTTTATGCCTTATAATATTCCCTTCTAGTACCTGAGCGAAACAGATCACTGACTGTCAGTTAAACATAATGCAGTGTATATACTAACATAAACGACTTACCATTTTAAATGTAGCTGCATATTGGAGTGTGTTGCTGTTTATCTGCCTAGTCAACAATATTTTGTTTATTTCCAACCGTGTCACAAAGATGACAGATGAAAATAAATTAAACATATATGCATACTGCCATAAAGGCCCTCTCATTTGAAAGCCCTTGATCAGGCTATTCCACGAATAAGTCTGCTTATTGTATCCACCACTCCCACATGCCTGATGTAAGCACAACAGGCATATTTTCGATCATATAAAGTAACGATAATAGTTAAAATATGAAATTAAATGCTGCTGTTTGTGTGTTGATTTAGATGCCTGTTCATTTATTATTTTTGTCTTATTTTCATGACAATGTCAGTCTAATTGTACGCTCGCACAAATAGACACATGTACAAAGCAAAAAAGGACAAAATGATAGTGTGTAGTAGACACTTAAAGCTGCATAGTCTGTAACTTTTGATCTTCTAATTTTAAAAATAATGTTTCTATTTTTCAAGAACACGGTAAAAATACTCAAATTAAGGTAAACATTTTACCATTTACATACATCTTAGCAAATAATCACAATCAAAACAACAGCATTTATGTTAAAAAAAAACTGTCTAGAATTATTGGAGGGACTTAAATAATTACCAACAAGAGAAAAACACCTGTTTTTATAAGATAATTCACTTACCATGCAGTTTTCAGCTGTACTGAACATATTTATTATAAAAAACATATTAACTTAATTCTATTTTACTGATTTAAAAAGAAAAGGTTGTTTTTGAAATTTGTTCATAGTTACAGACTTAGTCTCTTTAATACAAAAGTAACCCATTATTCCTAGACCTATATTAGCAGCTTGGATTTCATTATAAACCAAGACACATTTATCCTAGCTTAGTACTGGTTCAACCCAGGAAGACTCGTCCCTGTTTAACTGAAAGATTGTTGATGGGACATAAAGAATCAAATCAAACAAAACAAACAAACGTTGTAAACCATACCAGTTGGTGCTTTCAAAACAAAAATCGTCTGCTTATAATCACTAATGGAAATTTTATAAATGGGCAAATACTGTGAACTCCATCCATGTGTATTGCACTGACAGTACAAATGGTATAGAAAGGGTATTTTCATATCAAGAAAAACTAAGTTGTTTATTTTTACAAGATATCAGAGCGTAAGGATTGATATCATTCTCCGCCGAAATTTAAAACTAGGTAGAGCTTTGCTATTTCTATGCCCATGTAAACTCTCAGTGTGAAGTTACTTTCATGTAAAAATTTATGATAAAAACGAAAAACTGTGTTCCATTTGAAGTGCAATACTACAGTAGTAGGCAGCATATTTACATGGTTCCTAACATTACAATCGATTTAACGTCGATTAAGAGGAATACAGTTTGGGTCTTAATCAGCTGGCTTCGGAAAGTCAACTGATCTGGAACCTCACTGCTTTATAAGCAGACTAAGGAGGCTGGTTAATAGTAAATATCAATAATTATTTGATTGAGTTTTGAATTTCAATTAATAAAATCATTTCCTTTTAAAAGGATCCAATTATGAAACATGTGAATTATGCACAGGTTTCATATTACAGTAAAACCTGTGTTCAGAGGTGTAACTTGAACGTTCAAGAAGATTCATTAAAAAGCATGCCTTTTTGGACAACGTAAAAAAGACAGCGCAACCGATGAAAATTTTGGAGAATATGTCTTTTCGGTTGATACAGTTTACCAGAACTGACAGACGACGATGGGCACACACAAATATAAATCAACGCTTAAATTAGTGTACAAAGTAAGAAAGACGGCAAAGTTCAGGAAGCGATACAATCAAGTACCACACATGATACTTGATACCACATTGGAAAGTAAAAAATACAATAAATATACTTTTGACCTGCATTAAGCGATAATCTATCTTGAAAGTAAGAAAGACAGCAACAAGGATCGGGAAACGATACAATCAAGTACCACACCTGACCCAGGGTACCAAAAATACAATAAACATCACCAACAGGAATCTAGATAAAAAAGAATCGCAAATCTATTTTATGACAATACAAAGTGACACAGCACGAACAGGTGTCATGTGCCATGTTAAGATCCAGAGGGGGACAGGGGATCCGGACACCCCCCCCACCCTGAAAAAAATCACAACAATATAGGGTTTCTTACCAATTCTGATCCAGATCCAAAAAAAAACCGAGCCAGCATTCAATGTTGAGCCATCATCAGCACGCCAGCGAAACGCCATTAAATGGCGTTTCGCTGACGGGCCGATGATGGCCCGCTTATAGTGGTATTTTGAATCCTCCCACCCCTCATTAACTAAAAAAAGCGTTGTCAAAGTTAGACCCTGACATAATGTTCTGGATCCGCGCATGGGTACCATCTCACATAATCAAGCCACCAAACTCTTCGTGATCATTTCCTTGTTATAAGTCACTTTTTCATATAAGCTTGCCATCTTTCAGCACTTACTGTCCTGCCAGCCAAGAGTGACAGTGACGGCATGTTTTGTTTACAAAGTTATCAGGGACTTAGAATCGATATATCACGAATGTATTAATCCTATCCTGCGGAAAGGATTAATACACGAGTGATCTATCGATTCGCATTAGCTCAAGTGGAGCATACAAGTTATTGTTTTACTTAATAATTGTAAACAAAGTATTTCGTCACTATCACTTTTGGTTGGCACGACAGTAACTAACGTGGCCTGAAAGTGCAGTAGCCATCTGAAAGCGAAATTTCAGTAGCTGTTACAAATGAGTGTGATGAGCTATTAAATGACACATCTCGCTCATTGGCGTAGCTCCCATTACGCAGGTGACGCATGTGCGTAATAAACATAGTTACATTCAAGGGAAGTCACCTAATGTGATAAAAGTGATTTTTCATACTATAAGGAACTGCTCGTAAAGGAAAGAATTTGCTCCCAAATTGGGAGCAAATTCTTACCTTTAAGAGAAGTTCCGATTTTGAAAAGTGACGCAATTGAAGAGAATCACTGCTAGATCCAGTAGTCTCCCTTTGATGGACGTAACTTTTGCAGCGTTCTGGCTACACCATTGCAGATCATCTCTTCTCCGTTCGCGGAGAGGGCGATGAGCTGGGTGTGTCATTTTAGTGTTGTGACATCATGATGTAATATTCACAGAAAGGGTTATCTCATGCTACACCACTTAGCCGGTGCTACATACAGGTTGCAAATTTAGTCAATTATAATTGCTATCAGAGGATGATGTCATTTAGTCCATTGTTTTCGCCGCTAAGCGCTAATGGCTATATAATTTAATTATATCAATGCTTCTTAGCTGTCTTATCAAACTTGACAACGAGGTAGCATTGTTGTCTGAAAATATGTCATATTATGGACAGAAGATTCCACTCAGTGTTTGAACGTGTGATTAATTAAGAACTTCGTCTATACTCAGTACTTCCCTTGACTTGCTTTCGACCCACCATGCTCATCTAAGGAGATGCATCTCCTCAATGCATAACAACCAAATAACCAGAATGAGAGCCGGAAAAGGTTGCCGATTATCCCGACTTTCTTATTTCTTACGATCACTACCACATATGCAAATACTTCACTACAAATCTTCATTTAACAATATGTTGAAAAGCATTGCCGATCTTACCATTTCCAAAGAAAAAAATAATGTGTGTTTAATCGGTTGCTCTTTGGCTGAATGACGAATTACATCACCATATCTTGGTGCCTCCCAAATCGCGACAGAAACCTAGTGGTTCTCACTGAAACAAGGGAAAGCAATTTTCGTCTAATTCATTCCAATCAAGCGACAAAAATTACATTTCATCACGATCGTGTCTCTGTTCAAAAATTACCACAATGTACAGTAAATACACAAATTACAACTAAAATTGAATTAACACATGGCGTTGTGTCTGGGAGTGATATAACGCCATGAATTTAATCTTTAAACCACTAATGGCCACTGAATTACTAAAAAAGGCTGTCGATATCATAAATTTCGTAAAGCAATTCTGAGCATTCAATGCATTCAAGCCCCCCCCCCCCCTCGGTAGCTATGGCTGCTGTCCGTTCGAAGGCGGTGGACATGATGTTGTTGATTTATTGTTTTATGTACATCCCATTAGTTGTGGGGGTTATGTGTTCGTTTTTGTTTTGGTAATGCATTATTTTATGTCCTTTCTAGTTTTGCAATCTTCTTGACGAGGAAATGAGAGCTAGTTGCTTTGACTTTATTGTCTTTCGGATGTCTTGTTACTGTCAAAGTCCTGTGGCTGTTCCTCACAGTGCCGTGTATGGGTCTTCAGTTTGTGATTGCGGTATTTCCTGATCATACTAACTTTTTTATCCTGTTTTCATTGCTTACAATACATATCTCGATATAAAGTTAACGTTTACTCCTGCCTGAATATTTTAATGGCAAAATCCAACCCATTTCTTTTTTTCTTTTTAACATAACGTCGCCCACGTCCCACCCACCTAGGCATCAACTGCTCAGACAAGTGTCACCGTGAAGATCTTTGGGTGATATATACTAATGTGACTGTAACGAGGGAGTACAAGCTGTTCAGTAGTTGCAAAGAACTTCTTGAACTGAGCTAATGCGCCTTATATATAACCCCCGCTTCAGGAAAGACATACAAATCTTTACGGGAAGTGTATGAAATGCTGTCTGATTTTAGCCCTTTTAGGCAACAATCCATTCCTGCTGTCCAGCGTATATTCAAAACTGACAGCAATACATATTAAGTCCCATCAAAACCCTATTTTACAAATCAAACTACTTCTTACATTATTTCAAAGTAAATTTATACAAATATATACAAGGTCATGACCAAAAACTATTATTTCCTCTGTACATGTAATTTACAGTGTGATACACTTATGCAGAAAGTGTTTTAACTGCATGATATACCGAGAGCCAGTGCATGAGATTTCCAACAATTTGGTATGTGCGACCAGCAAAGCCTCAGACCAGCCTGCGCATACGCGCAGCCTGATCAGAGCCTGTGCTTGTCGCTTGAGTATTCTATGATTGTTAAGCTACTGACCGAGCGCCATTTGGAGTTTCTAAGCATAACAGGAGGCTGCAGAGGCCCGTCCGAGTCTACACTTGTCAAAATGTCAAATTGTTGGAAATCTCGTGCACTGGCTCAATTCATTTCTTCAGCTATACAGGTGTTGGCAACAGGCGTCAATATTCTGGTTAAATTTTTTTGGTGAAAAACAATGACAAAAACATTGACGCTAGTTCCAGAGAAAATGGTACCAACACACCAGTATGACCGATTTTTGACCCTGAATGTGCAGCCGTCCGTCTAGTTGTCTATCTGACCAAGTACCTTATCCCGGTAAGCATATATATTGTACAATTGTACATTGGCTTTATAGGCGATGTGTGTTAGAATACGTTACGTTATGACGTCCATCTTAACTTTACGGAAAATATTACAGAATCTTGACGTTTTCAGGCTGAAAATGCGATTTTTAATTAATCTTAATGTCATGTGTTAATAGAAATTAACATTCGTGCTCCTGTATTATTGAATTTATAAAACTCGTTGCGAAAAGACATAAATGCTCGGCAAGCCTCGCATTTTATCTCTTTTTCCCAAACTCGTTTAATAAATTCAATTAAACATGAGCACTTATGTAAGATCCTCGATCCTTTCAATTTTTTGGGGGCTCGGTTGGTTTCTCGGTTGTTGTTTTGTTTGTTTTACTCCCCTTGTATGTTCTAAAAACTGAAAGAAAAGACAACTCTGACGGAAAACAATATTTGGATTATTTCTCTTGATCAGTTTTACAAACATCTATATAAATCTATGAACATACGGGTAGCCAGTCTAGCTCGGCTTTGCTGTGAATTTCCGGATACTATTCACTTGTGTATAAGAAGTGGGTGAAAATTGAACAGAACCTACACATTTTACTAATGACTGTTTTCACAACGGATATGTGACAATCGAAAACATAATACTATCGACTAACGGAGATCAAAAATCGTTAGAAACTGAGTTTTCGATTGCCATTTGTCGCCGGACTGGCGACAAATGGCAATCGAAAACACTGTTTCCAGGGATATTTGATCCGCTTTCGTCGACTGTTAAGAGCGTTTTCGATTGCCGCCTATCCGGTGTGGTTTACTAGCAAGTTGATTGAATGTTGCAATATTAGACAGCAATTGCCAGGCGTGTGGAATTTCGATCAAATTATCTATTTTGCAGTAGGTGCACGAATACTATTTTTGCAATTTACCAACAATTAGATAAAAATTGCATGCTACATAAAAACAAATCGAGGGGATCGTAACAGGTATATGTTATCATTATGATTCGCAGTACGAAAAAAATTAGTACATTTCTGTAAATTCAGAAATTTTCGCGAGGGTTTTATTTCGCATATACGAAGTTTCGTGAAAATGAAATCCTCTCCCAAATCACTTTGTCGTTTACTGATATAGGTAAATCATGCCTTAGTCACGAATTTTTAACGTCGCGAATATGTCTTTTAACGCTATTCGCGAAAAGGGCGTATATGTGCTTCAGCGTCCCCTTTATTCGCCAAATTTGTCAGCTTGCAATTTCTGGCTATTTCGTGAAATAAAAACACACATTGAAGTGTGTCGTTTTCGACATTTTGCTATATTTAGTAGTATATGAACAGTCTATGCTAATATATTCCGAAAGTACTGTGCATATTTGTTGAGGGGAGTACTTTTAGGGAAGGAATTAAACAATTTGGCAATTATTTGATGTGTTTGCATTTTATATGCATACATGTAGCTGCAAAATTAAATCAACCCCACCCCATCGTAAGACCGCCTAAAATTAACTTTATTGATGTTAACCTTGGATGTCGATGGACTAAAATAAATCGTGAGCTTTCTGTACATATAGCTCTTAAAAGAAGAAGTAGCGTGTGTGGCTATCTTGTTAAGTTAGACGCCTTACCCTTGGCCTCGGCGTTTACCCATATCCTGACTTTATGAATGCGACCTGCACACTATCTGACTCGCAGACTTGCTAGAACTTCTGTGGCTGGACAATGCGATAAGTACACAAATCTTGTGTAATTTTCCTTGTTTCTGCTCGAGATCCTTCTAATATACTATGCACAATAAGTATAGCAATTTCGCATCTTTATGTGCTCATCTTTGTGCAATGTCGAACAATATCAATTGCAATGACGAGAACATGATCTCAGGCAAATGAAACCACGAATTTACAGACTTCATCCTTTAAATAGGCATTTGGTGAGAGCAAGAATTGCAGGAGGGGTCAGTAAGCAAAATTCATATCCATTGTAAGTAATGCTAAAATGATAAGCATGAGGTTTTTCGTTTGGTGGTCTTACATCTTCCTCATGCATCATACGCCTATAAAAAATATTGGTTGTGTGACAGATGTGATAGAGATTTCAGTCTGAAAAAATCAGCTGCCATCAATGATATCAAAACGTAGTCATCATTTGATTAAACTTCTAATGTTAATTGGTGTTTCAAAAGATTCAACAAAGACTCATTTTACAAAGATGTCATGGACTTACAATGTAACTCATCTCATGGTCGATTAAAACCTAAAGTTGCTGGAAAGTGGCGCGACGCATTTGCAACATAACGTTGGTATTAGATTTTATCTTTCAGCTCGTGCTCTATAGCCATAGCCTGGGTTCCAGTCTGATCATTGTTTCTTCCTTTTTTCCGTTTCTTGGTCAAAAATCAATATTAATCGAAATCAATAACGGAAAACCGATACCTTTGATGCGGTATCTTTTTATTCTCTTATTTTTTAGAGTGTTAGCATTAGGAAATATTGCCAAAATATTGACGACTGAACCCAGGCTATATAGCAATGAAGATGTTTCATTCAACATTATTTGTCTAAATGTTTGAAAGGCATCAAACAGTTTTACTTGTCAATGTGGTTTAAGAACAACCGACTAGAAACACCGTTTAAAGGCGATAACGTTAAAGCATTAATAAAAACGTCAAATTGTGAAAAATTGGTCCTTTATTTCTCTGAGAAAGTTCCGTAAATTGCAGCATTTGCTTTGCTTTTTGGTTTTTAGTGAACATACAATCGCTTGAAAATGTTTTGGCTCCCCCCAATGATCAGAAATACCCAGTTACCCACTAGTCTTAAAAGTTAACGTCACTTTAGCAGGGCCGCTGCGTTTGGTAATTCTGTTTTTTAATGGACATTCTTGTCAGATGTTTGGCGCTTGTATCTTCATGACAGCAAATGAAACTTTAGATCTGATGTGGAGGGGCTCAGCCATAAAAACAGTTGCTAAACTTATTGTGCATAGTATATATACACAAAACCACTGACAAATTGCTCCCATGAGCAAATGTACATCTGGTTATTCTTTTTCCCCATTTACGTACGACTAGTCTGTGATTAAAAAATTGAATTTCTTTTCCAACAGAGCGAAGAATAAAAAGTATATTGATTGTTAAATGTCGCAATTCATAGTCCCGGCGCCAATAATGGCATATTTAATTAATTTCCTGACTTTTAAGGAGAACGAACTCTACAAAGGAATTCTGTGTAAATAACTAAAGTTTGTATAGAATTGTTGAAATCATGCATGTTCTAAGATATCGAATAGAGTACATGTAGGTCCGCTTTATAGCTCATGTTCAAGAATAGAAGATATACAGTAAAACCTGTGTAAAACGGCCACTCTCAAAAAGACCGGAAATTGGTTTTCAAGACCAATTATCGCTTGATGCAGATCATTTTTTTGCAGAATGCTCCATTCTGCAATACTTTCGACCTTCATTAAGCTACCAGTTGTCATTAAAACTTTTGTTTTGTCTATTTTTGAGTGGCCGCTTTACACAGGTTGTACTTTATTTCAACAACATAGGATTAAACAGGCCTTTATTCAATAGTGTGTAACAATTTTTTTCTTATTTCTCAACAAAAACATATGTTGTGGGTACAAACATGAAACACAAATGACAAAAAATGATCCACATAAGAAAATCGCCTTGAAACGGTCAGTCAGAAAATTTCTGGAGGGCATGAATATGTTTGACGGTACAATGTACCAAACTCATCCGTATTTCTGATGTGGATCAAGACACATAGATGTTTGGTCCACACGAAAGACCCCTAACTTATCGGTGTATCATCTCCTAGTTCATTAAAATCGAAAAATAAAAAGGAGATAAAACAAATAGTGTAGGCCGCAGTGTAATTCTGTGTGCATTTTTTGGTAAAAGTGTCAAACATATATTTTCTTGTAGCAAAATGTATCATGATTAAGAAAAAAGATGTTTACAATTTTTCCTTGGCGTTTTAACGTCACTGTGACGTCACAAAGGGACGCACCCATTTTTAGCTTATTTCAGGCTTGAAAGTGGAGTTTTATGAATTCCAGCAGGCATAAACATGAACTGTTTGATCAGTTGTAGTAATTTTCCTGGCGACATGTTGATTTCGGAGCATAGACCCTGACTCTGGATTTTAAAGAGGTTACATAAACTTCAAAATGATGTTTGTACATGGAAAAGTGACGTCAGTACCGAAATGAAAATTCTGTGATAGTGAAAGCTCAAATAGCTAGACCCTCCTCTCCACACAGCAGGGAAAATATTGTTTACTATAATTTTCTGAAACTACATGTACATTATATAAGACGCAAAATGACATACATTAGCTCTCTGACCTATATTTAGACAGCCATGTTAACTACGTTACCATATTATAGTTTTATATCATATTTTGCAAATACCAAGTTTTACCTAATTATTATTGATCCACATGCTTTTTGCCTTAAACATGTTTAAAGGAAGGGAACAGCCGGTATGCATTTAAACAATACACCACCAAGATGTTAGTTATATATGTTACTTTAAATGTATAACTATTTAATGCATTACTCTCACTAGACATTGGACTACCAAAATACTTCCTAGGAGAGTTTTGTACACTATAATTTTCTAAAACCACATTCTACAAGCCACAAAATACTGTATGTTAACCGTTTAGCAATTTGGGCGATACCACGCAATAGCAAAATTTTCTACGTTACTGTAAAATAATTGGAAATCTTATCTAACTACCTCCTAACTATCTCCCCTGTTCTTACATGCCAATATAACCTTTTAATTGTAAGCAAATGGCTAGCAATATGATGTTATCAAAGTAGAAGGATGTGTTATTACTGTGATATACGTTATATTCTTTTAAACACATTTTAAATTACAAAGGAACACTTTTTAAATTTACACTGCTAGTGGGCTATTTATTGCCATTTAACTGCCATTAATTGTCATTAAAGGAAACTACCAAGAACACATGGATGAATAAAAGGATGAAATTTTAACCTTATTCACATACAACGTAATGTTTAAGTCTGTGCGTTTTATCAAATATATAAACAACATTTTATTTTCTTAAATGCTTATTAAATGATATCTTTCAGGCCACTGATCTGATATATTTTCCTCTTTTATACGTGAAATTATATTTTAAAGACGCATATTATGTCGTGAAACATATCAGAAGAAAGGTTTTATGCTCCTCAGGAAAATTATTGTTGTTGTTTCACTACATAGGTTATAGATAGGTGTAGGTTACAAACGTTGTTTTATGTTTGATGCTGAATGAAATATATTGTATTATATTGTATCGTATTTTAGATAACACATTAATATTAAGCATGGACTAGCTTAGTAAGGTGTATCACATATTGTTTAAGCCAGCTATTAATTACAACTACTATGCTGATACCATTCAGGAATAAAAACCTTTTAGAATTTGTAATTGTAGGTCAATTAAAGCATATGTCAAAGTCGAGAATAAAGAGTTTAAACAATCCGTTATCCTTGTCTTTTGAAAAATTAAACTGAAATGGTTTAAAACCTTAATGATTTTCGTCCAAAGGTATGACACACGCCAAACCTATCCATATGGTTATAACTGCTTTATACCAGAACGATGTCCAGTTTGGTGATAAAAGAATACCATTTAAGATGGTAAAATGCATAACAAGAGAATTATAACGACATGTCTTAACATCTGTTCTGTCTTGTTATAAACTATTGTGAAGCATTCAAACAGGACAGCATTTGTTCTAATGGTTCATTTTAGTCATACATTTGAAAGAGATATGTATATCACTTAGAAAAGCCCCCAGGCAATGTTAGTATTACATGTATATTGTAGCCATTGCTAAAATAGCTGACTCACAATAAATTATTGCTTTTAATTAATTATGTGTTTTGCATTATACTATCAATTAGACTCCTTGGTCTTACAGTGGAATTTTGTTGCAGATAATATCAAATCGATATTTAGCATATCAAATGTCAACACAATTTTGTTGGTATAAAATTGCAGCCTAATAATTCTTTGCATATTTGAAATCAAGCAAAATAGATTAACTAGTAACGAAAGAACATATCAAAGGAATAAACCCATTTGATTTTGGTACTTGTCGCAGTGTTGAGCAATAAAGGCTCAGGTGAGTCTGTGTATATGTGTAGGTAGACTTGCCAGAGCCTTCGCTGCTCGTATACACAAAGTAGAATAGAGGTTAAGGACCAAATTGTTTAGAACGCTAGCCCCTCTGAATCATCATGAGCGATTTAACAATGCATTTGCTCGTCCAAATATTTTTTTATGAATTACAGTGAAAGAGTAAAACTATTTTTCATCTAAAAGCACAGTGATTTATACTTGCACTACTGTCAAATAACATATCTGAAATATAGCAGTCAACATTTCGTAAACTAAACCATACAAACATATTACACAATTGACAAATAATACTCTGCTAAATCAACCTCTCAGATCTATAATGATGTCCTGTACATTTTAATGGAATTATTTCTTTAAGCGATACTTGAATAAAAGTATACATGCATAAGTTCATGTACATTTTTTAAACTTTGTATGTGCGACTATCATTGGTGACAGTGTTGATACAGAGAATGTGCCACCTTAATGCTGAACAGTTAGCGTTGTGCATGCTCAATTTGAATCTATATCCTTGCAAGTTAACAACTCATTCTAATATATAGTACACATATACATGTTAACATTGTTATTAATGATTACATTTATCATGTTTGCCAGGTTCCTGTATTATTTTACAAACGTTCTGTTTAGTGAAAATTAAAATCAGGTATATGAACATTTATTTCTCAGACTAAATCAGATCTAATCTCTTGAATGCATTTTTTTTAAAGATTTCACATTTCTATCCAGTATTCTAAAAAACATTGTAAAATCTACTTTACAATAAATTGAATGCCATCTTTTAAAATTTGGTTGGATACAATTTTACCTGAAAAAGATTGATATAAATTGGTATTGTAGTTACAGTTGACCTATATATATATAACCATATCTAATGTGGCCTTAAAGTAAAACTCTCCACTATAACTAACTTTCACTACTTCCAGGGAAATGTTTTTCATCAATAAAGCAGTTCTTTAGATATTATCGGTTGAGCACGTGATCCAAGGTACTTACTTAATGTGATGGACAGTCTTGTTGATTGCTCACCGAAAGCTATGCTGTATATAAACTAAAATTAATTTCAAAGCTGCTGTAATGCGTCACAATATGAATGCACAGCTAAAAGTCAGGATACAAATTGATTTCGAGAGAGTCACTTTAAACGATAACTAATTACAGACACTTTAAATACCCGAAGATAAGTAGCCCAATTAAACTTAGAAATCTTCAGAAAAAATATTACAAAACTCTAAACTTAACATAATATATTAGCTTTTCTGGCTCAATTATATATCTGCTTCGATAACATTTTGGATAAACATATGGCAATATAGTATATTTTGTACAGTAATATTATGTTATTTAAACAAATTTGACAGTAAATTGAAATGTATCCTTCTAAGTGCTGTTACTTGAGCCCTCTTATTTCCTTTGTTTATGAATTTTAAAATCCATAATTATGAGCAAATCATTTCTTTGTAGATGTAGAAAGTTCAAATATATACTATTTTGCAAATGTAAATGTGCATGAATAATTAGTAGGAACTTAATAAATCCTGATAAATCCTTTTTTCAGACAGATCTATTTAACAAGCACAGCCAATTTTGGAGATGAAATTAAATATCCTATCACGTATAATATATGGAATAAAGCAATGAATATGCAGTTTTGAAAGTTGTAATATACGTTACATGATGCTGCACAAACAAAACCAAACTAATATTTTACACCATAAACAAAGTTAAGCTTGTTTTCTTTACTCTAAATTATCAACAGAATGCTCATATATGGTGTTTAAAGGTTTTTAAATTGAGTTTTTAATGCCGAATTAAAGAATGAACTTTTTTCCGGGTCATCATATTAAACAGTTTATAACTCTTAAAGTCTTTTTGATACAAACAAAATGTTTGCAGCTATTTAATGGTCCATTACTTGTATTGTGGAAAATGTATTTAAAACCTGAAAGTTAATCGGGAAGCTTATCAAAGAAAATTATCTAACATAATTTCAGTGATGTTAAAGGGAGTAGCTTAAAATGTAACATAAAGGACATTACAATGGGCCCATATAACTTTTATAAACATCGATATATGTAAGGAATTAAAAGTTCTTCTTTGTTCCATGAATGTTTGTCCAATTTAAATAATTCAAATATTATTTTAACAACCTTGATTACATTTATTTTGTTAGACAATGTTGGGTAACGTAGTTAACATGCTGTAGCAGCTAAACGCCCCAACCATCAGAGAGCTAAGTTGTTTCAAAAAGCTTAGCCAGGAACATACACTTATGCTAAGATCTGATTTTAGGCTCGAGGCACACACGAATTTCAAGAATTATTTTTTTTGTACACATGTGTTTTTTCAAGCACATTGACGTCAAATCGACGTCAATTTCACGTAAAATTAAAGTCCATATTGAATCAAATTTCCTTTTGAGTGTTTCTATAGACGATTTCAACCATTAAAATGCAACAAACATCAAAAAATAAGATTATTCAGGTGTGTAAATAAACCCACCACATATAAGTTCTTTGATGCAAGTGAAACGACGGTATCTCATTTTGTGACGTCACTGTGACGTTAATACTGCAATAAAAAATTGTAAACATCTTTTTCCTTACTCTGCATATATTTTTCTAGATGAAAATTGATAAGAATCACTTTTACCAAAAAGTGCACACGGGAGCCCAAATTTCGACACAGGGGCCTACACTAAAAGATAAGGACTCAACAGTACAAACAATTGAAAAATCCAACAGTTGAACCCCGGTGGTTGGATAAGGGCAAGTCAATTGGCCCTAATCCGGCCGTGTAACTTGAAATAACATGTTTTCCCGATTTTTTGGTTGAACGTGTTGAAGTTTATCTACTTGCTGCTTCTGTATGCAATCACACAAGTCTGGTGCTGGCAGAACAACAATAGAACCAAAATACTTCATTGTCAAAAGACAAATTTTGCTGGAAAACAATTTATGCATTCCTCTTGACGTTAACAGACTGTTTACATCGAGATCAAAAATTTCTTTTGTTATTTCATCGAGGTTCAATACAGAACGAGTTCTAGATCTAGCCATTGCAAAGCGATGACATTACTAGTTTTTCTGCCATAACACGAGACACAGGTATACATAAACATTTTTTTTCAGCGTACAATTATTAATATTTTCTAACCCATCACTTTTAACATTTGTTCTGGGTGATCAAAAGAACCGTCTCATTGAGACGGTTCTTTTGAGTACCCACAACATATGTTTTGGTTGAGAGATAAGAAAATTACTTTTTGTTACGCACTCTTCACTACAGGCCTGCTTAGACAAGCATTTGCATACTTGCAGTCTTATCAGAACATTCTCTGCTCATACGAAGTTGGGTAATAGATGAAGGCTCGGAAGAAAGATCTGGCCCCGAGATTATAAAACTTTTTTCAATCTCAACTCAACTGAGCATGAAGCTTCAACTACTCATAAAACTCAAATATTGAAAAATAAAGATTTTTCTTGCATTCAAACTCTCAGATGTTGTATATACCATGCCTAGATATCTATATGTACAAAACTTAAAATGCCAATAGATTAAAATCATTTTATGCTCAGTTGAGTTGAGCATAAAGACAGTTGTATTACCTCAGGACCAGACTTTAAGTACCACTGTTTAGCTGCGTAAACACATATAAAAATGACATCACGCATGCGCAATAAGTACAACACCATGGGGTGATCCATTATGCATTCCTGTTGGCTTTAACAGACCCTACACGAATTACAAGTACATGTATAAGATGACTTATTCAGACGATAGACAAATATTCGACCTTTCGATAAATCGAATGATATGTCATATCGTGTTCTCTGTTCAATTAGAGAAACAATGAATAAATTTTCCAGATGTTTTCATGCAAAAGTACATAAGGTGAATGGTTGATCGCGTCAAACAAAACTCAGATCTGTCATGTAGAAACTTGGTGATACCATAGCTGTTCGTTCTTTTTTTTAAGATATGAGCCGCGATACGTGATTTCCAACAATGTGGCATTTTGAGAAGTGTAGACTCAGCCGAGCCTGTGCAGCCTTCTGTTAAGCTTAGAAACTTCAAATGATATTCGGTCGGTGGCTCGGCAGCCATGGAGTATTCAAGCGACAAGCAAAGGCTCTGATCAGGCTGCGCGTATGCGCAGGCTGGTCTGAACCTTTGCTGGTCCCACATACCTCATTGTTGGAAATCTCATGTCCCGGCTCAAATATGTTCGCCATTGTCTATGTAATGCTTTGTATGTATGCTGTAGGGGAACGGCCGTAACTAATGTTTGAAAAACTTGTGGCCCGACCCCTTGCTTTGAATTGGCAATAAATACGTTTAAACTAAACTATAGCTGTTCGTTGCCTGATATTTAAAGTAAGGAAGAATACAAAGGTCAGGAATCGATACAATCAAGTACCGCACCTGACCTAGGACACCTTATGGGAAAGAGACAAAACACAAGAAATCATCACACACAAGAGAGCCAAGAGGTCAACCATTTCCCAGCAGGTGACCACAAGGCTGCAAGGAACAGACAAGACAGTATAACAAAGACAAACACGAAACAATCAGGCGCTAGGCTAATATGGGTTACCGTGAATATTCACACTTTTTCAAATACATTTGTTTTTGAATTTTACTGTATGATAAGAATTATTCCTATTCAATTAATTGCGAAACTCTTCTATTAGCATGTAATTGATTATTTTCAAGTATCCTTGGAGTCCAGCCATTTTTCAGGTCAAGGAGCTCCAGACAAGAGTAATGTAGTCACTATAACGCGTTTGCAAACATCCAGAGCAGCATCATAAAATTTTGATAATGGTTAAAATTCATAATGTTTCAGTGTTATATTTAAGCAAGGTATGGTATTTATGAGTATATTCTGATACTTGTGCAGCTGTTTGGTGATCATTCTAAAATTAAACTCATAACCCATTTTAGCCTAGCGTCCTTTTTGTGGGACATGTCGTAGGCAAACAGTGGAGACACAGGCCAGACACCGCAGAACGCGGTGTCTGATCAGGGCTTCCACTGTTTGCTTTCAGAATGTTCTGTCAAAATTTGAATTATTGCTTCTGCATGTTCTGCCGATGACATATTTTATAAGAAGTACCTTTTTCTATTTTGGGTAAAATGAGACGCAATAAAATCAAATGAAACTTACTGAAAATCATAATACGTTTCTTTTGACTAACATAACATTCTACGTTTACATTGATTGTATTTAAAAAGAATTACCCACTATCCTTTATCAAAATGATTGTAGTATGTGTGTATGGAACCACTTAAATGCCAGGAGATACTGTGATGCCATGAATCAGTAACTGTTTGACACAGATGCTTGATTTCCTGCTGTTTAATGCCCATTACTGTAAGATGTCTGGCCCCTAGATGTTTGGATAAAAGCAATAAATACTTAATAAATACTGTAATTACCTTAGCAGGTATAATAATGATCTGTATATTAAATTAGTACATTATGAAGTAGTTATCTTTAATAAGGTAAAAATGAACATACACATTAATCAGAATAAGAAAGGTTGGAGTTTTATGTTTTATTTCTTTGGATCTCTATTTTATTAAACCAACCTTTCAGTATTAAGCTGGGAGATAGTATTGAAAAGATCGTGAGTCCGCCATTGTGTCTTTTTCTACATCTAATGCATAAACAAAAGTGCATTAGTGCAAATAAAATAAAATATTTGTGCTTCAGGTAAACAGGTCTGAAAATTTAAGTAAGGTAGGCACGCATATATTTTTTTAGAAAAGAATATACTTTTGTACATTTTGAAAGGCATTTTGCCTTTCAAAATGCATAAAATAATAGTTCTTCCAGAAAACCTGAAAAAATTCTAGGTTTTACCGGTAAATGTAGGTAGGGTCGGGTTATCCAAAACACAGTCAGGTATTTTACTTGGCCTTGGAAACCTAGATGCATATTACAAATACGTTTAGTCAGACAATATACGTCACTGACCTGTGCAATATATTTTAATATATTTCACGCGATTGTTCAATTTCATGTTGAACTACTTGGGAAGCGGCTGGACACTTGCTTGAAAAAACCGCAAAGACAAGCACCCTATAGTATATATGGATTAAAAAGACAGTATTGCTTTGACAAAAATAGAGGCCTCAATTTTATAAAAAATATCATGTTCAACTAATCTGAGCCAGAAATTTATCATGCTTGTAAATGTTAATATGTCAACATATTTGCATTTTAACATTTATCAGCATGATAAATATAACATGTAAGAGTTTGATAGCAGAACAATCAACATTGTAGTTTAATGAGCAGTTAAAATGACATGCTCAGTTGAGTTGAGCATGAAAACCACAGTATGCGATCTCCACTTCTTGGCAAGGCTAAAACATCTTCTCACCTCACCTTAAAAATAAAAAAGTTGCACCCTTATCCATTGGATAAGAATCCTTTTTTCAAGTATTCTTTCAAAAGTAATCTACGGATTTCTGAATTGCAGCGGATTCTAACTAATATTCTTTATTCTTCGTAAAATACGTTTAATCAAAAGTACAGAACGATTTATCAAGATATGCATGGAATTACATTTACAAGTAAAAGCGCTTTGTCAAGGCATGTTACAGAATAAGTGCTTGTTCATACATAGGTTCCGCCGTATTGCGAGAGCTAGAGTAAAAAGTGTAATTTTACATCAAATTTGGGGGCAGCTGAACTGTCACTGTTTTTCTCTTATGTAACCTTGCAACTAAACTGACGGGCAAAAGAAACGCTACATGCAAAATGTTCGATAAATTACTCAAAAGGAAATAAAATTAATGGCAGCATTTAAAATATGCATGTATACTGGTTAGCCAACATGTCTGATAAACAAAACTATAAATTCAAAAAACAAAAGCAAAAAAAAAAAACGATGCTTTACTCAAGGTTCTGGTTATGTTTTTAAAGCTCGTGTTTGTGAACCACAAATTCTATTGTAGCGTTTCTTTTACACGTCAGTATACTTTAAAAAAGCTATACTTTTTATGTATCGTCCAGGAGAATAACTACAACAACAAGAGCAAAATGAAAAGACAACTATTACTTGTTTCTCATGATCAATTTTACAAACATCTTCATAAATTTATGAACGTAATGACGGGGAGCCAGTCTATTTCTTAGACTACATGTGGAATATATCGTAATCTAACATGTACAATCACAAACGATGTAGTGAATTTGAATAAAAGTTTCCAAGCCATGTTGTCTTTTATAAAAGGTAGTTGATTATAAGTACTGAATTATTCAGAGCAATTTGTGAACACGACAAAAGACTTCATTTTAGACCTCACATGATGAATTGACAATCAAGCAATCGCGGTCACATACTTTAAACTGTTGACGTCATAAACGAACATCAAAAGTTCATGTCAGCCTGCGCATGCGCGCAGACTGACCTGAACCTTTGAATATCGCTACGTAGACAACATGGAAACAATGCTTGCTATGTCAAAAATCTGAAGATTCTGGCTAGTCCCTAATGCTGAGCAGACATGTTTCGGTCTAACGCAAAATCCGAAGACAGTTTTCACGCGACTGCATGTTCGATTTTTGACGTACATGTAAATTTAATTTAACTGTAAAAATCGAGAATGGAATTCCTGAAGCGAGCGGTTAAAATCCAGGCTAGACTGTTCAATTGTCTTAAGTGATTTATCCATTTATGTCGAACAGAACATTCCACGTTCTTTTTTGCTTACGATGAAATAAAAAAAAAAGGTTTTCTGGTTACAAAAATGCGGTTAAAAGTTCTATAGTCACCTGAATATGCTGAATATCTTTTTATACGTATGATACACATTTAGTAAAAAGTACAGAAACTATTTAAAAACCACGTTCTGTAGTCTATGTGCTTCTATCAATAGCAAAACGTGCAGAAACTGATTAAAAGCTAGGTTCTGTAGTCTTTGTGCTTCTATCCATAGCAAAATATGCAGAATTGATTAAAAACCACGTTCTGTAGTGTATTTGCTTCTATCCATAGCAAAATGTGCAGAATTGATTAAAAACAACGTTCTGTAGATTATGTGCTTCTATTCATCGCAAAATGTGCAGAAACTGATTAAAAGCAACGTTCTGCGGTCTATGGGCTTCTATTCATATATTGGTACACCTAGCATTTTGTGTCAAAAAGATAGGAGATGGGTGTACCACATTATGGAAGACAATATTGAATAAAGTGATGCTCTTCTTCACGTACACCTGATTGGACTTCCAGATGTCTTTCACCCCTTATGCCCAAGCGTATCTTACACGTTTGTACATCCCTTTATCTGAGTCGTGGTGAAGACCAATGATATATGAACATTGCCTGTACAGTGGTTGTATTGGAAAGATGTTGTATTGTTAAGTGGCGTCATTGTGATTTCAAAACATTTAACCCTTAATGCAGTAATGCAGAAGAGGATTCTTCCTTCTGGCTTGATATAATATACTTGGGTTGGCCCATGGTTCATATCGAGGGGTCACAGTTTATGATTTCTAAAAAATAAAAGTGCATTATTTCTCTAAAGATCAATTTTTCGTCTACTCAAATTTTGTAGACACTGATGAAATGCCGCATTTTGCGGCATTGTATCTGGGTCTTCAATGTTTGCCAACGTACTCATTTGGGAATCGCTACAAGAGTGTATAAAAGGGAATGACTTTACATTTGGGAGTCACTACAGTAGTGTATAAAGGGGAATGACTTTATATTTGGGAGTCACTACAGTAGTGTATAAAGGGGAATGACTTAACATTTGAGAGTCACTACATTAGTGTATAAAGGGGAATGACTTTACATTTGGGAATCACTACAATAGTGTATAAAGGGGAATAACTTTACATTTGGGAGTCACTACAGTAGTGTATAAAGGGGAATGACCTTACATTTGGGAGTCACTACAGTAGTGTATAAAGGGAATGACTTTACATTAGGGAGTCACTACAGTAGTGTATAAAGGGGAATGACGTTACATTTGGGAGTCATTACTGTAGTGTATAAAGGGGTATTACTTTACACATATGCGATACGTTACAAACTCTCATGACTGGCCTATTCATAAATCAGGAATTCATCGTATAAACCATTGTCTGAAAAGCGAATTATTCTATCAAATATGACAGACAGGAAGAATTATTTTTTCTTAATAGTCGTAATTTGAGAAAGATTAGGTGGATAGTATTTCAGATGTTTGTCTTGGCAAGAAGTGTACTTGTTCAATATCACTCCGCTCGACGCCAACGGTTTACTTTATATTTGGACCATCTCCTGCGCACTAATAGATTACGCCTTTTTGACAGTGTTAATAGTCGTTTTACTGTAACTTCTGAAATTTCGCGAGGGTTTTATTTCCGCGAAACTTCGCATATGCGAAGTTTCATGAAAATAAAATCCTCGCGAAATGGCGAAATCCCTCTGTCGATTACTGATACATGTATAGATAAATCATGTCCTAGTCGCGAATTTTTCAAGTAAGGTCGTAACATTACTATGTACTTTAACGCAATTCGCGAAAATAGAATTGTCGATAAATTTCCGGATTTACAGTGCATGAAATACCACTAAAATGTGCAAAAACTGGCGAAATGAATCAGTCTGTGACTAATGTGCTTCATTTTGGCCCAAAAGCAAATGCATATGGCCACGAAAAGCTTCAATCACAGAGCTGTCACCCCTTTGGTGTAAAATTGAACTTACTTTTACAATAAAACAACTTGAGGCCTAAGTTTCTCCAGTGATGAATGTTAAAACATTTCTACCTGATACTGTTGTAGTTATTCTCCTGATCAATACAATTGAACAGACCATAACTTTTTAAGCCGGTGGACGGTTACACCAAGATGAGTGGTAGTTCATCTGCCACCGAATTTGGTGTAAACTTACAAGCATTATTTAGTAAATTACAGTGTGGCTCATGCTCTTGGTGCTAAACGCAGTGGCTTAGAAGGTAGAGAGTTAGACTAGGGATCATATGGTAGTAGGTCGAGACGCACCGCCGGCGGAGTCACTGTGTTGTGTCCTCAATATAACCGCTGCTTTAGTAGAAGACAGGAAATCGTCCTAACATGACTGAACAATTGTTGGGTGCGACGTATACCATCAAAACAAACACATTTTTCTCCTGTTGCCATAGGTTGGAATATATTTGTTCTGTGACAGTGGTACATGTATTACCTGGTCGTATTCACTTTGTGTATCTAAGCTTGTGCATTTCCTGAAACTGTCGCTGATTGCATTTCCTTCTGTAAAGGTTAATTGTAAATTATTTGTTAGCAAAACTATATAATCAATTTTTGAACGGAGGGTCTGTTTCATGTACAAAACGATAGAAACATTAATAAATGATTCGTGTTTATAGAACGTTACAGTATTGTAAACATCATCAGTTTCACGTTCTCACCATCTACCACGGCCTGCAATCTCCTGATATTGAACCAGCGCATGCATATGAGATACATTCACAGGTTTAGATAAACAAAAAAAATCAGCGTAAAATTGTATATATTTTCTTACCCATAATATTTAGCATATGTTTTGGGTGCTCAAAAGAACCGTCTCATTGAGATGGTTCTTTTGTACCCATAACATATGTTTTGGTTGTGAAATAAGAAAATTATTTTTCTGTACGCGCTCTTAACTCATGTCCTGCATACTTATCGCATTGTCGGTCAAGAAAGGTTCAAACGAGTCTGCGAGTATGCAACGAAGGCTCAAACGAGTCTGCGAGCATGCAACGAAGGCTCAAACGAGTCTGCGAGTATGCAGCGAAGGTTCAAACGAGTCTGCGAGTGTGCAACGAAGGCTCAAGCGAGTCTGCGGGTATGCAACGAAGGCACAAGCGAGTCTGCGAGTGTGCAACGAAGGCTCAAGCGAGTCTGCGGGTATGCAACGAAGGCACAAGCGAGTCTGCGATTATGCAACGAAGGCTCAAGCGAGTCTGCGGGTATGCAACGAAGGCACAAGCGAGTCTGCGGGTATGCAACGAAGGCTCAAGCGAGTCTGCGATTATGCAACGAAGGCTCAAGCGAGTCTGCGAGTATGCAACAAAGTCTCAAGCGAGTCTGCGAGTATACAACGAAGGCTCAAGGGAGTCTGCGAGTATGCAACGAAGGCTCAAGCAAGTATGTAAAGAAGGCTCAAGTGAGTCTGCGAGTATGCACAGTCTCGCTTGACCTCCGTTGCTCGACAATGTGATAAGAGCTGCTCGCATACATAAAGTATGGATATAGATGAGAACTAAATTTGAGCCTTATAGCTCCGCTGGGTACATGTATACAGCATGGACGTTTAATGGAGGTGTTTAATATAGTAAAACATGTCTTAAGAAAAGAACAAGTTTTGTGTAGTTTGGCATGCACCTGGATAACAAAAATAGATAGCAAATTTTATATTATTTACAGCTTATCTTATTTCATTAGAATGAAATGCTAACTTGGAGGGTGTCTGTTTGTAATCCAATTTTAATGATTACATATCAATGTCTTTACAGCTTTCTTTTCCTGATCAAAGAGCAATGCCCTGGTTGATATCACATGGCTTTCTATTCGCTTCGTTGTGAGTTCGGAGATATGCTGCCGTGATCTTATAACGAGTTTACTTTGATGTTTAATCAGATTCTAGCGCAAATCATTAACACAAGCCATTGTTTGTATATTAATGTTACTTACTGTTTATATTGCACCAAACAGTGACCAACAATTGTGCGAGAAGGCGTATGGTTTGAGCATCATGATCTAGTCCACTTATAAGATTTCCAATCATGCGATGAATTATTGCTTAACCCTTTACCTCATAGAGACGCCGTTTATCACTTATGCAAACAGGGTGGACCAAGATGAGGTAGAGCTGCCTGATCAGGGTCTACTATATTTGCTTAATATGGAAATGTGATTAGATATAACCCTACACTAGTAGACCTGACAAATAATTTCTTTGTTCTATTGACAAACGTGAAAGTTTATTTATATAATTATTCATAGTGGGTGGAGCTTAGCATGAATATTCATGAAGGAAATGGTTAACGCAGAATATCATTTGAGCTAGCACATAATGGAGACCCCTTTCCAGACAAAAGTTAGAAAATATAAATCCTATCAAAAAATCAATATGCTTAAGTTTTGGCCCCTCGACGCGTGAAACCTGTCCGGGGTTTGCGAACAACAAATACGCTTTTAAGAATCATATCTAGACGTGCTACAAGCGAAATTCAAAGTTCTAGCTAGTCTCTGTATCTGAGGAGACTTGTTTGAGTCTCGCTTTGTCTGAAACCCCGAAGACAGCTTTTATCTGAGGATTTTATCCTGAGCACATTCATATCTTCAGGCCATGAAACAAGCACATGCAAATGTTCAAAAAGAACTGTATACAACGGCAGGAGCAGTTGCGTATACAACACGCCTACCAAACGATCAGATGCTCAACCGCTGGTTGAGCGAGAAAAACAATTCGAGTGTAGTCCGGTTGAGTTTTGAGGAGCTAAAAAGGTAAAGAAATTTGAATTTCTGTATTGACTCTTTTTGCCTACGAGGTAACATGTCATGGTTTTGTCATCTGCTGATATTTTTTTCAAAATCAGTTTGGTTGTTGTTTTTTCTGAAAAAGATATCTTTCAGGAATATCAGTAGAGTGTCAAGAAGTTTGGATCCAGATCATGCCGGACGTATTGTCGGTCCTGATCTGGGTCCAAAATGTTTGCAAATGTTATCAGCAGAAGACACTAGTAAGTAAAGAGTTTATGACGACAATTCAAGCAAATTAGAGAGTTGACGAGAAATAGCGAATCGGAGGTAAACATTAAACTTAAAGAGCATGTAATATTTGCCTGCTAATGCTATTTCGCTGATAAACTTTGTCAATTCTAAGAGGAGCTGCAGCAAAACACACCAGAATTCCATCTAATCCCAGCCTATAAAAGCTCATATTTATGTGGAAAAAAATGAATTCAATTACGCAGTCTATATCTAAATTAATTTCTCTAATTTATTTTTCAATTAAAATCACCATTAAAGAATAATTAGCAAAAAAACGGGGGTCACTTAAGACCTGAAAACACAGTAGTATCTATTCTCTATGGCCAGAAAAATGACTGAGATCATTCTGTGAAAAAAGTGACAACATAATTTGAGGATTATATCCAAACAATATGCACATCTTCAGACCATGCCTTAAAAACACCTGTAAAGTGTCAAAGGAATCGGCATAAAACTGTTGGCAAAGTTACATACACAAGGCACCTACTAATTGAGTGGGACGGAAGGAAGGAGGGAAAGCCCTCGATTTTCATCGAAAGGCGGGGGACAAAAATAAGCAGTGAACAAGCTTATGAGAGGTATCAGACGGATTTGTCATTTGCAATGTTTGTCAGTTTATGGCATTAGGGCCTGTTTCTCAGAGCAGAACCTGTCTGTATTCGACGCCTGCCTTTTATGCTCAGGAGAGCTATTTATCAAGATTTTAGTAATTGTTCTGTCACTAAACCAATTCCGGAAAGAGATCGTTACAATTGTCTATTTAACGTTACACTTTAGCTGATATAGTAATACAACGGTTTATGAGTATATCCTAAAATAAAATCCTGCTCCGTAGGGTATAATGTATCATGGTAAAAAATAAGCATGCGCGGATCCAGAAAGTTTTGTCAGAGGGGGTCCTCATTAAATTCTTCGAAGAAATACAATCGAACAGAACATAGTTTGAAAGCAGTTGAAATGGTACAACACAAGCAATGACAGTTCAGGTGCCACCAAATTTGGTGTAAAACAACACTTATCATGGGTGGATCATTCCGTTTCCGACGAGAAACAGAAGGCATCATAACTGGGTTATCGAGGATGGTGCACTAAACCGCTCTGTTCTGCACTGTCTACGCCCTTCGATATTGCTGTACACGCTATCAATTATATTTTGTGCTAATTCGTTGGATTATGGTAATTTCACAGTATGCTTGAAGTCACTTTTCAAATGACCATGCACAGCTAAACGTACCAACACGTGCTACAGCTCTAATGGCTTGTTTAAGCATTCATCTACATCCATACTTTGTGTGTGTTCAGCAAAATCCAGGACGATATCTAGACTGCGCCGATGCGTAAGGTCATCTGAGGATTCAGTACACTTATCGCATCTGCGAGGCCGTACATGTATGCTTGCCGACGCGATAAATACCATGATATCGTGCATTGGCTCATTTTGCTCTTATTGAAAGTTATTGTGCGGATATATTCATAATTTGTAACATGGAATATTAACCGTCTCAATGAATACGCTTACATACCATTAAACAATTCTGCAAATGCAGAACACTATTGTGCAAGACATGCAACATATGACACGATTGAAAACACGATTCCGCATACTTTTGCAGTGTTGGTAACCCCAAAGATCTGGTTCGATATGATCGAGCTACTGACGGAATAATGAGGCAAAGCTCCTGCAAAAAGTTCATTCGACTAAGTTTCCGATGGTTAGTTGAGCCAGTACAATACGTCGGTCCTGATCTGGATCCTAACCGTTTGACACTCTGATAGAGTGTAGATAGGTGTTCCTGAAAGATATTTTTGAATTTAATTTTGAAAAAAAGCCCACAGACGACATCAAAAACCGAGCATGCTATTACTTAGAAATAATGAAAGAGCATTAGCGTAATGACTTGCAACTCTTTCAGTTTTTTATGACTGATCTACTTCTATGAACTTACCTAATTCTATAAACTCAGCTAAGTTCAAAGAAGAGAACACGATTGCCGCCCCGAGGTTATAAAAACTTTTCATGCTTAAAGCCCCAGTTACACTGTCACGATTTTGGGCCACGGCAGAGCTACGACTCACCCCGATTTGTCGAATCGGGATGCATCGGCTTGATTCTTAGTAGCGCCGTTGCGCCATCGTGATGCACTGGCGTGAATTTAGTACCGTGGTGATTCTTGAAGAATCTTGGTGATTCGGGAGCCTCGAGGACAACGCTACGACGAGTTTAAACCGTTTAAACTCGTCGGGGTGAATCGTGTTGGATTGTGGGCGTGGCCTAAGTCGTAGCTCTACCGTAGCGGGATCGGGGTCATTCCTAGTGGCATCGTGGTAGTATTCGTCGTCATTCTTGGGCGTTCGGGGTTAATCGGGGTATCATCTGACAACACGATTCACCCCCGACTCATCCAGATTCATCCCGATTCACAGTACGACTGTCCTACGTTTATGTCGTGACTCTGCCGTAGTAGCATCGTAGTAGCATCGTAGTAGCACCGTCATGAATCGTAGAGATACCGTAGGAACGTCGTGAGACATCTTAGGGATTTCTGAATTTTCTGTTTTAATCATCCCGATGCATCCCGATTTTACAATATAGGTCTCATCGGGACGAATCGTGATGAGTCGTAGCCAGAATCGGGAATGTGTAACTGGGGCTTTACTCAGCCGAGCATGAAATTTTAACTGCAAAAATAATGACTTAGTCCTACTTAAAACATTCAGATGTTGTATTTATCCTGCTGATAAATGTTAAATTGCCAACAACTATTGGTAATTTTAAAACATATATGTGCAGGTTAAATTTCATACTCAGTTGAGTCGAGCATAAAAAGAGTTTTATTAACTCGGGGCCTGATGTGTGATTTCCTCTTTGTATGTCGGGTTATTTTGCATTTTTTCTTTCGTCGTTTGCTGATTTCTTTTTCAAATACATGTATAACGTTTTCAACAAAAAATCTTTCTTTCAGCAATACCATCATTTTTCAGTCAGATTTGTTTGTTGTTGTTTGTTTGATGTGATCCCATACGTTCCAGTCAACATTCTCTCAGTTTTGTCGGGACGGGTCTTCCTGGGTTGAACCAGTTCTAAGCAGGGATTAATGTGTGTTGCTCAATGACACAACGCAGTGACGCCGGTGAGGTTCAAACCTGCGGCCCTTCGGTCTCGAGTTAAGCACTCTACCACTGACCAACTGCGCTCCTTTTTTGTTCAAAATTTCAAAATTTGTACTCCATGGCGTAATGATCGTATTCGATCGACCCAGTAATCGAAGAAAGAAAGAAAAGGAAGAGAGTGTCAAACCGTTTGGATCCCTTGTTCATAGTTCCCTTATTTACGGGTCTGATCTGGATCTAATTGGTTTGGAAAGGGTAAAAAGCACGAGCAGATTACATTACCGGGCTAAGAGTTAATGTAATTAACATAATGGAAATACAGTCAAATCTGTGTAAAACGGACACTCTCAAAAGGACTCAAAATTGTTTTTCAAGGCCAATTATCGCTTAATGCAGGTCAAAAGTATTGCAGAACGCTCCAATGGGAGCATTCTGCAATACTTTCGACCTTCATTAAGCTACCATTTTTGCTTTGTCTATTTTAGTGGCCTTTTTACACAGGTTTTACTGGACTTTATTTGTTTGTATTTACTTTATTTGTTTGTATTACAGTTAGGCTCAACTTGATATCATTCCTATTTCAACACAAAAGTCAAAATAGCGTTTGCACAGCTTATTAAATTAAATAAATATAATTCAGAAGGAGTCATTTTGATAATTTTAATATTCCATTTAGTTCATTGACATTTCAAAGACAAATACTTAATTATGAATTATTGACCGTTCGTGTATTTCTGCATTAGAAACAGTACTTCAATTATAAATATGGATTTAAATGTGAATAAAGGTTTCCTGGTAAGAGTATAATTTAAAATGAAAGTTCTTAATCAATCTGTATAATCGTCCGACATTACGGAAAAATTGTTGACTTTGACGTAATATACAACAAAACAAACAAATTAAACAATACATCCGTATAAAACGTTGTGGGCTCTCAATCGAAACGTCTTTTCTTTCGAGTACCCAAACCATAGCTAAGATAAAGATCACAATTTTAGCCCAAAAATATGCAATCTGAACCTATTGACCATGTTGACTCAATTTGAGTCCCTATAATGTGACTGAGTGTCCCACTTATCGTGCGATTATTTCCCAGCCAGCAAAATCTCTCTGGGCCACTATCAGCCCGCTCAATGGTGTGATATTGGCCCCGTTATTCATGCTTACTGGCTTCCTTGTCCGCATTGGCTATAATATCCCTTTTCTCAAGTAAAGTATCCAATCGTCCACGCAGGTTCTTCTTGATTAAAATGTTATGGTGTCCTATTCAGAATATTAGATTTGGGCCCAGACTCCATTGGGAGTTCCCGCGTAAAGATGACAATTCTGACTGGCCACCATCGCTTCCTATTTCTATAAGTCAACTCAAGTGTTAAATTACAGATAAACAGGATCTATAATAATAGCGTCTGATGATACAGATCTTTCGGAAGCAAAGGACTAACTTTGATTTGCATTATCAATATATCTCTTATCAATGAATAGCAAAAAATACATTCATGGGAATACATGTATATCAAAGTAAGTAAGGGTGCAAAGATCAGGCATCGATACAATCGATCCACACCTGACCCTGGATACCAATGGGAAAGTGACAAATTCACAGTAGACACCACAAACGAGAGCCAAGAGGTCAGCCCTTTCCCAACAGGTGACCACAAGGCACATATAAACAGACGCGCGCAAAGGCATAGCAATCACAAGACAACCCTATTTAAATGCGCTATTAGTTGTGTTTAAGGTACAGCAAATCATGTGTACAACGGCCACTCAAAACTAGAAAAAAACAAAGATCTTAATGACGAATGGTAGCTTAATGAAGGTCGAAAGTATTGCAGAATGCTCCCCTGGAGCATTCTGCAATACTTTTGACCTGCATTAAGCGATAAATGGCCTTGAAAACCTTTTTGAGAGTGGCCGTTTTACACAGGTTCTACTGTTTCAGCAATAATTGTTTAACCCACCATCAGTAGTAGTTAGGGACACCAATAGTACCGATCCGTGGCAAGAGGTTTTTTTTATACCATTAGTAGATTTTGTCTTGGGTCATCATCATAACTAGTTGAGGTCCACCAGAGGTAACTGTTTGATGTACAATCTGTAATAATTGTTTAATGCCAACAGTTGAACTTTGATTTAGAACACAGCAGTATAGGTTCAATGCATTAGCAGGACTTGTTTGAGGTCACCATCAGCACTTATTTGAGGCTAAAAACAATCTGGTTTAAAGGCACTAGTAAGCAGTACATGTTTGAGGATATCAGCAGTATCTGTTTGAGGCTACCGGTAGTATGTTTGGTGCATTCAGTGCTACTGATAGCATTTTACGATCATCAGCAGCGCTTGTGTGAAGTAATCAGTAATACTTGTACTATGCTACACATCAGAGCTTCTTCAAGGCACTAGCAATAGTAGTTGTCCAAAAGCATTCCTAGTTCTTGCTTGATGTCATTTTTATCACCTGTTTAAGGATGTCATCAGTACTTGTTCAAGGCATCAGCTGTGATTGATTCACATTTTGAAAGCATCAGCACAACTCATTTGAGTTCAACACCAGTACTAGGGCGAAGCATCAGCATGATACACCTTTAAGAACGCTGACAGTTTGTTACCTTCAGCACAGAGCGTATTTCGTAATACTCTACCCTTTCTAGCGATGAAATCAAGCACTTGATGACTGAAGAGCAAGTTGGATTTATGTCTGCAATCATAGAACAAGCGGTTAAGCATCTAAAGAATTGCGATTTAGTCACGTCATTTTAAAATGAAGATTTTTCTATTTTTACTTTAAATTGAGAACAAATGAAGCATATTGATAATAGATTTACATAACGTGTGTACAAAATGACTGGCACATGATCCCTAAATTGATTCGATTGCCCCTTGATAACTACAAGCTTAATAACTCAAGGGATCGTTTTACTTGGAGGTGACAACCATAGGAAATGTACAAAATATGAAACCTGGGCAAAAGACTGAAAACTCTAAACAAAACCTGGATCTTCTGAAATTGAGAGCAACTACACAAATTCGCGGTTTCAAGGCGGTGCTTCTTTTGTGGATCCATGTGGTTTGTTACTTGTGTTTTGTGTTTGTCTTTATTATACTGTCTTGTCTATTCATTACAGCTTTCCGGTCACCAGCTGGGAAAGAGCTGACCTCTTGGCTCTCTGGTATACGATGTTTTCTTGTGTTTTTGTCACTTTCCCATATGGTGTTCTGGGTCAGGTGAGGTACTTGATTGTATCGATTCCTGATCTTTGCCTTCCTTATTACTTTCATTGCGCCTGTTCATGAGAATTAAGACAGAAAATGCAAAAATGAAATTTATCAAAGAAGACTTTCTTTTTCCAGGCAGTGAATGTCACTCTCAAACATAAGAAGTTAGTTGAAAGGCTTAATCATTGATACTTTAACAACAAGCTTAATGGGAGCGAGTACTTGCAGCCCTTAATATAGAAAGGCCCCTGTTTTTATTGTAATTATCTTTTCCTAGCATGTCTCTTAATGTTGCCTCTTTAATCCAAGCTCACTTGTTAGCACTGGCTAAACAATATCTTTTCAGCCAGGGAACTTAAGCCTGTAAAATATTTAGAGCTGTTCAAGATGTATGCCCCTTTTAAAGAAGAAATAAAATTATAAAAAAGCCAGATAGGGTCTGGGGCCAGATCACACTGAATTCACCAAAAGGACAACTGGTAACCAGTACACGGGCTACTTGGCAAATGCCATCATTCGCGGATACAGATGGAGGGACATGGGGTCCGGAGCCCTCCCCCCTCACAAAAATATAGTGCTTCTTAGCAATACACGTACGGACCCCCTAAAAATCACAAAGCTATACCAAGCCATCTTTTCAATGTTGGGCCATCATCGGTATGCCAGCGAAACGCAATTTAATGGCGTTTCGCTGGCATGCCGATGATGGCCCATTTTAGTGGCGTGGTTGTATTTTTGTTTGATCCTCTCATCAACTAAAAAACGTTGTCAGAGATGGACCCCTCTAACAAAACTTTCTGGATCCCACATGACCATGATTCAGTTGGGAAGCTACCGAACAGAATACGTGACATGTCAATAGGATCTACGCCTTTTTTATAGAAATAAACAATCTTCAGTGACAACATTGCATTACAATAAGGAAATTTCGGCTTGTGCCTCCTTAGAATTTATAAAAGACTATGCCATTCTTTATGCGTCGATCAGTTTGGCGAATCCATCATTGTACAATTGGTTAAGTATTAAAAAAATAATGAGATTTATAGGCATTCATCTTATCTTAGACTGGCATCAGTCCACTAAAATGCATATAATTACATTAACAATTATATTTTAGCTAGGAAAAATTATCTTATAAAAATTCTATCGTCTCTGATAGTCCAATTGAGTAATGTCGGAGCCTAGAACTACTCCAAGTAAAGTATAAAATTGTTATCGGTTTTAATGAAAATATAATACATGCATTAGAGACTGTACCAGTCTAAACTTATCTCAGTGTGTCCAGTCTTAAAGCCAACAAACGATTGCCAGAGAAAAAAATAATGGAAATAAATTGTAACGAGGAGAACCTTTCAACAAATCGCTTATCTTTGTATACGCAAGCATCTTGATTTATTTCAAACGTTTGATTTCCTTTTAGCCATTATTCCGGAAGTCGGAGATTTAATCAAAGATCCAAACAAGTTGCCCAATAATGAAAATTTGCTTTAGACGAAATTAGGCGAGCAGCGAAAAAAAGCACACAAATGCTCTGGTGATGTAAAAATGACTGTAGTATATTGCAAGGACAAGGCATTTTAGTCCTTTTCAGGCTTCGCCGTTTGCAACTTAGGTGAAACTATGTAAATGTGTAATCTTTGTACGAAATGCTTTGGTTCGAAACCACACCAAGAACGAATAAGTCAGACTGGTACTATTTTTTACATAACGCTATTTTTCTGAGACTGGTTACATAGCATTTTGCCGAGATTACAGGCAATGTATTGAAATCAGAGGATAAAAGATAATTCAGTCTCTATTGTGGGTTCAAATAGTCCTTTGTTGTAATGGTCTGATCATATTGTGATTGAATGGCAGTGACGGAAGCCATTTATACCATGTATACATGCTACAGGAAAGCAAACCAAAATAAAAAAAAAAGTAAGTCTTACTTTTTTATTTTGGTTTGCCTTCCTGTACCATGTATAGATGGTGAGTAAGTGGTATGAGGGTCAGGGAATACCACAATGACACACTGCAGACCAACCCACAGCACCGTGAGGAAGAGCCACTGAACATTTGCAGTAACAAGACATCGGAAAGACAATAAAAGCATAGTAACCAGCTCTCTCTCTTTCTCGCCAAGATGATTACAAAGCTATATTGAACATATATAATACAGCAATGCATACCAAACAAATACAAAAAATGGGGATACATTAAACAATTAATCAAGAACAACAGAACCGCCACCTTAAAGTGGATAGCAGCCAAAGCTCCCGGAGGATCTTAAATGCAAATCTTCGCCCTAGATTATGCAGTTGTTAAAACACAAAATAATTAACTGTCATGAAGGCTTCCTAACTAATGCAATGCATCATCACAGAGATACAATCAAATCAAAATTACACTCTATGATGAAAAAAAAGATAAGGGCTCATGACTCACAGATAGCCAATGCTAAAGAAAACCTCAAGTTAAGATATGGTGGGTCCACCCAAAACCAAGCTTCAGGCAACAACTAACATATGAAAGCTTTACGTCATATAAGCTCGAAAAGAAGCTATCATAGGGTTATCCCAAATGGACGCGATTTAGAATCACAACCTTGGCACTGTCGTCGCACAGCGCATTACCATTCAAATATCATTTATGTGATGGGCTGTTACAGGAAAAGATGGCACCAGGTGGCAGATGATTCTAGAATGATCTGCCACAGCCAGAACCAAAACACACTTTTTAATTGATGACCATAGATGACATTACTTGCCATAAAATGCTTAATCTGATATGCCGTGTTGCAGAGGAATTTACAAGCAAACGTTATATTTTTCTATCAAACTTGAGTAACTGCGATAAATTTTAGACAGTGTCATACTAGTTACTGTAGGTGGAAGATAAGATGAAACTGACAACGAAACATCAGCACAGTGGTTTACCATCTTCTCATGCGCAAAAGATGACAGATTGAAATCACAGTAAAACCTGTCTTAAGCGGCCACCCAAAATAGACAAAACAAAGATCTCAATGACAAATGGTAACTTAATGATGGTCGAAAGTAATGCAGAATGCTCCCCTTGGAGCATTTTGCAATACTTTTGACCTACATTAAGCGATAATTGGTATTGAAAACCGATTTTTGGTCTTTTTTAGAGTGGCTGTATTAGACAGGTTTTTACTGTATATAAGAATGATATGTAAACTATTAGCGAATATGTGCTACCCGTTTACACCAATGGACAGTGTCCACTTACCAAACATACTATGACGTCACTTTCAACTTATCCTCCGCCTACAGTAGTAGATATCAATAATCTTGGTTAAGTAATTTTGCAGTTGCAGTCAAGCATTCAATTCTATTGTTGAGGTTATTGACATTATAATGTACTCTTTGCAAGCAAATAAGCTGCGAAACACCATCACCTTATGATGGAAAGCAAGCAATGTTTCCACCACAAAAAAGACTAAATATTACACTTTCAAAAAATCCAAATCATCTTGTTTATCAGAACTTAAAGTTGAAACTATGCCATTTGGTATGGGCAAGTCAAAATATAGACACTCTTCTTCAGTATAAAATAATTTACTTTATCAACCACATAGGCTATATTTTGACCGAGACATCATTTTCTATTTTAGACAACATTTAAAAATTCAAGTAAAATTAAGTCAAGTTTTTAATACTTTTGAAAATATTATGGAAAATGGAACATCGGTTCCAAAAGAGCAAATGCGCCATTTTCCACAATGTTTTCAAATACATGATATTTCAAAGGCATCAAAATGAGCTATTATGGAGTAAACGGTTAATTCAAACTCAGTGGGATATATGCATACAAGTATCGGACGTACCATTTGTTCAAAATCAAGATTGTCAATATTGAGTAAGTCGTCTAGATATTTGGAACGCGGAGAGTATGTGACCAGATCATCTGATAAATATTCCCATTTGCTGGGAAGAAGAAAAAATGACAAACAATTTGTAATGGGAATTGCCGTTGAAAACACTGTAAAGTTACTTTTGGTTTTAAATATATCATATTTTGCAATAACAGACTACCCTTAATATTAACTTGCTTAGTAATAGAATATGTTCTTAAAAGGGTATCCTTTGGAAGCAAAGACTGCACCAAAGAACTGAAACTAGAGTGAGCATATTTCCTGGGCCAGATTAGCTAGTTTCTGCCATTTAGGCTTCATCAGTGACCCTCTAATAGTTTTAAAGTTCCACAATGAAACACATGATCCCAAAGGACAAGAAAATAAAATCTACACTATAGTGAAGGACAGGGAGACGTTCTACCGCCGCCACACAGTCCCAGTCACCAGATATAGTGAAGTCAATTATGTTCTTTAAAGGATATCCTTTGGAAGCAAAGACTGCACCAAAGAACTGAAATGTATAGAATTGTGGTAAAGTTAAACTATGAAATATTTTACCATTTTGCTGGAATAATTTCGATACGCTTTTAATGATTATTCAACATACAAACTTTACACATGGGATTTTTATATAGACACTCTTAGTAATAACAGAAGATAGATAGGCGAGATTTTCTGCCATCGTTTTATCATTAATGATTGCTGCAGAATCGTTTGAAGTTTTAATTAAAGGCCAACCCCAGATCAACTTTTTTTTTTATTTTAGATAGATTTTCTATGCTACGTGTATAAAGTCATTATATTGCAAAAGAGTAAACATACGTTAGAATCTCGTAAATTCGAAATATTAATTGCAAGCAGTTTTATTCTGAATGATAAGTTATTCGAATTTTAGGGAGGTAGACATAGAAGTATATAACCTCCAAAATGATTGTTATCTTTGGGTTTTTCCCCAATCAAACATATGCTTAATCAGCTAGAGTCCTTGCTCGATAAGAGTAGGGTGACGAAACAGATTTACAGTTAGAAGTATGAAAGAAAAAAAAATCTGTAATTGTCCAATCGGGTAAATAAAGTACTATTACCTGACCAACTACGTAACTCTACCATTATCAAGCGAAAACTCTAAAACATCATCCTTTATAGATAGTTTTAAAATAGTTAATAAATAGGTCCTATTGTTTCAGAAATTTAATTCGAATTAGCAAGTATTTGGAACAATCCAAGATCGGATTTTCGAGATATTACAGTATATTTGTTGGTTATCTACGATACACATTACAATTCTATTAAATTTCGAGAAGTTTTCAATGGAAATCCAGTATAACAGAGTGGTGCATAAATACGAAAGTCTTGTTAAACTTCCCCTGCTTAACGGTCAGGTTGTCAATCATTTATCCATGTATCTCTGGGATTCTTCAATAGCAAAATGGGCAGGGGCCTGTCATTGGCATCCTTGGACCCCTATCCCTTTCCTGACATGAATAAGACCCCTTTCCAGACGAAAGTTAGATGACAATAAATACCCATATCACAAAAAACAAACAATATATTCCCCAAGTTAAGCTTCATTAGAGTCCAAATCTGCTTTTCTAAATGCATTCCCCTGACTCTTGTTCTCATTATTGTGTTTTCTTTTTCTTTATCTTAAAAATGTGGTTTGTAATAATGTTTATTTCTATGTTTATATGTTTGTTGATCCACATCAGATTTAAGGGTGAGTTTGGTACCTAGAAACATGTTTAAGCCCTTCAGTAATTTTCTGACCGACCATTCCATGGCGGTCCTTCTTTTGTGAATCTTTTTTTATTACATATATTTATGTTTTATGCTTGTCTTTACAATACTGTCTTGTCTGTTTCTTGCAGTATTGTGTTCACCTGACTTCTTGGCTCTCTTGTATGTGATATATTCTTGGCTTTTTGTCACTTTCCCATATGGTGTCCTGGGTCAGGTGTGGTACTTGATTGTATCGATTCCTGATATTTGCCTTCTTCCCTACTTTAAACAAGATTTAATCTTCATAGCGCTTGTATTCAGATAATTCATTTGGACATTGTGCGGATTCAACAATGATGTAATGCTGTCGCAATATCTTGGTTGTACGTCAAATGTACCAGCATAAAAAAGAACGTATTACACTATTATCTTAATTCTTTTACATAACCATTTGCGCAAAAGGTTTAACATTTCATGCGGAAAAGATGCTTATCATATCTTCCTAATGCACACCAATGCAAAACATCCCAATTTTCTTATAAACATAATGTGTTTTTTCATTTAACTCGTTTCTTGACTAGTCTAGCCTTAAACTCAGAAAAGGGATTCGATGAATATGGTGAACCGAATGGTGAAGATGAACGTGAGCCGTGCTGTAGACATAAACGCTCGTCGACTTATGTCAAGTTGTGGAATGTTTGACCAATGCATAATGCTTTAAGTGAACAATCAAACGCTAGGTCGCCAGCGTGTGCGCTGGCGGACCTAGCATTTTACTGTTCACCTTTGTATGGTCATGTCCTTTTACTTCTGACACCATTCTTTGATTAGAAACCTGCGTTTCTAGTTAGGTTGTCTGTGAAAATGATGCATATTGCCTCAAAGCCTGCTGCTATCTCGAATGTCATAAGTACAAACTTCTTTCTGATTTAGTCATCAAGGAGAAAGTGGATTCCGTCTCGTTCTATGCTCACAGGTAGTTGCGTTACATTGTAACAATTTGAGTGCAACAGCCAAGTTGCTCAAACGGGAAAAGCATGAGCAAACAAAACGTCCATAGTCTAGTTTCTCCTGCTAGGTCACAAGTTGATTGATCAGAAACCATTTGTTTGCTTTACTCAATATATTATTTATTGATTACTATAATGGATTAGTCCAGTTCAGCAACTGGAAGATTCTATTTTTGAAACATAGCGCTTAAAGAGTTAATGAAGATATTGCTTTCATTGAAGAGAAAATCATATCTGCGTGAATCATTGAAAATGCGTAATATTGCATTCTATGTAACTATCTAGATCATATGAAACTTAGTAGTGTTATTCTATAGTATTCTCGAGAAGTTTTAAAAATGAGCCGCGACATGAGATTTCCAACAATGTGGTATGTGAAACCAGCAAAGCCTCAGATCAGCCTGCGCATACGCGCAGTCAAATCAGTTAAGCTACTGACTGAACACCTTTTGGAGTTTCTAAGCTTAAAAGGAGGCTGCACAGGCTCGTCTGAGTCTACACTTGTCAAACTGCCACATTTTTGGAAATCACATGTCGTGGCTCAAATATGTTTTATCGCTATCTTTTCGCACTCGTTCCAGCAGCTGCAAATGCTACACCAGCATCCGATAACACTTTGTGAAGCTTTTGAAATGTTGAATCTTCTGTTGTACACTTCTGAAAATGTTCAATTGTTATCCATTTGTACTATGTAGTACATCTGTTAATGCTGCATTGTAGTTCGTTATCCTATGAAACTCTTTGGTAATTTGAATTGTATATACTTTTGAAAATGTTCAATTCTTATCCTACGGCGCTATGTTAAACCTCTGAAAATGTCCGTTCGTTATCCTAGAATAGTTGAAAAGCATTCAATGACACCCTTTTAAAGGCAGAATCGTTATCATAACTTCATGTATTGCACTCCGGCGGCGTACCTAACATATGCAAAACGCATTTGTGTTCTGAAGGTTTCTTGGTGATACGCATAAAATGTTTGTGGCGGCAAATTCCAATTTTGATAGGGTTATATATGATGTCATTATTTGCTTTAAGACCCTTTATGAGGGTTTAGCACCCATTAACGAAGTGAAAGATGTCCTGTTTCATATATTAAGATTCAATATTGTCCACCATTACCAAGAATGTGCTTAGCATGGCAAATAGCGCAGACCCTGATGAGACGCAATCTAACCTTGGTCTACTCTATTTGCACCGAGTAAATGCTCCCTTATTTAATCATTTGTGCAAATGCATTAACCAAATCCCCACCATCTGGGAAACAGATTTACAAAAGTCAATAGACTTTCTTCTGAATCCCTTTTTTGTATTTCGAAAAGATCTGTATGTGAACTTAATGCATTATATGTACACATGTTGTTATACAAAAATGAAATAAAAATTTAAACTAAATCCCCACCATTGCGTTCGTTGGAATTTAGGTGAGCTACGCTCCTGCATTCTGTTAAACTTTTGGCAATTAATAAATGTGTAAAAATGAATGGATAGCATGACAGTGTAAATCCAGTTCAGGCTGCGTCTTTGCGAGCAGCCTGAACTGCCACTGTTAAAGCATGCCTACATGTATCATTCCGATTCAATCTGATTAATATCCAATCCTATCGCAGCTAGGTTTATTTAAAATGGTAATTAATTTTCTTCTCAGTTGCACCATGAAGGTATGTAAGTACACGTGCACGTCTGGTCTGTAAGTACACGCGTACGCGCTTTTAGTGCTCTTGCGCTATGTTTAATAAACTTTTTTGACAAACAGACTTTATTAAAAATGAAACCATAGACTTTGATCACTTGTCGCTTGGTTTTCTATTGTTCAATATACAACGTCGAAAGAAAATTGATAATTTCAAATATATGACAAGTGATGACACTTTTTATCCTCTTGCAGCCACTTTTGCGAATTAAGTTGCTTGCAGTTTTGTCTACTATAAAACTCGTGAGGTCCAATTGCAAAATTTGTAGATCCAGATTAAACTGCTCCTAGTGGAACATTCTGATCAGGGTCTAAATGGTTTGCCTACAGCTGGAATATCATGTGTAGTGTAAGCAAATATTTGCAGCAGGCGAGTTCAGAAGATTTTTGAATACAGAATTAAGTTGGAAAATAAGACCATAGGCGCTCAATGAAGGCTCAGTCAAGCCTGCGCATGCCTACACAGCTCGCACACAGAAGGGGCGCAGATGAAGGCTCAGGCCAAACCCTAACAGAAAGCTTCGCATGCATGTTATTATAATAACTATATACATATACATATGCTATACGTTTCAAAACATCATGAACTACAGTAAAACCTGTCTTAAGCAGCCACTCAATAATAGACAAAACAGAGATCTTAATGACAAATGGTAGCTCCCCTTGGAGCATTCTGCAGTACCTTCGATCTGCATTAAGCAAAAATCGATCTTGAAAACCAATTTTTGGTTGACATTTTGAGTGGCCGCTTAAGACAGGTTGTACTGTACACCATTTTATTCCTGCTGCTATTATGTTTTGTTTCAATTACCGTGCGTAATTAAGCAGGTGTTTGGTTAATAGTCTTCTCACGACAGGAATTTTCTGAATGGATGAGCCTGCATGGGGCTGATAACATTACGAATATTAACTACCTTAATACCTTTGTCTAAGTTGGTAAATGTCATTTTAGTGCGACAAAGACAGAAGAGTAAATAAACCCTGGCCCACTTCAATTTGAACTATAGTTCGTACTATGGTAACTAATGTTTGAGTCGCCACTAGAGTGACGACACGAACCAACTAGAGATCAACGGAGGGTAAGAGCACCGTAACTCTAGTAGCTTGTCTGGTTTCCGCCTCTAGATCTGTCTATCAAGATGACTTCCAGAACTGTCTGTAGCCTCAAAATTATTTGTTTTTACAAAGTTCCACTTATTCGTAATTAATTATTAGAATAGGCTGTGTAGTTTATACACATCCTTTTTGTCTACGATGAAGAAACGAAGTGGAGCACACAGGGCTTTTCGTTTTGTTTACTTGCCAACCAACAAAAGTTGCAACCGTAACAGTTCGTGTGTGGACGTGCGCGCGCACCTATTACGTAATAACTATAGTAGGAACTTTAGATCGATTCGAAGTGGGCCTCTGTCGTTAGCGGTCACTCAAAAAGAAGGCCAAAATTGGCATTCAACGATTATCGCTTAATGCAGGTCAAACGTATCGCAAAATGCTCCAAAGGAGAGCATTCTGCAAAACTGTTGACCATCATTAGGCTACCTTCTTTGTTTTGTCTAGTTTTAAGTGACCGCTTAAGACAGGTTTAACTTATATTGTTTTGGTCAGCTTTGGTTTGTGCTCGACTTGAGAGTGAGGGCCACTGGCTCTAGCCCCACCGAAGGCACTGTGTTGTATTCTTTCGAAAAGCACTTTTTGTGGATCTTCAACCATTAAAAAGTGGTATCATTATTTTTCGAGGATGATAGAAGTTCTGGGCGTGGGTTACTCAGGGGATATTGATCATTTATTCATTTTTTTCTTCTATCTTCCTTATTATTATTATTATTATTATTATTATTATTATTATTATTATTCTTTTGAATTAATTTAATTTTTTTTCGATTTTTTATTCGATTTTTTTTTTCGTTTTTTTTTTTTCGTTTTTTTTTCTTTTTTTTCCTTTTTTCTTGTTTTTCTTTTCTTTTTATTTTTTTAGGAGGGTTGCTTTGATCACATTAAGCAGCTAAGTAGCATCTAAAACTACCGATGACCGACTTGAACGGTAACGTTTTTGTACTGATTCTGATGCCCAGACATATTATATTCTCTGCAATTATTATCCTCGAAATGGCTTGGTATTATCGAAAATCATAAACCCAAGAAAAATAGCAAATTAAATAATCCAGATGACACACGTGCGAGTCTGTATTATTTTTTTCGGAAATTGAAATCAGACTTATCAGTCCCATCGTCTCGAACCTATGAGAGAGAGAGGGTGAACATTTTCACCCAGTTAACCCTTTCACCACTACAGACCTGTAAAAGCTCTGGACAAACAGTGTAGATCCAGATGAGATGGCTCATGTGAGCCATCACATCTGGATCTACACTGTTTGATATGAGCCATCTCATCTGGATCGACACTTTTTGCTATTGGCCATTTCATCTGGTTCTACACTGTTTGCTATGAGCCATTTCATCTGGATCTACAATGTTTGTTATGAGCCATCTCATCTGGATCAACACTGTTTGCTATGAGCCATCTCATCTTGATCTACACTGTTTGCTATTAGCCATCTCATCTGGATCTACACTGTTTGCTTACGCATAGTGATTTTTTCTCAATCTCAATTTTGCATGTTTTTTTTTCAGAATTTGTCTAACACCCCTTTTTAACACAATGGACTCTTCTATAATTTTAAGTAAAAGAGTTTACCTAAGAAACTTTAGGGAGAATTGTTACAGCCGAATGGACTTTTCAATCTTTGTCATTTATACGAGTACCTTTCCAATTTCAGAGTTGGGTGCATACATGTAAGCGTAGCTCCCTTTACGCAGTATACGCACGTGCTTAATAATAAAAGTAACACTCATGGAAGATCACCTAATGTGGTAAACCTTAAGGAACTGCTCTTAAAGATAGTAATTCGCTCTGGGAGCAAATTCTTCCCTTTAAGAGGTAGTCTTATTATGGAAAGGGACGTAATTGTTGAGAATCATTGCTTGATACACTAGTCTCCCTTTGATGTGCGTATTATTTTCAGCGTTCTGGCTACGCCATCGGTCGGGTGGTACCTTTTTCCTTATGGTCAATTTTGGTGGACCACTCTGTACGTAAAACAGTGGGGTCCCTGATCAGATACCGCATTGCGCTCGCATGCACGGATCCAGAGGGAGGACAGGGGGTCTGGACCCCCTCCTCTAAAAATCACAAAGTTATAGGGTTTCTTAGCAATACTGGCCCGGCTCTCCTGAAAAATCACTAAGCTACAAAGCCAGCATTCAATGTTGGACCATCATCGGCCCGCAAGCCAAACGCCAGTTTGTTGTGTTATTTGGTCCTCTCTCCCTCACCAAATTCAAAAAGAAACGTTGTCAGATTAGGACCCCCCTCTGACAAAATTTTCTGGACCTGTGCATGACTCAGATGCTATATTTGTGTATATATCCTACGACTATATAATGTTAACATACAACATTAATTTTGTATTAGTACTGGTCCAACCCAGGAAGGTCCATGCCGACATAACTGATAACTTAGTTTAAACATATTTTTATTTCAACCTCGTAAGATATACATACAAATACATGTATATACAAGTTACAGAATGTAAAAGGATTAGAACGAAAGCTGGAAGTTTATCTTATTCTTCTCCTAAACTGATAACTCGTTGACTGGAACGTAAAGAATCAAACAGAACAGCATTTGTTTTTGATGGCTCTAGTAGCCCATGAGCTGTAACCTTCAATTGACAGTGTAAATGATAGTTATACCATGCAGTCTAATCAGTAGAACTGATAAGGTTGAACTAATTGCAACATAATTTTTTCAGCAATCCTACGAATGTAAGGGTTATCTTGAGCAACATACTAAAAGTTGCAAGTCCTATCTTGTGGGGAAGTATATAAAGTTTCGATTTAAAAATGATCACTTTGATGCTTAAAGTGGCCATTGAAGATTATTGTTTAGTCATTTGGACACTTCTTCTACAGTTGTTTCAAGTCCTTTACGCTTTGATTATAGAATTTGATTTGATTATATGAGTATTACACATGATAAAAACCATATCAAACCACATCAAATGAGCAGAAATGTTAAAAAACAGGGGTTGAATTACCCCACCCACCATATTACACTTATATTAAGATTAGAAATATAATAGTTCTGTTTACTTTTCTATTACAACATATAAATATTATTTTAACAGTGTTGAGGTTGTTGTGATTGGACTTAATGACCTAGCAACATACCATATGGTAGTACAAATATATACGTTACTTACTTTCAAATGTATTAATATTTAATGCAGTACTATCTTTAGACCATAGGCTGCCAAATCAGGTTTGTAGACTGTAATTTTCTAAAACCACATTATGCTAGTCACATAATAAAATATATTAGCTCTTTAGCGGTCTAGGCTGCGATAGCAACATTCACTACGTTACCCTAAAATAATAGGGAATCCTATAGTGTTATTATATCAAATTATTCCTTATTCTTACATTCTTACTTACATATCAATATTTTCTTTTAATTGAAAGCAAATGTTTAGCAATATGACTTACCTAATTTAGACACCTGTTATTACAGTTATATACGTTACTTTCTATTAAATACAATATTTTAATACAATAACAGCACTATATGAGTTTACACTACTAATGTATGTAAATTACTGTCATTGGAGTGCCCAGTAATGAGAGAAACGATCAATATTGTATTATTTGACAAAACAAGTAACTAAGAATAAAACCCAACAAAGCATTACTGATAAAAAGGAAGAAACTTAAACCTAAATCACATAAAACGCCATTTCAAGTCAGAGTGTTTTATCAACTATATAAACAGCAGTTTTAGAAACTTCTTATATTTTATGATCAAATTATGTTTTTTAAATGCTTACATGATATCTTTTTATCTCTCTGAAACATTTGTATTTCATTCTTTTTGTATTTAGAATGATATGTACAAGCTATTTTAACTGGCTACAGCTTAAGTTAAATGAAACATCGATATAAAACATTTGTAGTTGCTTTGTAAGCCACCAAAATACATATAATTATAGCTTATCAGCTATCGACTACAGCAACTATATTGATAACATTCAGTGACTAATGCGAACTCAAAACTCCTAAAATTACCGTTGTCATTTCAAACAAAAAACTGTGTTGTTTTTTTCATCGTAACGGTTACTGCCCTACATATTGCACCCCTATCCATATGGTTATAACCGCTTTATATCCTAAGCGTATCCAGTTTGGTGAAAGAAGAATACAATTTATTTTAGCAACATATACAACAAGAGTGGTGACGAAAATCGCCACACTTATCATATGCTTTGTCTGGTTCTTTAATGTTGTGAAGCATTGCAACAGGACAGATTTTGTTCTAAAGCTTCTTTTGGGTAATGCATTTGAAATATATAGGCTTATTACTTAGAAAAACTCTCTAACGTTGTAAGTAAATATATTGTAGCCATTGCAAAATGTATAGACTCCAATAAATTATTGGTAGTTTTGTTATGCATTATTTCTATCAATCAGACTTAGCCTAAGCGTGACATTTTGTTCATATAAAATCATTTTGATATTTAGCATGTCAAATGAGAACATAATAATTCATACAAAAATGATATCCAATTCATCCTTTGCAGGTTTCAAAGCAAACTAAATTGATTATAGATAGTAAACAACTAATAAAACAAATGAGCAAGCACATTTGATTTTGGCTCATAACCCAGTGTTGAGCAATGATGGAGCAGGCGAGTCTGTGAAAATGTGTAGTTAGACACAACAGAACCTTTGCTGCTCATATACACAAAGTGTGTAGATGAAGACACAGGCCAAATTTTAGAACGCTATCTCCGCTGTATCAGTATGGGTGCTAACAGATGCATTTGCAATATGCGATAAGAACCAACATCTCTTGTGCTGCTCCGAAATTTCATTTGAGCTTGTATAAATTACATAAAATGCGTTCAACATTATTTTTCTCATCTAAAGGTAACGAAATACATACTTTTACTACTATCAAAGATCAAATCTACATGGTATTGAATATTTGATATACATAACACAAATGAAAATAGAAACACTGCTTTATCAACCTCTGAGATTTATGATAACCTTAATTCAATGTACGAGTAAAAGAAATATGATTTCTTATGTTGTTGATTGAAAAAAGGAAGCAAGGCAAATACGATATGTATATATACTTTCATTATTTCATGTGCTATTTCTAGACATAATATGTCAGTCTATCATTTGGGACAATGACTGTACTGAATTAAGGCCCTCTTAATGCTAATGTTTGTTTGAACAGTCGATTTTTTTTTGCATGTGTCCTTAATCAATACCCACAACATTTTTGGGCGCTTTTACAGAATTTCTTATTTACGAGATGGGCAGTCTTATCAGAGCCTTTGCTGCTCACATGTAGTGCATTTGTTTACTGTCTGAGAAGGAAAACTTTTCTGAAACATATTATAGTAAAAAAAGCTGTGTTGATTTTGATTTTATCCTACTTATTCATTAAGTCAATATACTGGTGAGTTTACAATTCATTCTAATGTTTTATATGCATATAACGCTTTGTTATCAAGGATTCTATTTACAAGATTCCTGTAATAATTTGGCCATACCACATTTTGTATAGTGGTAATTAGCATCAGCTATATAAGCATCGTTTGCTAAATCTAACTTAGATCTCATGACTGCATGTTTTATAAACATTTAACTTTTCCATCAAACATTCTAAAAGAACCTTGTAAAATCTATTTGACATTAACTACTTGAATGTTATCAGGTATAATTCAGCCTGACAATTCTGACTGATTAAGTTTTAAAGATTAAAATCGGTTTCATAAATAACAATCAACCTGTTTCCTTGAATATGATCATATCAAATGAGACCATTGCCATTTTGTAAAATCAACCATTATACCTGATTTTCCCTATTTTTAAGGAAATGTTTTCTTCTAAATAAAACATCTCCTTATAAAGTGTTATTAATTAAGCAAATGATCAGAAGTACTAAGTTTGTGTGATATGCAGCTTCATTAATTAAACAATAAAAGGTATGCTGAAAATAAACTAAAATCAGTTTAAAAGCTAAAAACAAGTAATGAGTCACCCTCTGCATACGCTTAAAGATGTCAGTATACAATTTGATTTTTGTGACAGTCTCTTTAAAATAACTGATAACAGATACATATAATTCATAATATCTAATGTAACATATATCAAAGTGTATTCTACCAACTCTTAGATGATTGATTCTATCTGAAATGTAAGCAAAGGAAATTTGTATGCTACCATCTCCCTAAAACATTTAGTAATTAGCAGCTTTTTACGTAAATTGACCTCGATATACAAGGAAATAGCCCATATCATGTTACTGACTATGTTTGTATAATGTGAACAACAGTAAACTGAGTACACTAAATATTTTTTAAATAACTGATCAGATTTCTTTTAATTAAGTAATTTATTCAGATCCACATCCACATATATATAAGCTTTTCAGGCCAAATTTTAATCTGTATTTGGACAAACATAGGTTCTTATGATATATTTTATAAGGTTATATATGTTACTTTGATATATTAGACAGGAAATGGGAATGAATTCTTCTACTGTTATTAAAGAACTATCTTTTTATTTGTTATGGGTTTTAAAATCTTTAACTTTGGACAAATCAAAATGAATATATTGTAGATAAAAATGTTCAAAAATTTACTATTTCACAAATGTAAATGTGTGTAGATTTATCGACTTTAGTGTATAGATATCGTTTCTTGAAAATAACTGATAATTATTTTAGGACAAACTGGTATCTTGTTATAAATTTAACACAAAACCAGTTTTGAAATGAAATAAAATACCAGATGATCTATAAGATAAGGAATTTAGCAAAATATGTAGCAAGCCTCAAAGTTTGTAATGTATGTTACATATTTCCGTACAAGCAACAAAATGCTACTTTACACCAGAAACGATGTTATGTATAGCTTTTCAATCGTGTTAATCCATCAAATGCTCAAATATGGATTTTAAAAGGTAATAGATAGCATAACATGATAACTTTAAAAGTGAAAAGGTTCTTACTATATTCAAAATTTAATTCGGGATCATCATATATTCAACAGCTTATAATCTTAAAGTATTTATGATAGAAACAAGCTGCTTGCAGTTTTGAAATAGTCAGTTAACGGCTGTTTAGGAACGTGGTATCTAAAACCCAAATACTCATTATAAAGCTTATTGAATGAAACTATTGAACACATTTTTAATGATTTCATAAGGTGTAGCTGGAAATTTAACGTAAATCTCATTATAACATAAAGGTGTGGTTCTGGAAGCAAACAGTTTATTTTGATGCATGTTTACTGGTTCAGTTTGTTATGAATGTTAGAATAATACTAATATATTGTAATAGAAATTTAAGCAGAACTATTGTGTTTCTAATCTTAATATATTGGTGGGTGGGGTAATTCAACCTCTGATTTTTAACATTTCGGCTCATTATTTATGATTTCATATGTGTTTTATAACATATGTATAATGTGTATTACTCATATAATCAAATAAAACTTTATAATCAAACCATAAAGGACTTAAAACAACTGCTGAAGAAGTGACCCATTGAATAAAAATGATCTTCAATGGTCACTTTAAGCGTTAAAGTGATCATTTTAAATCGAAAATATGAACACTCCCCCATGAGATAGGACTTGCAACTTTTAGTATGTGATCACAGGCATATTAATATAGCAAACAAAACTAATGGCATTTCTGTTGCAATTAGTTCAAGGTTAGCCTATTTTTGAAGCCCCACCGACTAGTCTAATGGGTTGTCCGCTGTACGTGGAGATCACTCACGAGCTTTAGCGAGTGGATTTTCTCCCGTACAGGTGGACAATCATATATATAGTATACATATGTACATGTAACAATATTATCACTGTGGCATGACTGGCTAATAAGGATTTCAAAATTTCGTGATTTTGGACATTGTAAGTCTTGCAAATGCGTCGCACCATTTTTCAGTAGCTTAAGGTTTTAATCAACCATACGATGAGTTACATTGCAAGCCTATGATATCTTTGTAAACTGGTTCTCTGTTGAATTGAAACGCCTGTTAATATTAGAAGTTTAATCAAATGATGATTACGTTTGGACGTCGTTTTTCAAGCATGAAATCTCTATCACATCTGTCACATAACCAATCGTTTTTATAGGCGTATGATGCATGAGGAAGATGAAAAACAACCAAACGAAAAATCACATGCCTATCATTTTAGCATTACTTACAACGGATGAGAATTTTGCTTACTGACCCCTCCTGCAATTCTTGCTCTCCCCAAGTGCATATTTAAAGGATGGCGTCTGTAAATTCGTGGTTTCATTTGCCTAAGATCCTGTTCTCATAATTGCTATTGAAAGTGTTCGATATTGCACAAAGATGAGCACAAAAGGATGCGAAACATAGGAAATTGCTAAACTTATTGTGTATGGTTACACACTGAGTTACACATTGAGTAGGCGGCGATTCACAGGCATATTCAAATCAAAACTGCTTTTTGTTTTGTAAAATTACACCATTTAGGGATCGATAACGTTGTTTTTGGCATTCAACAATCATCACTTTCATATTCAGAAGCATTCTTTTTGGCGATCATAAACGTATTGTTTTATACAAATAAGTGCGTTTACGATCACCGCTTACCCAGTGTGAGTTAGCCATTATTTTGCAAACGCGTTTGAATAAGGCCCTGACAGGGGAGGGGTTGAGGGGTAGGAGTTGAGGAACTTAGGTTTTTATTTTGGGAGAAAAAAGGTTTCTGATCTTTGCCATCTTTCTTACTCTGTTGAGATGGAAAACAGAACTAAGTAAGGGTGCATCGACTGATAAATATGCATACCTGTGATCTATGTTTTGAAGATGAAATAAGAAATATATCACATTTTTCCTTCTGAAAGTTTTTATTTTCAAGTCGAAGTGTTTTTTTCCATATTTAATATTATGCATTTTTCACAATGATATTCTATCCTGATGTACTTATTCTTTCAAGGGTTTTTGTCAAAACCAATATAGCAAAATGATTGTGGTCAAATGTCGGTCTTTACAACACACCTTGATTACCACTTTTGATTTTAACTTAGCTTTAACAAGCCTTTAATAATCTGGAAAACTATAGCAAACTACAGATCATTTCAATGAATATTCTGAGGAAATTTACTTAAACACAAATACTTCTTCAAATTTCTGGCCGAAAAAAATACAGTATAATACATCCTCTTGCGTTTGGTTACGAACAAATTTAACTGATAATCTGTATACGAATTATAATCAGTGTATTTGTTTCTTGAAAAAGGCTATAATTTGAGAAGAATTGTTTGTGTATACCACTAACATGGTCTTTTTGGACTAGCATGTTAGTGGATTACAATGCCTAAGGAAGGATTCAGATTTGCTGCCAAAGTCTAATAAAACCTCAAAACACTTACATCAAATGGAAAAAAATTCACAATCAGAAATTAAATCAGCCGGTCGGAAACCCTTCTTGTTATCATTTACACATTCTGATTTGTTTATAATTTAGTTTGCTTCGATCCGTCTTTCCAAAAATTTGAAGATTTAATCAATTTTTAATCAATGGTTAAATCCAATAGAGAGAGTGTAAAATGTTCCGGCAGAAAAAGTAGGTCCTTACAGAGATTGAGGCGCGTTTTGTTATACACATATTGTAAAAAATATATAGAAGCACAGTGGCTAATGATAGAGTGCTGGACTTGAGATCGAGATGTCCCTCATTCGAGCCTCACCTGAGGCAATGTTTTGTGTCCTTGAGTAGGATACTTAGTCCTCTGCTAAGCACTGTTTCAACACAGGACACGTCCTTATATGACTTTAAAATGTTGACCAGGCCCCACGGTTATAACAATAATTTCATGCTCTACTCAACTGAGCATGAGATTTCATCAATAAAATGCTGAAAACTAAAATATTTCTGGCTTCAAATATCTCAACTGTGGTATTATTTTGCTGATAAATGTTAAAATGCCAACAACTGTTATCTTAACATTTAGGAGGAGGATACGTTTTATGCTTAGTTGAGTTGAGCATGAAAAAAGTTCTACAACCACGACGCCTGGCTTTTTCAAAATCGGCATACATGTACTATATCGAGCCCCAGTGCGACAAAAGTCAACGTAATCACAATTACTAGTATTGTCCGATTTTATTAACCTGACACAGGCATAATTTCACGGTTAGTGCACAAGATATTTTTACCTTCCGTCGACTTTCGGTATTTACCGTAAGCTTAACAGGAATTTTGCAATTACTTGTGCAGATAATGAAACGTTTTGTACCGTCCTACTGACTAGTCAAACGGTTATGATACAGAGTTTACAACCAAAAAGTCGTGAGTTCGAGTCCACGTGTGTGCGTGTTTTTTGTGTTTTTTTTTATCTTTATTCGATTTGTTAAATTTCATTTATTAAAGACGTCCACTACTTCTGAGGAATGAATTTTAGGATCATTCTATTTCAAAAGATTGATATGTAACGCGTAAAATGACCCAGTCTGTCCGAAACATCTTCAGAGATCATTGGAAAATATTGTTCCATATTATAGCCAAAACATATGGTTAAAATGTATTCCCGATACAAGTTGTTTGAACTTAGTTCAGTGGGAAAACGTCTTAATAAAAATATGCAGCAAGTTTTGGCACTATGGCAAAACAGATTTTTTTTTAAATATCTGCAATTACTTTAAAAATGTGTCAAAAGCACAGGGATTCAACTTCACATATCGAGCGTACGGTAAACGTTCTCGGTGAGGGTCCTACAAAAATAACAATAACAAATGCAAGTATAGATAAACAAATAACTTTGAAGCGTGACTTTATTTACAAAATTGAAATTACGGATCTAGAAATGGGGGTTTCAGGCGTTTTATTACGTATACTATTCTATTTTGAAGCATGCATATGTTCCAGACAGACTGGCTCAGTGTATGCGTTACGCATCAACCTTTTCAACATAATGATCCAAAGGACATTACTCAGGGGTCGTGGTACATCTATAATAATGAAGTTAAGCGAATCAAATAAAGAGGTAAATTACAAAAAAAAATTACGTGGATTCGAACTCAGGACCTTTCGGTTGTAAACTCTGTACCAAAACCACTTGACTAGTCAGTAGTACAGTACAAAACGTGTATTTTCTGCATTAGTACTTGCAAAATTCTCGTAAAACTTACGGTAAATACCGAAAGTCGACGGAAGGTAAAAATATCTTGTGCATTAACCGTGAAATTATGCACCTGTGTCAGGTTAATAAAATCGGACAAAACCAAGATCAGCCTATGCGGCACCAGCTAGTTTTAGAAGAGTCTTCCCTGTCAAAATGAGACTACCTTCTAAAAGCACAGCGAATACTTTGATCTTACTGAGCCATGCGTTGGGTTTGTCATGCTGTGGACCCTTTCAATTCGTAGTTGTTTATGTCTCTAAAATAAATTATGGCAGAGTTCTTAAAGTGATTGACTTCTTAAGTGGGCACAGAAGGGCAATTATGTGGTTTATATAAATGGTTACTAGAGATTCCGAACAGACAATAAACTGCCGACATATTCCAGCTTTCTACAAATGACACCAAAAGAACTCTCAACCCTTTACCTACTGGGTAACTTTCCATGTTTTGTCGTCTTCTGCTTTTTTAATTTCAACTTTTTCGAAAAAATATTTCAGGAATACCATCAGAATGTCAAACAGCTTGGATCCAGAACAGGCCCGACATGTATTACGGGCCACGAGGGTAATGATTGTCAATCACTGTCTGCAGAACAGCCATTTATCTAATTATATTGAATGATGCACGTTACAGTGTCTCGATATAGGTTAATGCTTAATTCAACGGCTTCTGCATAATTCTGCCTCGTCGCGTGAAAAGCTGACGTTGTAAGATTGCAACAGCAAAGGCGCAAATCATCCGCGCAGTCTGATCAGTGCCTTTGTAATTCGCATGTATACTACATGTATCTTAACTTACTTCATGCAAAATTTCAATATTCTAGCTAGTCTCTATAGCTGAGCAAGTTGGTTTGTGTCTTATTCAGTCTGAAACCCTATATGGATTGCCTATATGGGTATGACAAGGAAATGCTAGAATCACAGATCATATAGCAACGGTCGAATATTACGTTTGAGCGGAAATCATACCGTGACGGAGTATGAAATGAGCGGAGAACCATGCAGTCAAAAGAGCGGATGGATAAAGCATTCAAATGAGCGAATTTTCCGGGTAGTGATCTTTAAATAAGTATTCGCTCAGTTGTATTACCTGTAATGACCAACATTGCACAGTCCTTAATACGTGATTTGGAGCGCATTACAGTGGCGAATCCAGGGGGGTTCAGGGGGTCAGCCCCACCCTTCCCGCTATTGAATATTCTATGAAAATGAAATAATTTGGTATCGATGATACCAAATTATTTAATTTTCATAGAATATTTAAGATAAATGAGATAAAATCCACAAAGCGAAACCAACATCTTTTATACAGGAATCCTTAAATCGCCCCTGCATCAGGATGTTTACCTGGAAAATTCGCTCATTTGAATGATTCAAGCAGCCGCTCTTTTGCCTTATGGTTCTCCGCTCTTTCGTAAAAATAAAGCTGCTCTTTCGTATTATGGATCCGCTCAAACGTGAATCTCCCACATCAACACACGGTACCAAGATGACGAGAAACTGGAACACAGACAATGTCATACTCCTAGAAAGAAAACACGTAAGATATAATAAGCAAGGAGACCAGCGGTATATCCCCAAGCGAGTGATTGTCAATCTATAAAGGGCACAAAGGTCCAAACCACAGAACCAGCCCTAAGCACAAACCCTAAAAGAAAGATAAAACAACAATAATAATTATTCAATGTACAAACTTGATTCTAACGTGGTGTATTTAAGGTTGGTTCTAACGCGGTGTATTCAAGGTACAAACTTAGTTCTAACGTGGTGTGTTCATGCTACAATTTTGGTTCTATTGCGGTGTATTCAAGGTACAAGCTTGGTTCTAACGCGGTGTATGCATGTATGTACAACCTTGGTTATAACGCGGTATATTCAAGGTACAAACTTGGTTCTAACGCGTTGTATTCAAGGTACAAACTAGGATCTAACGCGGTGTCAGCGCGTTAGAACCGAGTTTGCATCTTGAATGAGTATAGTAAGGTTTTGATAAAGTCGAGGTAAGACGTAAAAGTACTATTTTTTATTTCACCGAGAAATGTTATTAATCAAAGAAAATGATACAATTTTTGTTTCCGAAAGTGATTGTTGCGTTTCTTGTTCCCCTTAGTGCTTTTTGTCTATGTTAAGTACAAATATGATAGTTGAACAGCATTCACCATCAGACATTTTATATTAGAATGTATAGAGCGTAGACCCATAATAATCGCTTTATAATAGATCGGTGTTAAATTAACATCCCCAATAGGTTAATAGATTCCAGCATGCAACAAACGCCAATCTAGATGTCGCTCCTGAGACAATAAGGAAATATTAGACGTGTTGAATTACAAAATGTATCCCATATAGACCGATTTTCCTTTTTATTTGACATATACATATACGGCTAAACATGTGTTCAGGCCTCGAAAATAGCACTTACGAGTACCTTTAGGTGCAGGGCAAGTGAAAAATTTTGATACTTCTAGTATAAATTAAATGTTTTCCCATTTATGCCAATATTTTTTGTGATGCAGGGCAAGTGCCTATCTTAAGATATTTCGAGACCTGGTGTGTGTCTTGGGGGAGGGGTAAGAATTTCTATACAACATTTACCAACTTTAGCACAAATTATCTCGTTATGTGCAAGGTCTACACGGATGTATGTGGTATAAAAATAGTTATGCCATGGCTGTCCCCCTGTATGGGAGATAATCAACTAGCTAAAGCGTGTGGATTATCTCCACATGCAGGGGGACAAACCATTGTATAATTATACATAGCTCATGACACTGTCGTTACCTATTGGGATGTGAGGTGAATGTATGGTTATGAAACATACACGGGTTGTGGGGGATGGCTCTGTCCCTCGTGTGTACTCCGTAACTCATACAAGTCAATATATTTCCTAGCCGCGAATCTTACTTAGTAGCGTGACAAACGGAAATCCATTCAAGCTTACACAATCTGTTTCTGTGACGAATACGCCGCTTCATAAGATAACACTTTTTGGCCTCCATAAAAACGTTCTTAACTCAACTCTAGCATAGTGTCAAGAGAAAAACACTTTTTCCAGTGTTTGTCGCAGCATTTTTCGTGTGAAAATAGCGAATGATCTGACGAGTCTGCAATGCCGCCCTGGTTTGTCAGAGCATTCGCTGGTCATATGTGACAAGTACTAGTACATGTAATAATGTACCATTCTTTTAGAAATGCCAGCTTAGAAGTATTTGTTACTTGTCACAAAGACGATGAGTGGAGGCTCAGGCGAGCCTGGGCTTCCGCACAGTCTCGCCAGAGCCTGTATCGCCCACCCCATACAAATAGATACGAGATAGCTGCAGACCCAGACTAAATATCAGGTCCATATGCCCACTCGATAGCTGTTCACACACGTTGAGAGCGGTTTTACTTACTAATAGATGCAACACAGTCTATTTTGTCACGTTCTGGCTTTAATATGTTTTTGATGAAAGTAACATAGTATATGTAAATATAGCTAACAGAGTTATGCAAATGAGATGGCGACGCACTAAAATAGGGCACTTGATCATGAAACGTTCTCATAAATACGCAAAGAAACAATTTCTGTGGGCGTGATGTTGTGTCCGTACCGTGTAAATAACAATATTTGAGAAAACAAAGCTTTGTGAGTGCACGAGATGAAGAAAATAGATACATGTTTTGTTGATGTGTCTGTGTTTAAAGATTGCCAAAATGTCAACAATTTTTTCAGCAATGTCCCATAACAGTTGTTACGAGGTTTATTTTTAAGTTCGTAGATCTGTAAACTCATTGAAATCAGCGAAAGTAAATGCATACATTGTATATATATTTAGAAAGAATGAGCTTTTATCTATAGAAACTACTGCATAATGTATTACTTTAATGATTTTCAAAAGGCAAAGATATACATTGTACCTATATACCATATTCTAGAAAAGGGAAATGTGATAAAAATATGAGCCGCGACATAAGATTTCCAACAATGTGGTATGTGCGACCAGCAAAGCCTCAGATCAGCCTGCGCATACGCGCAGTCTGATCAGAGCCTTTGCTAGTCGCTTGAATAATCTATGACTTTTCAGCTACTGACTGAACACCATATGGAGTTTCTAAGCTTAAAAGGAGACTGCACAGGCTGCTCTGCGTCTACACTCGTTAAAATGCCACATTGTTGGAAACCACATGTCACGGCTCAAATTATTATGACAATGATGAACTGAACTTTAAAAACGATTGCATAAAAATGTTTATTTCCATACATGGCTTCTGAAACTTTGGCTGCAAACAGTATACTTAGTGTTACAGTGGCCATTATAGCATAATCGCAAAAGTATTGGATATGAAAGATTTATTTGGAACATAAGCAAATTGAACAGTAGGCATATACCATTTTATTAGAAAAAGATGATACAACAGGTTTTTGAATGTAACTAAATATGTTGGGTGTAAAGTATAATTACATTTTTCTTGTTTATAAGGTAGATGAAAGTGTAATGGTACCTCCATCCAAAAACAAAATAAATACGTTTTTTTTTATTAGAAATGAACTGCAAAACAAATATCCAAGGGTTGCTAAAATCCCTTTGTTTCGCCATGAAGCGTTACTTTAAGTATTACGAAAATACATTAAAATTGTTTTTGTGGCTTTTAACAGGTGTTGGATTCACTGCAATAAGAAAATGATGCAGATCTGATATTCATCGTTTTTTTTCCACCTGAGGTTGATATGCCCCACCCACTTTTTATAACAAGTGGTATGACAGCACCGGAAGTTGCCAGGTACACGCTTTAATCGAAATATCAATATAACCGCTGACATACGATCACAATATACACGGTATATAGACGCAAAGGAGCCTATCCGTGAAAAACTGCTTTTCCTGAGCCCTATCTGCTCCAGAAAATGAGCCTATCCGCCAAAAACTAGACATGGGGAAAGGAGATACATAGAATCTGGGCCAAACTTAGATTATTTACGATGTAAGTAACATAAAATCAAACGCCACGGGACTTTTAAGTCTCTGACTTGATGGATTTTGAAACATATGATAAGGCTGATATCAAGTCACGTCTACAAAAGTCAACAGAAAGTGACTGCTCTGTTTTCGGCGATTTAGTTTGCATTGGAAAATAAAGCAAAACTAAACAATTCAGTCAATTTTGCCGTCCTACACCACAGCAGAAAATGTTTTATGTTCCTTCCCTTACTTAAGGCGTCTGGTTTGCTTTTAAAATTGATTTTCCATAGAAAAGAAGGGTCATGTTTGAAAACAAGATGGCTAAGGAGCCTATACGTTGAGAGAAAAATGACCATTTTGTGGCACATGATAATGAGCCGTACCCGTGGCACAGGAGCCTATATGTTTTCAACTAAGTGCCATGGGAGCCTATCGGTTATAAAAATAAGAAATAGCATATAGGATCCATAGCCAGTAACCATAAAGGCTCCTTAGCCAAAGACAAATAGGATCCCTAGCCAGAATATTTTCTTTTCCATACCATTTATAGAGAGAATAACGTATAATTTGGTCTGTGAAATGCATACAAGTCATTTTCCACATAAAATTCTTTACAAAATAACAAAAAATAATTGCGGGAATAGCCCAAACTGTTCGAAAAAGTTTGTTTTCTTTGTTGTGTAAATCGTCTGTGGACGTCACCGCAATGAAGAGTGTGTCACGTTATAAAAAATCTGCATCATCAACGAACGTGTGACTGTTTGATTTTTGTCTTATAGCTTCTCTGTTGTTCCGTTGCATTGCCCTTTTCTTCATGTAGTTAATGGAATTTTACTTACCTTTTGATGTCACTGTCTATCCCTAAGCTTGTTTTTAGCTAGTAAGCTCCTTTTCTGGAGCGGATAGGGCTCAGGAAGCAGTTTTGAACCGATAGGCTCCTTCGCGTCTATATACCGTGATATAATAATAGGCTATGCTCTTAAAATATATCCATGGTCGTAATTTTAACACACTTGACTGTGATTATTTTGGTATACTGAATGGTGATAGCAGAGTAAATAGCATGCTTATATTTAGCTATACTTGCCTATGAATTGCGTGTGAACGAATAACTTTCATGGTGCAAACTAAAATTCGGCTTGTACCAAATCGAATGACATTTAATAGTGTCTAATTCTATGAATTGATAAGAGTGTGAAATTCTATTCGGCTTAAGTGGGTTAAACTTTGCCTGGTACCGGTCTATTGGAAGAAAGAAATGGCGACACTCCCAAACTGTGCATTCAATATGTAATTTCCATTAACCTTGAAATTCTGCTGCGATAATTGTTTTTTCAGAAATCTTCCAATATATATATGTATTGAGAAAAAGTAATTTTACCCGTGATGAGCAGAGAACACCAGCCAATTACGTAATCATACCCTATGAATGAGCTGCATCATGCGAAATTCTACTAAACCCATTTAAATGTAGCTCCAACTGGACGAGTCCGTTCCCCGTTTTAAGCGTGGTTGAGTGGTATTTTTCATTTTCGTTCAAATTTTAATAGACCATTCTATAAGCTGTGGAGACCCCTCAGCCACTAAACTATTTGCCTATGTCCTATAAGAAGAACGCTAGGCTTATATGGGTAAATGTCATTTACGAACAGCAAATGCGCAGATCAGCCTATGTCATGGTCTGATCAGCGCTTTTCCTGTTCGCTGCCGCCTATATAGTATGAGACCTCCCTTTGCTTAATTCAGGATTTCAACGCTGCAGCTTGTTTCTGTAGCTGAGGAGGCTGGGTTGAATCTTACCTGGTCGGAAATTTCGAAGACACACGCAGAAGTTAGTGTATGGACTGAAGATAATCCACGTACAGACGCAAAACCATACAACAGCTTGCTTATTGCACCAGCACGCAATTGCACTTTTTGCATTGTGAGATATTTGACGTTAACCCATTTATGCCGAGTGGAATTCCCCACTGTTATGATTTGGACGAGTCCATTTCCAATTTAAGAGTTGTTGGGTGTTTTTTTTTATTTTCTATTATGTTTTAAAAGAAATTTCTGGAAGCAAACAGTGGAGAACCTGATCAGCTGATCTGGCTTTGCACTGTTTGCCGATATCCAACAAAAAGGACGCTAGGCTCATATGGGTTAAACATCAATGTAAGGAGCAATAAATTCGCATGACGTGGCTCCGATATATGTATATGGATCAAATTAAAAAGATACAACCGCGAAAATGTGCAAAATATATAAGCAGATAAAAAAGCGCAAGAGTTGAAGTCTGGCAGAAAAATGTAAAAAAAATACCTACATGATGAGCAGAGAACACCAATCAATCACGTCATCATACCTTACAAATACATGAATATGGATCAAATTTAAACGCATATTACCGCAGAAAATGTGCAAAATATAATTGTATTAACCAAGAAAAAGCCTGGCAAAAAATGTAAAAAATATTACCCTGCATGATGAACAGAAACACCAATCAATTACGTTATCATAGCCTATAGATACATGAATATTGATCAAATTTAAACACAAACAACCGCAGAAAATGTGCAAAATATATAACCAGATGAAAAGCAGAAGAAATAAAGTAAGAAAGAAGGCAAAGCTCAGGAATCGATACAATCAAACACCACAACTGATCCAGGATACCAATGGGAAACTGACAACGTCACAACTAGCCATCACAAACGAGAACCAAGAGGTCAGCCCTTTCCCAGCAGGTGACCACAAGGCATCAATAAACAGACGCGCACGAAAGCATAGCAAAACAAGACAGAAATAACATAAATGATCCACAAAAGAAGTACCGCCTTGGAACGGTCAGTAAAATTATTTTACTGGAGGGCTTAAACCGGTTTCACGGCGCGTCAACCTTACCCTTAGTTCAGATTGTATCAAGACACATAGAAATTTGGTTTGCATGAAAGACCCCTAACTTATCAATGCATCATCTCCTAGAATATATAAATCAAGATATTTAAAAATCATTTAAAAGTACAAAATTGTGCAAAATACCACATTCATGTTTGTATGTTTCATATTATTGATTGCAGCAACAAAATAAAACTTCCACAGACAATCTTATGTTTGTGGTGTGTAAAAGAAAATGTCCTCGCTTTATACGAGGGGAGTTCAATAAGTCCGTAGAATTGGGTATTTTTCTGTACAATTCAAGATTTCTTTTTAATATTATTTTTGTGCAGTGTAGTAAACCTGTGCCAGTTGAATGATAACAGCTGTTTAGTCACCACGTACATTTTTTGCTCTTACTTTTTTTTGAAAACCTGTACCCATAGTCAAAAATGGAAAGTCAGATTTTTCAGTATTTTTCTGTTTCTTTTCCCATTTCAAATAGAATATACTGTAAGCAAACAGTGAAAACTCTGATCAGACGCCACAATATGCGGTGTCTGATCTGGGTCTGCAATGTTTGTCTTTGTCCCATAAAAAGGACAATAGGTGTGTATGGATTAGTTAAACCCCCATTCCACTGGACGGCGATGCCGCTACGATTCGAAATTTTGGTCAAAATGACACGAATCGTAACATAAACGGCAAGAGCCCAGTAGAAGCGCCAAGGTCGTAGTAGAAGCGTATCGGAATTTCAGATTCTATATAAAAGGGATACAAAAGCGCAATGAAAGCGTAGCTCCATCGCCAAGGTCGTAGCAAGGTCGCAGCTACATCGCCATCAGTGTAGACTAAGCGTAGCCAGATCTTCATTGTCGTAGCGGAAGCGTAGTAGAAGCGTACTGTAGGCGTCAAGTCCCCAAATCGTGTGGCAGTCATCGCTTCCGCGGCGATTTGGAATATTTTTAGAGAAAATTCTAGATCGCCATGAGCGTAGCGGAATCGCCGTCCAGTGGAATGTGGGGTTGAGGTGACACTGTATTTTAAAAAAGTTTTTCCCTACTATAGGACAGAAAATGAATCCTACAATTTCATGCGAGCTTCGGAAGCAGACTGTCTGGACTTGCATACCATCAGCGCTTTGTATATCTTGTTTACAAGCTGCCAAATGCCTTCCGACAAAAACGTAACGTTGACAACAATATCAACGCTTCATTCAGGCAGAAAACTAGTCTAGACGTAAAGCTGTCGGGATCATATAAAAGCTATGAATATCGGGAGCAAATTAGTCTGTTTTGACAAAATGATATGGAAAGTATGGACCTTGAAAATTACAGTGAATCTTCAAGGTTTGACAAGATAACGGCTTCTCGGTTACTTTAATGCACAGCCAAAATCATATCATTTAATGATACAGGATTAGAATTTCCTCAAGAAATCCTTGTAGCATGACCAAGATGATGTTATGCCCACATACACCAAATGCCTTAAAGGTATCATAAAGGTGCTTACCTTTAAGGTTGGTATATCTTACTGGGGACTTAATCCCTACAAAACTCTTTGACAGAATGACGGACCCAGTTTGAAATCATCTTTTTTATAGAGTGGGGGAATAACTGTGCTTCCAGGTTTTAAGTGATCCCCGTTTTTCTTTTATTTAACAAATTTAATCCTTTACTAAGACGAAAGACATTTAGCATTGAGATGTAAATGCACACCGCGTAACTAAAACTGTAAATCTGAGTAGTTTAAGTTTTCTTCCCCTTGTGAATGTACCTATTTTCGCCTTAAATTAACATTTATGAGCAGGATAAATTTCGTGCTCAGCTGAGTTGAACATGGAAGCAGTTTTATAACCATGGGGCCTGTGAATCTGTAGAAGATAGTATATACTGGCAGACTTTAAAAACACTGCACATAGTTCCCTTCTAGCCTTATTTTTATACAATTCTTTCTGTTGAAGCTTGCACTCTTAACCAGTCATGTGTTAATGCCAGCCTTTTTCGTGACGTTATTCCAGTAAAACCACTAGAACTGGGATAGCCTAGCACTGCATTGTGTAGATATAGGGAACGATGTAGTAAAAATCCTTTGCTAAAATGTTGTAACAAAAAAGTAACTGAGTATGATCAGGAAATACCACATTTACATACTGCAGACCAACCCACGGCACCGTGAGGAAGAGCCACATAACATTTATAGTAACAATACATTTGTAAGACAACACAAACAAAGCAACCAGCTTTCTCTTCTTCTTCAAGATGATTGCAAAACTAAATGGACACAAAGTAATGCTTAATAAAACAAAGACAAACACAGAACTTACATGAAGTTACACGTAGCCATTGACCAGTCTTTGAAAGCGTATTTCCCCCGAAAACACCCATCTTATTTTCTTTTCAGTGAAAACTGTTCAACTACTGTATATTTTTGTATGTTTATGATTTGTACCCCGGTTAGAGGTTTGGCGAATCAATAAAAGTATTAAAACATTTTAACCTTTTTATTATCTGCAACAGAAATTTAGAAAACAACTTTCAACTTTACCTGCAAGTCAAACATTCAATTGACGCGTGGGTGGAATGAGCGCAGACCAAACTACAAAATAAGCCAATCAGAATTCGGGTATGTCCTTTGACCCTTTTCATTCTGGACACCAGTAAACAGAAAGTTTTGTTTTGCATTAGGCGGCGTTGCATCATCAGGGTCTGCACTGTTTGCCAAGATAAACACAATCTTAAGGGCATAAATAAACTTTGACCAGCAAACCCTTAAAATACAAAATGTTCTCAAATTACCAACTTACAATTTCATTTTCCAATAAATTTTGCCTTATCAGTCTGCCTGTGGCATTTTTGCCAGATCGTATCATGAAATTATAGAAGAAAATGAATCATGTTTAATATCTCAAATAGGATTTCAAGTGCCAAATTCGGTAAGAAAACATGTCTCATCAGAGTTACTGAAATAGCATTTCAGAAGAATTCTCAGTGGAATTGTTCTTTTAAAGCATCGAGTAAAGCGAACTCATTGTGACGCAACTGTACCAGTTTTTATAAACACCAAACACAGTATTTTCTGAATGTACTTCATCCCTCACCACTGGCACTCATCATATTGCATAACAAAACAAGGTACTTTTCTGAATCAACTCCATCCCTCACCACTGGCACTCATCATATTGCATAACAAAACAAAGTATTTTTCTGAATGCACTATATCCCTTACCACGGGCACTCATCATATAGCATAACAAAACAAAGTATTTTTCTGAATGCACTATATCCCTTACCACGGGCACTCATCATATTGCATAACAAAACAAAGTATTTATCTGAATGTACTATATCCCTTACCACGGGCACTCATCATATTGCATAACAAAACAAATTATTTTTCTGAATGTACTATATCCCTTTCCACGGACACTCATCATATCGCATAACAAAACAAAGTATCTTTCTGAATGTACTATATCCCTTACCACGGACACTCATATCGCATAACAAAACAAAGTATTTTTCTGAATCAACTCCATCCCTCACCACTGGCACTCATCATATTGCATAACAAAACAAAGTATTTTTCTGAATGCACTATATCCCTTACCACGGGCACTCATCATATAGCATAACAAAACAAAGTATTTTTCTGAATGCACTATATCCCTTACCACGGGCACTCATCATATTGCATAACAAAACAAAGTATTTATCTGAATGTACTATATCCCTTACCACGGGCACTCATCATATTGCATAACAAAACAAATTATTTTTCTGAATGTACTATATCCCTTTCCACGGACACTCATCATATCGCATAACAAAACAAAGTATCTTTCTGAATGTACTATATCCCTTACCACGGACACTCATATCGCATAACAAAACAAAGTATTTTTCTGAATGTACTATATCCCTTACCACGGGCACTCATCATATAGCATAACAAAACAAAGCATTTTTCTGAATGTACTATATCCCTTACCACGGGCACTCATCATATAGCATAACAAAACAAAGCATTTTTCTGAATGTACTGTGTCCCTTACCACGGACACTCATCATATAGCATAACAAAAGAAAGTATTTTCTGAATGTACTATATCCCTTACCACGGGCACTCACTCATCATATAGCATAACAAAACAAAGCATTTTTCTGAATGTACTATATCCCTTACTACGGGCACTCATCATATAGCATAACAAAACAAAGCATTTTTCTGAATGTACTGTATCCCTTACCACGGACACTCATCATATAGCATAACAAAACAAAGCATTTTTCTGAATGTACTGTATCCCTTACCACGGACACTCATCATATAGCATAACAAAAGAAAGTATTTTCTGAATGTACTATATCCCTTACCACGGGCACTCATCATATAGCATAACAAAACAAAGCATTTTTCTGAATATACCTGACACTCATTATATTGCATAACAAAACAAAGCATTTTTCTGAATGTACTATATCCCTTACCATGGGCACTCATCTTATTGCATAACAAAACAAAGTATTTTTTCTGAATATACCTGACACTCATTATATTGCATAACAAAACAAAGTATTTTTCTGAATTAACTTCATCCCTTACCACGGGCACTCATCATATTGCATATCATAGCAAGGACCAAATACAACCCCCCCCCCCCCACCCCACAAACAATGGAACCAGCCATAGACAATGAATCAACTTGCAAGAGCAGAACTTCCGCCTTAGAACGGACACAAACCACTACAGCCTGTCTTCAGGCCCTGTATTAAGGCATCTAACTGAAAGTTCTATAACTACTACGGAGATAAATGTATGATGCTTTATTTATTCCCTATTGTTCAGGACACAGTAAATAAAACAGTCAGTGGAAATGTTTACAGGGGTGTATATGCTTGTATATGTATGTGCACATATTTTACTTTTTTCTATTTAATGGTTTGATACCAGTCTAAGACCGCTAGTGCTCTACATGGTGTTACAGTAAAACCTGACTTAAGCGGCCACTCAAAACAAGAACAAAAATTGGTTTCAAGACCAATTATCGCTTAATGTAGGTTAAAAGCATCGCAGAATGCTCCAATACCTTTAACCTCCATTAAGCTATCATCTGCCTTAAAGTCTTTTTTGAGTGACCGCTTAAGACAGGATTTACTGTATATCACCCCAGACGAAAACGTTCATCTATTTTAAACCTTTACCTTATAGAGACACCTTTTAACACTTTTGCAAACAGAGCAGACCCAAATCAGACAGCTCACGTATGAGCTGCCCGATCAGGGTCTACTCTGTTTGCTTATTGAAATATGATTAGATATGATCCTACACTAGTGGACCTGACAAGTAATTTCCTTATTCTATGTACAAACGTGAAAGTTTATTTATAAACTTAGTCATAGTGGGTGGAGCTTAGCATGAATTTTCATTAAATAAAGGGTTAAAATTTTGGAAATTCCTGGTCATGCAGTATTAAACGTTAATTGGTCTTGAAAACCAATTTTCGGTCTTTTTGAGAATGGCCGATTTACACAGGTTTTACTGTATTGTTTATTGAAAATGCCCTGTATACTATAACTGATTAAATATATTAATGCGATTTCAAACATATTCTAGGCAATTTCCTATGGCGTAAGCCAAAGATGAAAAGATAGCTGTACGTCATTATAAGAACAATGACCCAATCAGATAAACGTCACAATTGTAAAATGATTTCCTTGGGAAAAATTGCCATACTTGATCTAACCATGCCCATTACAGTAAAGCCTGCGTAAAACGGCCACTCAAAAATAGACAAAACAAAAATCTGAATGACAAATAACAGCTTAATGAAGGTCGAAAGTATTGCGCAATGTTTTTGACCTGCATGAAGGTCGAAAGTATTGCAGAATGCTCCCCTTGGAACATTCTGCAATGCTTTTGACCTGCATTAAGCGATACTTGGTCTTGAAAACCAATTTTCGGTCTCTTTGAGAATGGCCATTTTACACAGGTTTTACAGTACTGTTTATCGACAGTATATATGCCCTGTACACTTTAACTGATTAAATATTAATGCGATTTTCTAACAAATCCTAAGCAATTTCCTATGGCGTAAGCCAAAGATGAAAAATTAGTTGTTAAGAAATTACTTACGTCATTATTAGAACAATGACCCAATCAGATAATAGTTTCGATAGATTCTCACAAAAGACATATGATGGAACAAAGATAAGATTTATCCTAATAGACCTATTGTAGCTTCCTAGAAATGTCACAATTGAAAAATGATTTCCTGCGGAAAAATTGCCATACTTGATCTAAACGCGCACATTACAGTAACGTAGGCGGCCCTAATGTCGTCATAGCCCTAAGGTCGTCAGTTTTCTTTTGGGATCGCTCTTTTCCGTCCAAATCATCGAACCTTCTTAGAGGGGGCATCATTTGAATGGAAATTATCTGCCCTATGGATTGATATATAAAGTACAGCCGCCCTATGAAAGGTGTCCGAGTGGTAGGCATTGAAATGGGGGTACCCAATTGCATGCAAAATTCTGAGTCTGTCGAGAGTTGAAGGCGATATTGATATCGATCCGTTGAAACAAAAAACTATACTGTACATGTACATCTGTCCCACATAAACACATGCGTTTTTACATGTACAGAAGATATCGAATTAGCCATAATTACGTCCTTTTGGCCGATATAACAACCTCTAACAGAAATAATAGGTTGAAAAGTGAGATGACGACTTAAGGTCCGGTCTGCCGACTTTTGGGCTTCAAGAAAATGAGTGATTTTTCTGCCTGTTTACTCACTTCGTCTCTTCTAAAACAATGATTTTTAACTCGTATTATACAACAGTCATTTGTATCTCCGACCCCTTAGAGGCCATGGATACCGGGGACATAGTGGGGCTTAAGTGTCGGGGCTTAACCTCTGATGCATCAGGGCAGTGCCGTAGATGTGCCAGGGTTTTCATTTTCCGCTATAATAGCCTCTACGGTCTGGTCAGCTCTTGTTTTCGCTGTCTAAATAGTATATTAAATGCTCATAATTGTCAATTCCTACATTTCAAGTCTCTGTAGCTGAGCAGGCCAGTTTGAATCAGTATAGGTTGCAAACCCTAAAAACATGGTTACTTATAAAGTGGCCCATGTAGATCAACCACATTCAGTACGCCTATGGGACTATTAACACCTGAATAAAGACATTCAATTTTCTACATGTACCCGACCAACACTGTCTCTCAGATATTCAGTTTAAGCAATCGCCGTACTATATATAAATGTACGCTCATGTATGTTTATAGGATCATCGCCCCCAAGTATACATCCAAACCACCACCACCATTTAGAACTTCATTACACACCAAGGACTGCCAATTTCGATACTGAGGGCAACAAAATACCCTAACAACCAGCAGCATACCCACTAAGACCTTTAATATGTCTTGTGAGCCCACCAATACCGCCACTCATACCTTCAATACGTTCCTTGGACCACCAATAAGGCACTTAGAACTTCAATGCGTCCCTTCGACCACCTACACCGTCACTCAATTAAACAACACGCCTACGACCGCGAGCATTGCCACTCATACCTTCAGTTCGTCCGTAGGACCACTAACACCACCACTGAGACCTTCAGTACGTTCCTTGGATCATCAACACTGACTCTCAGACCACGAGTGTATCCCTAAGACAACCTCCACCACCACTTAAACATATAGTACACGCCTACGACTACCAACGCTATCACTCATGCCTAGAACGCCCATACACCAGAGCACCAGCGCTCAGACCACCAGGACGACTTTGGGACCAAACACACATCCAGTTCGATAAATAAGCGCCACCACTCAGACATATACAGCGCTTATAGGACCACAAAAACACCACACATCGTTGACGACCTTAGGGCCTAGTCACTGACGACTTTAGGTCTTGGTGTCCTAAAGTCGTCAGACAGACCCCTCTTGACAAAATCGGTCTTTTAAAGATATTTTCGGGTGGGTTTCAAACCATTTTCTTTAGTTTATCGACTAGCTGGATGATTAAACTACCATCTGCTAAAGTCTATTCTTAGCCAGTGAGTGTCTCTTATCTGGGGCAATCGCTTAAATGCGTCAAAGTGACGACTTTAGGGCCGCGTGCGTTACAAGCTGCGTAAAGCGGCAACTGAAAAATAGACAAAAAAGATCTGAATGACAACAGCTTAATGAAGGTCGAACGTATTACAGAATGCAATACTGCAATACTTTTGACCTACATTAAGCAATAATTGGTCTTAAAATCATTTTTGGTCTTTTTGACAGTGGCCGTTTTCCACAGGTTTTACTATAGTTTGAATGTTGTCTTTACTGCTTACCATGTAGGTTTTTCTTGTGTCATTTAGACAAGCACATCATGGTGTCAGAACTAAAGTTGGCACCGTCTGTGCACATGGTGTCCAATTGAGGTCACAAATTCATTGGTAAACTTAAGCAGTGATGTGCACCTGAGGTGCTCAACAGGTGGACTAATGTGTAAACTTTACAAGTTCCATTCAGGCTCTACTGTTTTTTGGGGCCAATGCACGAGATTTCGGTACATTGCACATATGCGCTAATTCTTCTAATAAACGACCATGCACACGCATCCAACGAAGCAAGAGATCTAAAGTTTGGTCTGAGCTTTTATCTTCATTCATACTTTGTGTATGCGAGCAGCGAAGGTTCAGGCAGACTCGTCTGAACTTGTGCTGCTCACTGATGCGATAGGTACCGAACTAGCATGTACTGAGTCATTTAGGTTTGCTATCTAGTACATAAGAATTCTAAGGGCGGAAGGGCGTTAGTCTTTGCCACTGACTAAATGACATAGTGTACTGGTAGCTTTAATGGTAGAAAACGATTACGCAAGTCTCATGTCAAAATAAGTTATTTGAAGTAGACACTATTCATTCAATTCTGTCAAATTTAACCGAAAACTCATTTACACATTTGTGACATTTTTCATTCTGCTGGTTGCTTGAAGGGATAATCTTTACAATACACAGGATCAAGCCTCGTTTGGTATCCGGCTAAAAGAAGCAAAACTATTATGGAGAATGCCTAATGGGCTTAAACTTTCACAATTATAAGCTATATTATGGTTTAAACAATATTTTATTCGATAACACTATGAAAGCACATAGTAGAAGTAGGATTTGACATTAAGCTATATTCTTGTCACATGTGATTTCTACGTATTTAACCCTGAATGGCCTATTACAAAATTGAAAGCCTTCTGAACTGGGAATACAAGGTTAAGCTCCGCCCATTCATCCTTCAAACATCTTACTCTATCGGTCCTGTACATAGGCAGCTAACTCTATCGGTCCTGTTCATAAGACACTTTACTGCTAGATCTGTCTAATCTAATACGCAAATGGACAATATTGCCCAAAGCAAAGGATTCATCACTCAAAGAAATAATAATGAAAATATGCACAAATCCGGACTTTTAATAGCTTACCATTCAGCTCGATCAGGAAATTGCTTTACCTTTCTAATCCTGGCCTTGGGTGATTGGGAAAAACCTGCACAGATTGCCTTAAGGCATCAACACAAACAAAGTTGAAAGATCATTTCGTTGGTTTGGTAAATTGTTTCTAATGTTCATGATCAGGCATCAACTCTTGAAGATGCCAAATCAACCACAGCCTGATCATTCATAGCGGCAGGAACTTTGGTTTGTTATCCGACAAAAAAAGGTAAACGGACCCGCGATCATCCATAACCCACGTACTAGGCCAAATTGCTCTCGTTGGCCAGAGTAACTCAACCGTTATTCTTTTCACAAAAAACGACTGTCTAAGTGGTTGATGGCGGGACGTCCAAGGTTCCATTTGGAGAGGAATATTAGCGCACGGAAAAGACAGACTATTCAATTGTTCTATTAAGTAATTGCCGAAAATAACCGTTTTGCTTCCTCTATCACGCAAAAGCCAAATTTGTTATGCCCTTTATAATGCACATTTGTCGGTAAACAGCATTTAAGATAATAGGGACCAGTTCATGAGATTTTTGTAATTGCTTGAGTTTATGTTTTCGTCCCAATCACTAATATTTCAACAATATCGGGACGTTTCTCAAGTTGAACCAAGCTGTGGGGATAAAGGGTCGTGCTAACGGACACAACACTGTGCCTCCGGCGAAGTTCGAACCAGCACCTCCATCTCATGTGATAATGATGCAACAGCAGTACACATAAAAGTAAGTGAGTATGATCAGGTAATACAACAATCACAAACCGCAGACCATCCAACGGCACCGTGAGGAAGAGCCACAGGACATTTACAGTAACAAGACATCTGCAAATCAATCAGCTCTCTCTTTTCCTCGTAAAGATGATTGCAAAACTATAAAGGACATAAAGTAATGCATACCGAATCAAAGACTAACACAGAACCCGCACAAACAACGGGAGGTACATGAAACAAGTCATGTTTTAAGCAAAGTGGAAAGTAGACAGCCTAAAGCTAGTTCTAAATTTAAAACTTTAAAAACCATACACATTTCTTGTTGTTGGTTATTAAACATCATATGATATATTCTCTTAACTTCAACCTGGTAAAATTTTGAACAAAATAAATAATCCTGAGTTCAAAATTATTTTGCACAATTGGCCCTTGAGTTACTCTACACGTACATTGATTACATTCTGTGTGCATCTAATGAAACGTTCTATTATTTTTTAATATTGTAGTAGGCTAGTATGATAATGATAAAAAGGAAAATAAATTTGCTAATCAAGGTACATTGTATTGAAGTCTAGGTGAAGATTCATACGAAAATGCTTCTGCGATGTCACTAACACTTACTATGGCACGATCGCACGCTTGTGCGTTGCCGTATAAGAACGATTGTGTGTTACAATTTAAAATACACGAGTTTAGAAGTCACGTGTCACTGTGATGTTCTCGTGACGGTAAATGATGGGGCTTTTTCGCGTCTTGCAATTGCCAACCAAATCACGCCATTCGTTGAGCTGTCGAACGCGCAGGAGTTTTCCAGCCATTAAAACTGGTTTTATATGTAAAAGTTGTGATTTATTAACCGTAATGGACGCATAATGTAGACATACAGAACTGAAATGGTATGATTACGTGACAACTTGGACCAAAAATCAATGAAAGTCTAAGAATTAAGGCTGATTGTCTGACAAGCGTCAAGATTGTTCTGTAATCTTAGCAATTTTCAGACAAAATAATAATGTGTTGTGAAATTAAAACGAAATTGAGTTAATGACTTATACACGGAGTTAAACTATATATTATCAGACAAAATAATAATGTGTTGTGAAATTAAAACGAAATTGAGTTAATGACTTATACACGGAGTTAAACTATATATTAAATCATCGCCTTTACATCTTTAGAACATGTAACAGCTCAACAAACTATCTAATCATGTAATTATGAGTATACTAGAAAAGAACACGATAAATAGAACGGCGAAACTCAGACTGCAATGCATGCAGCAAAACATGTGTAAACCGGCCACTCAAAAATAGACAAAACAAAGATCTTAATGACGAATGGTTTTGTTTGTTTGATTGATTTGATTCGTTACGTCCCATCAACAAAATTCCAGTTAAACAGGGACGGGTCTTCCTGGATTGAACCAGTACTAAGCTAGGATAAATGTGTCTTGCTCAAAGACCACAACGCAGTGACGCCGGTGAGGCCCGAACCCGCGGCCTCTTGATCTCGAGTCCAGCACTCTACCACAATGCCACTGCGCTCCCTTAAATGACGATTGGTAGCTTAATGAAGGCCGAAAGTATTGCAGAATGCTTCTTTTGACCTGCATTAAGCGATAATTGGTCTTAAACCAATTTTGGATCTTTTTGAGAGTGGTCGTTTTACACAGGTTTTACTGTATCACCCGATCGCGAAAAGTGAGAATGACCAGAAAATACCACAATCACACACTGTAGCACTGTAGACCAACCCATGACACCATGAGGAAGAGCAACAGAACTCTATCAGTCATAAGACGTCAGGAGGATAATTAAAGTAAAGCAACCAGCTCTCTCTCTCTCTCTTCCTCAGTAAGATGCTTGCAAAACTAGAAAGGACACTAAGTACTGCATAAAGCAAAACAGGATCAAACACAACAAACCTACAAACAATCTGGTAGCAACCATAAACAATAAATTAACAACTACAGTATCAACGCTTTAGAATGGACAGCAGCCGACGCCAATGGGGGCTTCAATGAATTTTACTTGAGTCAAATATTCGCCCTATGTGCTGTTGTGGTTAAACACAAAATTGTTTAGCTCGCATGGCGACTTCCTAACTTATGCAATGCATCATGACAGAGAAACAATCAAATCAAACAATCAAATAATAATCAAATAAATTTGATTATTATTTGATTGTTTGATAAGTTTTTTTTTTCTAATCAAACAATCTAATCAAATTAACACACTATTTTGAAACAAAGAAAATGGCTCACGACTCACAGATAATCAGAGCTAAAGAAACCTTCAAGTTGGGTCAAGGGGGATCTAGCTAAAGACAAGCATCAGGAACCAACCCGCCGATGAAAGTTTTATGTCAGGGTCGCCAAGCCTGTAACCAAAATAAGGGATCTAAAATGGTTTGTTAAATTTATTAAATGAGCTGGGGAAAGCAGATAAAAAGTTAGGCTTGTTGAGCATCTTATCTTATTTTCACTACAAGTTTAATATATTCAACATCGTAATTTTATGCCTCCGCCAAGATAATGAAAGGGGTATTAAGTGTTACCCCTGTTTGTCGTACGTACGTTCGTACATACGTAATAACGTACGTCTGTCCCGACGATGTCCGCTCTCTAACTCGAATATTTTTTATCAGAATTTTATGAAACTTGGTCACATTGTTTAGTACCATGATGTCTTCTTCAAGTTCTATAATGGTCTATATCGCACCAGGCTTTCAAGAGCTATGGCCCTTTGTTTATGAAAATTCACCATTTGAAACGACGTCCGCTCTCTAAGTCGAATATTTTTATCAGAATTTTATGAAACTTGGTCACATTGTTAAGTATCATAATGTCTTCTTCAAGTTCGATAATGGTCTATATCGCACCAGGCTTTTAGTAATTATGGTCCTTTGTTTATTTTACTTCACCGTTTTAAACGATGTCCGCTCTCTAAGTCGAATACTTTTGATCAGACTTTTATGAAACTTGGTCACATTGCTTAGTACCATATTGTCTTCTTCAAGTTTGATAATGGTCTATATGACACCATGCTTTAAGAAGTTATTGCCCTTCGTTTATTAAAAAAACATCGGTTGAAACGACGTCTGCTGTCTAAGATGAATAGCTTTGATTATAATTCTATGAAACTTGGTCACATTATTAAGTACCATAATGTGTTCAAGTTTCAGAATGGCCCATATCGCATCATGCATTCAGGAGTTATTGACTTTTGTTAATGACAATTCCCTATTTATACCAATTTGACAATAGCGGGCGTCCGTGTCCCATGGACACATTTCTAGTTTTAATCAAACAATCTAATCAAATTAACACACTATGATGAAACAAAGAAAATGGCTCATGACTCACAGATAATCAAAGCTAAAGAAACCATCAAGTTGGGTCATGATGGGTCTAATTAAAGACAAGCATCAGGAACCAACCAGCCGATGAAAGTTTAATGCCAGGGTCGTCAAGCCTGCAACAAAAATAAGGGATCTAAAATGTGTTGCTGAATTTATTAAACGAGTTGGGGAAAGCAGATAAAATGTGAGGCTTGTTGAGCATGTTCTCTTTTTTTCTCTACAAGTTTAATAAATTACTACGCACTTGTGAAAAATACTGACGCTTCACTGCGCTCGATGAAATATATTTTGTATTCATTTCAAAACAGTAAATATCCTCTATATAATAAAGACTATTCTAGAAAGTATTTACTTTTAAGAACGCTTTATTAGGATAACATCGATAAAGTAGTAAACAACTAAACTTAAATGTTTTTATGATACACATATACATGTAACTTAAGCTCCGTTATTTAAGTTGCAAGTTTTAGCTTAATGTGAATGCATCTATTGCAAACACACTACATTGAATCTGCCATTCAAAGCTCATGTGATAAATATAGTTAAATGGGAGTAGCCTTGGTATGCAACCATATCTTAAAAGCAAAGACAGAGAGAGAGAGAGAGAGAGAGAGAGAGAGAGAGAGAGAGAGAGAGAGAGAGAAATCATGCATTCTAGAAAAAAAAAGTTATGTACGATATTGTGAATTTACTGAGCCTATCTTGTATCTTGTATCTTGTATCTCTTTACAAAATGAACTGACTTCATACTGGAAAAACCTCAGTACTGTCAAAGCTGTTAAATTCATCTAAATACAGACAACTTCTTGTATTATTCGCCCAAACAAATAATTGTAATTATCGAGTTATAGGTCCATTAGCAGCAATTTTCAGATTTGAGCTACAAGTTTCATCGCACATTCCTGTTGGAACCACCTCCACCAAGCTGCATTCACGAAACATTTATTTTACAACCTATTCGTTAAATTTCAATTCATCACATATGTATGTTGCATAGTCATTTTAATACAGACTTGCTGGTGCGAAATGCAAGCATATATTCCAATTTATGATAAGATAGTTGCCTCAAAATGTCAATCTGAAATTTCAAATTTTGACATATCGCTTGAGTGATCTTTGCAAGCAGAAATCAATCTCGTCAGTCTATGATTCCTTTATTCGAACATCATAGCCTAAATAAAAATAAAATACAGCTGATTTTGCCACCAATACATGTCAGCTGGCAGGAAATGTACAAAATTTGAAACCTGTGCAAATTGCACAGGTTTCAAATTTTGTAAACTTCCTGTGATTTCAACACCAGATAAAAGCTTATTCGTGCCTGCTTTTGATATTTTCCATGATATAGCGATCAGTCTAGCATCCGTCAATCAGTGTATCCTTGTGTGCTCAATAACTTTCATACCATTTATGATATTTTGTTAATATTTGATAGGGTTATATATCAGGTCAAGACGGTGTCTAGAGTGCAAAAATATTGTTTTTTCACTGTTTCCTGTTTTAGTTATCTCCCTTGAATAAATCTTTAAAACAAAAATAACTTTTATTCCCTTTGAGATTGTCTGTGAATCATTGATAAGATTAAATTATCAGGTCATAACGGCGTGATGAAGTACCGCCCTTTAGCCAATTTAAAAGGCAAACCTTTGTATGTTGCATGCCTTTCATACTTTGAGACATTATCATACCAAATAGTGGAATTATTTATCAGAGCAAAGTGGTATATTGCCTGCTAGTTTTGTTGTTCTGTCTTATTACCTGTTATAATCATCTCCCTTGAATGAACGTTAAGACAAAACACTGTGTGCTCCTTAACTTCCATACCATTCGATGTCCTCCAGCTCGTAAATTATATTTCAGGTCAAGCCAGAGTGTTGCATGCCATAGCATTTGCAGTATATTGCTTCCTATTTGAGTTTTCTCTTCCATAAAGCAATCGGGAAAGTCCGCCACAATTCGAGAATCGATTCCTGGCTCGGGTGTATGTAAGGAGCATTACTCGTAGTTCTATGTACCAAAAAGCTCCATTTTGTTAGCTGGTACTGGCGTATGGACAATAAGTTCTGTAGCATTTTGGTTCAGCTCTTTTAAAATCGATCGATTGTTCTGATTCTGATCACAATAAATGAAGTTTATGGGGACTTTTTTTCAATAAAATATCGCTATAGCAATATTTTATTGAAAAAATATAAACTTCCTTTAAGCCGATTTTTGCTGTAATCACACTTGTTATTATGTTAACATGGTTTATGTGACGTCAGCGTCACGTTATATAATGTCATCGTTACATTATCGCCCGCGTTATCAAAGTAGATACTCGATGTACATTCGTGGTCTGATATCACGGAATTTCGCAGAATTGGCCGAGGCAGTTCCGATCGTCTTGAAAGAGGTCATACTTGAAGTATGGTGACCTGCATAAATTAAAGAGACAATGCGTGGAAAGCTGAGAACAGCTGTGCTTATCAATCAGGACATCGCTCCAGTTCACACATTCCGCTGCTGCCATGTCTGCCATACCTGAATGTGGATTCCAGTTGGTTGGACGTCCATCATATTCACATGTCTTGGCACTCTCTGACTATTACTATAACGTGATCCATAAGGTAAAAATGGAATTTCCTCACTGATGACGTAAAAAAAACTGTTGGCTTTTTGCTTACAGCCTAAGATGGGAAAAGATCGTCAGCTTCGAAAATGTGACTTTCTTGAAACAATAAAATTGGGCCAAAACGATTTTCCCTGCCTGAGGACATGGCTTAACCATTCGCTTTTCGTAAAGTGATGTAGTCAAGCTCATAGACTTTGATTTCTTTATATTGACGTCTATAGAATTAAATATATTCGATATGGAAAAATACCATGTGACTCGTCTATTCTATCTTTTTTGTTTTGTTTTCTTAGCTGCAATCACCTTTTTAAAACTATTACTTAATGTCCATGTCATTATTGCTGTTCTGAGCAATAAGGGTAAGGACCTCTTCATCACACGTCTAGAACTCAACTAGTAATTGACCAATCACAGAACAGTTTTGATCTAATTAGGCCATTACTTATGAGCCACCACTGTCCTTTTTACAGGTGTTTGACAAAATGTGAAACGTGGCACACATAGCGTAGACAGCCATTCTCATAACGTGATTTCAAATTGAAGGCACTGATTTGGACTATGGAATTTCAGAATCGATGTCTCTAGAAGAAATTTATCACGACAGCGATGCATTAAACATTTTGATATATCACTTTGACATTTCGTGATAGGTGTCTTATTTTACACAAAACATGTCTATATAGTTAGTCCAAGGCCGACATATTATGTCAGAGTAGAAACGTCACGATATACTTGTACCGCGACACAAGAATAACTGTCTGCAGGGTTTGTGTCTAGGTAAAACTTAATTTAGCCTGCTCGGCTACAAAGACTAGTTTGAATATTGAAATTTGCATGAAGCAAGTTTAGCTAGCAAAGTGTCTAGCACACGAATAACAAAGGCGCTGATCAGTCTGCGCGGATGCAACAAAGTCAGGTTTTCTTGCGATAATGCCCAGTCTTAATTGTCAATGCGACAGCATGTGCGTGTTAGTTAAATAGCGAGATTAGTGATTGGCGCCACTCCAGTCTATTTCAAGCCTGAAAAGATTTTGTTTTCAGGCTTAAAAATATACATTGTATTCTATCAGAGTCTTTATCACTATTGTCTAACCGCCCCGTATATACTCAGGTTGGTCACATAGGCCCCGTTGTAAACGTGATTGGTTTGATTTCAAGATGGCGGTAACTTGGCACACGTGCGTTTACACGTTTTATAAAAGAAGAAAAACAAATTATTTAGGTAAGCTGATTTAATTCATGTCACACGATAATTTGACCAGACGAAGTATCCAGTTGCTTTATTGTTAAAGGAAAACGCACATAAAACATAAATGTGTCTGAAAAGACAGGCATTTGCACACAAACAATTTTAGTGCAAATTTGATCAAAATCGGTTGAGAATTAAAAATGCTATTAAAAAATGAAGTTTTCATAACAGTCTGTCACAGCTGCTGTCTTGAATATATAATGAGATGAATTAAAAGTTATTAAGATGCATAAAATCTTTATTTTAGCATATAATCACACTCTTTTTTGTATAAACGATCCTTTAATCTTATACTAGGCATATACATAAAAATAGAGTGAAAATTATTTTTAAATTCTCATTTGTATCATTTTTGCATATATAATTAGGAGGTCATGACTTTATAAACATACAAATATGGCGGCATCCATTAAAGAAATAATGGAAACTTAAAATGCATATAACTTCTCTATTTCTTGATAGATTCTTACAAAATTTGCAGCAAACTGATTTGATAGACAAATTCTTTCTTTCAAAGCTTATTTATTATTTGGTGAGCGTTTCCCTTTAATTACGACATATCAGTGCACTAAAACGAGATATTGATTACCAAAGTTGTGCTCACAGAAAACAAAAATATTCAAATTGAACAGTATCCTTGAATACGTAGCTGATGTAGCCTCAGATTACACCCTAGGAAGCTTGATGGTCAATGTGAATAAACTTAGTATATGAAATTGAGCATCTGGCTGGCTATGGCTTATATATACTCAGAAAAAACAATTAAAGGATAGCAAATTGCTTCTGACTATATAACATTTGAGAAGATAATTTTTAAACATAGTGTTTTCGTATCTGATAGAACTACCAATATGCAATTCAGAAAAATGCAAAATAAAATTTATGGGTCATTGGTAACAATACAGTACCACACCAATTGTACCAGCCATCTATACCCAAAGTTAACAAGCTAAAAATCTAGCGTTTTTTTGTTGTTGTTTTTTTTTGCTGAAACTTTTACCTTGCCATTGCTTGTGCTCTAATACTGACCACAGAGAAGTGTTCACACCCATTTCTTAGTAAATGTACCTAAAACGTGAAAATTTCTTCAAAAACTATGCACAAATATGACATACCCAAGACTATATGACAACAAATTGGAAGTAAAACACTGACAACAACTACAAAATTACAAAATTAGATGTCATACTATTGACTGAGAACCAGCAATGATTTTGGAGCCAGTCATTATGGAATTCAAGCGATAAAAATGGGTTTTAATCATTTTTTAATGTTTGTGACTTTTCAGTAAAGAGTCTTGCACCATTTGGACATGCACTGTACTTTAATTATGGAAGCGTGACTTAAATCAAACATTCATTTTGATTGCAGATATTCGGAGCTATGACATGCATGCATAATTCGTCAAGTTTTTATTGCATTGAATGTTAGAGATGGAAATAAATCTAAACATCCTTCAATTGTTTTTCCGAGTATATGTCTATTTCTAGTTTGGATTATAATTTATTTCGTTTAAGGAAAAGACGGGAACCAGCATAATAGCATGATCACTTTAAGTTGTAAGAAACCAAAAAATCATTAAAACTTACAGGATGAAAACCCAAACATGAGATATGCACAAATGATTTACAAGTTATACAATACTGTAAAATGGTTCTTCTCTTGTTTAGTTTTAGAGTCAATTAAAAGCATTGCGATCTCAAAAGTTATTTAGTTTGTATTGTGAAAAAGTGAATCTTGAATTCAAAAAAAGACAGTGCTCCCTTCCTTTATAAACGCACACACAATACGGATTCAGTAAGCTATTCAACGAGAAATACATGTGGGCCTTACAATTAATAGTGCGTGATACATCTAGAAAACAGAAATTCCAATATTAAAGAAAACTGCCTATAAATTATTCTCTGTAGTTAGGCTTTCTTTTATAGTTGTGTCTCTGTAAACAAAATGTTTATAAATTATACAGTGTTACTGCCGTTTGAGTCTAAAAACAATGGGAATAAGGTATTCAATCATTCTTAGATTACAAACAACGTTTGGAAACAATTTCTGACAGGTGATAGATGCCCTTATAAATTTTATATGTCTTGTTTATTTGTGAAAGTTATGATATAGCCTTATTCCTTACCTAAGCTTCCACTAAAACTATATTTCTTGTAGCATGGCGTACAATAATAAAAAAAAGTAAGTGAGTATGATCAGGTAATATCACAATCACAAACCGCAGACAACCCCATGGCACCGTGAGGAAGAGCCGCTCAACCATCACGAGACAACAAGAAGACAAATTAAGCAAAGCAACCAGCTCTCTCTTCCTCATCAAGATGATTGCAAAACTAGAATAAAAATAAAGTAACGTACAACAAAACAAAGAACAGTTACAGACTCCCACAATGGGAGTAACAATAAAGTTTTTAAATAGCGTTTTCTTGTAGTATGGCGTACAATGTTTAAGATACATTCTCTTTTATGTTTGGATAAACCTTTGACAAATGACCAAAGCTTTATCTATATGTTTCACACTGTTTGCACAATACCTTCTGTTCGTGATTAAATCTGAGTTCAGCAAATACAGCAATGCTAGCTTCTGCTTGATGAATAGGTATTCTTTAACCCAGTTATGCCTTATGGTATTTCCTGCCCAAATTTAAGGGTTGTTCAGTAGTTATGTACAATTTTATTCAAATCAGATTCTGTAATAGAAAAGTGCAGAACCTGATCAAACGCCACATTCTGTAGCTGGTGTCTGATTTTGTTCTGCACTGTTCACAAATATCCCATACTTGCCAATAGGATAAGAACCAATTTAGTTGCCTCTGTGGCAAGTAACAACTAAAGAGGCCTTAAGCATGTTATCTGTGACCTTTACCCGCTCCATTTCCACACGTTATGTAAGCACAAATAAGACTACTTCCAAGTACGCTTGTGTTAGCCAATATATCACCCAGGCTTAAAAATAATTGATGATTGTTCAGATAGTTGAATTTGACGTGATTTTTGTAGCTTGGAGAATATTGTTGCTTATGGCCATCAATAACTTCTAGCGATTCTGTGACTATCAGATAACCACGAAGCTACATAATCTCCCCCATTTCGTACAATCTGAATATAATTGAGACGAATGAACCAAAGGGTAAGACTATGTTTCTATAACTTTTACTCCCTGGAATTGTCATTATTTGAATTTCCAATATTTATATAGTTGGTCACACAGAAAAGCAAAACAGTGTTCATCAGAAATGTGGTTGGACATGCCCTACAAATTATAGTGAAAATCTTTCCATCTCTCTATGGTGTTTCACTTGCTAAATTATTATATGAAATTGACTTGGTATATAATTGTTTGCTACCAGAAGTTTACAATTTATCATTTCATGGAGAATATCTAAATACTGTCCTAAATAATCTGGAAAAAACAGTTCCTTTAGAAAAATAATCAGCATATTATTAGAATTTCTTTCTTTATATTATGTGTGTCTACATTGTTTTGTTGTTTTATTATTATTATTATTATTATTATTATTATCAATATTATTATTATTTTTATTATTATTATTAAAACGTTTAATCCAAAGGCTTGCGAATGGCCCAACAGCATTTATCTTTTTTAAAAAAAAAAGTCCTACAGGCGTTTGTCTTTAAGAAAAGTTTGAAACTGCTGACCAAGGTATTGCACAATCTAGATGTTGACGACTCCTGCATTGATTGTTTATTGAATCATTCGTATCATAATGAGAAGGTAGTCTATGGACTTTTCAAAGTTTTTAGGGCCATCTCTAGAGTTTGCCTAGCAATTCATTATATTCAAAACCACAAATGACAACGTGTCGTGTATTGGTGTTTGTTCTGAAGGAAATTTTAACTGGTAATTTCACTGCATATTTCCTCCATAAAGATGAAAAGTACGTTTTCCTGGAATATATCAATTGGGCCTCGTCGCGAGAAAACCTGTCTTCAGGGTTTCCGTCAAAGCTAGATTCAAACCAGTCTCCTCAGCTACAGAGACAATCTAGAAAATTGAAATTTCACCAGTAGCAATTAGCAAGCTTACATATGAAATTTTCCAAAAAGTGAATAACAAAGGCGCTGATCAGACTGCGCGGATGCGCAGGCTGGTCTGCGCCTGTGTTGTTCGCAAACCTCCAAAGACATAGTTTCTCGCGACAAGGCCCATATATCAGTCTCTTTAATTTGTCTATGGCACACTTTCTGCGAGAATTGACGCGTGTCACTTTAGCTATTGATGACAATATGGTTATCAGATTGCTTTCTATCTAGCAATGATTCTTCCAGAATTCCTCTAGCCGGGACAATAAATACAGCCCCAAATAAGTTGAGTTTTCAAATCAAATCAAATCAATTCAAATCGTTCTTTATTTTCTTTTAAAGGGTGTTAAAATCAATGCAAATCGTTCTTTATTTTCTTTTAAAGGGTGTTAAGAAAGTTCGTTCCGCAATAAAATTGTATTCCTATTATTTTAGTTATAATGTGTCTACTGGCATAAATGTCACTGGAATTCTTAAAATTGGCCACACACTTCATAATAGATAAACAAGGGGATGATTATTTATTTTGTCATGGAACAAATGATCTTCAAAATCAAGTACCCCTGGAAAGTTTTGGCCTCGAAGAGCCAAATGGGGTGTATAACAAAGAACCATTGTCATGTAATGGAAATAGTGAAACGAATATTTCCGAATTGGTTAAGATACCCTAAATGGAGTTGTTATCCATCTTTTATAAGTCTTTAATATCGTTTACTAAGCAGCAAGGCTGTAAAGAACCATGCAAAATAAAATAAAAATGTCACAATTTTTATAAAATTAAAGATTTTTCATAGAATTGATTGAAATACAGTACCCAAAGTGAACATAACTGTGTGAAGAAATTCGATGTCAGACACGATGCCAAACGCCATAGAGTATCACAAGGAATAATAGGCTCATGGAAATTGTATTGTTTTCAGCATCATTTCCTTTTTAAATGATTCGAAATTCTATGATGAAGAGCGGAACGAACTTTCTTAACACCCTTTAGTCCAAATACATTGGCAACATGAGGTACAATAAATAAGTATGATAAGATTTGAAATGACATGGATACAACAAATAGACATATTGGCCAGTATGCGAGCTTCCTGTATTTATCGAATCAGCGAGCAGCGAATGCCAGAGCCTTCACTGCTCGTATATCTGTAGTATGGATGTAGCTGAAGACGCAGACCAATCTTTATACCTCAAGCTCTGCCAGATATGTCAGATTTGGTGTTTATTGTGGCATTTGAGCATATGTCCTGGCACATATGTGTCGAATGCAAATACTTTCACTGCGAGATAACAGTTTAGTGGCAATTTAATCGAAATCAGTCAGCTAATTTGCCCTTATTGTACAGCCTATTTATCCCTGACCAAGCTGTTTCCTGTGTTTGCGATATGAAGCATTTTGCTGCATTTTCATTAAGGAGTCTGTCATTTCTGTTTTAGCCATGGATGCGTTCACAAGGGACAATATATATGGATTTTTTATTAGCAGCATTTTTGTTAGATTTTTTCTTCAAAATTATCTGGGAATCATTGATCACTGATCACACGTGACAATTGTTTAGGCTGACCAGTCCCCACTGTGTGTACTTTCTACCCTGATTCGCAAAAAATGGCGACACTCAGATTATCATGTGTATAGGGACTTTGGGACAGGCAGTGTAATTTATGACCAGGCTTCAATGTACACATGCAGCCTGGTCAGTGTTTTCTGCAGTCACCAATTTTCTATGAAACAGCTAAAATTTGAAATTTACATCATTTTGTGTCAATATTCTTATCACAATTTTCTTAAGGGTTATGAAATAAATTTGGTGTATTCAACATTTCAGACTGCAATTACCTCTCTGGGAATGATCTAAAAAAAAGTGTGAGTTATGCAAAATATACTTCACTTATTATGGCCCGTTTCTTGCAACTGATTGGCTGAAAACAAAAGGAAGTGGGCGGGTCATGGGCTTAATTTGTGTATATCTTATTAAATTAAAATGTGACTATCATTTCTGAAATTTGATAATAAGGGGATGCACAGTGCATGCTTAAAATGTTTGAAATAGGGTCTATATTTTGTACAGGTCATGCGAATGTTATCACACTTTATAACATATATAAATACATGTATCTTTCTTTTTTGTCAAAATATGGTTTGGTCACTATTTCTAGCAATGGTACATGATATCAAGTTTCCCTGTTGACAAATGACCTTAGCCATTCTTTGAGTTACAGATTTCTTCCCATTGTAAATCATTATATGGTGTAAACCGCATGAAATTTACAGCTGCAATTATAACAACAAAACACAACTACGACGAAAATGGACTGACAGCACATTACACATACATACGTGTGAGTCTCAAAGTTTGCGTATTTCAAGCTGTTGTAAACCATTTTTCAATTTTTTTAACTTAATTTACAGTCTTTTAGATGCTATACAATCACAGGGCATCGAAGAATGACTACGAATACGGGGAAAAAAACTTTTTTATGGAAAGAGACTCAATTGCTTGCTCAAGAGCGCGAGAAACGTTATAGACAATCGTTATTTCTGACACCAAGGACGTTTTTGTTCATTTTATGACCATTCGTGTTAAATGTTAATAGGTGACATTTCTTCTTGGTCAATAAACACTTGATTGTGAGATCACTTTGTTATTTATTGTTTGATCGATTTCCAGTTGGAGAAGTTCACATGGTGATTGTTTAATCTTGTTCTCAAAGACATATATTTCACCCAGGTTGTCACGTTTAACGTTGATCCCCTTCAGAAAAAAACAAAACTGATATGGATAATCCATTCTTATTTGACATAATGCTATATGGGATGCCTCTGTTCCACCTCAAATATGTCATTCAGCTGTGCCATAGTTCTGTAAAATTACGATAAATCTAGATCCGCCTGGAACTGCAGATATAAATTTTATAAGAAATAGTGTCTGTGAAACAATGTGTCCTAACCATGGCACTAAAATCGATAAAAAAATAAAATGAGCCGTGACATGTGATTTCCAACAATGAGGCATTTTGACAAGTGTAGACTCAGACGTGCCTGTGCAGCCTCCTTTTAAGCTTAGAACCTCCAAATGATGTTCAGTCAGTAGCTTAACACTCATAGAATCTTCAAGTGACTAGCAAAGGCTCTGATCAGACTGCGCGTATGCGCAGGCTGATCTGAGACTTTGCTGGTCGCACATACCACATTGTTGGAAATCTCATGCCGTGGCTCAAATAATGATTAAAGATAATCAGGTCATTTTTCTAGTCATCTTTTATGACCTTACCAGATTTCAAGTCAAGAATGGTATTCGCGAATAAGGGACAATAACTCTACATAAATTGTTACAAAGGTATATTACTTTATGAAAATATTCTACAAATATTCTACACATCTAATTATCTTAGCATATAAAAAAATCTGGATTTTGGTATTGGATAATCCCAAAGTCTAAAAATGGCATTTATGGACTCATCCAATAACTACCCAAGTCTTCTACTCTTCAGATCGAACAATTACCTTAACTTGAACACATTTTGGAATATCTTACTTACAATAATACTTTCTTTCAAATCAAAGGGGCATAGCACAAGAATGGAAGATAACTCAGATAGGAAAAAACAGACCATTCTTTATGAGAAATCAACACACACATTACCTTTCAAGTCCCTAGCTTCTAAAGATATAGGCAGTATTATAAAATATGATGAAAGCATGGGCGGAAGGGCATGCGCGTATCCAGAAAATTCCATCAAGGGTGAAGTCCTGACGGCGTATTTTTTAGCCATCAACGACTTTCACAGAGGGCTGTCTGGGCCTCGCTTGAGAGGCAACTGGGCGTTGGGTTCAATGGCTTTGAGGGTTCATATGGCTCTCTGTGAAATACGTTAATGACTAAAATAAACGCTGTCAGGACCCCCACCCCCTGAACGCTATTTTCTTGATCCGCCTATGTTACAGAACAATAAACACGGTTAGACCTTCGCTCATAAATGAAAATGTTTTAGCTGAGAGCTAGCCATATTATCCATAGACAAATGGCTTTGTTAAAAGATTTAATCAGAAAACAAGATTTGATTAAGTCTGTTTCCGTAATGGCGACATATTACACTATTATTCATTGTCGGTCAAATCTACATCTAAAAGGATCTATTTAAGTGGGATATATGCCTGCCTTTCAGTTGAACGCACACATTTAAGTATGCTTACATTTATTTGTTCATCAAATTTTCATGCAACCACAGGATATGTACAACATGTGTAACTCGTGTGGCTTTGCACAGAACTCATCGTTTGTACATAACTAGTGAGTCTAACTTCTATAAAAAGCAACAACACGTATTTGAAGCGGTTGGTCTTTGTTTAGTGCTGTTTGTTCATCTTGCAAATGGTTTTGAGCTGTCCAATTATATACTAGCTTTATGCGTAAGATATAATAGCAGCTACCAACATCCATGCAATATCGTACCTTGTTTATGTGCTGCATACATGTCGCAAAGCTATTGAGAAACTTTATCCGTGGTTTCAACTGAACCTTGGGGGAATTGCCCAATATGACCATTAAGAAGGTTTTCCAACCCCTGGTCTGTGAGAAGTGATTCTGATGGATTTTCCAAATAATATTGATACAATAAGTAAGGTACTGCCCATTATGTACTTTAAGGGGTCACAGGTAGAATTTTCAAAATTATGAAGGTCTTCTGTCTCTGAATAGCAAACCGTGCAGACCTTGATGACATGCAGAATTATGCTGCATTTTGTCACTGTTATCATAAATACCCGTTTAGACCTTGGCTAAGAGACGTGTAAATTATTTGCCATCGATTCCTACTGAACAGCAATATATGTTTACTAAGACAAATAAAAAAACTTGGTCTATTATACTTAGGTAGAAGCGAAATCGCGTTCTTTCTCCACTAAAAGGACTATGCATAATAGTTTGTAAAATGTGGCTATTAATAAGAGTCTAATAAATTGTTATTTTTACTTTCGTTTCTGTGCATTTTGGCAGCAAAAAAAAACAACAGAAACACATTTAGTTCCAAGAATTAGGTGGTTCAATTCAATTAACCCTTTGTGTACAGTAAACTTCTGGTTGTTGTGGCTATCATTTTGGAACATTTTCTTCTAGTTATTGTGGCTATTGTTTTGGAACATTTTCTTCTGGTGGATGTATTTATAGAAACAATACTCTTTTCATATTTTATTACAAGGTTAATACAGCGATGTAACTATTCGATGTTTGATTCTCACTTCGATAAATATTCCTGTTTGCCTTTACCTTAACACCTGTTCCTGGGATCGCTTTCTTGTTTAACATAAATCTGCAGATATACGGGCCTCGACGCGAGAAAACCTGTCTTTGGGGGTTTGCGAACAACACAGGCGCAGACCAGCCTGCGCATCCGCGCAGTCTGATCAGCGCCTTTGTTATTCGCTTTTTGAAAAGTATCATATGTAAACTTGCTACTGGTGAAATTTCAATGTTCTAGCTGGTCTCTGCAGCTGACGAGACTGGTTTGAAACTCGCTTTCTCTGATACCCCGAAGACAGGTTTTCTCGCGACGAGGCCCATGCAGGTTTACTGTCTTTCTAATTATGGTATGATACAAATATGATTGTGAGATAACCCTACAAAATTGAGGCAGGTATCTAACTACTTCGTGGGAAATAGATCTTAACAAATAATTTAGACGAGGGCAGATGTATAGATGGAAAATAGTAAGGCCAGAATTTTTTTATTTGTTGATTTACGGGAATTTTTTTCAGATTTAGGGTCGTGGGGACGAAAAGAAATAAATAAATAAGCTCTGAAAATGACCAGTTAACTGGTCATTTTCAGAGCTTTTTTTTTAGAGCTTTTTTTTTTAATATCTCCAGATAATAGGTAAACCAACAGTCTGTGTTAAATCGTTAAATAGAATAACTAATAAAAACATCTGGCCTAAGAGCGTATGATCAGGAACTACCACAATCACAAACTGCATACAAACCCATGGCACCGCGAGGAAGAGCCACACAACAATCACGAGACACATGGAAGACAACTAAGCAAAGCAACAAACTTTCTTTTCCCCTTCAAGATGATTACAAAACTAGAATGGACATTAAGTAACGTACAACAAAACCTAGAACAATTACAGACACCCACAGTGGGAATAGCAACTACATTGCAAAAAACTGACAACATAAGACTATATATGATGTACAAAGCTTACAAAAAGTTTTTTTTCAACTATCAATAAGTAAGTAGTATAACACAATCTTGAAATGTTAGCGATTTTTCTTCGGCTCAAGTTAAAATTGAGGCAACAATTATGAATGCTATTTCCTCTGATCATTTTTGTTTTAATCCTTTACATCCCAGTCATCAATTTTTCAATCATGCTGAGACGAATTGCTGCCTTCCTGTGTTGAACAAGTACTAAGCAGTGGATTAAGTGTTACTCAAGGACATATCACGATGATTACGGTGAGTCTCTAACTAGCAACCCTTCGATCCCTAGTCAAACGATCTACCAACTAAGCATGCAGGTATGTTTTGTAGCGTAAGTGACTCTAAACATAGATGAAAGTTAGCATGGCCTTAGAGCTATTTAGTGCCTTAGGCCTAAACAAGTGCAGCAGACCAATGTATTAGATTACCATTGACTGTTTGCAGCTGATTTAGCAACAAATTAAATACAACGATTCATAGAACAAATCTATCCTAGACTGCTGCGGAGGAATACAATAACAAATTCCCTATAGGATTAAAGCAAACGCACCAAGAAAGAACGCCACCATGCAGTTGCAGAGATACTTATGTTTGATTGATAAAAAATATATTCTGGGTTATACATTTTTATGTCTAGCTCTCTATAGTTCGAACCACTGATAATTCGAAATAAAACCTCTAGTCCTGATGGCATTTTATGAGGATCGACTGTATGTTGAATATTAAGGACTTGGACAATTTAAAAAATAGACTAAGCACGTATATTCATATTTGTATTTACTGATCTATTTATTGGTTGTATAGTCTGTTTCATAGAAAGGGATATTTCCCATTGAACCGATTTAATTTGGCTTTAATCACAGCGGAATCACAACACAGTTACAGGAAATTCAAAAACAAATTGTACCTTAAGCTTTGTACTTAGTTAACTCTCTAGTTTAGCAACCACAGGGGAAGAGTGGGCTGGCTGCTTGCTTGGCTTCATTTGTTATTACTTCTAGATTAACCAGTGCATGAGAGATGACCAATGCGCCCAGCAAAAACTCAGATAAGGCTTTTTGTTGATATTTTTTCATATTCTGGTCCTTTGGGAATATTGGGTTTTGATGGAAAGCAACATACCAATTACGCCGGTACTAGGGCGTGAGCATTGATGCACATTCCATTAGTTATCATGAACAGACACAATAAACCCGAGTCTGCTGTTTTCTAGTTTGGTAGGTTCTCTCTATTTCTAAAGGATCCGGGTTTTCCAAATTATTTAGAGCATGCAGCAGCTGTCGTTGTTTCTGAGTAGAGTTGGTAGAACTTCTCCCCATACGTCGATATAGTGTTGATATTTTTTCATATTCTGGTCCTTTGGGAATATTGGGTTGTGATGGAAAGCGGAATACCGCTTAAGCCAGTGCTTGCGGGCGTAAGAATTGTTACACTTTCCATTAGTTCTCATGAACAGACTCGATAAAACCGAGTTGCTGTTTTCTAATTCTGTAGGTTCTTTCTTTTTCTGAAGGATCCGTTTCTCCAGATTATTTCGACATAAACAAATAATCAGGCCGATGCCCATGGGTAGCTTAAGGTTCATTGTCTCTTCGTGCGGGCAGTGAAGATTCAGATCTGATTGGGCGGACACATAGTCTGATTTGAGTCGTAACTAAGCGCACAGATCATTTTAGCGCTTGCCTTATTTAGTATCTCCAAATAGGTATTATACTGATGAAAATTTAAAAAGGCATTATTACTAAAAAATCAAATCAATATCCTGTGGATTTCCTTTCCTCTGACTTTCACCTATGTAAGATATACTATTGGCTAATGTAAGAAATTTCTTTCTTCCACTATAACCTAGGCTATATAAGATAGGCTGTTGGCTTATGTAAGAAATGTCACTCTCCCACTATAACCTAGGCTATGTAAGATAGGCTGTTGGCTAATATATGAAATATCTTTCTCCCACTTTAACTTAAGCTATGTAAAATTGGCTGTTGGCTAATGTAACAAATGTCTTTCTCCCACTTTAACCTAGGCTATGTAAGATAGGCTTTTGGCAAATGTAAGAAATGTCATTCTCCCACTATAACCTAGGCTATGTAAGATAGACTGTTGGCTAATGTAAGAAATGTCATTCTCCCACTATAACCTAGGCTATGTAAGATACTATTAGGCTGTTGGCTAATGTAAGAAATGTCATTCTTCCACTATAACCTAGGCTATGTAAGATAGGCTGTTGGCTAATGTAAGAAATGTCATTCTCCCACTATAGCCTAGGCAATGTAAGATAGACTGTTGGCTAATGTAAGAAATGTCATTCTCCCACTATAACCTAGGCTATGTAAGATAGGCTGTTGGCTAATGTAAGAAATGTCATTCTCCCACTATAGCCTAGGTTATGTAAGATAGACTGTTGGCTAATGTAAGAAATGTCATTCTCCCACTATAGCCTAGGCTATGTAAGATAGGCTGTTGGCTAATGTAACAAATGTAATTCTCCCACTATAGCCTAGGCTATGTAAGATAGGCTGTTGGCTAATGTAAGAATTGTCATTCTCCCACTATAGCCTAGGCTATGTAAGATAGGCTGTTGGCTAATGTAAGAAATGTCATTCTCCCACTATAGCCTAGGCTATATAAGATAGGCTGTTGGCTAATGCAAGAAATTTCATTCTCCCACTTTTACCTAGGCTATGTAAGCTAGGCTGTTGGCTAATGTAAGAAATGTCATTCTCCCACTATAGCCTAGGCTATATAAGATAGGCTCTTGCCTAATGTAAGAAATTTCATTCCCCCACTTTAACCTAGGCTATATAAGATGGGCTGTCAGCTCATGTAAGAATATAACAATCCACAATGAGTGTCCTTGTAGGCTAGAGATAATTCACCCGAGGTGTTGCAATATTAGCCAGGGCTTGCTGAGTCCCTGGTTAAATTCCAACCCTGACGGTGAGGTTTCTCTACCCTACATAATGGAGTGTTTCTCCCACTTTTTCCAAGCTTTTTGGTAGGATCGTAAAAAGTCTATAAAACGTGATTTTTTTCAAGTTTTTACTCATTGTACTTACATTTTTTCTGAGCTCACTAGTGTTTTTATCGGATATGATAATGGGTGTAAACTTAGCACCTTGTTATTGGCTGGAAAATACGATTGGAGTATTAATTAAGTTGTAAAATACAAATTCAATTCCTGCTAGGCTAGTATTAACGTTTTCGATCGCCGCCTATCCTGTGTGTTTACTGTACGTCATGTGTATAACTCACTTGTTTTTGTTTATGGGACGTTTCTTACACTGTTTCTAGCCATTTTTGACCCGCGCTCGTCGATTGTCAAGCGCATTTTCTAAACAAGTTTCAGTGAACTTTAAAGGGAAATGGTTCAACGTTATATCAACACATAGAAGAAATTGCTTGAATTCGTTATGTCTGGACTGAACTTTTGTTGTGAAGGCATTTACTGCATATATATGGAGATAGAATGTCTTTTTTCTATCAATGCATGTAACGGTATTGAAATGTTCCATTGATCTTTGACAGATTAATGTCATTTAACATGCATGCAGCCATTGAACATTCCGCAGAACTAATTCCACCTTATACAGTTGGTAGACACGAATCTGAATTTCATTTGTCTAGAATGTTTTTCATTTCAAAACCGCTTTGTCCATGGCAGTAGGATAAATATTGAACTTTGTCCGTATCATATAAACTGACGAATATTAGCATATAACCTGCTATGTTTTGGCGACCCTCTATCAAGAAGAATCAAATTAATCTGATCCAGGTTTTTATACAAATATAGTCACATCTGGTAGGCGGCAATCGAAAACGCCAATACTATCGAGAAGCGTAGATCAAAAATCGTTAGAAACAAAGTTTTCGATTGCCATTTGTCGCCACACTTGCGACATATGGCAATCGAAAACACTGTTTCTATCGATTTTGGATCCGCGATTGTTGATAGCGTTTTCGATTACCGCCTACCCGGTGTGATAGTGAAATATTAAAACAAAAAATCGACCAAAAGCAATGATCTTGTTTAAAAATATTTTGGAACACATTACGTTTTCTGGTACATTATATTTCATCCTAGGTTAGAAATTCTTTTCTTGCACACCGATGAGATTTTACCCTGGAATAGAAGATCTTATCTTACCCATGCTATCTTGCACAGGAGGTCAAGTAACGTCATCATGTGAAATTGCATCTTAGCGTATTCAGGGAGTTCTGGAAGCTTATTCTAAAATAAATAAATAAATAAAAACAGTGGTGAGCTAGAAAAAGAATGCATTATTCGGGTGAGGGTAGGATAGAAAAATCAGTCCCTCGGGATCACCGTTTGACATTACTCGGCAAGCCTCGTGATGCCGAACGGCGATCCTCGGGACGGATTTTCTATCCTACCCTCAAACTAATGATAGATTCTTATACTCTAACCCTGTTATCACGTTAAAGAGACGCGATATGTTATGTCGCATCTGAGCCTTTCCAACTGAATAACGGACATGATGCGTATCTGTTTCAACTACTGTCCTGCCAGCCAAGAGTGACAGTGACGTCATGTTTTGTTTACAAAGTAATTAGGGACTTAGAATTGATAGATCACTTGTGTGTTAACCCACAGGATAGGATTAATACACAAGTGATCTATCGATTCGCATTAGCTCAAGTGGAGTGTACAAGTTAATGTTTTACTCATCAATTCTAAACAAAACACGACGTCACTGTCATTCTTGACTGGCAGGACAGTAGGAGTCTATTCTTTCAGAGAAAAAAATGCGGAATTTGATGGTAAGTAAGAAAACAAAACACATTATTTTTGTAAGGGTGGGACAGAAAATCCGTCCCTTGAAACACCGTCTCGGCAAGCTTCGTGATGCCAAACGGTGATCCTCCGGACGGATTTTTCTATCCCACCCTCACACTCATGATGGATTTTCATAATATTCTTGCTTCAAATCCAGACCCTCTTCATGGTAGTCAAACTTATTCAGATCTAATTAAAAACTTATAAATATAGCCACCAGATTTATTTAAAAAAAGAAAAGAAAACCTACACATTTTTCTTAAACCACTGGACCAGTTTCAAAACCATTTCAAACAATTACTCCCATTTTTGCGATTACCAAATTGTACAATTAGGCCACCAGAGCTAAGAATATAAACAAAACCTTTCGACAGCATTACTGAAACAGCGGATGTTGTTGTTTTTTTATTATTTCTTTTAGACAATTGTTCCTAATATCATTAATATAAAATGCTAAATTTAACTGAACTGAACAGAACGCATGGCAGAGATTAAATAACCTTTATGACCATCTAGTATCATCGGCCGTTTCAGAAAATTTTGTCAGGGAGGAGGGTGTGTCCTGGCATTTTTTTTTGTAATTTAGTCATCAACGTTTTTCACAGAAAGCCACACGAATCTTTTTCGAGGGGGGGTCCATACCAGTATCTGAAATCTGGAGACATAGAGATGAACCCAGGACTTAATAACATTAATAACTCTCTTTCCATTTTACACAGTAACATTAGAGGTATACGTAATAAATTTGACTATTTAACTGAAAACTTTTAAGATTTTGACATTTTGTGTTTCAGTGAATCTCATCTTGATGCTAACATAACTACAGAATCTCTGATTATGTCTAGCAAATATGATATTCCCTACAGAAAAGATAGAACAAATCATGGTGGCGGTTTATTAATGTATTTGTCCTGTGAGCTTGCACATACACGAATTATAGGTTTGGAGACATTCTGGAATGAGTCACTATGGGTAGAAATTAAGGTAAATAGAGATATATATCTTATCGGTTTGTTTTATAGTCCACGGACAGCAGATGCAATTTTCTTTGATTCTCTTAACAAAAATATAGAAAAGGCTTTAGATATTACTAATAATATAATAATTCTGGGAGATATGAATGAAGATTTACTTAATCCCATATGCACAATTTGAAAGATGTTTTGCTTTTAAACTCTCTCCACAATATTATTTCGGAACCAACACGCCAACTTGCTTTGTTAGACCCCATAATAGTTCATGAAGACATGTCAACTCTGAGTCAAGGGACTATTCAAGTGCCAAATGAAATAAGTGACCACTGTGCTACTTATGTACATATACCATTTGAATACCCACTACATGATACTTTTACCAGAAATGTATGGATATATAAAGATGCAAATTATGAATTGTTCAATAAAAAAATATCTGATTTTGATTGGTCATGTCTTCATCAAGGTACTGTCAATGATGCAAGTTCATTATTTACAAATATTTTTATTGAATTTGCTAAATTGTGCATACCTAGTAAAACTATTGTAGTTCGAGAAGACGACAAACCATGGTATGATTCCGAAATAAGGAGGAATTCAAGGAAAAGAGACAGACTAAAGAAAACTGCATTAAAAACAGGTAATCAAAATGATTGGAAAAAATACAAATATTACAGAAATAAGGTTAACAATAAAAAAAAACATGCTAAGGAATATTTTTATAACAATTTAGATATAATTGTTTCAGATTTTCAGAATAATGATAAACGCAAATTTTGGAAAGTAATTCGTCACTTTGTCAAAAATAATAATTCTACTTCTTCAATTCCTCCTTTATGTTCAGCACTTCCATCTGGTGACAACCAATGGCATTTTAATGATCAGGACAAAGCTAATTGTGTGAATGACTATTTTGCCTCTATCTCAACTGTCAATGACGAAAATACCCAGTTACCTCCTTTTACTAAACTTACTGATAACTCTCTATCCCAAATAATTTGCACTGAAGAAGAAATAGAAAAAACAGTTGAAGTTCTCAACCCTAACAAAGCAAGTGGTGATGATGGTATAAGCCATAAAATGCTCAGGGGTGTCTCCAAATCCGTTTCAAAACCCTTATGTATTTTAATGAATTGATCTTTTGAAGAGGGAATATTCCCTGATATTTGGAAAATTGCCAATGTTATTCCCATATTTAAAAAGGGAGATAAATTTCAGCCATCTAACTACCGTCCAGTTGCATTATTGAGCTGTATTGGTAAACTGCAAGAAAGGATTGTTTTTAAAAATATGTATAACTTTCTACTTGACAATAATCTTCTATACAAGTATCAATCTGGCTTCTTACCTCACCACTCAACAGTTTTTCAGTTAATTGATATCTTTCATAATATATGCCAGGCCTTTGATAATAATATGTTTTCTTGCATTGTGTTCTGTGATGTGTCAAAGGCATTTGATAGAGTCTGGCATAAGGGTCTTTTATTTAAGCTATGGCAAAATGGCATTGAAGGGAAACTTTTAGAATGGTTAAACAGTTATTTAAGTCAAAGAAAGCAGAAAGTTGGTCTAAAGTCTTGCTTTTCATGTTTAAAGTCTATCTTTGCGGGGGTGCCGCAGGGGTCGGTTCTTGGACCTCTTTTATTTTTGGTATACATAAATGATATAGCTGAACATCTACTTAGTTTGACAAGGTTGTTTGCAGATGATAGCTCACTTTTTTATTCTGCAGCACACATTGATGACATAGCTGGTATAATTAACCATGATATGCAGTTGTTGTCAAACTGGGCTAGACAGTGGCTAGTAACATTTAATCCCCTGAAAACTGAAGCTGTTTTATTTACTCTTAAAAAGGTTAATACCTTACCACAACTTGTTTTTGATAATATTCCAATCAATTTCGTAGATAGCCACAAACATCTTGGTGTTACCTTCAGTAGTACAGGGTAGTGGCATTCTCATATTGAAAATATTGTCCTATCGGCGACTAAAATTTTGGGAATAATGCGTAAGCTAAAATACTCCATTAGTAGAAATGCTCTCAACCAAATGTATATGTCATTTCTTTTACCAGTTGTAGAATATGCCTCAGTTGTATGGGATGGATGCTCTGAACAGGACTCACAAACCTTACAAAAAATCCAAAATGAAGCCGCCCGCCTTGTTACAGGTTTAACTAGATCTGTGTCATTAGAAAACTTGTTCAAAGAATGTGGATGGACAACTTTGTCAAAAAGAAGGCAACAACATAAACTCTCTTTCATGTATAAGGTAAATAATGGCATTGTACCTTCATATATACAAGATTTAATTCCTCCTTTAGTTAGTGATATTTCAAATTACCCTCTGAGAAATAATAGAAATATATTTGTGCCCTTTAATAGAACTGGTATCTCACAAAAATCATGTATTCCTTCTTCCATTAGACTTTGGAACTCCCTTGAAGATGACTTAAAAAATCTATCAACATTACAAACCTTTAAAAAACATATTACTTCAAGTTTCAATAACTCATGTGTTCCTTCTCACTTTACTATAGGAAATAGATATATTTCTATATTGCATGCACGACTTCGAAATAATTGCAGTAACCTTAATAATGACCTTTTTAGAAATCATCTCCGTGATAATCCTTTATGTGATTTATGTGGCATGATAGAGGACGCCATCCACTACTTCTTTCATTGTAGAAAGTTTACACTGGAACGGCAGGTTTTTAATGACACAGTTAGAGTTTTCCAACCATTAAGTATTGATATGATTCTATGTGGTAATTTAAATCTGAATATGGAAAACAATTTAGTCCTGTTCAGAGCTGTCCACAGATATATACATGCTACTAAACGTTTTAAAACCAGTTGACTCTTTGCTTGAAGTTTTCTTTGAAACATATTTTGTATATTAATAAGTATACTTATGACCAATTTGTTCTATTCCCAAGTCGAAGGGGTTCCTGGCAGTCGTACTATTATTTTTTTGTTTTTTTTGTTTTTGTTTTTTGTATGTTTTTCTTTCAATTATCCAATATTAATTACTTACTTATTTATTAATCTACTATTCTGATGTTTGATATTTTCTTCTTTCATATATATTAATCTTCATTTATTTATTTATTTCCTTATTTATTAATTATTTTATTTATTTATTTTTTTATTTATTTACTTATTTATTTATTTATTATTTATTGATTATTTCTTTTATATTTATTTGCTTATTTATTTATTTATTTATTTATTTATTCTGATATAATCTTGTTTATGTTACTATCTGTTTTGCTTTGATTACAACTTGTTAAGTTAACATATGCGTTTGTATATATAGCCATGTTTATAAGCTATTGTGTATATATAGAATGTAGGGGAAGGGTCGAAACTAATGTTGTGAGAACTTGTGACCCAACCCCATTGCTGTAAATATTTTGGCAATAAAATATGTTTAAACTATACCAGTATTCCTATATAAAAGGAAACCTGTAGCCAGTTGTGATTTTACAGGGGGTCTGGACCTCTTGTCCACACCCCCCACCCCCCCCCCCCCCTCTGGATCCACCCTCCAGTATGTGAGTGTGTGTTACCTATTCTTGTTTCAGATTTGATATAAAATGACATCTTATCAGACATGCATTTTAGACGCATTTTACAGTGGCAATTCTCCAATACGAATTTCCATTAGCCAGGATTAAATTTGAAGCCATATATATAGAGAGAGGGTTCATAAATAAATAATTGCTGCTGAATTTATCAAAGAGTTGTATTACGTTTCCAGATTGTATTTGTTGATAAGGGATTGCATTTTTAAATAATAATAAATGACAATTCTAGTGACTCTTGTTCCAAGAACTTTCTGTTTCATGTATGGTTTCTTCACGTTTGCCCATTCACATAACTGGCACATATGTAAACCGTTCAGAGCCATAATGTAACGCCACATGCGCCGCCAATTCAGAAATGTTCGACTTAGCCTGGCTCCAGTTCTTAAAGCAATTTTTCATCAATGTGCCAAATCATATACTTGTACATAGCTAGTCTTACTCTGATGGCTCTGTTTTAAATTTCTCATCAATGTGCCATATCATATACTTGTAGCTAGTCTTACTCTGATGGCTCTGGGTTTTTTTTAAAACAGAGCCGTCAGAGTAAGACTAGATACAAGTATATGATATGACAAGTTAATGAAAAAATGTTTTAAGGACTATGTTCGACTGTTACTGATCCGAAATTTCGGGATTGACTTCGCGTTGTCCCTTTGCTGATTACCTTTACTGTCGTGCCAACCATGAGTGACAGAGACGTAATATTTTGTTTACAATAGTTAAGCAGAACATTAATTTGTACACTCCACTTGTGCTAATGAGAATCGATAGATCACTTGTGTATTAATCCCAATCATAGGATAGAATTAATAATCAAGTGATCTACGATTATAAGTCCATGATAACTTTGTAAACAAAGCATGATGTCGCTGTCACTCTTTGCAGGCAGGACAGTAACTCTACCTCAAAATATATGAGAGCCTTACTCAATATTGATAACCCTTATTTCTAACATTGGGTAGATCAGATATATTCCACAGAACTTCAGTGAATTAAGGTAAATTCCTTTTGTACTGAAGCCCCTTTTTTAGACTTGGTCTTGTCCAGGTTCATCTAAAATTTATGATAGTAAATTTCTGATTGTTTGGTGTAGATGTTCCTTGCTCCCGTCCTATATTGTTCACCTTTTGCAACGTATTTGTTTTACAAAGGATGGTCTATGATATATTAACGTGACATTTCATGGTCATATTGACTTGTTTTTTCCATTTATCAATGATTTCTTAAATGTTAAACTAGGAGCTAGAGACATTTTGTAGCATCTTCAGTTGAATGTTAATGCCACAAATGGTTCTTAGTCTGATGTCTGAGTAGTTTAAGATTTTATTTTCTGATTTCTTCCTTCTTGTTGAAAATGACACATCCAATGATACTTAGCTTTTGTTACAAATATAGTATGGGATTATACCGCTTCTCAAATGAGTTTGCTTTCAGGAAGCTGGTAAACAAATAAGCAACTCAATGATGCCAGTATAGGGCATTGCATTTTACTCAATACATAATTCAAACGCACCTGTGCAGCCCCTTCTAAGCTCAGAAACTGTCATAAGTGTTCAGTCAGTAGCTTAACAGTCATAGAACATCCAAGCGACTAGCAAAGGCTCTGATCAGACTGCGCGTATGCGCAGGCTGATCTGAGACTTTGCTGGTCGCACATACCACATTGTTGGAAATCTCATGCCGCGGTCCATATATTTGCTATTCTGCTAAGTAGCCAATATATTCACGTTATTGACCAGACCCCCAGTTTACATAACATTTTCGTGCTCAACTCAACTGAGCATGGAATTTCTACGGCTTAATAACTAGAACGCTAAAAAATAGGTTATTGTTTTGCTTTTTTTTAAAAAAAAAATACCCGATGTTGTCTAGACATATAAAGTCGGGTGAGATGTGATTATTTGCATATACGTAGATTTTTTTACTCATATTGATGTCTTTTCACTAATATAACCATATTCCTCTCAAATACTTTTTTCTCTTCTGATTTTTCTTAGATCTCAACCAAACAAAGTCATATGTTTCCCCATTCCAAGGAGTCTCCATAATGTAATCTGAGCTGAATTAGCCGAGTGGTTTCAGAGGTGTTTGAAGAAGTTGACAAACGGATGAATGTATATATTACTAGGTCACTCATTACATAAATTCTGTGTCCCGAGGTCGTGAGCGGGAGGTCGAAGGATCGAATCCCAATGTCGGCGGCAGTGGGTTTCGTTCTGATATGGCCGGTTGGTGAGCCGCCAGCTAGTTAAACGAATGGTTACCAATTCCTAGCCTGTCTGGTGCCTGGCAAAAGGATGGGATTTAGGAAGTAAATGTGACAAGTCGAGGTGTCTCATAAGTCAGAAATGGCTGGCCCTTTCAATAGGGGTGACACTATAATAAACGAGCACTTTAATTTACTTTTTTACATACAATAATGGTTCAGTATATGTGAATGACATTTTATTCTAGAACCAATAGATCAGCTTGAAAGATCAATGAAACGGCTGCAATTCTATAAATTTCAAGGGCTTTAAAAATCACTCGTTCGTTCTGGATTTATTACTATTGTTAAAGAAACTACAAAAGCGTATAATTGAATTTGATTTTAATTCATCTGAGTGGAAGAAAGAATCACATTGCGATAAAACGAAATGCATGTAAATTCGCTTATAACGATTGGGTTTGTGCACTATCAGACTGTTTGTAGGACATGGCAATATCGATACTTATACCACCCTTACCAACTTTAGCATGAAATATCTCGTAATGTGCAAGGTCTACACTGATGTAGGTGGTATAAAATAGTTATACCATGTTTGTCCACCTTTACGTAAGATAATTCACTCGCTAAAGCTCGTGGATTATCTCCACGTACAGGCGGACAACCCGTGGTATAACTATTACTTAACAGGAAGACGTTATCAAAATTCTTGATAGCGGTTTCAATGGTAGTCACTCACCCCTGAGTACCAATACCAAAGTATTTTGTGTCTGTTGGCAAACAATTTTCATTACGGGGGCTTGAAGTTATGATTTTTGAGTGATTTTAGGCCTAGGGGTACGTAATTTGTGCTTTGAAATGACGAAAGCTCAACTATTTAAGGATTTGAAAAATATAAGCCTATCGAGTGTTAGAATAACGACAAGTTGTTTTTTCAATAGATCAATTTGGTCAAAATTTTCATGACTTGCGGGTCGTTATTTTCTCCATTTTTTGGATGGATTTGAAGAGAAGGTCCTAAGCATCAGACAAAGTAGCAAATATTCATGAATTCAAGCACCTGTGATTCACTTGAATATTATGCCTTATTTTTACCAAACATTATGAAGGATGTCGCAAAATGCGTCGTATGTTGCAGTCGTGATTGTAGTCAGGGCCCTTTGGGACAAAAATAGGTCCCGTGCGAATTGTGTGCCGATTTATGGTGACCTATATCAAAACCTTCAGTGGAGTCTTACCTTTAATTTAAAGGTGGTCACCCATCTCAAATCCGCGTCTGAGGCTAGTTATGACGTAATAAATATGGCAACCATAATAAGAAACTGCCCGTTAATAAAAGCTATAGTTTGTGTCGGTATGTTATATTTATCCAACACGAACGCTTTTTTTTAACATAATATCAATTATTTTAGTCATATGATGGTTACATCAATGCTTTACCTGACTTTGACAATGAATTATGTATCGATAACTATATTTTGCATGCAAAATACCGTAGATTTCCTATAAATACCAAGCTTATCGGGCCACCTTTAGACTGATGGCTGAGAATGTTATTGCTCCCCCTATAGAATTTTGCAAGCTTATCCTATCTAAAAGAAGTTCCAAGCTACGTCTTTTAATAAATTGCACTATGTTCGCCGGGGCGCTAGTCTCTGACAGCCTGTTACATATGTTACCATATTAGATTTAGAAAAAAAAAAGAAAATTAAAAGTTTGAGCTACAGAAAGATTGCTAATTATTTAAATTACTCATATGGTCTGCATATTGACAACTTTAGCTATATATAAATTTTTTGGAGCAAATTTACAGCTTCCTGTGGTGTTATGTACGTTACTTTAATTAGATTACCCTTTAAACATGAAAATTGTGACCAATATCATTTACTTTTTAGCTAATATGTGCATTTTCCAAAATGTTTTGATTATACTCATTTTGGTTAGAGAAAATCCAAAGTTTGCTTTTATACTTTAAATATAGTGTCTTTTACGTGCAATTAAAAAACCCAAAGGCTATACCCAATTTTAAGGAGCCGAATTTGGTAGGCATCATTTAAGTAAAAATATATGAAAACATTTTCTGCTGCTGCTGGATATCTTGCATATTTGGGATTGTCTTGCTCATATTATTAAAATTAAAGAATGTGCAGGTTTAACAACAAGATTGAAGCACTTGTTAAAGGTTGTAACATATGTTACATGACATAATTAATGAGCAAGGACATTGACTTGATGTAAGAGATGATATTTCAGAATAAAATGAATATATTTCGGATGTTTTCCTAGCTAAAGTCTCCAGCCTCTGGTGCCTAAGTCTTAGGTATTGATGATTATTAAGCCCCTGTACCTTTGTTACAGCTGTTATAAATATTTGTTTTCAATATTTTCTAATCTGAATAATTCTAAAATAAAGATACATCCTGGAGGAACATAGAAAATAATCGTTTCACATTTAAACAGTACAATTTAGTAAATGTCCCTTTCTAATGTAAATATTCTAAACCAATCCTTATCCAAGTCATATACAATATCGATTATTATTTCTGCTTCTCTGGTAAAATAATTGTCCTCCTCGTCTCATAAAAAAACAGAATAATCATCAAACAAGATTTTGACTGCAAGCTGAGTATTGACCTGCTCCATCCCAAACTCTTTTAGATATACTCTATCGCATGTACCAATTCAAGGTGCATCGAATAGGAGATGTTTGCACACTGTAAGCATGAGTGTTAGCCTGTAACAGCTTGTTACATATGTTACTTTATCAATTTGAGAATAAGAAAATTCAAAGTTTGAGCTACAGAAAAAAGACTTTAAAACTAGCTAATCAATGAACATTCTTATAGTATGCAAATTACTGGATGACTTTACTATATATGACAGCTGTTTACGGCTACATGTTGTATTATGTGCAATACATGAACTTAATTATAATTTAAAAGTGGTAATTTTGGCTATCGTCGTTTAGTTTAACGTCGGATTCAAACCGTTTAAGATTATCATTATAATTTTACTCTTAATTCAATATTTCGGCCAAAGGCCATTATCAAGAAAACATGCACTTCAATGTCAACTACAAGATGGTGGAACAGAGACTATGTAGTTGACATTGAAGTGCATGTTTTTCTTGATAAAGGCCTTTGGCCGAAATATTGAATTAAGAGTAAAATTATCATATGTGTTTAACACTGTTCCCTATGGAATATAAATGAATATCGTTTTATATAGATTAGGTTTAACAAACCTATACTCAATTGACAATTACAAAAACCAAAGTTTGCTTTTCTATCTTAAATATTTGGTCTTACACGAGCTAATGCACAACCCTACTCCCAGTTTTGCAGAGGAGCAAATTTTGTTTTCGCCGCTTAAATAAAACATATATAAAACAATTGCAGAGTGCTGATATTTTACATTTTCTTAAACAGTCTTGCTCATATATCATCAAGTTTTTAAGATCAGAACACTTATTAAAGATGTCAATGTGGCATTGGTGATGTCACAACCAGGGCTCTGATCGAATTCCATGCACTTTCAGGTGCTTATATTAACTAGTTTGATGTCAGGAAAGAGCACGAACTCATATTGGCAGGCATTTAGCTATGCTAGAGACTCTATCCTCGAAGCATTCTTTCACCTCGGCTCAGTGCCCTTAGAAAGCACTGTGGCGGATGCACTAGAGTAATATATTTGTAAATTGTCCTGGCTTCTTAGCTCTCGTCTGTGATGTCTAACTGTGAGTTTGTTACTTTCCCATTGGTATTCTGGGTCAGGTGTGGTACTTGATTGTATCGATTCCTGATCTTTGCCGCCTTTCTTACTCTGTATTAGCCAGTCATCGATATTGTTCGACTCACTGCGTTGACGTAGTGGATATTTGGGAAAAAAAAGCTGAATTGCAAAAACTACCACTTCCAAGAGCTGTGTTTCTCGAAGGTGTCAAACGTGCGCAGTACCAGTGCATCATTTGGAAAACCTCATATGTCATTAATCCTGACAAATCAATGCCTGACATTTATGGTTAGAAGCGGGACTGTGATAAATATTGTCCCGTTATGATGACATTGCCCATGTGCGGATCCAGAGGGGGGTAGGGGGTCCGGACACCCCCCCCCTGGAAAATAACAATTACGTACATGGGTTTCTAAAGAAATTAGCATTTGGACCCCCCCCCCCTGAAAAAAGCTTGACCCCCCCCCTGGAAAATAATGGACCCCCTCTGGTTCCTTGGTAAAGTATAAGTATAGTTTTTTTCAGCAATAAAACCATTGGACCCCCTCTATAAACTGTAAAATAAGCAGAGGACTAAATAAGACTGACAAAAATCCCTGGATCCGCGCGTGTTGCCTCCTGCCCCCGAAACCCCTCTGCAGCTGATTAAATGTAGTTGCAGCATGTCTGTATGCGAAACATCTCGGTGGAAGTACAAAGTAAACCATTTATATGTACTGATTTGTGTTGCCGTGGAGCAGAAGAGGACTCATGTAAAATATTGCCAGTGGTCAATATGTTTATGACTATTGAACAACTATTTTCATGTGGACTCAGATATTTCTTTAGCCGTATCAACAAGAATGCCTTATTGTCCGATTTTGACCTTTGAAGACGATTCTACCTATAAGAATGCGAAAGATAAATCAGATTGTAACAGTTTTCTATTGACCGTGCTATCGAAGTACAATGGGTAACTTGTAGAGGGTTTATCCTTATTTCCATATCATGAACTTACTACAAAGTAGACTCTTCTAACGTTTGATCCTTCAGGGGTCAAAATCGGACTATAATGAGTTTGGTTAATAGTGTATGCAAATGATTATAACTACTATCTTTTCTTTGAGTGTAGGATAAGCAGCTACAGATACGCAAAAAGCTTTTGAGCGTGACTCTATTTACAATATTGATATGTTGTACTAGAAAAAAGGTTTTCGGGCATTTATTTACATTTACTATAAAAGCTTTGACATACACATATGTTCTACCCGGACTGGCTCATTTTACGTATTCTGCATCAATCGTTTGAAATAGAAAGACCCAAAGGTCATTGGTCAGAGGTCGTGGTACATCTATATATATATAATGTGACGTCAACTTATTTTTTCAATATATATATATATATATATATATATATATATATATATATATATATATATATATATATATATATATATATATATATATATATATATATATATATATATACTGACTTCACACTATTTGAATATATTTTGTATGTTACGATTTAAAAGAGTTCGTATTCAGTCATGATAAGGCTGCCAGTTTATTAAAGGAATATTTCCATGCGTTGGAAATGGACAAAACGCATATATATGTGGTATTTACATATTAGGCGTCATTTCAATGACGTCATCTTTTTGTTCTGATGCGAAAACACTATGGACGACATGTCAATTTTAATTATTAACCTCTTAAGATTAAATTTGGTGCATTTCGACTGAAATTGGCAAACAAAATGCAAGAAAGTCCTGATCGCCATAGACTACAATGGCTATACCGTTTAAATTGCACTGATACAATAAACGTTATTTTGATGACGTCATAATGACGTCCAGACGTGAAACCCAGATGGGTGACCAGGTGATTTCATTAGTTATCCCCTAAAGTTTGATTTGGTATAGGTCACCATAAATCGGCATCAAATTCGCACGGGAGTCCCGATCGCCCCTGACTATTGGCGCCGTGTCGTTTATGTCATTTCAACCAGTTGCAGATGGGAAAAAAATATTTCAACTGCTCAGACATCAGACAAAGAACCGTTTGCGTCATCAACTTTAAACTACAAGATTCTTCAACAACAACTGAGGGTGCTTCAAAATGTCGCAAGCTCCTAGTCACTAACATTAACCTTTACAATACTATTAATATATGGGGAAAACATGTAAATATGACCAAGAAATGCCATATTAATAGATCACAGACCATCCTTTAGGAACGTGAAAGTTGCTACACCTTCCATTAATTCTCAAGAACAAACTTAATAAAAAGCAGTGGTCTTAAATATATTTAACTGTCTTGGCCATACATTCTGCTGTTGTCAGAACACAATTAAAATAACATACTATAATGATACAAAGAAAATGGCTCTTGACTCACAGATAGTCAGAGCTAATGAAAAATCCAAGTGAAGCCACGGAACGGAAGGCCAAGCCCATATCAAGCATCATGCACCAATCCACTTTGGTCTTTGTCATTGCCCACCGCCGTGCAATTTAAGTTCTCCTCGTATGGCGATATTGTTGGTTTTTTGTATTTTTTTTGTGTGCGTGTTATTTCACAATCTGGTCATTGGTTGCACCGGAAGACGATGGTAAACCATTGAGGCATCTTCTGGTCAGTTCATTGCTATTTGACAAATGAGCCGCGACATGTGATTTCCAACAATGTGGCATTTTGATAAGTGTAGACTCAGACTAGCCTAACGCAGCATCCTTTTAAGCTTAGAAACTCCAAATGATTAACACTCATAGAATATTCAAGCGACAGGCAAAGGCTCTTATCAGACTGCGCGTATGCAAAGGCTGATCTGCGGTTTTGCTGGTCGCACATACCACATTGCTGGAAACTTCATGTCCAGACACCCAAACAGCTCATTCAAGCTGACACAACTCGTGTGAAAATGGCTTTCCAAAAAAAGACTTGCAAGTAATAAAGGGTACAGATTCTAGTTTTTTGGCAGCACCAACATCATCCATTTAGATTTTGTCATGCTCAACTCAACTGAGCGTGAAATTTATCCTGCTCATAAATGTTAAAATGCCAACTGTTGGCATCTTTTATCAGCAAATTACATACAACCTCTGAGAGTTCTAAAACAAGAAAAAAGTCTTGATTTTTTAGCAATAAGGTTCTTGGAGGAGTTGAACTTCCATATTCAGTTCATTTCGGCCTGAAAATGTTTTTTAACTTCGATGCATAAATGTTCTCCAATGGGCAAACCTTACATTTTTTACACGGGTTATATCCACTTTATTAATGTGTGCACATATAAAAATGATCTAAACAGACAATCTTACACTTATCTGACGTATAATAATGCCAGGGCGTCCCGCCAGATATAATAAAGTCTTGAAATAATGAATAGAGTATTATTCTCTATGACCTCTTCTCCAAAGATTGCATTTTGGTGCAGACTTGTTTACGGGATCGTGCCGTTCAGTATCGCACGATGGCTTCGGGAATGGCATAGAAAAGTCACTAAGTGTGCCTTCCTTCATAGTAAACCAGAAAAATGGAACTGACAAAATTTCCATCATGCGCTGTCCGTAGGTCGGTCTGCAGTCTGTAATTGCGCATTTCCTGGTCAGATTGTGGCATTTCCTGACCATACTCTCTCCTTTATAATAATCAAGACTGATAGTCTTACTGATGTTATAGGAAAAGTTGTTAATCGTGGGTAAAATCTGAGTTAACTCTCTTAAATGTATGGGCGGAATGTTTTCTATAGAGCTATTAATGGTTATAACCAGCATTCTCAAGTCTATAAAAAGGGCCCAGCCCCGAGGGCCAGTCATTTTGGGACGATTGTTAGTGTTAATAAAGTGCCTTTTTCCGTTTTCATGACAACAGGAACTATGTATGGAATTGATCTTGTTGAGCAACATTGAAAACCAACCACCCAAGAATAATAGCTATGAAGTGTAGCACACGTATATTCGAACTCCTACTTGAATTCATAGAAAGTTATTGCCATAGCTCCATGTATCCATATATTAATGCTTGTTTAGACATGTTTGTCTTATTTCATCTTCAAAGGGTATATTGTGTGTAGTCATTAGACTCGCCTCATTGAGGCGATTCTATTGATTACACGCAACATACCATTATTTCATGAACGCCCAATTAATTATCCTTCAATGATTGTGCCTCCAGTTCCGGTGCTATAACTTACTCTCAGTGGCTCGAAGTACCCTCATTTTGAACATTTTTTCATGGTCTTAAAGGTTCTCGAAGCAATTGCAGATCAGCAGATTTTGACGGATTGACAAAAGCAATCATCCAATGAACACAAAACTCGCATTGTCTCAGGTGAGTTAAACACGCATGCCGATCGCAAAAACGGAAAACGTTGAACTCCATTTTAGTATTTGAAATGAAAAGTATGCACATGTGAACAAAGGAGCAAATGACAGGCTTTTTTATTGTGTCAGATTCGTTTTCGCATTCCACTGCTTTCTGATCAAGGAGCGTATAAAACACTATGTCTGGAAATTGTCATTGCGTAATAAAACGATGTCATCGGAAAACAGGACTTTGCGCTCGTGCCATGAAAAAGTAAATCTTATCAATGCTTTGATATGCATATATCTACGAAGTTTTTTTTTTTAAATCTAGTCCCAATGGGTATGTAAGCATGAACGTTAAACATGTTTATTGGAGGCGCAAACATAAGGCAGAAATGCCCCAGAGCCAAAATGATCCAGGGCCGAAATGGCACAGGGCTGAAACAACCCGCATACCATAATGCACTTCTATAGTTCTAATCAAAGTCACTATACCATGTGATAATCCATGTACTGTAATTCGCTAACTAGTACTATAGTTCGAATCGAAGACACATACATGTAACCCAGATCATTTTGTGGATGGTCACAACTACCATATGTAACGTACTACTGTTCTAATCAAAGTCACTGTACCGTGTGACCTGCTGTTGTTCACATAAAAAATAATCGCTGCAATAAAGTTGTGTAAACAGTCTATCATGTTGGAAAAATGAAGAATTCTACAATATTTCAGCAAAATAATGCGTATTTTCTGAAAAGTATTGCTTCTGAAGAAAAGGGGGAATCAGAATGTGTGGGTATCGACCTTGCTAAGCTATCGCTAACGGCGTGTACCCATTTGAGCTATTTCGCCAGTTCTATGTTGAGATGTACAATAACCATTGTACCGATATTACTTTGTGTGTTCGCAGAAAAATGCCGAAATTCCCAAAATTTAAGTCAATTTGAAAAATATCAAGATCGAAATTATCTGTAATATATTGTATAAAGACTTGATATCGAAATAATGCAGCAAATCTTCTCCTTTTCCCAGTTAATGCAATTATAGATATTAACCTCTCGTAAAATAGAGTAACTTTGGTTCACACACACAGATCTATGGAGGTACAGACCATAAGTTAGACATCCACTAGATATTCAGATGCTGGTCAATTGCGTAACTCTGTTTGTACGTTGGAAAAAAAACCTTGCCATCAGTACATGTGTACACGTATCTCATGGTACGGCTCAAGTTGTTCTTAAAATAAACTTTGTTTCCTTTTAAGGCCATAACCGTGACAAAAATGACAATACTCTTAATATATGGTACAGCAAAGTTAAAATATTAGTAATGGCATCGGCTCATGTTTGATGACTGGGCGGATCAGACCCGTTCTCCTGGGACGTTTAACCAGAACCGCTTCCGGTAAGACTTCGGGTGCTCCCTGGCATAAAACAACCCCAGTTCTAATGAACCTCCACAAAAAGAAGTGACTGGTCTTACTACAGTCGCGGCTTTCTTGTACCTCGTTGTAGATGGTCTTTAGCTCTGTCAGAAGCAGACAGATGCACGTGACATTTATTGACTCCCCCGGAAATTGAATTACACACTAACAAGAATGAACTAAGACGAGACGACATAACTGAACGAAACGAACTGGTGTTACTAGGGTTTTGATAGCCAGAGGCAGGCATACAAGTATAGTTAAATCTCAATAACTCGAAATCTAATGGCCAGAACACACACGTAAGTCGAACTAAATTTGGAATGGACAAGCTAATAAGAATGTACTAAGAGATACGCTTTATTGAACGAAACGTACTGGCAATATTACAGCTTTGAGAACCAGCGACACGCTTACAAGTAACAGTAAATAGTAAGAGAGTATGATCAGAAATACCGCAATCACAAACCGCAGACAACCCTGTGGCACCGCGAGGAAGAGCCGCTCAACCATCACGAGACACCAGGAAGACAAATTAAGCAAAGCAACCAGCTCTCTCTTCCCCATCAAGATGATTGCAATACTAGAATGGACATAAAGTAACGTACAACAAAACATAGAACAATTACAGACTCCCACAATGGGAGTAACAATAAACAAAAAATCAACAACAACAGAACCACCGCCTTAGAACGGACAGCAGCCTAAGCCATGGGGGGGGGGGGCTTAAATGCATTTTTCTGGCACCAAATCTTCGCCCTAGATTCTGCTGTTGTTGAAGAACAAGAAATGTTCAGCTCGCATGGAAGCCTTCTAACTAATGCAATGTATCATCATGGAGAAACACTCTTATCAAATTAACACACCAAGATGAAACAAAGAAAAGGGTTCATGACTCACAGATAGTCGGAGCTAAAGAAAACCTCAAATTGAGCCACGGTGGGTCCAGCTACAGATAAGCATCAGGCACCAACCCACCGATTAATAGTACTGCAGATCTCAAGGCTGTCAGAGGGGTCTACTGGTCAGATCTGTGCAACATCTAGTGTTATATACCAAATGAAAATGTGGAGTCTCTAGTTTTTAAAAGTAGTTGATGACACCTCTGATTCTGAGTACTAACCGAGTTATCTCCCCTTGAATTACCCCACCCATTTTGATCATATTATAAGAGGTTATGATCACTAGCTTGTTTAATAATTGACTTGAAGCATCCAGGAAGAAAAATATACCCATCATTACTCAAAACGGTACTTGAAAAAGTAATAAAGTTAAGTTTTGATCAGAGAAATGGGCTTTTGAACTGTTTTGTTGGTCTTTTAAAGTTAAATTATGTGTTAAAACTCCATTGAATAAAAATATATTTGAAACTTTCAATATAAGAATCTGCCCATTAGTGGTATGGCCTTAGAAATGACTAAAAATTTAAAGAACACTTATTTATCTATCTTATCAGGGTTTCTAGATACCAATTTCTGTATACGGAATGCTCTGGGAGCAATAATAAGCATGTAAATACCCCACCCACCTATTACTACTGCAGATCTTATGGCTGTTTGAGGGTGACCTTGGTCATATTTTGCTAACATCTGGTGTCATGTACATGTACATATACCAAGCAAAAATGTAGCGTCTCTAGTAAATAGAAATAGTTGATGACACCGCTGATTCTGTGTACTAACCGAGTTATCTCCCCTTGATATACCCCCACCCATTTTGATCATATTATAAGAGGTTATGATCATTAGTTTGTTAAATAATTGAGTTGAAACATCCAGTAAGAAAAAAATGCCCACCATTGCTCATAACGGTACTTGAAAAAGTAGAAAAGTTAAGTTTTAGTCAGAGAAATGGGCTTTCAAACTTTTTTGTTCGTCTTTAAAAGTAAATTTGGTGTCAAAACTCCTCTGAATAAAAATATATTTGAAACTTTCAATTTAAGAATCTGCCCATTAGTGCTATGTCCTTAGAAATGACTAAGAATTTAAAGAACACTTCTTTATTTATGTAATCAGGGTTTCTAGATTCCAATTTCTGTATACGGATACGCTTTGGGGACAATATTAAGCATGTAAATACCCCACCCATCTATTACTACTGCAGATCTCAGGGCCGTTTGAGGGTGAACTTGGTCAAATTTTACTAACATCTAGTGTCATATAGATGTACATGTACCAAACAAAAATGTAGAGTCTCTAGTAAATAGAAGCAGTTGATGACACGGCTGATTTTGAGTACTGACCGAGTTAAGTCCCCTTGATATACCCCCACCCATTTTGATCATATTATGAGAGATTATGGGTGTCAGTTTTGGGATATAATCAAAATCATGCATTCAGGAAGTAAATATAGCCATCACTATTCATGATAGCACTTGAAGAAGTAAATAAACTAAGTTTTAGTCAGAGAAAAGGGGTTTGGAACTATTTTCTTCGTATATTATAGTTATATCCTATTTCAAAACCCAGCTGCTTTGAATAAACATATATTAGAAACTTTCAACTAAAGAAACTGCCCGCTAGATTTATGTCTTTAAAAATGAATAATAATTTAAAGATCAGTGCCTCAGTTATGTCAACAGGGTTTCTAGATTCTAATTTCTACAAATAGAATGCTCTGGGGCAACTACTAGCATGTAAATACCCCACCCACCTATAAGATGAGGTGAAAACGCTAACATTGATAAAAGTCTTATAATACTTGATACCCAAATTTTTTATAGCCTAAATACGAAGAGAATAATTTCTGACAGTGTAACTGTATTGCAAGTGCAATTACACGATCTTTCTTAAGATTGTCAATCACACCCAAGAACATCATTTTAGGTCACTAGTGGCACCAATAACCATAACTTTTGCAAGGCTAAACACTATTTACCTTATAACTTGAACCATTTATACCTGAAACTTACTTGGGCTAATATACCTAGTACGCCAAACACAATTATAATGCATCAAACTATCTAGATATTCTTGGAAGAGTTACTGCCCTTGATTATTTTTACCATTGTTTTGTATGGAAAAATGCAGTAAAATAATAATAGCTCAATAAGTTAAATTTGAAAACTTATTTTCTAAATAGGACTAAATCTATCCTGAACCAATACTATGCCAAACTGCAGATCAAAAGGGGTACGTGCATTAAGAGGCTATTTTGGTCCCCCTATGAGGTCAAAAAATAAAATTTGCTCTTCACAAGTTTCTTCTTATTTAAGTTTATTAGAACAATAGCCAAAGTGTAAAGTTATCGTATTGATTCGACTTTTACGGTTGGATTGGTAACAAAAATGGCCGCCAAAATAGGCTGAAAATAGGAAAAATGACCATTTTGGAACAAATTTGAGACATGTAACAGAGGAATTAATATAGAGCACAAGCAAATACCAAAAAAAATTAACAGATGATGAGAATTATCAAGGCACATAAAATATTAAAAGGTTTTTTTTTGGTATTTGCTTGTGCTGATATCTTATTCTTAAAAAATCGGTCTCCAAAAGCCTCAAATTTGGCCAAAAATAGCAATTTCTCTATTTTAAGCCTATTGGTTTTAGCCATTTTGGTTACCATAGCAACCGGTAAAAGGAAAATAAAGGCCAAAATTTAACACTTGGGCTATTCTTCTAACAAAACACTAGGATGAAATTGGTGAAAAGCAACTTTCAGTTTTTTGCTCTAGAGGGGGCCAAAAAAGCCCCTTAATGCATGTACCCCTTTGTTACTGCTACATATTTCTATTTTTTTTTAACCACGAGTTGTTGTCCCTTAATGGCAAGACTCACACATAGAAAATGGATCTATAATCGAATTTTCCTCCAATAACTTGCTTACTGAGGATCTGATTGCAATAATATATACGAGACATTTGGTTTTACACATCTTTACAGTATCTTTTGTATTGCTTTAGCGACATAAAATACTGCATGGAACATGCATTATTGCCCTTGATTTTGCGTCGTTTTAAGATTAAAAATCAATATAATAGGCCTTATAGATAAATGAATCAATGGTCCCAAAATATTGGTGAAATATTGAAATTTCCTTCATTTTATATAATTTGATGACGTTTGCATTTGTCTTCCTGTATCACCCAGCATAAATGTGTATCTGCATTTTATTCTTTCATCAAATCAGAGTAAATGATCATTGACAAAGTGGGTGAGGTACGAATATACTGACAATCTTAATGGCTTCATATTTCATCAGAAATGATGACTATTCTAAATCTAAACAGTATGTAGCTTTTATGTTTTCTATATACAGATATTATGTATCATTTTCCTGTTTTTGCTTAGATTTTCGTCTATGCTTTGGAAAACTCTAATGTTTTTTTGTATCTTGTTAGTTTTAGGTACCCTAACACTTTAGATAAACCAAATTAATTTGCTAAGCATCCTTTTCAGGAGGACCCTGCAAGACATACTGTAACCTACAGATTATTTCATTAACCTCAAATGATATCCTTACTAACTCACATTTTCTCGTCAAAAGTCCGCTCTATAAATTAACACTGAGCTGTTTTAGTCTTTCTTACTCAGAAATAAATGTACTTTAATTTCATACCACTTTCAATTACCTTATTGCAATTGAAGTTATAAATTATTCATATTTTTCCAAGAACATGTTTCTAAAATACACCAAATAAACAGGGCCTGCAAATGACATTTTTTCTATCAGATCTAGATTATAACACACCAAGATGTAGACAAAATATTGTATGTGTTGAATCTGAAGTCATTGGTAGTGATGACAGTACAATCAAAATTATGTTGAACCTGCCCAGTTATCAGAAAATTTAGCATATACAGTATGTATGATGTTTCTCTAATGACAACGTTTATGTAATGGAAACCTCACAGTACTTTGATGCTATTCGCGTTTGTATTCCAAAAAGGTGACAACAATAAAGCATAATAAAAGAGAACCACTGGACGATACTAAATTGTTCTAGAACTTAAGTGGTTCCAGAGAAGATTTTTTTATGTTTTAACTATACAAGCCAATGTAAAACATGTGATCCCCCTGGTTAGAGCCAGTGGCAGCTCCAGGCCTTGTGGGTCAAACAAGAAGGGTTTTGTGTTTTATTTAAATAAACCTATATAGCCTTCGTGGCTTGTTTTTTGTCTGCACCGCCATTATTTGAACAGACTCATTGGAGGTCTACTTTGTGATGCTACATACTAAATATAATGGCGTTGGACCATGTTGTTTCAGACAATATTTTTTTTTTATATTTGTTGTATATACGAGGGTTGTCCCAGAAAGTCGTAGACTTTTGTTATAACACGAGACTGTGTATCAGGAATTCTATGAATTTTTTATAATATTTTTGTATACATTTCATAAACATTTTGTACAAATATGGGTGGAATCACATTTTACATAACAATTTTATTAACCTTTACTTGACTATGTGTCGGCGTGTGCGGAGCACGTCGAAATTTTTGCAATAAAATTCATCTAGTCCGAATATTGGTGTACATTTTAATTAAATTTCGCAGATCTATTTCACGCAATGTATTACCTCCTCATCATGGGACTTCTCAAGGTATAGTGTTGAAAATTTGAAACATTTTCCACCTTTGGCATTGATTTTATAGAAGATTTATCATGCCTACTACATTCTTATTTTTCAGAAAATACAAACGTTATAAGAACGGTGTGGCGCAAAAAATAGACCTTCATTATAAGTTGGCTAATTAAACTCACAAAATCAGGTTCTTCTAATGTTTTCTAATTAGCTGAGTAGTCACAAGTATCGAAATATGGATTTCATGCAAATCTATTTTAGTAATACCGAAAAAACACGCCCCTTTTCGTCATTTTAACTGAACACATGTTATTCTACTGCCAGTTATTTTAATAGTAAATATGTTTTCTCGTATGAACTCTAAAAGATCACGCTTGTTTGTTAGCTAAACATACCTAAACTAAAAATCAAGTCATTACATGAACTAGGAAGACTTACTTAACAAACAGATTGCAAAGTTGATACAGTTAGAGCATATATAAAAGGAGTATAGACAAAACATTTGACCACCCCTCTCTGAAAATAAAGCAAAAAAATTTGCGACGTGCTCCACACACGCTGACACACAGTCAAGCAAACGTTCATAACTTTGTTATTTAAAGCGTGATTACACCCATATTTGTACAAAATGCTTACGAAATGTACATAAAAATATCATACACATTTCAGAGAATTCCTGATACACAGTCTCGTGTCATAGCAAAAGTCTACGACTTTCTGGGACATCCCTCGTAAAACCAAGGGCCATAATTTGAACAAACTTGGTAACGTAGCACTAGGTGACGCTACAACTCTGTGAATATTGATTTATGCTTTTTATGTTTTTATGCTTTTTTATGCTATTAAAGCCTACGTAAAACACGTGGCCCCCAGGATGGGTCCATTTTGGCAACATGGGCATAATTTTAACAAACCTGGTGGAGGGGTCTACTAGATGGTACAAATACCAATTATCAAGGCTATATGCCAAGTGGTTCCAGATAAGAAGATTTGTTATGTGAACCCTATATAAACCTATGGAAAACATGTGAATCTGGAGCGGGCCACAATTGGCCCTAGGATCATAATTTTAACAAAATTAGTAGAGGTCTACTGGATGATGCTACATATTTAATATCAAGGCTCAAATGGCTTCAGACAATATTTTTTCATGTTTCCCATTTCAAAAAAAAAAAACAGTTAGTATGGTCAGGAAATACCACAATCACACTCTGCAGACCAACCCACGGCCTATGTAAAACATGTGAACTCAGAGGCGGGACAATTTGTGGCCCCATGGGCATAGTTTGAATAAAAAAGAAAAATATCTACTAGATAATCCTACACAAAATATCAAGGCTGTCAGCCTTGTGGTTTCAGACAAGAATATTTTTAAAGTTTTCGAAAATCTATTTTTACCCATGTGATCTAGATATACTATTTCATCAATTATTTGAGATGGCCATATAAGGACCATTCCTGTCAGCCAAATTTGATTAAATTCAGGCCAATATTTTAGGGTGAGATATCGTTTGAAGCAATTGTTGATAACGCACGACGGACAACAGACATCCAACGATCACAATAGCTCACTTTGAGTTTATGACTCAGGTGGGCTAATAAAATATACTAAATATTGTGATTTTAAATATGTCTATTTGACCTTGACCCTTGACATTTAAATAGGTCATAACACAAATTTTAACTCTGACATTCAAATAGTGTAGACTTTTACTTATTTTGATGAAACAAAATTGACGAAATATGGCTATTGAACTATTTCAATATAGATAAAGATTATTTTTATGAAAACTTTGCATTTTACTTTTGCATTGAAACTATTTGCAAACAGACACACGGACAAACACAGGTTTTGGTACCTGTATCATTGGTATTGATAATTTATTTAAATGTTGTTTTCCAACCAATACCATACAAGTCATAACAATATTGTATTAACGTGTCCTTATGAATAAATGCAATGCTCTAGACCAACTGTATACAGCATATGCATAATCCTATATAACGTGTGTGTACGGTTCAAGGGCCTTAACTGTGTAAGTACTCATCTTCGGCGATGTCATTAACTGGATTCTGAAGTCGAACATACAGACAAATATTTTGGTATATATGACGCTTGATGTTAGCACAATCTTACCAGCAAAGTTCATAAGGAGAGAAATTCTGGCCAGTCGTATGTGGTAGTATAAAGCGATTATCATCTTGACGTGATTTAAACTGAGGCCGTTACGGAATAGCTCACGCCTCGCTTGATTGGGGGTATTTATTCCCCTTTGGTGGCAAAGAATATGTGGAATTTAAGTATGTATGACTAGTACTTATAAGTTAAGCTTCAAACAGGCACAAACTATACTTTTACTAATAAACAGATACATAAAATACGCATTTTTTGTGATTTGGGTGGTATGCCAATTTGACCTTGACCTTTGACCTTGAGAAAGGTCACAACTTGATTTGAAGCTTGACCTAAAACAAGTGTATGCTGTTGCTTACCTTGATGAAAAAAAAGATGAAACTTGCATTTTAAACTAAGTTATGGTTAAAAATTGTGTTTATGAAATATTAACATTGCCCTTTTACATTGACACTATTTACAAAAAGACACACGGACAAACACCACTTTATGTATTGTACATGTTGAAACTATATTTAAATGTTGTTTTCTAATCCAATACCATATAAATCATAAAAATATTTCAATTATGTATGCTTATTAGAAATAAATGCAAGGCTATCTGCCAACTGTATGCAAAATTCTAATAATCTGTTTTAATGGGTATGTACGGTTCAAGGGCCGTAACTCTGTTAGTACTCATCAGCGACGATGTCATCAACCGGATTCTGAAGCTGGACATACAGACGAACATTTTGGTATATGTCACTAGATGTTGCACCGATCTGACCAGTAAAGTCCTTAAGGAGAGGACTTTTGGCCAGTCGTCTGCTCTACTATAAAGCTTTACGCCAGAGTCGTCATAGAGTCTGAGGCCTCACCCACCGTCGTGCAATTAAAGAGGAAACCAAAGCTATAAACCGTGATTGGGTTTAAAACTAGGCATGCAGACTGTCGCATGATATCCAAGTTATATCCGACCCTTATATAACGTTTTACTATCTTTTTGAATTGATCACTAAAATTAGGATTTCCATCAATTCGTTTGAATTTATAAACTAAATCACCATAAAATATAGGTTCTGATATGCCTTGTTGCAGAAGAGTTTTTAACCCAATGTTGTATTTAACAATTAACACTGAGTGTCTGTGGGTGAATATAAAAATGCTTTTCGAATTTTATGATATCTACATGTATAACCTTGTTTTAATAACTTAGCAGTTAAAAATAAGTTTCTGTTGTTGAAGTGAACAACATTAGAACACACTCTAGCAAAACGAATAAGCTGAGAAATATATACACCATAGGAAGGAGAGCGAGGATTATCTCCAGAATCCTTGGAAACACGAACTCGGATAGTCCGAAGTAACTTTATGGGCCGAGGTTATAAAACTGTTGTCGTGTTCAACACACTAAAGAATAAAATTTTAATTCCTCTTTTAGCAATTGACGTTTCCAAACTACGCCCAGAATGCCACTCCAGTGTCAGCTGATAGTGTTACTGACCAATGCAAAAGAAACTTAGCACGTGACATAGTCCCACAAACAAAGCAGAGGTTTACCTTACATTTAGTGGAGCATACCTATTTAACTATTTGCAGGCTGGGTTATTTTTCATGGTTTTTGTCGTCTGATTTTTTTTTCAAAATCATCCCTTTTGAAAAATTCTTTCAGGAATACCATCAAAGGTTCAAACTGTTTGGATCCAGATCAGGCCTGATAAAATGTCGGTCCTGATCTGTGTCCAAACTGTTTGCAGAATTTATCAGCAGACGACATTAGTAGACACAGAGGTGAAGTAGGCGTGGTATTCGGAAAGGTGAATTGAGGCAGTTTTCTTACTCAGATCAGGTGGTAATGCCATTTGTTCTAGTAAAGAATTTTAAAATGCCAACTATTGTTGACATTTTAAAATTTATTACTTGAACAAATATCATGCTTATGTGAGTTAGCATTGGTACATGATTGTTCTCGTTCTATTTGGTTGTTGCATTCGCGGAAATGTACGCAAATATGAGACCTACGAATTTTGAACGCGTTTCACATTTTGCACATTTCGTTAAAATCTTGTTGAATTTATTGTTGGACAAGCAAAAATCTATTATGTCTAATTAAGCTAGTTTACGATTCTTAAATTCCATTATTTCTGAGATTTAGGCCTGATTGTAATTTTAAAATCAGAGCTATTATTTCGGACTCCAGATAAGAGAAACGCACTTCTTGGTTATTTTCCTAACTCTTTCCTTACTAGCGACGACTGTTGTAGATGGTTTGTAGATGAGCTGCTGATATGACCTTGGAGTCAAAGGTCAAGGTCAAATACACTTATTTCGTGATATGGCCTTGGAGTCAAAGGCCAAGGTCAAATATACTTATTTCGTGAACTCTTCTTACATTTTTATAGAGGGAGTTCATATTTGGCACAATGGTTGCCGACAACCAATGTTTAGCATTGTTGATATGACCATGGAATCAAAGATCAATGTCAAATATACTTGAAACCAGTATGGCTCGAATTGCAAACTCCCTTTTTACAATTTTTGATAGAAGTTGCTCACATTTTGTACAATGAGTGCCTATGGTGTTTAGATGACAACAAATGTGGTGGATCGCCAATACAAACTTATTTTAATAAAAACAGTTGGATTTTTTTTACTCAAGTATTCAGTTGTATATACTGTTGAGTATATCTTTGTTTTATCTCCTTTTATATCTCGATTTGTATTTACTAGGAGATTACACATCGATAAGTTATCGATCTTTCACGTGAACCAAACATCTATTCGTCTTGATCCACTTCAGCAATTACTATAAAACTAGTTTAAGACTTCAGTAAAAATATTTTTAATGACCGTTCCAAGGCGGTGCTTATTTTGTGGACCCTTTTTGTTGCTTGTCAAACTGTCATGTTAATTCATTGCTGCCTTGTGGTCACCTGCTGGGAAAGGGCTATCCTCTTCGCTATCTTGTATGTGATGTTTTCTTGTGTTTTTGTCACTTTCCCATGTGGTCTCCTGGGTCAGGTTTGGTAATTGATTGAATCAATTCATGATCTTCGCCTTCTTTTTTACTTGGAGTCAAATTCAAGGTCAAATATCCATAAAATCATGCAATATGAATTGCTATGCCAACTCATTTTATATTATGGTGGAGGGTATACACATTTGACACAATGTTTGCCTTATGTGTCTAACTGACAGGGAAGCTTTTGGATTTAAGGCATGGCTTTTGAGTCAAGGTTCTGGTTGCATTGCTTTTAAAGCAAATATCTCTAACATGTTTTGATGTAGGTGGTTTATATATTGTATTTTACACATTGATTGTCTAATGCGTGTAGATATCAACACAGGTGTGACCCTTGATTCAAATACATTGATTGTGTCAATATGGCCAACATTTTAAAAGTAAATGGATCATAATTTGCGACACCGATTGGCTGTGTTTCGCAGATGACAAGGTTTTGGGTTGCTGGTAATACCTTGGCGGAGACAATGGTCAAGGTCGGAAAATGCCATACTATGCGGCATCTAGTGTAACGTCGGGTATTTGCGACCCCACATCGTTGGACCTAGTTCCATATTCGCATCCCTATTACATTTAATTTTAAGTAAAGGTATTTGCTCCTCTGATTGCAATTTTTATATAGAAGGACAATACCAATTTTGGCAACAGTCCCTATTAACAAAAATATTCTTTTCTTATTATAATAATGCATTTGCTATTCTGCGACGTTTCTAATCGCATATCCTTTTTCTGGATGTCATTAAAACTCTTGTGTGTTGGGTGGGTTTATTTGGGTATTTTATTGTTGTGTTTTAGTTGGGGTTGAGGCTACATTTTCAGGAAATGTACTAAATATACAAAATATGCAACCTGTGCAAGTTGCTAAGGTTTCATATTTTGCATTTTTATGCGACTGTGAAAATGTGGGTCACCATCTGGGAAAGGGCTGAGCTCTTGGCTTTCGTTTGTGATGTCTAATTGTGAGATTGTCACTTTCCCATTGGTATCCTGGGTCAGATGTGGTGCTTGATTGTATCGATTCCTGATCTTTGCCCTCTTTCTAACTTTAAGACAATGAAAGAAAGATCTAGATTTGTGGGGATTTTCCGGAGTGGAAAACCCCCCTTGCTATAGCTGAAGTTTACAAGTGCTGCTTTTCACTCGATCATTTCTGTTTACTCATTCGTCCTGCACTGAATTTAAGAATTCTCTGCGCCTTGTAAACGGTTTTTGATTGCAAACGAAATTAAGATACGTTGCAAAAACAGCTTTATCTGTTCTAATTTTGCATTGAAATTTGATAATCGTTAGATACTGACTTCCAGCAATCTTATTATTTGGTAAAAGAGGAATTATTTTCAAATTACTTTCGTTGGAATTTACAGTAATTTCTGGATATCTGTTCTCAAAAGGCATTTGTAGACGTCAAGCGATGATAAATTTGTACTTTGCGTTTGAACTTAAAGTTACAAAAAACAGGTTGTTCTCTTTGTATTGGGTTCACTCAGCTTAAGATTTTGGTTTAACCCTTTATGTACTAATGGATTCATCCTTCTTTTCCAATGTAATAAACTTGGGATGGTCCATTGTATATTTCACGGGGTCACAGATTATAAGTTCCAAATAAATTGCTTTACTTTCCCTGTAAATCGTTTTTGTCAAAGCAAAAATTGTAAACCCTGATGAAGTGATGCAATACGCGGCATTTCATCTGGATCTTCACTGTTTGCCATAGTACACATTTCGTTGCCGTGGGTTAAGTGTTGTGTTTTTCTTAGTACAAAAAAACATGTATGTAAAGCATATACGTCATAACATCAATTTCTAATAGCACCAAAAATTTTCATGCGGCCTCTTATAATAAGAAAACCATGGTTAAACTTATGATCACAACCGCCGTAAAATTACAATATTATACAATGGGATTCAGAAGGAAGTCCAACGCTGTACATGTATGTACTCATGAGAGTACACGCAGAATATGTGAACACGAGTGTATATGTTATCGTTTTCATATTATCCCCTGCCGAAAGTCAAATGGGATACTGTTTTTAGAGTTGTCCATCAACCCATTGGATTTAAATTGCGTTCAAAACGCGAATCAGCGCATATCAATTCAGTGTAAGATCTATGAATAGTCATACGCTTCGGGCCATATTAATGCGTTAACCAATCAAATTGCTTTTAAAAATAGATATTGAAAATCGATATTGAAATGCGTTGACTCTCTTGGTGCTAAATTTGGTTTACTAATTGTAGATTCGATATATCGTCGCGTGCAAAGAAGTATTATTTCCAATCTCAATATTTTATCTTGCTTAAACATCAGTTTACACACTCCCTTTTTCAATTTGCTATGCAGGAATGCGTTGATACGCGATTATAAGCGTTGATATATCAGCTGAATTGATTGGCAGACAAGTAAATGCGTTGCAGTGCAGTTCATCAGGTACTGATTTGCCACTCAATATTCGCGTTGAAAAAACAGTGCGTTTTACCTGCGTTTACAAAGCAAATTGGACTAGTACAAATGCGCAGCTGGGGTGTAATATGTCACTGCCAGTGGCGACGTCATAAAAAGTGTTTGTTTATTATAGTGTCACCCCTATTGAAAGGGCCAGCCATTTCTGACTTATGAGACACCTCAACTTGTCACATTTACTTCCCAAATCCCATCCCTTTGCCAGGCACCAGGCAGGCTAGGAATTGGTAACCATTACGTTTAACTAGCTGGCGGCTCACCAACCGGCCTTATCAGAACGAACCCCAATGTCGCCGACACTGGGAATCGAACCTTCGACCTCCCGCTCCCGAAGCGGATGCCTTATCCACTAGGCTATCGGGACCGGTATATAAGAGCAAATATATCGCATTCAAGCGCCAAAACAAATTGTAGAAGCGATAAACCAAATTCGTATCCCAACTTCATAAACATTTGAAAGGCAAAATATCTTCGATTGCACAACGAACCGTGGCCAAAATGGCATCGAATGTGTCAAGAAGCTTCTAAAGCATATTAACTGACAGCAGAATTGAGCATGATAAATGGGTTCCAAATGAAATTTCAGTTCCCCATACGCTCGTACTACTAAAACCGATATAGAAAATGTAATGACTTAAAAATGCAAGAAATTAATTTTCTTCAAGACGTTACAGATGATAAATTGTTCTAACGTATTTATACGACTATAGGACGGGTTTACTTTAACATCATCTCTTTCCTGGCTAGCGGCTTTGTCGTCTGCGGATAAACTTTGCAACAATTTGGATCAGGATCAGGAACGACAGAACCTCTGAAAATGTCCCTAAAAGATTATTTGGAAAAGGTTATTTTTTAAAGATAACAAATAAGCATGAAAAAAATACTCAACATGCAAGGCCCCATCCTTTAGCAGAAATGATAAAAGTCACATTATAGATTTTCATATGGTCCTATGCAATGAACCTTCCTCTTTGGCACTCAATAACTTTTGGTGGTTTTTGTTTAATTCAACGAAATATGCAGCGGTAATTGCGATTGATTCAAATGCAGATCACAAACTGTATGGCCAGTGTACGATGTCCGTTGATCAGAAAATGCAAAATATTGGGGGGGTTTTACAGAAAAAAGTGCATACTTTTTAAATTGTGATTATTATGTCCAGAACTTCTCATATCATTTACGAACGGGTTTCTGTCGGTCCAGATCTGGGTCCAAACTAATAGCAAAGGATAAATGCAGGTGACAAAGTTCGTCGCAACATGTAGCAAGGAAAGTGTTAAGAACCACAGCTCTTGATCAGACAAAACTGTTTGCAAAGAATATCAGCAGACGACAAAAGTCAAAAATAGCAAGGAAAGAGTTAAGTACCTGCATTCACACGTGTGTAACCCATAAAGCGCCTTCCATAGTTTGCAGCAGACGACACTTTCAAATTTTGCCGCTTTTTCAAAAATAACAAATAAGGCATGCTATTTCATGAGAATCGTCTGCTGGCAGACGTTTCTCACGAAATATCATACCTTATTTTTTCGAAAGTTGGAAACGATGTCGCAAAATTTGTCGTCTGCTGCAGTTTTGATTGTCGCTTTAAGGGTTGATGGGATTTTTGTCTTTTACAGATGTCTTGTGTTCATTGGTGCTCTGGTGCTCAGTACATTGTCAACTATAGAGAGATTCGAACCTGTGATGAGCGTTGCTGTGATGGTTTTGGTAAGAATGTTACCTTCTATCTTAATCGCTTTAACATTTTAGTGTTCGTCATAACAGAACAGACGTTTATAAGACTGAAGCTCATATACGTACATCTACTCGTCACAAAAACATATGTACATGTTTGAGGGACTGCGACGCATAATTCCAAACTCTGCTCGTAGAATATTTCAACTGTGGTATAGTTGAAGTGCCTGGACCATTAGCATTGTAAATATAATCATTGCTTGCACGTAGCAATGTTCCAAAATAGAAAAGACAAATATAAAAAATAACATGGTCCTAAAACCATAATTAATGAAGTTGTTTAACCCTTATACTTCCAATATTCTTTGGCCTTGAAATATCGTCTTCCTTTTACGTCTGCTTTAAATATTCAAAGTGCACTTCAAACTGGATTTTTCCCCATGACAGCAAACACTATAAACCCTGATCAGACTGCTCACATGGAGTAGTCTGATCTAGAATTTTATTTTGTTTGCAAAAAATGTTACCTATGTGCATAAGCAGCATAAAGAGCAGACGACAAAAGTCGTGATTAGTGATAAAGTTTCAAACGTTTGAATATCGCATAAAAATCTCATTAATCACTTTTAGAATAAGTGCAAACAACATGCACAATGGCGTTTATCACATGACTTCGCGTCTGGGGGTGATATAATGACATGCAATACAATCGATTAACCACTAGTGGCTTACAGATTTAGTAACGTAATGTACTTGTGTCCATTATAACGTTGCGCAAAATATGTCAAAAGTTTGATGTTTTCAAGCCAAAACTGCGATTTTAAACACATTTTAATGTCATATAATAAATGGAATCTAATATTCGTTCTCCTGTTTTATCTAATTTATTAAACTCGTTGCGAAAAAGCAACAAAATACTCGATAAGCCTCGCATTTTATGGCTTTTCCCAAACTCGATTAATAAATTCAATAAACATGAGTACTCATGTAACATCCTCTATATATTGAACGTCAAGACACACACACACACACACACACACACACACGCACGCACGCACGCACGCACGCACGCACGCACGCACACACACACACACCGTTTAATTTACCATAAAACTTTAACTCCCTCTATTTCTTAGAAATCCTCTATTTCTTAGAAATAATGTAAGGTAGTAGTTGATTCTAATCTTCAAGTTCGCGTTGTGTTTTCAAAGTCTCTTTAAAATTTCTAATTCTTGTACATTTCAGCAACAACTTTCACAATTTTATAATTTTATTAAATCTTCTTAAGTCCAACTAAAATACTTCTAGAAACTAACTATAACCCAAAGTTCCGAAATCTGAAGCTCTGCCACTGGGTCTCATCTTATATACCATAAAGTTACGTGATAGAAGCTGACCACAGCGCCACCTAATGACATCATCACTAACCAATCATATTTCAAGTTTACTCTATAGCGCCCTCTACATAGGTAAGCTTCCATTTATATCAATCAATCAGAAGATACAAAAGTGACTCATAGTCACACCAGTTGCGCAATTCCCCAAAGGTCATATGATTAAATGTATTGCGCAGTCCTGCCAATCAATGTAAGAATTGACATGATCTATTTATTCGGCTTATGTAATTTTACTAAACTAAGAAATATCTGTCATCATGACCTTTTGAAAGTTTAAAACATCCCATCAGAATTGACAGGCTAACAAATATGACATTTGAGAAACAATAACAAACTGGTGTCAGAATTCCCTGTAAAACATAAACATGTCAATCACAGATGTCAACACCACACCTGGCCGAACATCTGTGTCTTATCCCAACCAAGCATTCACAAACATTGTAAATCCCCACAGGTAATTCACAATTATTATGAACCCTCTCAGATGAAACAAGCAGCTATTTCATAACAATAGAAACGATTCATACGGAAAAAAATGATAAAGAATTTACAAGCTGTATATGAAACAAGAAGACCCTTGGGCCCTGGATCGCTTACCTGCATCCTTGTCACAAGGAGAGGATGTAAACCAGAAACTATAAACCTCATTTCTCCAACACCTACATGTGTAAGTCCATCATGGGTATCAGTTAGCTCATAAACAAAGCCTATCGATTCATGAAATCTAATTAAAGTATACCTATCTATGCAATTTTACCCAACCCAAAAGATCAGGGATGTGCATAAGGTCAAACATTTTACTTGCATAATGTTTTACATGTCTTTCCTATTAATTTGATATCCAACTTGACTTAAGCTTCCAAAAAGTTGCCTGATCCAGGGGTTGTGACTGTTAAAGGGCAGAATATATGCTTGCATTGTGTTTTCTCTATTATTTCTGTAAATTTGATATGCAACATGACAACTTTCAGAAAAGAAAGAAAGCTGACCTTTTGATCCCACCTCAGGGATCAGGCCAACTATTTTGTAGCATGTTATTGTGTGCTTCATGCCCTTTTATTTTGTATGCAACATGACCATATTCTAAAAAAGATGATTTTATATCAGCCTATGTGACCCATGCAGCGGGGCCCTTTTCACCCCAGGGGCATAATTTGAACAAGCTTGGTAGAGATCAATTAGGGTTGCTACGTACTAAATATCAAGGCTCTAGACTTTGTGGCTTCGGGGAAGTTTTTTTATGTTATCTCTATATAAGCCTGTGTAAAATATTTGACCCCCTGGGGCGGGACCATTTATGGCCCCAGGAGCATAATTTGAACAAATTTGGTAAAGGTCTACTAGGTGATGCTACATACTAAATATCAAGGTTATAAGCCTTGTGGTTTCAGACTAGACGATTTTGTCATGTTTTCCCTGTATACGCCTATGTAAACATGTGACCATAGGGGCGGGTTCATTTTTAGCCCCACGGGCATAATTCGAACAAGTTTGGTAAACCATACCAAATATCAAGGCTCTATGCCTTGTGGTTTTAGACAGGATGATTTAAAGATTTCATCTTGAAAATCTATTTTAGCCTGTGTGACCTAGATAAGCAATGAACCAGAACCATTTGAACAATTATTAAAGACGCCCATTTAAGGATCATTCTTGTCAAGTTTGGTAAAAATTAAGCCAGAAGTTTAGGAGGTGATGTCCTTTGAAGCAATTATTGCTGACAGACTACGACGCACATCATCACAAAAGCTCACCATGAGCCAATGACACAGGTTAGCTTATTTTACAGCAAAGTTTCGCTGTAAAACAGAAATGTTTTTTAATTATTAGACTTACAGATTTGCTCTTTGTTTAACTGCAATGGAATTAATTTGATGAACGTTCAAGTTCAAAATGTTGCCATGGCTGGTAATCATTTTACGTTTTTATTTTTCATAACTATACACTGGAGCCGCGTGTAGGAAATATTGTATTGCGACAGGAAAGTCAATGCTTGCATCAGTTATGGGTGTTTAACCATAAACAGAGATGACTCTTTCATCAGTTGTCAGTAAAATTGTTTAAATCTTATTCAAAACAATCTCCTTCCACATTTCAGTGGTAATCAGAAATTTAAGAACATTGCTGGTTCCACGTTTCATTGGTAATCGGAAGTTCACAAACAATGCTGGTTGATTATCTGAAGTTCAAAAACAATGCTGATTCCACATTTCAGTGGTAATCGGAAGTTCAGAAACAATACTGGTTCCACCTTTGCAAATAAAAGGATTATATAACCCTTTGAAAACATGTTATTATTGTTTGTCTAATGGCTTATCTCGCGTGTCAACCTCATCGTTCTTTTGTATTTTGCATGTTTCAAAAGACAGAAAATAATCCTTGCGTTGACATTAAACTTTTTGCATGCTGAGTAATTTTTCACGCTTTTATTGTCGCCAATTTCAAAAAGAAATATTTTAAGAACACTATCAAAGTGACAAGCGATTTGGGTCCAGATCAGGACCAATCAGGTCTAAACTGATTGCAAAGGTTATCAGCAGACGATAAAAATCACCGCTTGCAAATAATTTTTAAAAGAACCTCAGCCGTTGATCAGACCACATGTGCAGCATTCACGATGGCGTATACATATCTAGAGCTTCAACTTATGCTGAAGCTCTCAAAAGGACCGTCTTATTGAGACGATTCATTCGAGCCTCACAGCATAAGGTTCCATTAAGAAACAATAACTGATTAAGAAATTCCATCTCTGATCCGCAGTCGTTACGTAATGAGAATCAATACTAAAGACAAATGCAAGATGATTGCAGACATAAATTGAAAGCCGGTAACCACCAAAGGGTACAATTTGGCATGCGCGCTCATCAAATACTCAGATCAGCCTGCGCGGATGCGTAGTCTGATCAGAGTCTTCGATGGGCGCTCTATGCGTATCCAAGTGTCCTACCTTTCTTCGGACGGAAAATTACGACTCTGATCAGACTGGGCAAACGCGCAGACTGGTTTGAATCCTCGCTGTACGCCCATGCCAGCTTGTACCTTAAGCTGGGTTCCGGCTCCATTATAATTTATGAATTGATAGTTTAGTGAAACTTTCAGGAACCCGTTTTATTGGTGTGGCTTCTGTTGGAGTATGTGATACGTATCTGGTCGTCTGGCTGCCGGTCCCGCTACCAGGGCTGGTCGGGCAGGTTCAAGTTTGGACAGAGGCCACTTTGTATAGTAGGTAGGTACTCTTTTTCTTCGTTTCCATCACGTGACCATTTTTACGAATTGAACTTGCCTCAAGTTCGCGACACATTTTATATTTTCTTGAAATTTTTTGTAGCTTATTGTTTTATATTCGTTTTGCATTCCCATCACGTGACCATTTTCATGAACTGTACTCGCCTCCAATCAAGTGCTGATATGCTCGACACTTTTCATGAATAAAATTGTAGCTTATTGTTTTATATTCATTTTGCATTTCCATCACATGGCCATTGTCATGAACTCTACTTGCCTGCAATCATGTGCTGATATGCGCAACACATTTAATATTTTCATGAAAAAAATGTAGCTTATTATTTTATATTCATTTTGCATTTCCATCATGTGACCATTTTCATGAACTGTACTTGCCTCCAATCGTGTGCTATTTCATATTTACATAATCAAATTTGTAGCGAAGTGTTTTATATTTATTTTGCATTTACATTTTTGCCATATAAAACTATAGTATGTAGATACGCTTTCATTTTTCTTGCTTTGAAGATAAAATCACGTCCCTTGAATTATGTACGTAATATATATATAAGCCAGTGCATGAGATTTCAAACAATGTGGTATGTGCAACCAGCAACGGCTCAGACCAGCCTGCGCATACGCGCTGTCTGATCAGAGCCTTTGTTGGTCGCTTGAATATTCTATGAACATTAAGCTACTGACCGAACAGCATTTGGAGTTTCTAAGCTTAAAAGGAGACTGCAGAGACTTTTCCGAGTCTACACATCTCAAAATGCCACATTGTCGGAAATCTCATGCACTGGCTCAATTTTTTTTATTAAGATAAAATGTTTAAAACTAACGAAGGAGTATAAACAGGAAATGCCACAATTACAGACCAACTTATGGCACCGCGAAGGAGACACCAGAGCACAGAATTACATTGCTTCCTTAAGTACGACTCAAATTGACGAACTTACTGTAATCAGTGACCCATCAATGCTTTCATTTCTTTTTCGTCATTTTCATTGTATAATATTTTTATATGTATCCTTTACCATGTTTTGACATCAGTTTTAACATTTCTAAAAAGTACCCCTTTCATGGGACACTAGCAAACACGAAAACGCATATTGTTATGGGCCAACATTTTCACCTTACATATCTACAAAGAGTAGATTTCGAATAGCTTCTTGAATATAATTAATCTCTGACAACTGCGTCAGAGAGTCGAGTCTTTAGCTCAGTGCTTGTACATGGGAGGCCCGGGATTGATTCCAAGTCAGGACAAGTGAAGAATTTCAGCTATGCTTTACACTTGTTACGGCTATCATGTATTAAAGGGCTCTCGTCTGAGATTAGACATTAGTTTCGCCTAAAAAGTATTTCCGTCACCATAAATGATGACTTCCTTGATGAGTGTGAGTGTTATGGGCCAACACTCTCACCATCATAGTTTCGCATAGCTTCTAGTATATAATCAACCTCTGACAACTGCGTCAATGAGTCTTCTCTTTGTCTCAGTGGTTAGTGCATTGGTCTAGTACCGGGCCGCGTGGCGGTATCGATTCCCAGCCAGGGTGGCGAAATATTTTTAGCTAAGCTTTACACGTGTTATACCCCTATTCCACACAGGCCACGAATTGCCCGAATCGCCACGAATTGATTTTTATTGAATCGGGGGGATTCGTGAGGTTTCATTAATTTTTTTCTCCAATCGTGATGTTCTACGAGTCAGTCCCGATTAAGATACGATTTCGTTACGAATATTCGGGGGAACCGGCTCAATTCGGCTGCAATCGTGCAAGAATACATTACGATTAGCAAAATAACATTAGATCATGCTGCACGAAAGTTAAGGAATCAATTACGAATCAGTTAAGAATATGCCGAATGCAGCACGAATTGGACACGAATTAACATAAATCCGCGACGAATCGCCACGATTCGAGATATTTTCTCTCACAATAGTTACAAAAAAGGCCCATCTATGCTTCGGGGGGAATCAGTTCCAAAATGAATGTTCCTCGTAAAGCAGCGGTAGAATTGATCCTGCAACTTGAGTGTTGAAAACGGCTTCTTATATAGCTAGAAGAAAACAACTACGTTTAAGTCGAAGGGCCCTGGCCCAGACTCTTTGACTTGGGAAAATATGGCAGTTCGCCATTGGCAAAATCACCAGCCAGGAGCTACTGACTAATCCTGATTGTGCTCCAGAATCTGCCAAATCTGTTTCAACTTCTAGGACTGGCTCACATGCGCGTGGCGGGGTAATTAATCTTAGGGAAAATCCTTCTACTATCTCTTCCTTGGTTTTATTGCTTGGCTTAATCTCCCGATTCCCCACGAATGAGCTAAGAGTAGCTATTATTGCCCAAAAACGCCTCGGAATCGCTTACGATTCAGTTACGTTGTCCAAGAATGCCTTAGGAACTTGGTACGAATCACGCACGATTTTTCGAATCGGGGAATTCGTGGCCAAAGTTTTGAACAGTTCAAAACTTTTGAGCCGAATTCCCGATAGACCTACGAATTGCAAGAAATGACTACGGACTGTGCGAATCAGTTAAGATCTTCACGAACTGAGTACGATCAGACACAAATCCAAATATTTGTCCATTTGTGGGATTCGGGGCCTCTGTGGAATAGGGGTATTACATGTATGACTTTCATGCATATGCGAGATGGCAAGGAATGCATCAACTCAAATGAGTATGGACTCTTTGCTGTCATTAAAGCGATATTCAGCAACCGAATGATTTTGAAATTGATTGCAGGCAATATTTTCCGACAGTTGGCATACATATTGCATACTGACCTATCTGATTTGAACATCGTAGTAACATGCGACATACTAGTTTACCAACTGCATCATGAAGTCATGTGATGATCCGCCCGATTGTTTGATTCAAACTTGTTATCAATCTGCTTCATCCCATGTCACTGAAATTGCGTCTTTGACCTGGCCATGTGCAAAATGTTTTCATAAACGATTTAGCGCAGAAATATTATCATTCAATCCCTAAATACCATAATACCAATCATCGTTATGGTTTTGCTATCTATGTTACAGACGTACTATTTAAGGCCATATGTCGTTTGCTATTTTTAACCTAATGTTCTGAGTAATGCATACTGGGTACTAACACAAATGTCCATTTTACGTTGGTGATGTGCCCTAGCAGACAGGTATATTACGGGTAGCTTAGACATGCGCAGACAATGGATTGCACGACTCTTGGGTCTGCACTATTATTTTCAATTATATTAAAACAATTGTATCAATAAATAAATATATAAAAATATAAATAAAATTGGGGAAAAACTACGCTGTCGGGGTTAGAACTCACTACCTCCATGACAGTGTACAAGCGATTCATTATGCTACGGGTATCTCCTTGTGATTGGTAAGTGCATATGACATTTTTGATATAATAAAGTACATGTATTGATCTAAAAATTGTGAGTTAGAATAACTTTGTTATTGATATATATTATATCATACACTTTTTTCCAAATTTCAATGTCTAAAGACGTCCAGAGAATTTTGAAGAAGCTGTCCGTAATGATTGTGTTCGATAGAGCAAGTAAACAAACATAGGAAACCAGGAATTGGTGTGGGTAGCTACCTAGTCCTTGATATTTACCCTTTTTTAACCACGATTAAAGATTTGCATGAAAACAAAAGCAGACGTAGCGCGTTTTACTAGGTATAGTTCACGCTGTTTGATCCAAAAAATGGCGACTGCACGCATGGACTTTAAAAAATACTTTTTCATTCCCTTTTCCATCCCTTTTCTTTTTTCTTTCTATTCCTCTCTCTGCTTTCTCCTTCCAAGCTCGTATTTTCTACACTTGTCATTTTAGGACAAATATATTTGATTCAATTTGGCTGCACTTCCAAGATAAGGATAGAAAGTAAGGCCTCCATAGGGTCTCTGCTCCCTTGCGCCCTTAAAATAATGCATTGATCTCCCCAAATCCCTAAAGAATTCCTCAGCTCCCTGAAAGTATTTTGTCTTGCTGCACAAATTCCTAAAATTAAATCAGCTTCTCCTCATATCCCAAAAAGAAAAGCCAATTCTCCCTAAAATGTATTTTCTCTCTGTATGATTAAATTCACATACTTAAAAACTATGAAGCTATACACAAGCATATTATTTAATGTTAGCTGAAAAAAATTGCATCATACATGTAAAGACAGTGCTTAGCCACAGAATACACGACATACAATTATCTAAATGAAATACATGATATATAGCTTTTAGTATGAGCCCATCATTAAAATGCTATGGCTGTATGGAGGAATGCTCTCTAGATATTATTTTATGTTATATTAGAGACAGGCCATTTCTTTTTGTGGTAGGGGGGCTGTTTTTTTTTCCAAAAGCTTAAGCTAGATTAATTTATTTTTAAAAAAAAGTGAAAGCATTTATTTTTGTAAGCATATAACGTCTTTTCACAATTGCTTTCAGCATTCTACAATGTTTTAATTAAAATCAGCCAGTTAACTTGAGATAGCGTGTAGGTAGCCCTGTAAAGATGTTGATAAATACTTGTGCTAGGGTGGTACGGGGGCATGCTCCCCCAGGAAAAAAAAATTAAAAAATAGTGCGATCTGGTGCATTCTGAGTGTCCAAAATTTCGCTATTATCAACCTAAAATCAACAACTTTAAGGATTATTTATCAACAACAACAAATATTATTCGCCATATTTTTCTCTTCAATCAATTGAGATGTACATGTAAATGAATAATTACATTTTATAAGGGGGTGTGGGGGCATCAGCCCCCCAGAAGCCAAAGATTTTTTTTCTTAAATCAACAAAGTGGAGGCTTTTCCTTAAAGGTGAGATTTCTTTAATTTACTTTTTTTACTTTTTGGCAGGGCTCCCTAAATCCCCAAAACTATGAGCTTGCTCCCCAGATCCCCTAAAATAGTTACCTATGCTCCCCAGCTCCATGAAAAGAAATAGCGATTATCCCCAGATCCCCAAAACCCTTGGGGGCCCCAAAAAGCTTTTATAGAGGAATTTGTATACCTTTTAAATTCCTAGCTTCTTATAAATGTTGGTTAGCTCATATTCCTAGTATGCTCAGTCAGCACATGTCCCTACTATGAGGTATCATACATAAAACAGTATTGCTGGATTGGGGGTGGTTCAAAAATATTTGGCTTCAATAAGAGGGTGTTTATGCATATACGAGGGTCATCCAATAAATGGCAGGATTTTCCTTATACTAGTAATGTAAGAGTTCGTACCATTTAAACATCACAAATGAAACCATTAGGTGGTACAATGTGTTACGCATGCAACACCATATCCAAAAGGTTGCTAAGCAACGAAAACATGCCATTAAAGCTTACTTGGCCAGATGTCTTTCGCCGTTTGCCATGGTTACTGGTATATGCAGATCAGTTCCAAAAAGGATATATTTTATAAACTACAAAATAAAGTAACTATTCGATAAAACTCATTGACTTCTTTTGAAAAATGTCAAATTGGCAAGTATGTTTAGCATGAAAACGCGACAAAAGTGCAAAATTGTGACATCAGAAATGGGGGTAGGATTCATGAATTGGTCCTATAATTATTGTTGGTTGGTATAAAGTTATGAATCACCCTTAAAGTATTAAATATATTCTTTACTTTAAAAGAGTATATTGGAAAAAAACACATATCAAATACTCTTATGTCTCTTGTTGCATAGCAACAGAAGAAAGCAGACCATGCAAATAGTCCAATTTCCACGATTGCACGGTTGCTAGGCAACCGTGACTAACTTGCATATGTAAATGACCATATTTTATATGTAACAGTGATAACACTTAAACTGAAATAAAGTAAATTACAAACTATGCTCAGATACATGATAATTGTTAATGTCAGACTATGTTTCTTAAACATGAGGTTTTGTATGAGGACAATCCGGCCAGGTCAGCTTTAATATATTTATTTCGCTTTAAGCAACCAGCGATCTCACTTTCCATCAAATATTTGGATATGATGTTGCATGCTCAACATGTTATGCCACCTTCTGGTTCCATTTGTTGTGTTTAAATGGTACAACAGTTTCATTATAAGGAAAACTTACTATTTATTGGTTGATCCTCGTATGCATTATGACAGTGGAAAGGATATATAAACATGCTTAATATTGTTTAAATCATCGGTTGTTATTCGCGCCTAAACAAAGATTGGTGATTAATTTTATTGAAATATAGCCGTTTAATGGCAGATTCGACAATTTTTCACTTTTCTTGCTTATGCAGTGGGTATCTTAAGTACACAACTCATCCTTCAGTTTTATACTGATGGGTTCTCAACTTTCCAGGTGTTTGTGTCATGGCCTGAAATGTGCCTGATGTTTTTTATATACATGTAATCTGAAGATTATTTTTGTCACCTTTTCTACGTGAAAACAGACATTTTTCGAACTCGAAGGCAACCAATGTCTATAAACGAGGGATACCTTGTGTACACAATATCCACCATCACTTTTATACTGATTGTTTCTCAACTGTGTGGGTGTTTTTGTCATGGCCAAAATATGTGAATGTGTTTTTTATATACTCCTGATATTATTTACTATACCTTTGATCTGAGGATGTACCAGTGCTGTTGATTTTTTCTATATTATTCCAAGATAATCTCTTCACCTTTTCGTCATTTTTCGAACGGGAATGGTAGCAATGTCTATAGTCAGGAGGTACCTTATATTATGTGCACACTCATCCTTCAGTTTTATACCGATTATTTCAATACTTCCAAGCGGATGCTATTGTAGACATGGGGTACCTTGTGTCAACAAATTCTCCTTTAGTTTTATACTTTCGAAACTTAGTGTGTATTGTTATGGTCTAAAATCAGTTTGTAATATTGATGAAATACTTAGAATAGGTTAAACCTTTTCCACGGTGTGAACACTTACTTTTTGCGAACTTGAATGCTGCTAATGCCTTTAAACACTGGGTACTTTATCTGTGTGACTCCTCCTACAGTTTTATTAGCTCATATGATCATGTAGTCTTCAAAGTAAGCTTCACTCGGTGTCCAACAGGAGTCAACCGTCATCAACCGTTTGACATCTGCATCATTTTGAACCCAATAACACAAATGAGACGCGGAATAAGATTTCCAACAATTTGACATTTTGACAAGTGTAGACTCAATCGAGCCTCTGCAGCCTCCTTTTAAGCTTAGAAACTTCAAATGGTGTTCAGTCAGTAGCTTAACAATCATAGAATACTCAAGCGACTAGCAAAGGCTCTGATCAGACTGCGCGTATGCGCAGGCTGGTCTGAGCCTTTGCTGGTCGCACATACCATATTGTTGGAAATCTCATGCAATGGCTAAAATATCTTTGGTGAACTTCTCCATGTGTATCTGAGTTTTGACCTTCAATACTATCAATATATGTGTCAGTACATTAAAACCTGTCTTAGACGGCCACTCAAAAAGAAGACCAAAATTGGTTTTCAAGAACGATTGCTGCTTAATGCAGGTCATTCATAAAGATATTTGTTTTGCCGGTCTATTTTTAAGTGGCGGCTAAAGACTTTGCTATTATTGTCTTACAGATGTATTGTTACTATAAGTGTTCTGCGGCTCTTTCTCACGGTGCAGTGGGTTGGTCTGCAGTATGTGATTGTGGTATTTCCTGATCATACTCACTGACGTTTTACAGTACTTTACATAACGCCTCCCACAGTACAAATTCATTCTGATTGATTGCCAATTTTGTACGTGCTTTTGTCGTGGTGAAAATGTACATCTGCTTTTCGTTTAATTATCAGATTGATTTTGTCACTTAATTTAGCATTGTGAACTATGGCATTTTACATTATTCCTTTCATGATAGTCCATATATTAAAAGAAATTCGCCTGTCTTGTAATCAGACCGATACTTTTTTATCAGTGTAATGGATTATGTTGTCGTTTTTTACATATCTATTGGTATCTGTTTTCAGAATAATCTTCTCATTTTGCCAGTTCATTTGAGGAATTATATTCTCTGAATTATGGGAGAAATATGTATTGTGAATAGTGTTACTGTCATATTAGAATTACATGTAATTTTTAAAAAGAAGAAAATCGAACACATATTTGATTGTTCTACTTTTAACAATTTGTAAACCAGACTTGGTGAGTTTTAAACAGTGAGATAAATGATTGGCATGCTTTATAAATATACATTTACGGTATTATGGAGCATTTATTAGTCGATCACGAATGGTAGGACAATATGCATTTTAGCAGTTTTAAAGGGGCGATGGTCGCCTTGGTCGAGAATTCGCTTATGCTGGACTAAAATACATTGCAAATTGCACTGGGGGATTATAACATGGTCGCTTACAACTGGAAGTCGCTGGTAACAGTCACTGAGGTCGGTCTAGACTGTAGTCTTGCACTAAGCCTTTAAAGACACTGTGTCCACTATTACAGTGCCAAAGGAAAGAATGCACCATTGGCAAGAAGTCTTGCATTCGGTTACTAATCTGCAACAATGAGACACACACCTGCAACACCGCTAGCAGGAACTTTTTTCACCTGCACAAAAAATAACAATATGCGTACCACAAGCAAGGATATCCTACAAATCACGAAATTAAAAAGTAAAATGTTACATACAGTAATATAATCATGCATGCAGTCCAAAATGACATCAATTGTCCAGTTCATTCTTGCCTTTGGTGCTCCTAAATGACCATAATTGTGCCACCAATCATCTATATTTTAATAGAGGATCTTACATGAGTGGTCATGTTTTATTGATTTAATTAAACGAGTTTGGCAGAGTGAACTATAAGTCTGTATTTTTGCCAGTCGGCTCACGCGTGACCTGCATTTTTTTTAAATTTTATTTTAGTTCTGCTTGTTGTTTTTTCTCTCTTGAGACCAACGTCCTTAACGTCAGCTTTTGTGATCGTAGCCTGTCTATGTGCATCCATACGTCAATAATTAATCCAAACAATTTCTTCAAGCCCACTAAGTGGAATCATCAAAACAACAGTGGCATTTCATCAAACTCAACCAGAATAACTCCACAAGAATAATGTGTGTGTTACCAAGTATTCAATCGTGATAGATAATACTGATAATCGGAAATTGAGTTAGTCATCTAACTAGTGTTATGGTACTGCTTCTCTGTAGCCCGTAATTTGGACGTTTATTGATCATAGTGAATACAGTGAAAATATATAAAAAGTATCGCTCACTAGTGAAGTAATACGATATCTTTTAACTGTGGAAAAAACAGTTTATTCACATTTGATGTCATAAAAGGGGAAAATACACCCTTGGTGATAATGGTAGTATACTGTAAATTCGGAAATTTTCGCAAGAATTTTATTTTCGCGAATAGCATTAAAAGACATATTTGCGACGTTAAAAATTCGCGACTAGGTCATGATTTACCTTCATCAGTAAACGACAAAATGATCTCGCGATTTCGTGAGGGTTTTATTTTCACGAAACTTCGCATATGCGAAGTTTCGCGAAAATAAAACCCTGGCATAAATTTCCGAATTTACAGTAGTTGATACATCCAAAGTCTCTGTAGCTGTGAGAAAACACATTGGAGTGAGCCTTGGTGCAAACTAGGTTTTCTTCCAGTGTGACACTTATGTCTTCTAGGAACTATAATTTCAGACTTATAGTGCAAAGTCTATTTATTCCATTATGAACAGCTGCAACTTGGAAATTTATAGTTTTTACTTTCCAAATATATCTTATAATACATAAAACTGTTCCTTTGTAACATTTTAATATTAAGACATTTTCTTAATTCGTATTTGCCATTTTCCAATTCGCCTATTCAGCATATTTCCGCGAACCATAAATCACTTCTGTCTTAACCGAAATTCTGCTGATTAAATCTTTCAGATATATAAATTGTGAATATATCGCTCAATATATAAAGTGCATCCCTTATTTGGAAGGTGTTATCCTGTTAAGCTGTCTTTTCCTGGAAAAGATAAAACCATCGATATATACGTGGATCACGTTTACTGCAATTAACTAGAATTGCAAAAGTGTCAAATTGTTGGTATCTGAATGTGCAAATGTTCCAAATTGTTGGTATCTGAATGTGCAAAAGTGCCAAACTGTTGGTATCTGAATGTGCAAAAGTGCCATAGTGTTGGTATCTGAATGTGCAAAAGTGCAAACTTGTTTTTATTTGAATATGCGAAAGTGATATATTGCTGGTATCTGAATATTGCAAAAGTGATTAATTGTTGGTATATCTGAGTGTGCATAAGTGTCAAAATGTATGTATCTGAATGTGAGAAATTGTCGAATTGTTGTTATCGTTCAGATACCAGCAACGTGGCACTTTCGCGCTTTTTATATTATTTCATCGCTATCCGTTATATCTGTGTGGTGAATATCAAAATGGACTTCTTCAGTAATTAAGGCTATGCTACAAATTATTGAGCTGGGATTAACTGGAATGTACACTTACGCCCGCGTATTTGTCCTGCGAATTCGCGTTTCATGTGCGTTTCCAACGCATTGTACGTGCGTTGAGTTTAAATTGCGTATGAAACGCGAATCAACGTATTTCAAAACTCATGAATATTCATTAGCAGCCCTCTAACGCGTTTCAACGATAAAATATGCGTTTCTTCCTTTAGCCAATCAAATCGTTTTGTTACAACGCAGTAATGCGTAAACCAATCAAAATTGAGTTGACCTTGCCCAATGTTTACATTGTTATTCACGGTTTAACTTTGCTTTGAATATTTCTGATAAGACTTGTCTTGCAAATCTCAATTCCCGTTTCCTTTGAGTTTTAAAGCCCAGTTTGAATCAAATATCTCACTCCATTCATTGATCAATATTTTTAGCCGACTATCACGACTTTTCAGTGGAGAAATGAATGGAGTTACTCAAGGCCGAAAAATGAATATATAGCAGTAAAATCACATCGATATTCATCAGATATAGATCTATAATTAGTCTCTTTTAGTGCCCAATGTAAAATATTTTTCTTAAAACAACGACATGAAGCAAATGAATTGAAAATATGTCGCACTGCATTCAATTTTGTTTCTTGGGATTCGCATCAAACAATTTTGAACTTTCAGATTGGGCCAACTGAGATTAGATGCAAACTCTCCTTGTTAAGTAAAATAATCAAGCCAAACTCACTTGTTGACATTCTAACTGAATAGATCTCTCTCAAAAGAAAAAAAGAAGGCACTCAAAAGCAATTGCATGTGCCCAGGCTTCACCTGATCAGTCCTAAAATAAAAATAGAGCAGTATATCCAGTTCCGCCCATCTAACCTGCTCAGGAGGTAGAAACTGACACCGCTTAAACAACCTGTACCTCTGCTAGACAGTGCCAAGGAGGTAGGTTCAGACCCCATTTAAACAGCCTGCACCACAGTGCCCCGGAGGTTGGTGCCAACACCCCTTAAACAGCCTGCACCCTTGCAACACAGTGCCCGGCAGGTAGGTTCCAACACTGCTTAAACAGCCTGCATCACAGTGCCGGCAGGTAGGTTCCGACATCGCTTAAACAGCTGCACTCCTGCAGCACAGTGCCAGCAAATAGGTTGCGACACTGCTTAAACAGCTACACCTCTGCAGCACAGTGCCTGGCAGGTAGGTTCCGACACCGCTTAAACAGCTGCACCCCTGCAACACAGTGCCAGCAGATAGGATGGGACACTGCTTAAACAGCTGCACCCCTGCAAGACAGTGCCGGTATGTAGGTTGGGACACTGCTTAAACAACTGCACCCTTGCAACACGTGTCGGAAGATAGGTTTCGACACCGCTTAAACAGCTGCACTTCTGCAACACAGTGCCGGCAGATAGGTTTCGACAACACTTAAACAGCTGCACCCCTGCAACACAGTGCCGGCAGATAGGTTTCCACACAGCTTAAACAGCTGCATCCCTGCAGCACAGTGAGGGCAGATAGGTTGCGACACCGCTTAAACAGCTGCAGCATAGGGCTGGCAAATAGGTTGCGACACTGCTTAAACAGCTTCACCCCTGCAGCACAGTGCCTGGCAGGTAGGTTCCGACACCCCTTAAACAGCTGAACCTCTGCAACACAGTGCCCGCAGATAGGTTTCCACACCACTTAAACAGCTACACCTCTGCAACACAGTCCCTGCAGATAGGTTTCGACACCACTTAAACAGCTGCACCCCTGCAGCACAGTGCCCGGCAGATAGGTTGGGACACCGCTTAAACAGCTGCACCTCTGCAACACAGTGCTGGCAGATAGGTTTTGACACGGCTTAAACAGCTGCACCTCTGCAACACAGTGCCAGCAGATAGGTTTCAACTCCACTTAAACAGCTGCACCTCTGCAACACAGTCCCGGCAGATAGTTTTGACACCACTTAAACAGCTGCAGCACAGTGCTGGCAGGTAGGTTTCGACACCACTTAAACAGCTGCACCTCTGCAGCACAGTGCCGAAAGATAGGTTGCGACACCGCTTAAACAGCTGCCCCTCTGCAGCACAGTGCTGGCAGATAGGTTTCGACACCACTTATGCTGCACCCCTGCAGCACAGTGCCGGCAGAAAGGTTTCGACATCGCTTAAACAGCTGCACCCCTGCAACACAGTCCCGGCAGATAGGTTTCGACACCACTTAAACAGCTGCACCACTGCAGCACAGTGTCGGCAGCTAGGTTGCGACACCACTTTAACAGCTGAACCTCTGCAACACAGTGCCGGCAGATAGGTTTCCACACCACTTAAACAGCTACACCTCTGCAACACAGTCCCCGCAGATAGGTTTCGACACCACTTAAACAGCTGCATCCCTGCAGCACAGTGCCTGGCAGATAGGTTGGGAAACCGCTTAAACAGCTGCACCTCTGCAACACAGTGCCGTCAGATAGGTTTTGACACCGCTCAAACAGCTGCACCTCTGCAACACAGTGCCGGCAGATAGGTTTCAACCCCACTTAAACAGCTGCACCTCTGCAACACAGTCCCGGCAGATAGGTTTCGACACCACTGAAACAGCTGCACCCCTGCAGCACAGTGCCGGCAGATAGGTTTTGACTTGGCTTAAACAGCTGCACCCCTGCAACACAAACCTGGCAGATAGGTTTTGACACCACTTAAACAGCTGCACCACTGCAGCACAGTGCCAACAGATAGGTTGAGACACCGCTTAAACAGCTGCACCCCTGCAGCACAGTGCCCAGCAGTTAGGTTGCGACACTGCTTAAACAGCTGCACCCTGCAACACAGCACAGACAGCTAGGTTGTGACACCACTTTAACAGCTGCACCCCTGCTGTACAGTACCCGGCAGATAGGTTCCGACACCGTTTCATCAGCCTTCTTTCTCTCTCTCTCTTTCTCTCTCTCTCTCTCTCTGAAACAGTGCCTTCTGTGAGGCTTGGACCTGGAGCCTCATCAACTGAAGACCCAAGTTTAATCGAGCCAGTAAGAAGATATTGATCGATAAAGACTTCAAGCTAATTATTTGATCAAAATGCAGCAGGTTCAGGTTCTGAGAGCTGATCCCAAGGCCTGATAACACAGAATTACGGACCTGTTTGATATGGTTGGACTAAACACGATGAACTGGTCCACATATTTGAATTGTAACCGATGTTAAACAAATGTCATGGGATGTGAAGTCAGCTGACATGAAACATCTCGCAAAGATGGCCATAAATGAGTGAGTGCCATTGACACAAAAAAGAAAAAAGAAACGATAAACAAAGCATTTTGTGGGATAATGTTTTCACTGTTTTCTTGGTTTCAATAATAAAATTATCATTGATTTACATGGCAACGCAATTGAACCTTTTTGATTGGCTGTTCAACAATGCGTTTCAACGTGAATTGTACGTTGAACTGCGTTGCTATACTTGAGTTATTGATTGGTTAACAGGTAAATGCGTTGCACTGCAGTTCAACGCGTATCGAAAGTGGGCTTTGATTGGATTTTCGAAATTCGCGTTGGAAAATTTATGCGTATTACGTGCGTTTTCAATGCGTTTTCAACGCGAATTCGACAAGGACAAATAGATGGGCGGTAGTGTATGTACAACCATGCTTCAAATCAGTCTGCGCATCCACAAAGTCTGATCAGAGTCTTTGTTTTACGCCTGTAGAAAAATTGGATCCTTAGCTACCCATAGAGGGCCCATCGAAGACTCTGGTCAGACTGCGCGGAAGCGATTGGCACACATGCAAATTTGTACATGTACCTTTATGGTGACATCACGCTACGACCTTGTACCTGACTGCAAATTAATTCAACAAATGTCATGTTACAAGTGGGTGAAATGTACGAAAATTATTAAATCTTTGGCTGAAAATACTTCCACAGCAGGCCAAGGTTTAATGTCGCTTCCCCACAAATTGTGGTTTTGTCGTTCCGAAAGTGTGCTTGTTATTTATAGAAAATATTCTTAATTTTCTCTTCCATGGAACTGTGAAAGAAATCAATCAGTGTTTCAGAAAGGCTTTTCAAATGCCAATGTTTTATTGAAAACTAGTTTTCAGCATCTGTTCACGAACAAAATGCTCTAATCAGAACCGAGCCACGGCATAACCAAACCTGTCAACAGACGTTTGCGGATCATCCCGACCGATCAAACGTTTTGAAATTTCAGACGTCTTTAGAGGTATGCATTGTGAATATATCAACAAACACTTTTGATTTACAAAAGTCGATAGACGTTCTTCTGAATTCCTTTTTTTTTTTTGTATTTCGAAATGATCTGTATGTGAACTTATTGTATTATATGTACACATGTTGTTATACAAAAATGAAATAAAAGTTTAAACACTTTTGTTTACCGCAGGCCAGCGACATTTGTCATCTGTTGAATACTTTTGTAAATGGTTTAGACCCAGATCAGGACCGACATAACGTCGGTCCTGATCTGTATCCAAACCGTTTGAGACTGTGATAGTGTTCCTGAAAGAATTTTTGAAAGAGTTGATTTTGAAAAAAAAATCAGCAAACAACAACAAAAACGCAAAAAAATACCCAGTATGCAAAGAGATAATCTATGGGGATAAAGTAAGTAAGGGTTTCTGCCAGTATGGGGTCATGTCCTTTAAGGTAAAATTGAAAAAAGGTCAGCCAGATTCAAACCACAGACGGTGTTTTCCCACCACTTTTCTCAACAACAAAAATGCCTTGTTCAAAATGCGTAATCGCTTGTAACCCTTTAATAGATACAAACAATTTTATTCAAATGTGAAGTAGAATTCTATGTGCACTTTAACCATGCTTTCAAGATATAAAAAAAACTGCTGACAATGCATTTTATCATGGTTGTATTTTGCTGTCAAAGTTGCACATGTGTACATTTCATACAGATCACCTGACGCAGAAAAACTACAGTTTCTAATAATTCTTTTATGTGATTGTAACATTACAGCGCTGTTTCAAATATTTTTTAGCAAGCTTCATATTTCAGTAAAGTGCACCATATTCAATTGTGCGCAATTATATTGACACACAAAGCGCTATAGTAGGATACAATGCATTAAGCAAATTCTTAGATTGCGTTTTCATTTTGACAGAAACGCTTAAATATTTGAATATTTTTTTCATCTTTACCGATAACTCCACATTTTTGCACCAGTGGTTGGAAAGGTTTAGTGGTATTTTCTGGGAGGTTATAATATCAAAGAAAGATATAAATATGTCCTTCCTTCAAAGATGAAAAATGATATAGAAAAAATTTGGATCGTTATTTCCGTCGAGTATTTATGTTTAAAAATAATGACTTAGTGCATATGGAGTGCTGGCGAGGATAGGTTTTGTCGCGACAAGGCCCGATTTTTAAATTACTCCTTGTTTATAAGAATCATTATGACACAGCATTTGTAAAAACATTCAACACGACTACGCGGCACAGATTCAATTTGGAGCCGTACATTTGTACATGTACATGTTTTCTGTTGTGTGATTGGATTCTATATCGGTCGATGCGGTTTATTAACTCATCTGTTGGGGCTTTCTCTGATTTCAGTCTAGATGAATAATAATGATATTCTAACTTGATCAATTTGTCTTTTATGCTGATGAAATATTTTGAAGAGGCCAAAGACCTTTATCAGTCCTATATATTCTTCCGTCTACATGATTCCGCTCGCCGCCAGTAAAACTAATCAACTCCACAATGCAGCAACCGAATTACCTGATTAACCAGACATGAAAAGCCTGTGCAATTAAATTGGTGCATGCTAGACTGCTCCAAACTATACAAGAGGACTTTGAAAACGCATCACCATATTTTTGCATTTCTCTTGCAAATCGTATATGTGATTGAGTTTTAATCGTGGTTTTAATGTGCAACCCAGATTTGGTATGAATCAGTCGTTAATTTGACTGCACCATCACACGACGCTGCTGATGACGTCACATGGGTACATACATCATCCAGCTCCTTACTGCACAGTCAGTTGAAGCTTTTTGATTATTTTTTGTGTTTTAACTGTGACGTGTATGATACCATATCACCAAAAGAGTTTATAGACTTTTTCTAATTAAAAGTAATTGATAACTTCAATATTTCGCTAATAAACGTGAAGTTTGAACATCAATTTTTAGAAACATCTCCATAAGTTACCTTTATGCACGTTTCATTACTGATATTGACTACATACACTGACAATCATGTGGGGAAGCCGTTTTGATGTGAATCATGACAGGAGATATGCTGTCATGTGATCGAGAACGTCTTAAAGATTTACGTTTACGTCACTTGCACAATACAAAAGACACGTGATACAAGCGTAATGTATGCATAATATGTCATGTGTTTTTACCCTTAGCCTCTTCCAACAAAAAACAATTAAAAACTTTGAAAGGCCCAAGATGTTGAATTTTGGTGGGATATGTCGGCATCTTTAAAGGGGTGTAACTTTGAGCATACCGAACTGTAAATTCATTTCGAATGATTCAATGATGAATGTGCAATCGTGAAAGAAACCCAGGACGCAAATCTGTTGAGTCAGGAATCAGAGCTAGCGCATGTTAACTTGCAGTTGAATTGCTGTCTTTCAAAATCGACCACTCCTGTCTTAAAACGGATAGTTTTTCCATACCTTTAAGTAAATTAACAACCATGAATTTTCTAGGACATACTCCAAGCCGGTCAGACTATGATATGCAATAACAATTATCTTGCTGACAATCTCAGGCTTTGTGAAATAAAGGATTTAATCTGGGTGCTGCGTTTTCAAAGTCCTTCAGTACTTGTGTGTTTCCTTCTACAAATTAGATAAAACTATCTCGTTAAATGTCGACTGCAATTTGCTACAATTATTTCTTAGTGTATACGTTCCTTTGCATTTCTCACCCGATTTCATTCAGATTTATTATAAGCATTACTTTTCTCAATCTCACGCCCAAAATTGAATATACGCTTTGTCCGATGAACGTTTACCAAGACGGCCGCCAAAATGGCCACTACCTGTCCATTTCCACTTGTGGACACTCTAACTACACATGTAAGTTCTTTATCGCCTGATAGCTTTCAAATTCCATCCATTTTTTAATGTACTCTAGGAATCACATTAAGATGGCACTAGAATGACAACCCCTTGTCCGTTCGCTCTTGTGGTTACAATAACAATCTTCAATATGCATAGTTGCCCCTTTTCACGACAGGGTTATATACGGAATCTTCTTTTGTTTTCAGTCACCGAGGGGCGCAAAGTCAATCAGTTGTTTCTATAACGCATCAAACCCATAAAGTACTTATTTTCGCTGACATGTTTACAAAAATTCATAAGTCCTGTCATCGAGTTTCATATAATACCGAAACACGTATATCGTTAGCTTTTATGAGTCAAACATATACTATTTTAAACATTTATAAAATTGCCTATAATTTACACGTAAAGTAGTTCTGTTATTGACGCAGACGCCCGTCCATTAACCTTCCTACGCTCACGGAAAGCTTATAATAATTTCACCATTATAAGAATAATAATAGTTTCCTTACGTTACTAATTTTAATACTTATAATCAGACTGTAATATTACGAATCTCGACGCTTAAGAAAAGAGTACGTATCTTATATGAGTCTAACGAAAAAAATAATCAGCCTGCGTTAGCATGCACAGGCTGATTCTCGCTTTCGTTAGCCATCAATACTAAAATGACAAATGTAGTTAGTTTGCTAGCACCAAATCAACTTTCTGGTAATCGGTTACAAATCTTGGCGCAATAATCTTGACTGAGTTATGTGCATGTGCGTTGATGTTGTTTTCAACGCGTGCGAGACACTTATAATCGTGCTAAATGTTCGTCGTCTAGGCTAATGAATACATAATAACAGATCATAAAAGCTAGAAAATTGTCTATTAAAAACTCCATTATATCATACAGCTTATTGCACTTTATCTTGTAATAATTTGTTCTGCCCGCTTTCTTTCTGTTCTTCGGAACATTTGCTTGAATAACTTCCGGCGAATACCGGAAGTACATTGCACGCTTGCGTCTGCTTGGTATGACATTACTCTCATGGCACTGATTCGGGCATTGGGGTCAAGCGTATTACGGAATAGATTCCCATGTCAGATGTGGATCTTGTCCTGGTAATAGATACCCCAGGCTACCCTATTATAATTAAACATATTTAAACGTAAGGTGGAAACGTGTCTGTCTGTGTTCTCTTCCCATGTGTGCCGTGAGATATTTACTTGTGTGTTCGTTTTTTTCCGAGTCTGTAATGGGGTATTATAGAGGCTTAAGAAATAGTATTATGTTTTAAGGGTCGAGTAGGAGGCTTGCTCCGGGAAAAAAACCCAGGTCTCCTTTAATACATTCAGTTAAAAAGTTGTCAAAAAGTTTGAATGCAGATCAGGACCAACAATATGTTGGTCTGGATCCAAACTGCTTGCAAAGGTTATCAGCAAACGACAGAATTCACCGCTAGGCAAGGAAAGGGGTAAGCTGAAAAGTCTGCAACAGTGTTTTAGAAAAATCAGAGCCATACATTGGAGCCTTTAGGGACACGAAAAAGTAAAAATAGCGATTCTCGTCAAGGCTCGTTATCAAGCTAGGAATTAATGGGTTAATTCCATCGAAAGAGACAAATGTAAAAATTAAGTAACACAAAGCATGACTTATGTAACATATTATCTCATTTTATTTGACATTTTCTGTGCAGCGAAGAAAATGGCTTTTAACAGATCACAGCAAAACTGTCTTAGATCAGCCTGCACGGATGTCCGTGCAGGCTGATCAGGACATTTATTGCACGTCCTCGGTATTTTAAATGTTGAACAGAATGTAGATGCTTAGTAAACTGCGAGTATGGACAGGATAAGCTACGTTTATTGCCATTCTTGGAAGATATGTTTTCGGTCTTTTGCGTGTCATTTCTGAAGAGCTTTTAGTGAAATCTCTCACTTTATTAGCACGATGGGAGATATTATCATAAAAGCTAAAAGCTCCATCATACGACTCTACTTTTTAAAGAAAAAATGCACACTGCTGCAGACTATGCACCTTTTTATCCGAACTCTTTCCTTGCTAGCGGCGACGTTGTCGTCTGCTAATAACATGTGCAAACAGTTTGGAATTTAGATCTGAACAGACAAAATGCCGGTCCAGATCTTGATCCAAAATGTTTGACACTCTGTTACCGTTCCGGGAAGATATCTTTTGAAAACGTTCATCTTTAAATAGCACCAGACGACACAAAGGTATGAAAAATTACCCAGCATGCAAATGCAAAAGGGTAAAATTTTGAAATAACATACATTGTGCAATGCGCAGTTTGTAAAACGTCTCCGCATCCATCGATATAGTGCTTGAAAGGAATGTGTTTTTCTTTTTGTCCCATAGGCAGAATTTTGCTTCAATGTGTGAAGTTAGAAATGTTCTTAAAAAGGTCACCTTTGGAAGCAAAGAGTACACCAAAGAACAGAAAGCATAGAGTGTACAAGTTTTCTGAGCCAGACTAGCTACTAGTAGTTGCAGCTAGTTTGGCTCTAATATACTGAGCCAAAGCTCTAACGCAATTTTGTATTATTTTGATAATATCTTTCTTTGAACGAATAATCTAGGCCAATTGGATCGCCTAAACGAAAGTTCATTCAGTTAGGCATCAAGACTTACTTTGGTTTTAACAATAAGCCTCAAACTGTTTAAGAAACAAAGCATTTTATTGAGGAAGGGTGGTTGAAAAAAATGAAATGCATGGTTATTTTCCAATATTCGATATGTGACATGCATTTTGGCATCATTAAATCTGAGTTGATTTGAGGGATTTCTGTCGTATTTCTTTAATATTTTAGTGATAAATTATTCTTCCTCAATTCGGCTAGGCGTCAGATCCCGTTGTTTGCCAATAAAAAGAAGGATTTATTTAGAATTGAGCTTTCAGATTGAATATAATTTTTATCCATTTTTGCTCCTCTCCAGTTCTAAGTAGCAGAAGTAACATATTTATCATTTTATTAATGATTTCTACGTTTTTGGTAATTTACGCGCTAATATTGACTTTGGACGTTCTGGCAATAAACGCTGAAATCGCAATTAACTGAAACTCGTCGCTAAATTTGTGAAATTCCACAAAAGAATTTCAAGCAATAACCCCTCATCTTACTGGCCTATCGTTGGAGTGTGGGTTAATACTGACTTTTAACTTTATAACCGCTCAAAAGGTCACGCGACACAAAAGTCGTTTTTGACCAATCAGACAACAACTCACAGAACCATGCTCCAGACAAAGTATTCTCTCTGCGATAAAGATTCTTCAAGATTAGTTGAGCAGTTTTGACCAATCAGACAACAGCTCACAGAACTGTGCTCCAGACAAAGTATTCTCTCTGCAATAAAGATTCTTCAAGATTTGTTGAGCAATTTTCCAACATAAACTGCCCTACAGCAATTGGTCGTATAAAAGTATGGCCCTTTAAACGTTGGCTCAGTATAGTTTCAAACTTCAGCGATTAAATTCATGATCCCAACGGACAAGGAAAGAAAATATACAGAAAAAACATGTAAAACAGCCAGTCAAAAGTAGACAAAAACAAAAACAACTGGTAGACTAATGACCTGCATTAACCTACTATAAATACTGGTTAACCCTATGTATACGGGTGCATGTAATTCTCATGAACTTGATTACCTTAATTTCTCGTTTCAGATGTTGTAATCATTGTAGCCACATTGCTAGTCATTATTGTGGGCAGCACCACCCAGATTTTTGCGGCCTCCACATTGAGGGGGCTCCGGTTCTTCCAGATACTGCGTATGGTGAGAATAGACAGGAAGGCGGGCTCCTGGAAACTCCTAGCATCTGTAGTCTGGGCTCACAGAAGGGTAAGTTTTTGTTTTCTTTTTAGAATAGACAGGAAAGTGGGCTCCTGGAATCTTCTAGCATCTGTAGTCTGGGCTCAAAGAAGGGTGAGTCTTTTTTGTTAGAATAGACAGAAAGGCCGGCTCTTGGAAACTACTAGCGTCTGTAGTCAGGGCTCACAGAAGAGTAAGTATTTTTTCCTTGTTAGAATAGACAGGAAAGTGGGCTCCTGGAATCTTCTAGCATCTGTAGTCTGGGCTCAAAGAAGGGTGAGTCTTTTTTGTTAGAATAGAAAGAAAGGCGGGCTCTTGGAAACTGCTAGCGTCTGTAGTCAGGGCTCACAAAAGAGTAGGTCTTTTTTCCTTGTTAGAATAGACAGGAAGGTGGCTCTTGGAAATGTCTAGCGTCTGTAGTCTGAGCTCACAGAAGGGTAAGTCTGTTTTCTTGTGAGAATAGACAGGAAGGCGGTCTCCAGGAAACTCCTAGCATCTGTAGTCTGGGCTCACGGAAGGGTGAGTATTTGTTTCGTGCTAGAATAGACAGGAAGGCGGGCTCCTGGAAACTCCTAGCATCTGTAGTCTGGGCTCACAGAAGGGTGAGTATTTGTTTCGTGCTAGAATAGACAGGAAGGCGGGCTCCTGGAAACATATCATCTGTAGTCTGGGCTCACAGAAATTTAGTAATTCCTATTGTGAACAAACGGCGGGCTTTTGCTGTCTGGGCCCACGGAAGTGTAACTAAGAGTCGTCTTTTTTCTTGTTATAATGCAAAGGTTGGTGGGTTCGTGCAATTTGTTAGCATCACAAAAGAGTAGGTCTATTTTGTCAGAATAGAGAGGGCCCTTGAAGTATCTAGTATCTGTTGACTTGCTGTAGAACATGCTGGTATCAAGGTAGGCTGGATCCGCATTCGCCATGCCTTGGCCTTGCGTTACTAGCCGCATTGAGCATTTTTAATAATGCCTAGATTTAGAGCGAAAGGGTCAAACGTGGCATGTCAAAACAGTATTTACCAAGCACACCATTATGTGATGTCTGTTCTCTGATAGAATCTCATCCGCTAGACCTTATTATTAAAGAAACACGAAACTTAGTAAGAAAAACACCAAACTAATTGATCTACTCCAAAATTAACTCTTTTGCATTCTGGGTAATTTTGCTGCCTTTTTATTATCTGCTGAGGGTCTTTATACAAAGTTAATAGTTTAAAAAACTTCTTTCAGGAGTACCTTTCAGAGTGTCAAAAATGTGTACCAATATAAGGTGTCAGGTCTGTTCTGGTTCCAAACTATTTGCAAGCTTATCAGCAGACGAGACACACAGGCAAAGGTGTAAAGAGCAATACTGATTAGATTTGTCCATAGTATTATTCTGTCATATTGATGTTATGGTAGGATGCGGACATATTTTTGAAAAGCACGCGATTGGACATTGATATTATTACATGAGACAAGACGCCAGAAAACCCGCTTCGTTCCATTGTTTCTTGATGCTCCCATTGTACATGCGCGGATCCAGAAGGTGGCGGGTTCCGCACCTCAGGACCCCCACCCCCACCCCTAAATATCACAAATATATAGGGTTTCTTAGCAATACTGGTCTGGATCCCTTGAAAAATCACAAAGCTACCGAGCCAGCGTTAAATGTTGGGTCATCATTGACACTCCAGCGAAACACCATTTAAATTGCGTTTCGCTAGCGTGCCGATGGTGGCCCGCTTATAGTGGCATTTGGATTCTCCCTCCCCTCATCAACTAAAAACTCCAAAAAATATGTCAAATTTGGAACCCTCTCTGACGAAACTTTCTTGATCCGCGCATGCAGTTCTAGTTTTGCAATCATAACGCTGTCGAAAAGAGGGCTGTTTGCGTTACTTTCAATTAACCTTGTGGTGTCTGTGATCTGTGTGCCTCTCTTCCTCACGGTACCCTGGTGGGTTGGTCTTCATATGTGATTGTGGCATTTCATGGTCATACTCATTTTCTTTTGGTTCAATGTTTGCTGTTGCTCCCATTGTACTTGGGGGTTCTCTTGTACTGTGCGTTCAGAAGTTTCGCGATGACTTTATTTTCGCGAAACTTCGCGTTAAAATGCAGCCCTTGCGAAATTGCCAAATCACTAAGTCGTTTACTGATGTAGGTAAATTATGCCATAGTTACGAATTTTTAATGTGGCAAATATGTCTTTTAACGCTATTCTCGAAAATAAAATTCTCGCGAATACAGTAGTTTGTCATTGATTCAGTGTCAATTCTTGCGTAGTAATCATCTCGCTGAGAAAGAGAGGGTCGGTTGCGTTACATGAACCCTTTCAGTACTAATGGATTTTTCCTTCTGGTTTGATACAATATACTAAGGATAGTCCATTGTACATATCTAGGGATGTCAGGTTTTGTTTAATCTTGCATCCTTTTGTCTGAAGATTTTTTGCCGTTACGAACGGTGAAGACCCAGATATAATGACGCATTTCGTCTGGATCTTCACTGTTTGCAAAAGTACTCGTTTAGAGGTTTCCCGAATACAAAGGGTTAATTGTATTTTGCTGTCGTGTGAGTTTTGTAATCTGTGTCTCTTCCTGACGGTGCCGTAGGCTGTTCGGTGATCTTTGATTTTGGAAATTCCTGTGAAATGTTGCCCAAAATTTGACGCGGGTATATTTCCGTCTAGACTGGCTCCAGTCCTTAAAACAATGTTTCATCAATGTGTCATATCATATACTTGTAGCAAGTCTAACTCTGATGGCTCTGTTTTAAGAAAATCAGAGCCATCAGAGTTAGACTGGCTACAAGTATATGATATGACACATTGATGAAACATTGATTTAAGGACTGTAGCCGGTCTAAATTCCGTCTGATGTATATCTGACTTTTTTTCAGTCTCTTTACAATGTATGAACCACTAAAAATATTTTACTCTTATATTGTTCTTGTCTTCCACCCACCTTTGGGTCAATTACTGCCATATATTTACATTTCCAGGTCCGTGGCCTTTTTAGCGACATAAAGAATTGAACAATACAGGAGTCGTTAAAATATACGTAAACAGAAAAACACACACACACGTTCAGAAAATTAACCACATGCCTCTCGAAGCTCCCACATTTAAGAAGCATGAAAATTAGCTGGTTGTTTATTATAAATACGGACCAGCCTTTAGATCAACCATTGTACAGATGTTTTATGTTTGTTATAGCGTAGAAGGTGTGTTTATTTCGTCTGGTGGAGACAATAAATGGCACCATAACTTTAAACAATATAATATTTTTTCAGACAGAGCTGATTGGAAATGTGTGATTTGTTTCGTGCGCCAATTTGCAATTCTGGCCAAGTAAACACATAAATAAAACGCATGCTCTACATATGGAACCAAAATGAGATAATAACGTACAGCAAACCCTGTGTAAAACGGCCACTCTCAAAGAAGCCGAAAATTGGTTTTCAAGACCCATTACCGCTTAATGCTTTTCGCTGGTGGGCTAATGATGGCCAACTTAAAGTGGTATTTCGATCCTTTCTCCCCTCCTCAACAAAAAAACGTTGACAAATTTGGACCCCCTCTGAAATAACTTTCTGGATCCGCGCATGATTGTTTTCATTTTCAACTCAACTGAGCTGCTCAAAAATGTTAAAGGGCATTTAAACATTTATACAATGTACCCAGGATAAATATAACAACTGAGAGTTTGAAGAAAGAAAACTCTTTATTTTTCACCATTTTTGAGCAATTAAAAATTCACGCTCAGTTGAGTTGAGCAAGAAACAAGTTTTAATACCTGTGGCCCTGGCCTGCCATCCTCATCGGGAGAAAATAGCTGTAAAAGAGAGGAATGGACATCTCGGGGAGATATAAATTTCATGTTGGGGATGAAAGTCCAATAACTCACATATTGGTCAAAGTGCTACATGTTATCCCTGGCGTCTTTTATTACTATAGAAGTACTTTTACATTTAAATAAATATGATAGCAAGAGCCAGAGCCATTGATATATAGTGTTATATCTGACTTATGACTACATGAGACAATAAATCAAAGCTTCAAGTAGAGATTTTAATCAGTTATATATTGGAGCCTACAGAACGGAAGCTAATCACTAGTTGTTACTTCTCAATTTTATAAAAGTAAGTTTGCACTGGCACACTTTATATTTAATATGCGTGTTCCAATATTACTTTACAGGCGTAACACAGATATACTTAACCCCTACATATTATATAGTGCCGATTAACTATTGTAAGTCTGATTATTGCTAAGTGCCAGACTTTAAAAGGAGTCACTTGTTGATGTAAAACGATATGCGCCGTTTTTTTGTCGAATTTATGCAATAAAAGCAATCAAACCTTTTTCAATGTATTCACGTTAGCCATGTACACTAGGAATTGTTAAAACCCAATGGCTTCTCTACCAATAGCATCGGCGGACCATGGGGAACATACATGCATGAGAAAACCTGTTTGATCCCTAAAATGCAAAAATATGTTCGTGCGATGTTTCTTTCTGAATAAAAACATACGCGATATTAATTACTGAAGATTTCAAGTTAGAATCCGGACCAGTGGGCTTTTTATCATAATTTAGGTCGCAACAGCTCTCGTTGTTTCTATGTGGAGTTGGTAAAATTTCTCCCCGTGCCTACATTTAGTGTTGATATATTCTGGTCCTTGGGGAATATTGGGTTCTGACTGAAAGCAGAATACCGCTTATGCTGGTGCTAGGGGGCGTGAGAATTGTTGCACTTTCCATTAGTTCTCATGAACAGACTCGATAAAGCCGAGTCTGCTGTTTTCTGATATTGTAGGTTCTCTCAATTCCTCAAGGATCCGTTTTCCGGATTATTTAGGGTCGCTGGTTCGAGCCTCATCGGAGGCGCTGTGTTGTGTTCATGAGTAAGGCACTGTATCACCTCTGATTAGTACAAGTGCATGTACTTCATGTACGGATCCAGAAAGTTCTGTCAGAGGGGTCCAACTCTGACAACGTTTTCATTTCTTAGTTGATGAGGAGGGAGAGGATCCAAATGTGTCTGCGATCAATGCTTACATGTATCATTACATCTACGCCAGAAAACTTCCCACCTTAACTGAAATATTGTTTACGTAATAGTTATACTATGGTGTGTCCGCCTGTACGTGGATTATCTTACGTACAGGTGGACAAACGTGGTATAGCTATTTTATACCACCTCCATCATTGAGACATTGCACATCATAAAATCTTTCGTGCTAACATTGGTAGTGGTGTTATAATGGTATGTAAAGCGTCAACTGAAGTGCAATGCATATTCTGTATTAAGACAATTTTCCTAAATGAAAAGGTCTAAGCAATGTGAAACTGTCTGATCTGGATCTACGTTATATTGGTCACAATTGACTACTACCTTTTATCGACATGTCATTACATGATATATGAAAAATAATGCGTCAAACTTGATAGAAATAATCAAATCAAATTATTATTAAATGTAATGAGAAAAAAATATTCAGATCTGATCGACTGTAATGTTCTTCAATGTGATGAAAATTTTAATATTTGAGCCAGCACATGGAATTTAGGTGCTGATCGCTGCTGGCATACGATGGACATTTAGACATCAAGCCCTTCTGGATATTTCAGCATGGGTATTTCAGTAAATAATAGTACCCATATCTCAACGTGCTGGTCTATTGGTCTGTATCACTGCGCAATATGAGTATTTTAATCAGTTATATATTGGAGCCTACAGAACGGAAGCTATAATAATAAGCTCAAATGATTGGTACATTTGTGATAAACAACGCCTTAACTGAAATAAATTAGACATCGTGCTTGTGAAACGATGTGCCCTCAACCATATGCGTGTCCTAAAGAGTTGTTCTCTCATACAAGACCCACAACTCCAGTTGTTGTTGTTTTATTTCTTGAAAGGAAGGTCAGTTAATTCGCCTATCATCTCATACTAGCTTACCAATTTTCAATGATGTAGCTTTTACAGTTTCTGCAATATATGAATATATGTTGTATCCTCATGGGCATTTACTACCTATTGGACCTTCAGATAAAACATATATACCATACAAGGAGTGCATTGCTGACGGATGGACTGATGGTTGAATAGACACACCAAAAGCAATATGTTTCTTTTGCCAAGGCTGTGGCACAAAACGTGCAACAATTTTTTATTGATGTTTCGAGCATACGATATAAGATCTCTTTGACCAGCAAAAGGAGCAATGAATGTTTTTAATATAAATGTGACTTGGACGTAATTTCTCATCTATATACGCAAGCACCAAGTTAAATAATATCGCTCTAAGCTAGCTTTCAATAATATGGCGACGACGTAAAAGCAATGAATTTATAGCTTATGGGTTTATATGGTTTGTCACAGGTCCAAATAAACAAACAAAAATGATCGTAAAAATGTAAATATTTTCTTATCCATTAAAATAAACATTTGTTTTGGGTGCTAGAAAGAACCGTCTCGATGAGACGGTTCTTTTGAGTACCCACAACATATGTTTTGGTTGAGGAATAAGAAGATTAACTTTTAATGACGCACTCTTATCTAAAAGATTGGTTTGCTATTGAATATTCGTATGTTTTTCTGCTGTCCCTTCTGCCAGTGCATATAGTTGACTCTCCATAATTTAAACAACCTTGTCAAATCAGTCATTGTCAGTTTTGTATAATTCAAAATAACTGTTAAGGTTATATTGTGCTATAGAAATGTTCTAAAGATATGATTCCATGGCCTCTAAGCACATGCACACTGTAAAATATACTAAAACCATCTTCTAATCGGTCACCTTACATTTTTACGCTAGTTCAGAAGGTGAAACATAGGGTATACAAAATTCATGCTTTTTTATATAAAGCAATACCTTGCCAAGACTCTGCAAGTTATCTCATTAAAAAATGACGTGTACTTCTTGCACTGATGAAGTTAGAGAAAAGGTACCTTTATTTCAAAAAGTCACACTTTTTCTACGATATAAACCACAATACAGAGCCCTTATCAATTAACGTTTTTGTTTGTTTGAAGATGTTACTGGCTACCGTGATATAAGAAGAATAAACCTCAAAAGTTTTGTTTCCATCGGACTCGTCGTATTTGCTACTCAACAACGTAAGACAAACACTTTAAGCAGGTTTATCATTGAAATTTAGCTTTAAGCTTGCAAGTTACATAGAGATTTGCACTGCTCTGTACGCTTTATTATCAGCAACACGGCATTGAAATTTTCAGCGATTATGCATTATCACAAGACGCAACCGTTCTTTTTTTGGGAATTGAAAAAAATATATAATCCTACCAAATCGATTTTGAACTCCGACATTGAAACCGGAAGTGTACAGTAGTCGTAAAACTTTAATCGCCAAAAATGAACTAATAAAGTTCTACAGTGTTCAAATAAATTTAGGTGCATTGAACAATTTTACGAGGAGCTACTTGTGAATTTCAAAAATCTCAAAAAATTTGAAAAATCTAACATTTTTAAAAATGCGTAAAAATCTACCATAACCAAAATTTCAATTGTTTGGTGTTTTTAAGTTAGACAGACCAGTTTGTAACCACCTAGACGTCAATTTTATGAAAACAACTCTCAAAAACATTTTTTCTTTAAAAAATATTGGGGGGGTTGCATTTTTAATCCCAAAAACTTTGAAGTAAAAGAAAACTGTTACAAAAACCGCTAAACGTTTGCTCATTAAAATGCACATATACATGTATAGGCAAAAATTATTTTCAATTTTATTAGCGTTTGGTTAGAAATAATGAGTTTGAAAAGTGAACGATTTGAACTTGGTTTTAGTATAATTGTAAGTTAAATCCAAAAAAAAGTGACAGAAATCCGTAATTTTATCCTCTATGTTGACTATACATATTTCAGGAATTATTGACTACTCTATACATTGGTTTTCTGGGCTTACTATTTTCATCCTTCATGGTGTATTTGGCGGAGAAAGATCACGACCCAGAAAGATTTGCAACGTTCGCGGACGCCCTCTGGTGGGGAGTGGTAAGTCATGGTAAATGTTCTAAAATTTCGAACACTTTTCTATTTTTGTTCTCAAATAAAATGTTGGTACAAGGTCTGTAATTCACAAAATGCTTGACAGAATAGCATACAGCAATACACTAATCAGACTGCTTCTTCAGAATCAGTCCGATCTTGGTCTGCGCTGTTTGTCTAGGCTTAATTGACAGGCAACGAGTGTTCGAAAATTTATAATAAATGTTCTAAAAAAACACTTTTCCCTTTCTATTCTCAATAAGATGTTGGTTATGAGGGGCTTGTCGGAATAGCAAACAGGGAGGATCCTGATCAGATTGCTTCAGAAGCAGTCTAATCTAGGACTGCGCTGTTTGTCTAGGATTAATCGGCAGGCATTGAGTGTACAAAAGTCTAGAACATTTACCGTAATTAACTAATTTGTTCTCAATTTTAAATAGGTGGGATATTTCACATTGAATTAACATCACAAGATCGGACAAATACCAAGCCCTCCTCATCTGCATATATGTACCACATCAAGATTATGAACTTTGTTCTATCCCCAACCATACTAAACTATCGGATACTGAAATGTGCTGGTGTTTTCAGAAGAGTAATCATACGGTCTGATCAACAAACATAACAACACTAAATCTTGTTTTTCGGGTTTAATGGCTGACTAGCGTTTTAACAACATTCACTTTCGCACCATGGTTACAACACTTCTTTCTGTGCGAGCACTCTAAAATTTCTTGCCTGTACAATATGATATCGCAATGTCATTTCCACCTTTTCAGTTTCAAGCTTTTCAGACTGGACATTTTCTTATTTACAGATCACATTATGTACAGTTGGCTATGGTGACGTCGTACCAGGCACGTATGCAGGGAAGATAATTGCGGCATTTTCTGCTGTTCTTGGGATCTCCTTCTTTGCTTTGCCTGCAGTAAGTAAACAAAATACTGGGGAATCCTATCGGATGCTCGGATACCTCTTGATGGATCATTTCACCTAGGAAACCTCCTACACACCTGTAAAGGTGTTGGCAGTACTTTGACAAACAGTGTAGGACCAGATAAAATGTCAAATAATGCGACATTTCCCCAGGTTGTGAATTGTTTGCAAAAATGGTATTCCATACTTATATTCTATCAACAAGCCTGGGAAATTAATCAGTTTAAAAAGGGTTAAAACGTGTTTGAAATAGCTCATGATATCGCATATGATCAGGATCCACTAGTACTGCTTTCTAAAGAAGTTTTATATCCGGGTTCAGCAGGACAATGCCTAAAATCTAAGGAAATACTTAAACCGATGTCTTATGTTTTACTTTCTGTACATGGTCAACTAGCAAAACGTAAGTGTGTATGACTTGGATATGCCACAGCCACAAATGGCAGACAAGCCCATGGCACCACGAGAAAGAGACACAATACAGCAACAGTCATGTGACATCAAAAGGCAATTAAAGTAAAGCAACCAGCTGTCTCATCCACAGCAAGGATGTGGACGCTGGTCAGAAGAACGATATCTGCATTTTTTTCTAAAGAAGCTTAAACTCTTATTCAGCATGTTAAGGTTCTCCAAGGAAAGACATTAACCCAAGTCTGACGTTTCCTAAGACGCCTGATTACTTTCTGTACACAATTTACTGCAGTGTCTGATGGCTGAAAACACCAACACACATCCTAGATTAAAACCATTGTCAAAAACAATGCCTCCTAATTATCTCGCGTCAATGAATCCAAAGAACAAATGAGGCCGTTTTGCCTTCTCAGGAAAATGTCAACCGCACTGCTTGAACCAGCTAGTAAGCCGAATACTTGGCATTCTGGCAGATATTTTTCTGATGTTTATAGCTGCATATTCTGTAACTTTTGATCTTTTTAATTTTAGAAATAATGTTTCTATTTTCCAAGAACACAATCAAAAAGTAAACTTGAGGTACACATTTTACCAATTTCGTAAATTTAAACAAATTATCAGTATAAAAAAACAGCATTTTTGTTAAAAATCATCTGTAAATAATTATTGGAGGGAGGCAAATAATTACCAACAAGAGAAAAGATCACCTGTTTTATAAGATAATTCACTTTTCCATGAAGTTTTCAGCGATTGTGAACAGATTTATTGTGAAAACATAACTTAATTTTACTTTTACAAATGATTTTAAAAGAAATCATTTTTTCCCAAAATTGTTCATAGTTGCAGACTTAGTCTCTTTAACCAATGCCTACTAGTGTAGGTCCAGTTGTAATCTTGGATCTTAGATTTCTTTGCTAGAATTGTTTTTTTGCTTGATTCGATTGATACAGTTGTTCTGAGCACGAAAATCATGGGGTCCAAATGGTCCAAGCCCTTTAGCCCAATTTGGGCTCCCTTTTTCAAAAATTAGCCCATGCATCTATTTAGCAACAAAGTTTTATACAACATTACCCTCATTTAATGATAGTTTAAGATTTTACTGTCAGTTTTAAACGATTTAAAGGTGTTGCAATCATTTTCAATACTTTTACTGTGATAAAAAAACCTCTTATTAAGCCCTGTCTTGTACTTTTATTTTCATGCCAGAGCCCAAAATCTCATTCGATGCCATCCACGTTTAATTTTTTTTTAGTTTTTACATGTTTTCGTGCGAGTTTGAAACTTTTTCTAAAACTAATGTTACTATTACAAATACCAAGATAGCCTTTTGGGGCTTCAATATTGTCCAAATGTTCAGATAGCCCATTGATTAAAAATAAAAGCAATAAAAAAGAGATGTCTTGCATACATGTACCAAAGACTTCCTCTATTTTTATACCCCTCAGCTGACAACAAATAATTTTCAAAACCACACCTGACTTCTGAATATGCCACCAAAATGTTTTAATTCCAATGCTTACAAACAAACAAATGTAAACATATCCATTAGATCTTGGGAGTACGATAGTAATGGAGTCTGAGTTCACCACACATTTACCATCTTAACAATAATCGAAAATGCATGATGATCTGCAATATAATTTGAATCATTGATCAGAATTTTTTGGCATTTCAGACGAATAACACATTAAAACAAGAAAAACTAGAAAATATGGCAGAATATTGTTGCTGTTTTATTTTTTACGTTTTTTTTTGAATATTACATATATTATGGAGTTAGCCACTTTCTTGCACTCTTCACTTCCAATTTGCATATGGAATCCTATTGATATCGTAGTTTCGCCGATAATGGCGCCAACAAAGACATTTTGATTCGAGCCTATTTGACAAATAAACTTTCTAAAAGGCCACTCAGCTGTTTCGTCGCATCAGAGCCCAATCTCCCGATGAGTTCAAATATTACTCATCTTCACAAACATTGTAGATCACGATCAGTCAGCTTCCCCTGGGAAGCTGTCTGATCGCGTTCTACAATGTTTATCATTTTTGCCAAAACAATTAAAACGCATTGATCAAAAACTGAGAAAACTTGAAAAAAATAACAAGACATTTTTTTTCATCCTATCAACTAGCAGTAGTAGGCGTAATTACTTTAACGATTCTCGGTTTGGAAGACAAATAAGATTTTATGGCAGTTCTTGTTGAGAGAATTGCCTGATTAATGCTTACTACTGTCTTAGCAGCTAAACAAAGTAACAAAAGAAACACTATAAGCCTCCGAGGGCTCGTTACTAGAAGTGTATTTTTGTTTTTTTACGTTAAAGACTGGAAATACGCTTAAATGTTTTATTTATCTTATTGGTAAACAAACAAAACTTTTGGTAAACAAATGCACCTTCTACTGTCAAGGCCTGCTTAATAGCATTTAATTGCTTTATGAGTCAATGTCAAAATTCGTCAAAATTCTTGTCCGTTTCATATCTTATGAAAACCGTTGATGTGATCATGATTTTTTTTTCTTCACACAATACTACTGATCATACTTAATAAGGCTAGCTGATAAAACTGAAAAATATTGGTGTGTAAATATATTTTTTATTGGATTAAAACCCCATTTTTTGGCATTTTTGCCCGTCCAACGGAAAAAATTGAACTTTCGACAAGAATTATTAAAAAAACTGTTATTTTCTACGGAATTTTAACTGGCTGTATTGATAAAAGCACTATCAAAGTAAATGAAGGAGATTTCAATATGTGATTTTTCGTTACATTTTTTGCATTTTTTTGCCAAAAAACCTCTGTCCCAAGCATTTATGTCAAGACCGTAACACTTGATAAATTGCAAAAATAATAATGGATCCCTAATGGTGCTGAATCTGGTTTTCTGTCATACTAATTTGACACTTTCTAATTACTAAGAATACATGTGTTTTGTAAAGCATCTACAGAACTGGCAAAAGAAAATACTGTTTTGGTGAGTGAAATTTTTATAGTATATTTTTTTCATGTCAAATGACCGTAACACAAAAATGGACAATGGAATTTGATTAAAAATTTCTGGTTTTAACATCTTGACCAAATAAAATTTCTCAACAAAAAATCACTCTTGCTGCGATGTTTTAGTGAGTAATCATTATTTTAGGTAAAAAAATATGTAGAGTATATCAATACCGTAACAGTCAATACCGTAACAATAAAAATGTTACGGTATTGACACATCTTGTTATGGTTTTGACATATGCTGTCAAAAAAGTACAGTTTTGAATGCAAAGATAATAGTTTTTAGTCAAGTTTATTAAGTGAATTTATGATAAGAATACTTTATCAAATTTAAACAAGCATAAAACACAAATTGAATGATGAGTTTGAGTATAACAGTTTGTTACGGTATTGACATATTGTTTTGTTTTCAGGCAGGGTTTGTCAATACCGTAACGGTTTTGTCAAACCCGTAACAATATTTTGAAATACATGCAATCTACCATATATTCCAATATTCTTTCTGTGCACATGTGTCAAGAGTATTAACATTGCAATCTGGTCAACAGTGCTCTACACCAAATCTTAAACAGAAGAATTACGCTAGCATATATTCTTTAAAAGTCAATACCATAACACTTTTGTCAAGTACCGTAACAGTGATATTTTTGGGAAAAAAGTATATCAGACAGAGACAACATGTAGATTTTAAGTACCTGATCAATTCCTTTGGTTGATTACAATCATACCAAAGCATTGTAATTTTCTAGAAATGTGGTTTTTAAACAAAATACTGAGAAAATAGTATGCAAAATCACTTAAAAGATAAAAAAATGCATTTTACGTTTGCTCATTGTCATAAATAATCATTTTGTTCAAATTTTACCTTCCACTCAATTAAACACATGATTTATTGAACTTATCCAATGCAACAAAATAAATATCCATGACAAGATTTGAAGAAAAAACAGGAATTAAAGTTTGTTACGGTTTTGACATTTTATCTGGTCATGTGATCTTTGAAACTTAATTATAAGGATCTGATTGGCTGTTAAGGTTTCTATTCGCTTTTCATAGTATTTTTAGAAACAACTAGTTACTTTCATGAAAAAAAGAATATCATTTTATTTCATTCATATTTTCCCTTTTACTTCTTTCAAAATTTGACGAATTTTGACATTGACTCTTATACACTATATTGGTTGTTTACTATCATCATCCAATCACAAGGAAAGTATGTAAGTGAGTGCAACAGGAGTCATAAGTTTTGATACCTCAGTTGTTTATAAGAGAAAGGGTGTCGGTGCTTTTGGTGTCGGTCATTTGTTATTTGTTGCTCCCATGGATTTGGTCCTGGTTTAGCCTAGTCCGGCCTTGAGAGAGAGAGAGAGAGAGATAGAGAGAGGGAGAGAGAGAGAATGAAGGAGATTAAGACAGACAGACAGAGAGCTGGTTGCTTCATTAAGTGTGTTTCCAACTTATATACAGTAAAACCTGTGTATAGCGACAACTCTCAAAAAGACCAAAAACAGGGTTTAAGACCAATTACCGCTTTATGCAGGTCAAAAATATTGCAGAATGCTCCAAGGGGAGCATTTTGGAGCATTCTGCAGTACTTTCATTGAGCTACATTTAGTCATTTAGATCTTTGTTTTGAGTGGCCGTTTTACACAGGTTTTACTGTAATATGTAAAGTTTTAGTTTACCTATCTTTATCTTTGTGTTGTAAATACGAATGATCTGAAACGGATTTGGTAAAACTGATACTTATCTTTCAGGGCATTCTGGGTTCTGGCTTTGCCTTGATGGTCCAGCAACAACAGCGACAGAAACACCTGATTCGGCGACGGGTACCAGCAGCCACTCTGATACAAAGTCTGTGGCGTTGCTATGCAGCCGATGAAAATTCCATGTCGGTAGCAACGTGGAAGCCGCATATGACTCCCTGCCCTAGTCCAGTGTTGTAAGTAGAAAATTGTACAAATAATATGTACTGTATAGTTCCGTTTATAGCTATGCGTTTGAATTCACTACGATTTTACCATAAAGTAAAATCAATTAATGCTGCAGTGCACCACCCACTCCAGCACACATAAAGAATCTTATGTATTTGATTTGCGTGTGAAGGCAAGCACTTGCGACAGTCAATACTGTGATACACTATCTGAAACTCGACGGCATTGCGTAATGCCGCAAACGGCTCAATGCAACTGGCAGCCGCTGGCTTTAAGCGCAATATAATACATTTTCACTGAAAGATTCTACTTGTGCATTTTTCCCAAACATTTATAACACAAGTCATATGTACCCTAGCAAAACGCTTTAAAACCTCAAAAACTGACAATTGTGTCTAACGTCTTTCAGGGAAAGGTCTTTCAAGAGCAATTCCTCATTTGTTAGTCGCTTTTCTACCCGTCGTAAGGACAGGGGAAGTAACTCTCACAGTGCACAGAACGGAAGCGGAAATGTTAGTCCACACTCACCACTGATACCCCGTAGGGACAGTCGGAAGAATGGCTCATATTCCGAAGAAGAGATACCAGAAACACTTCAAAAGTATGTACAAAATGCTTATCATAAATTTCTTAGCAGTTTTGCGTACATACCGTACACAACATTATAAATGTACACACTCTTTAATGCACACACTTAGTACAATCCCATATTGACTGTATATGTACTTCTGATTTCAAGTCAATTTAGTGGTGCACTTTCATACAATATGGATTAAATTTATGAAAACAGCTTAGATCCTGACCAGCTAACTTCGACAGAATCCAGTTGATCGGAGTCAATACTGTTTTCAAAAGAGTATATGCTTTTAAAAAAAAGGTTATGCAAACAGTACCTTTTTTCGTTGAAATGAGGTATGTGGCATTAAAAATCGAGGCAGGGTACCATTAATACGATCCTATACATTTAGAACTATCTTAATCCAATGCAAACTCCTCCTTGGAATAAGCTGATGGCCTTTTATAAGTGAATCTCCATCTCATTTCCTAACTATCTTTAAAGGGGACAGCAACCCTAATGATAAGTATGTTTTATTAGAAGGAGCTTTGTGAACGATGAAGTTTGATACAAGTATCATCAAAATCGGTTAAAGAATTGGGAAGTTATGGGCATTTTAAGAATTCAATATGGCCAACATTTAGCCGCCATTTTGAATATTTAATTAGTTTTCAGATTTTTATTTCATCTGCTTAATTTTTGGTTATCAATACAATCATATCATCTGTGTTTCAGCAGATATGCAGCTTTAAACATAAGAAAAATATTTTTTTAAACTATTGCAAAGTAATCCATTGGTTTGTCTTTCATTTTGATTACGCATATTTAATTAGGCTGTGTGACGTCACTTAGTCTACAATATGGCCGCTTCCATTACAGACTAGTTTCAAATATTCAAACGCCCACAACTTCCATATTTATCAACCAATTAAGGTGAAACTGGTATCAAAATGCATGGTTTATTAAGATCTTCAATATAAAACATAGTTATTATCTAGGTTGCCGTCCCCTTTAAATATTTCTCCTTAAACGCATAGTATTAAGTCATTTCTATTTCTGTTTTTCTCCCATTTTTTTCATCTATCCTTATCTATCTGAACTAAAGTTTACACATTTGTGCACCTGTTGAGCACTGGACGTGCAAAGCACTGCTTAACATTATAGTTTACTCTGTGACAACCAATCAGTTTGCAGAGATATTTAATTTTTGTCCAACTTACATATTTTGTCAATATTGTAATATCCATTAAGTAATTTATTAAATAAATCTGTTAAGTGGCCAGTACGACATTTCCAAAGGAAAGAGAGGAGGAAACTATAAGTAGGTCATAAATCATATTATTACAATTATAAAGCAATTAAGTGGTTCACTCTCTGCGCTCGTTCCCACTTTATTCCTTTATATTTGTAATATATGATCTATACCCTATACATAACACTACTTTGTGCATCCATCTCAGACTGTAATAACCCTACACTTTCGCTGGTTCAATAGATCAATTTGCATTCTGACATATCCTCTCATTCTGAGTATTGGTTATAGATCATATATTACAATTATAAAGAAATTAAGTTGGAACGAGCGCAGCGAGTTGGCCAATCATTTTAATTTCCGTGCAAACTGATAGGTTGTGAAGCACAGGAAGGGGCGGAGTTAACTATAAGTTTACATTTGACACATTTTAATCATGATCAAATTCCTCATTAATAGCTGGCTACATTTTATCATTTATGCCTTTTAATCTTAATTATTTTATTTATTCCTTTCCTTTTTTGTTGTTCAGTTGCTGTTTTGTTTATTTCACAGTTGTGTTTGTAATTGGATTGTTGCCTGCAGGTTTATGTTGTTTGCAACCACATTTTTTTTTATCAAACTTGGTAAATTAAGTCGGATTATAACCATTATACAAATGATAACTATCAAACAAGAAACATTATGTGTCTTTACATTGTAAAGTCCTTTCAAAGTATTGTATTTGTCTGTATCTTCTGTTCAATTGTCATATTTACATGTTGTTGTTATTTTTACCTTACGAATCATTGGAAAGCTGGCTTTGCAAGGTTAAAGGTATAATGCCTTAAATGTTTACTGTCGTGAGTTGGCTCCCGGTACCGTTAGTTTAACAGGTGACAGGGCCCAGGGCGACGACAGTAAACATTGAGCTTAGTATACACGTCCAAGGAAAAGAATTTGGATTTGACACTACTAAATAGAACAATCACTGCATGCGCGGATCCAGAGGGGGGGGGGCAAGGGGTCCAGACCTCCCCCTGAAAAATCACAAAAAGATAGGGTTAGAGCAATACTGTTCCAGATCCCCTGAAAAAACACAAAGCTACCAAGTCAGCATTCAACGTTGGGCCACCATTGGCACCCCCAGCGAAACTACATTGAAATGTCGTTTTGCTGGCCCGCCAATGATGGCCCGCTTATAGTGGTATTTAGATCATCCCTCCTCTTATGAACTAAAAAAAACGCTGTCGAAGTTGGACCCTCCTCTGACAAAACTTTCTGGATCCGCGCATGCACTAGCATTATAAGTACAACATATTCTTCTGTTGTAAAGTATTATAGAATGCACAGGAACACATTTAACAGAAAGCAGTGGTTAGACAATTCTGTTCTGTTGCTGAGTTGGTAGAAGGTTTCTGTCCTTTTATATCCTGTTCAACACTGTTTGTGATTCTTGGTATTTTCTCACCAAGTCAGTGGTGCAATTTGTGTGGTCTCTTTGACTCCATGTGCGCATTATTATGTTTCCATAATACTTAATTGCAGCCTGAAGTTATACACTCTGGAAACGTTGTTTGGGGCAGGGTATGCAATTTTTATGTTGTAATTCCAATCAATCATATTTCTGCAGTGTGATTGACTGTGAACCTTTGCAGTTTGTTTTCTTAAAAACTTTAAAAACACACACTCTTTTGCAATGAATTGTAAATTGTAGGCCCATACAGGGTGTCCCAGAAAAAATGAAACCTATTTTCAATTCATCATTACTCTAAAACTGTTGAACCAGTAAAAAAAAAGTTTGATATACCAGTTTCTAGGTACAACAGTAGACCACTTTTGTGTAACATTACAGCTTAAACGCTTTCTAAGATTTTTAGATATTGCATCATTACTTAAGGCACCCTGTTTTCATTTCCCCTAGTAATTGGATTATGGATGAAGTCAGTATATTTGAATAGAATAGCATTTTAATCTCATTTATTCATTACTAAATGTGTCACCAATGCGTATTAAAACAAACAAACTTATAAAAAAAGCGAAGTCATATAAATAATTAATAAATAAATTAACTGATTTGCAACCTTGCTGAGGAAAACTTGGCAAAAAAGATGTATTGGTCATCCCAAAACTATAAATTATCAACAATGTAAATGTGTATGTTTGTTTCTTTGATACTTATCGACGCATCACCCCTATAGTGTATCATTAGCGTCAGATGGTATTAAATTAAGCATGATTTGGGTAAAAAGTAAAAAAAATATGAAGTTAATGATGATGATGAGTTTGGATCTGACATGGCATTGAGTTGCAATATAATTGTTGACGTACCCTATCCAACAGTTTCAAAGAGAAATTCAGAGGACCGTTTATGTTCTTTACCTGAACAGAATATAGCGTAAAACGATCTGTATTCTGGTTCAATGATTCTTTTTAAAAAGATGACAAATATATAGTTTAATATAAGGTTATACAAATATATGCGTGAAAATCCTATTTCTTCCGGAAAATTAAAAGAGGGTGCCTACAGTTTTTACGCAATTACTCAAAACATAAAAGCTATTGAGCTGTTATTCTTTACGAATGTGGATAAATAATATTCCTAAAGACTGGTATATAAAACATTTTACTGGCTGAATAGTGTAAGAGTAATAAGGAATTGAAATGCGTTTCCTTTTTTCAAGGACACCCTGTATAAGTATTTATTTATATTAAGTATTTCACATTGATATCAATAAGGTCAACCTTCAATAGAAAAAGTAAGTCATAATTGTCTTTAAGCCATAGCTTGTAGTGTCAATTTTCAGTAACTGTTCAAGCTATATTTTCGCCCTAAGGAGTCAAATCTTTTGGAGCTTTGCCATACGTGAATAATCTTAATGTTGACTTGATAGTTCTTAAAATATCCACAGATGCAGACAAACAAGAGACTACGCTCATTTTATGGAGCTATTGCAATCCATAGTTATGACCACCCTTTTGTCATTTTCCATAGTTACGACCACCTTTATTGTCATTTCCATAGCTATGACCACCTTTTTGTCATTTTCCATAGTTATGACCACCTTTTTGTCATTTTCCATAGTTATGAACACCTTTATTGTCATTTTCCATAGTTATGACCACCTTTTAAGCAAAGCATATGGTCCTTTGAATTCTTTTTCGCGAGTGTCCCATATTATCATGTATTGTTTTAGTAGTTAAATTCATTTGTATTGAATTCATCGATGTGTACTGATTCTGACTGATTAAAATCCAAAGTTCGAAGATTGATTAAAACTACAAAAAATAAATTCAAACACACATCAAAACTAATGCAACTAAAAATACCAACTTCTTCATTGGCATTTCCTGGTCATTCTCATTTATTTGTTCACCCATAAAATTCCCAATTTGTGAAATTACCTCAAAATTTTAAAAATAGTGAGGCATCTTAGGTAACACCAGGCGTGACCCATTCCGTTCCCACGAATGGGTCACGCCTGGTTTTACCGAGAATGGCCAGTGAGGATATATTCTGGCAATCCATTTATCTGCCTGTGAAGAGGTATCAGATTTTTTGTCAGTATAGGTATAAAGTAATGTAATTAAATGCAATTCCACATGCTTGTTTCCATCATCAAGACAATGCATCATACGCAAAAATGGCAGTTATGGCCTGTGAGGGATAATAAAATGATTTTGATATTGACACATAGGAAATTATATTCTTATGGACAGAAAGCCTTTAGTTACGCATAGTAGTGTAAGTTATTATTTTTAACATCTAATTGCTTAGTAAGAATGACACAACTTGGATAATCTTTTTCATATAATTTATTATAGGTGGCATGTCCTGATCATGTTCACTTGCTTTTTAATACAAATGCATGGATCAGTACTTTTTATTCACCCTTTCAGCTGACATCATGTGTATCAGGTTGGACAGGGAAGCAAAAAAATTGGCCAGTCCAATGAGATAATGTACTCATCCGATATTAGGAAAATCATTTTTAAAAGTCCATACATGCCCATTTTATAAGCTTTCAGATCAAAGTACTTAATCAACACATTTAGTGGCCTGTTTAAGTACTTTCGTGCCAACCAAGAGTGACAGTGACATAATTGTTTGCTTATCATGTTTATAATTGCTTAATAAAATATTAACTAGTACACTCCACTTGAGCTAAAGCCTCGGTCACACGAGATCGCGCGATCACCGAATCGCGCGATTGGTCACGAATCTCGGAGATGTAAGACTTGTTGCGACTACTAAGGACCAGTCTTTGGGATTATCTACGGTCTACCGTTATTGTTTTTGGAAAAATGCATTCTATGATAGGTTGTGATAATATCAGAATGGTCATGTGACCCAGCTCATGAATTTATAATCTTTATCGCAAAGGCGAGCCGCGAAGGATTTGAGTCTCCGCATATGTGAGACTTCACTTCTCTCATACACACATTATGAAAATATATAGATAAAAGGACCGATTTTGGGGGATAACTAATAAGCACCGTTATCATATGAGCAGACAAATACTTTCTTTCGAAAAATATAATTGATGAACCATTTATACTGTTTGGGCATAAATGTGTCCCGTCTGGCAAACAGTGAAGACATAGACGAAATGACGCATTTCATCAGTGTCTACACTGTTTGCTACAAGTATGAAAAAGGGATCCACAGAGAAAGAAATGTAATTTAATTTGGAAATTATAAGCTGTAACCCCTCTCTATATATAATGGAACATCCCCAAATTAATGCATATTATCGAAAGGAAGAATCCATTTAGTGCATACATGCTTAAAGCAAATAGAATGCCGCAAAAATGAAGAAGCCTGTTAACTCTTCATCTGCTAGTGTCAACCAAAACAGTTTTGGATCGAGATCAGGCTTGACGTTTCTCGCAAACAGGGCCCAACACACATTGGACCTGATCTGGATCCAAACTGTTTGATGCTGAAGGCATTCCTGATTTTTTTGTTATTGTTCTGAAAAAAGGTCACTTTGAAGAGAATCAGAAGGCGACACTTTTGAAAGTCATACAAATTTACCCAACATGTAAAGATTTATATTCTTGAGTTGATTCTTGATTTTTGTAATCTTGCGCTTTAACTTGTGGTCTCAGCAATAATTTACACTTTCAAATCATGAACACTCCAAAGGCTTTGTGATTTTGGCTCTCTTTCAGTTCAGACATTTTATATACGATGTTAATGGAGGATGGCCTCGACCCCTATTGACCTATTACTCTACTTACATAAAGTAGATGATAGGTCATTGTTCCTTTTTCTGAATGTGATATAATTGTACTATAAACCACACCACGAAAGCCGCACTATTGTTATCTATGCTCCTAGCGTTCAACTATCCATTGGGACTGCATGATCTTTGTCTTGATTCTACAGCTGCGTCATACTTCAAACCGAGTCACGGAAGCCCTGTTGCGGCTGATCTTAGCCTTTGGCATTCGCCTTTGTGGTAAGAAAAAAGTGTATTCAGGACATTTTGTCATCTCGAGGTGTTTTCAAAATGAACTGTTTCTAAAACAAAATTTCAACAATAACGAAATATAAATGCCAAACAGTTTGGATCGAGATCAGACCCGACGTTTTTGTCTCAAAAGTGCAAGCTTGTCTGACCTTATAAATACTGTTTGGAGACGACACGTGATCTTGGATCGCGGTCGCAGGTTTTTGGACATGTTCAAAACTCTCCGCCCCGCCCATTTTTATGCCTTTTGCTCGCACGATCACTCCCGACCAATAAAAACCAACGTGCGACAGTCTTCCACCTAATTTTTGCATTTTTATCCTGTCTAATTGTGAAAGCACCAAAAAACTTTTAAAGACATGTATACACCTGCTGCTATCATCTACTGCAGAACCAGGCTCATGAAAATGCTCAAAGACCTCTCTGGGGCCTACTTTGTTAATACCGCTGTTTCCAATCACTAAGACCTGTCTCGCGCTCCTATGAGATCTACTTGCGATTTTACCACGTGACTGGTCTTACACAGGCCGCAGCATGGTCGTAAGCCCTCGTGTGACCGAGGCTTAACGCGAATCGATAGATCACTTGTGTGTTAATCCTATCTTGCAGATAGGATTAATACACAAGTGATATATCGACTATAAATCCCTGATTACTTTGTAAACAAAACATGATGTCACTGTCACTATTGACTGACAGGACTGTACCGAAATCTCATGAGCTGGCCAAAACGTGCTTCCTATACCCCTGCCGTTGGTCATGAAAATAGTATCAGACCTTTCTTATTATTTACTTACTAAACTTCACCCTAACCGCTTTATGAAACCCACTGATATTGAATGCTTATATTGTCTTTATAGCTTCGTGAACCGCACATGGTAAGATGGCATGGATGTTTTATGCATGTTGTAATAGCTAATCACAGGGCCAGATAGACACAAATGCTGAGCGTAAAATTGTTAATATTTACTTATCCATTTGCTTAAGCATTTGTTTTGCGTGTGCAAAACAACCGTCTCATTGAGACGGTTCTTTTGAATACCCACAACATATGTTTTAATTGAGAAATAACAAAAATAGTTTTTGATTGCACACTCATCTACATATCTGGAGTCCTGCCTGTTGTAACAACGAATGTTGCAAATATTATGTTTTTTGCTGACTTTATTGCTGTTTTCCTAGATGTTTGCATGGATTTTGTAGGTATGCAGCTCTTTATAGATACGTTATTCTTGTTTGATTTGATTCTTTACGTCCCTGAGTCAACAATTTTTCTGTCATGACGGGATGGGTTATTTGTGCTCCTATGCAATATGTGCTACATCTATGGATGTTACGGATAACCACATATGCCAGCAAATGATACCACCACATGTAATAACCTTCCAGTAGTGCATAAATAAAAAGCAATGACAAACAATATAAAGACCATAACAAACCTATTGCCAATGGGCGTTCAATAACGAACTTATAACCCAATCTCGTCCTTGCATGCACACATATATATATACTAGCCAAAAGTTCTAACCGGCCACCTGCATTTTATTAATTTTATTCAAAACGTAAATGGACATGACTACTCTTTTTGCAAATTGAAATAGCCAATCGTTTCATGTACCCTTGACAGTAAATATTGACAAAATATTCAACAGTACATGCAGGATGCCTATTTGAATAGTGGTACCCCCATTTTCAAAATTCGCATTTGGGCACAATTTGTGAGTCATGGCTTTTTGAAATAACCCCCTTTAACATGTAGAACGTTTTCATTTCAAAGGCAAAACTCATATTGAACACTAAAGTGCTGAAATGAACACTTCATCTGCATGAGACTCGTTGTTATTGGCCAAAGTGTCAAAAATTACCCCACCATCCAATGCAAATTCTTGTGAATTTTGAAATTGAGGGTTCGTGTATTCGACAAAGCCTTCCAGATACAATTCAATAAATTTTGCTTAGCCGTTTTCTGGTATCGATTACTGATAGGCTGGCCTATTTCGTAGTGCAAATGAAATTGATATAGTGCTTACAACTATTCAGAAAATCGAAAAAAACACGTGGCCGGTTAGAACTTTTGACTAGTATATATGTGCATGTCACATTGTGCAACATGAAAGTTTAAACTAATGTAATCTTAAAGAAATAACGGTAAAGTTAACGCATAAGTGTACCTGCTAAATAAAAAAAGTAAATTGTGCACCTCTGGTACACACCATGCGCACAGAGGGTATCAACTTTAATCCTGACTCAACTGTAAATTAATGTTATTGTGCGGAGTATGTCTTTTAGATAACATTATTTTGAAGATTAAGTTTTATTTTTGTAGTTTTACTTATGTTGCATTTCATTTGTTGTTAGAAGTACATCCTGTTACCTGAATCATACTTATGTGCAGATATGAACGTGTGTAATAAAAATTGTACATATCCAAAGAAAATCACATCATGTGGAAATCGTTTTTTTTTTCTACACCAGAAAGGACTGCTCTTAAAAGAAAGAATTAGCTCCCGGAGGGAGCAAATTCTTTCTTTTAAATGCAGTCACCATTCTGACAAGGGACACAATCGATAAAAATCGCTGCTAGTTATTGTTGTCTCCCTTTGATTTACTGCATTGACGACATTGATTCAACAACATAATTTCAAAAGCCTGTAACTTACATACAAGTAACGGAAAACCTAAATTGTGCGTTCTCAGTTTTCTAAACAAACAGCAAGGATCATTTTTGTACCAAATATGTTAACTTCGTTTTGGCTCCTCCTATTCATGCTACACCAATGTTGGAAGGCAAACATGGTGTACAACCTGATCTTATGCATTTGACGTATATGTAACGTCCAAACTACAAAGAAATGCTATGTTTTTAAATTATATATGTAGTAAAACGAAAATTCACATTTATTAAAATGCATATGACATGAGCTTTTTCTTGTGATGTCAAGAAGTAAATATTTCAATGAATTATTAAACATACATTTTTACTTCACTGTTTTAGATAATTGCCATATTCATTCATAAATAGTATCAGAAACCAAAACGTGTGTATGCTTTATTCTTTAAACCCCTGAATTACATTGGTTTATATTCGTAGTTCCTGACTGTGATTGGCAGTCGATGTGTACTTTTTTTCATAAACAAGTATTCTTTGTAACGAACAGTTTACCTAAACTGAAATATAAGTGAGCAAAACAATAGCTAGGTATTGACTTATAAAAGTCAATAAACCAGGAACTGCATAGGGAGCGCAGTGGCTCAGTGGTAGAGTGCTTGACTCGAGACCGAGGGACCCCGGGCTCAAGCCTCACTGGCTTTACTGGGTTGTGGTCCTTGAGCAAGACACATTTATCCTAGCTTAGTACTGGTTCAACCCAGGAAGACCCGTCCCTGTTTAACTGAAATATTGTTGATGGGACGTAAATAATCAAATCAAACAAACAAAACCAGGAACTGCATCAATCACAGATCCCATACCAAATAGCAGTGCCAGAGGAATGGACACTAAATCAGATAAACATATTAATCCATCAGCATACGAAGGGCTTAGCACACTACACAGAACATGCAGATTTAGTGCATTTTAGGTTGATCTGAATCATAACTGTAATGTTACAGTTTACACAATAGTGCACCTGTTGAGATCTGGATGTGCACAACACTGTCAAGAAATAATAGTAAATTGAGCACCTCAAGTGTATCCTTGGTCCATAGATGTTGTCAACTTTAGTTTTGACTCCTCTATATGCATAAAGGCATGCTTTGAGCAAGCATGCAATTAATTTCAAGTGGCTCCCAGTTAAGATATTGGTTTGAGCTTATTTATATGTCCATTTATAGGTTATTTACCCTTTTTATTCTGGATAAATACAAACAGGTACTTTGTCAGAGATGAAATGTCACATACTGCAACAATTCGCCTGGGTCTGCAAAGATAACACAAATGCATCTTTATCTAGAAATTTCTATATGTGCCCCCTTAAAACACAAAATGGACAATTCCATACTTATCTATCAACATGCCTTGGACAGTACACTAGAATGAAATGTTAAGTAATCTTGTTGTTTTTTTTTATTTCAGGAGTCACCTAAGTTTGGCCACAGGCTTGGTAGACCAGAGGGTGGACCGTATAGCGATGATCAAAGAAAATTCCGCCTCTTCCTGTAGTTCTGAAAAAATCCACTCTGAAGGTAATTACGTTAGCACATGATATCATGGTAACGAAGCGCTCCCCTTAAATGGCCACCCTAACGTAAATGGAGAGGCTGGAGGTCTACAATTTAGTCTGAGTTTTTTACTACATCAATTATTTGTTAATGCAAGTAGCAAATACCCTGGCGAGTAACTTTACAATGGTAAGGCTTATTCTAACATATACATTTCTGTCTTTTCACAATATAAACTATGTTAAATTATTGGCAATGCTAAATCTCAGTGAGTTCATGTACTAGTTTAAGGCTTGATGTCAACTTTAAATTTCGTTTGGTTGCTCTAAGAGGTGATGGACATTCAAATAGACAGCATTACAGACAGTTGTCACGTATACCAATACAAAAGGCAGACATTTTATAGTTCAAAGAACTTTATTTTTATTGATCCTTACGTTTGCATTTTTCATCAAAGCGAATATAAAATCGCTGTGCTCTTGGGACTTGCGAATGAAATTAAAAACTTCATATATTGAACATTCCGGCTTATTATCTTTGAAGTGTGCTGTTCAATTTGATTTAATGCATCTTGCAGAAAGAAAAATGCCCATTTCATGTTTATTACATTCTATTTAAAGTAAATTGTGCAAAGGCAATGGACGAAGCGCTATGTTCATTAAAGATGCACAACCACATATACTAGTCAAAAATTCTAACCGGCCACATGTGTTTTTAACGATTTTTGGCAGGTCACACATTCACGGACTGGATGCTGGATTAGCCACGGATACAATCAGGCATCATTCGTGGCTAATCCATATTGGTCCGTAGCTTTCCGTATTGCATCAGTAATCATACGTAGCAGTACTTAATTATACGTGTATGAGGCCCTCCCAGGGGTTTTGGGGAACAGGGGAAACAGGGCATTTATTTAAAGGGAACAGGGGAACAAAGGCCAAATTTTGAAGGGAACAGGGTAACAAAAACAATATACGGGAAGAGGGAACATAAGAAAACATTTTTTTTTATTTTTGGGGAACAGGGGAACAAGCCAATTTATTTCAGGGGAACAAGGGAACAAGTACCCCCCTTGGGAGGGCCTCGTTTATAGTGCATCCGTATCTGACTACGGAAATTGGTATTTCCGGGGCCATCTGTGAGATTTAATCCTGAGTAGAACTGGCGAGGTGATCCGTGAATGTGTGATCTGGGCATTAAGCACTTTGTCCAACCATTTAAATTTCCAAATAAACCAGCATATCAGTAAACGTTACCACAAAACAGCTGAGCATAAAATTCATAAAACTGTACCCAGGAGGCGCTGACCAATACATGTGCCCTCATTTTCAAAAATGAAATGAATTTGCATTGGATGGTGAGGTAAGATTTAGCATTTTGATCAACAGCGACGGCACTCGTGTTGGAGGTGTGTTCATTTCAGCATTACAAGAGTTCAATATGAGTTTTGCTATAGAAATGAAAACGTTTTGCGAGTGAAAGTGGGTTATTTAAAAATAGTGTCGCCAAAATTGTATTAAAAGTAAATTTTGAAAATGGGTGGTACCAATATTCAAAAGGACATCTTGCAAGTACTATTGAACATTTTGTCAATATCTTTACTGTCTATGGTAAGCGACACGTCTGACTATTTCAGGCTTCAAAATCAATAAAACGAAGGTGGCAGGTTAGAACTTTTGGTCAGTATACAATTTTTGATATATATGAAACCGTTGCAATGCCCAGGGGTGTTCATTTCCTGTGATTGGAACAACGCCACCTGTAATTTGCAGCAGACGACAATTTCAAATATTGCTGCTTTTTCAAAAACAACAAATAAGGCATGATATTTTATGAGAATCGTCTGCTAGCATACCTTATTTTTTCTAAATTTAGGAAAGATGTTACAAAATGCGTCGTCTGCTACTGTCATGCTTGGTTCTTTAAGGGTTAAAGCATTGCTGCTTTTTCAAAAATAACAAATAAGGCATGATATATTATGAGAATCGTCTGCTAGCAGGCGATTCTCATGAAATAGCATACCTAATTTTTTTCTAAAATTTGGAAAGTTGTTACAAAATGTGTCGTCTGCTGTTGTCGTGATTGCCCTTTAAGGGTCAAAGCATTGCTGTGTTTTTTTTTAATAACAAATAAGGCATGATATTTTATGAGAATCATCTGCTAGCAGACGACTCTCATAAAATATCCTACCTTATTTTTTCTAAAATTAGGAAAGATGTTACAAAATCTGTCGCCTGCTGCTGTTTGATTGGCCCTTAAAGGGTTAAAGAAGTTTGTAAGGGTTTTGTCTTTTTCAGCAGACGACCCAGATTCATCTCCAAGAATGCGAGACCTCACAGATGTACATAAGAGAACCATTCGTGCACTGAGAAAAATCAAATACTTTGTTGCAAGAAGAAAATTCAGGTAAGGTATATTCCAGATCATAAATTATTGAGGCCCTGTAAAGGTTTTAGGGATACAGGGATATTGGCCAAAAACTTAAAAGGATTCGGGATATTTTTGTAAATATTTAAAGGGATACGGAATACTTGGATCAATTTTAAGGGATATGGGGATACAATATTTTCTGAATTTTGGGGATATGGGATACTTTTCAAAATAATTGAAGGGATATGGGAAACTGGGACCCCCCTTCCAGGGCCTCAGTATTGGAGAAACATACTTATTGTATACACTAAAACCCGTGTAAAACGGCCATTCTCAAAAAGACAAAAATTGCTTTCAAGACCAATTATCGCTTAATGCAGGTCAAAAGTATTGCAGAATGCTCGTCTTGGAGCATTCTGCAATACTTTTGTCCTTCAGTGAGCTACCATTTGTCATTAAGATCTTTGTTTGGTCTATTTTTGAGTGGCCGTTTTACACAGGTTTTACTGTATGCACAAAAGCTTTGTAATTTTAAATGCACACAGAGGGGCATAAGGTCTTATTTTTTGTCTTATTCTTTATAAAAACTTCGTGTGTGAGCGGTGAAGGCTCTGTGGAGAGGGTGCATCATTACAACCTCACAAGCTTGCCAGTCCCTTCAATGCTCAGGGTTCATGAGATTTTGGCACTGATCGCACATACGCAAGAAGCACACGTTTAGTATGCATGGACATCTATCTAGTGGGGCTAGAATATTTAAACTTTTGCACGAGTTTTTATCTACGACCTTACTTTGTGTGTGCGACAAACTAGGGCAGATGTGCAGACTCGTCTGAATCTTCGCCGATTACATGTACGATAAGTACCAAATTGGTGGAGCCAGCCATCTAGCTCTTTTGAAAAGAAATGTCTGCATCATGTTCAAAACGTTCATGATATAGGGGCGAAACTTACCAGGCCTTTTTCATGCATTAACATAAGGGGCTCATAAGGAGGTGTTTTAAGCAGAGGGCTTTGGGTACTTAAAAGGCTTTTGAAAGTAATGTTAATTTTTACAACTACCAGAAATCTACATAACAAGGAGCTGGTGAAAATGTTTCATATTTTTGCATATCTCCCGTACACAGATATACATGTGCAATGTTTTCTCACACAATTATAAATTGATTTAATTTTAGAAACATTTTTACAGTTTGTATCAGTACATGTATGTGGACAAGTCTTTTTTGGTGAAACTGAAAAAAGATGTTGAAAATATTTCTGCTTACTGGAAAACTTTCTGCATTAACAAAAAACAGTTGAATAGCTGATATCTCTTATAGTGCTACCATTTCCAAATCTATTCAATCGTTTGACAGAAACACAGATATACTTTACTTAAATTCCTTCAAGAAAAAAGGTGACAGCATTAAAGATATAATTTACTGAAATCGTTCGCAGAAATTGAGTTTTTTTATTTTTTGTCGTGTTATAATCGAAGGAAAATGCACAGGTTCCATATTTTTTGCATGTCCGATGGATGTTCACATATAGAATGATCTCTTTTTAAATTGTTTCAGAGAAGCCTTGCGTCCCTATGATGTCAAAGATGTTATGGAACAGTATTCTGCTGGTCATGTAGACATGTTGGGACGGGTCAAAAGTCTACAATGCAGGTAAAATGGATTTTCGTGTCCATCCTATATGTGGCATATGAAAAATACCTCCTGCTTATTATATTGGAGTGCCTGGTCATAATTTATACTACAGGGCCCAGAATTACAATGCCTGCTTAAAGATAATGAAGACTTAAGTTAAATATTGATATTTCAACACATAACATTAAATGCTTAATAAGTTGCCAGGATCTATGCAGTACTTGTGGTCAAAGATATCATTGTGATCTACAGTAAAATGAAACTAGTTTAATTTTAATCAGTTTGAAACGTTTTTTTTTCGCATCCTGAAAAATCAATACTTAACTTAAGTCTTCCCTAACTTTAAGGAGGCATTATAATTCTGGGCCCTGGACTGTTGTAGGATTTTATGAATAAAGTAATCAGTATAAATGCTGATTATAAGCTGTTTGAGGCATCTCCACTGGCTGATGTCTAATTTAAAATAAAAGTAACATTATAAATACCACAACTATTACTATCATTATTATCTCCAAAGCTATATATAGACTTCTCAACTGGGTTATGACTGAAAATGTTGAAAGTAACATTAAACTACACAGCTGTTATTATCATTATTATCTCCTGGGCTATATATAGACTTCTTAACTGGGTGATGACTGAAAATGTTGAAAGTAACATTAAACTACACAGCTGTTACTAGCATTATTATCTCCTGGGCAATATGTAGTCTTTGTTTTCGAAAACCAGTTTTGAGGGGCTTGGGACCAGGGAATTTTTTGTGTTCTCAGGGGCCGAAATTCAGCCTCATTCCCAATGGAATTTAGGTGAATTTTTCCATTTTTTTTTAAGTTTGGAATATTTTAAGATCACCACACACTCACATACACCCCACACAAGATACGTGACAATCGTACTATCCTACTACCGTTGCATCTTATTTCACCTACAATTTAATGGCAATATAGTATTGTGATAGCTATTTTCTAAGTGACCAAAAATGCGTAAATATTGCACTTTATCAATGTAGCCAATATAGTGGTTTACCATGCTAATTTTCCCAATCTATAAGGCCCTAGGGCCCCTTCCCGAAATTGCAAAACAAAATCCCTGGCGACCACTCAGGTAGGATAAGGCTTATTACAGCCTACTCAGCCACTGAAACTAGTTTGAATTATTTGCAAGAACAGGGGACAAAATATTTCAATATTGCACTTGTCCTGCAGGACGAGTGCCTTACAATTTTCACTCGTCCTGCAAACACATGCACTTGTCCTTTAAAGGCGTATGCAATAAAAAAACATAAGGGAGTAATATGTAATACGACTTCCTCGAGTAATTCTTCCCAAAGCACTCGTCCTACAGGACGAGTGCTTTGGGAAGAGTTATTCATCATTTCTAGATTTCACTTGTAGTAACGAGCGGACGAGTGGATTTTATGTCCACTGAAGAACTATGTAAAGCTATAAAACTCTACAGAGATGTAAAAACAAGGGCACTGAGGAGACAGCTTGGATGCACACTGTTCTCCTTCGATATTGGCTTGTCATAAAATCCAGGGTTTCTCCCAATACCGCACGTTTGAACATAAGGCCCCTGTGTATTGACACTTGCAAGTCTATTTTAACTAGTAACATTCAATTAATGCATGAATGCGTTATATTCAATTATTCATGCTGTTTATGTTTCATAATTTTTCTATTATCAATGTTTTAGAGCTAACAAAATCTCATATTTACATTTTCAAAGCAAGCTTTTAATGAACCTTTAGATTTGTGCAACCCTTCATAGCCTCATGATTGACATGAATTTGCTTGACAACTGCCAAGCTCACTTGCCCTTGCAATATGCTTCGAACATCAAATTCATTCGCCAGAAATGACAGTGGTGTTTTCGTTAACAGAGAGCCACACCTGAGTCCCATTTGTAAAACAAACTTCTTGTTTGCTCCATTGGCTGTCCATGTTGACACTGGCTGTTCCGCTTTTCCGTTTTACACTCCAGCAAAACCGTCAATACGAATAAATATTAAATACAAAACTATTTTATCTCCTAGATAATAAAATAATTTCTACATATTTGATATTTATAATAAAATGATAATATAAGAAAAAATTCATTTGTTGAATGTTCATGGAATCATGAATACTTCGGGTCTCTTGCAAAGTTAACGTGAATCCCTTCGGGCTTCACTTTTATTGCAAAAGGCGAAAAGTATTCATGATTCCATAAACATTCCGAAAATCATATTCATTTCTTAATAAATTTTCTATTATCAATGTTTTAGGGTAAACAAAATTTTCTGTAGTAGAGAAATTTCAAATGAAAAAATAAACATCAACATCAGAAAATTATATTTGGGCCTCATCACAAGTAAACATGATTTTGTTGCCTGAGTGGCAAAAGTGTAGATCAGCTTTGCACAGTCTGATAAGTATCAGTTTATTCTAATGCACTTACTTTTGTAAGACGACGTCTAATTTGGATAACGTCAAAAATTTGCTACAGTATATCCTGCATATACAGTAGGAAATTGTTTGACGTCATTGATTACGTCATATTTCGTTGGATGATGTGCGGGTTTATGCGGCTTGCAACGTTCCAATTTAAAACGAAACTGCAGACAAGCATTAGAAAGGGGATAACCATATTCAAAATTCCATTTGGGGAGGTATATGGTCGGATATACAGTCGGAAATCACATTTTAAGGCTCTGCTCCTGCGTCACCGTATAAGTAAATTTCCGACTGTATATCTGACCATATACCTCCCCAAATGAAAATTTTGAATACAGTTATCCCTAATTTACTGCCTGGGAAAAAATAGCTTAAATTGTTATATGCAAATTTCAGTATTCTAGCTATACACTTTAGTTGAGCAGGTTGAATTGAGTCATTTTGAAAAAGTTAATATAAAAAAAAATGCAGACAACAACATGTAATGCTGTGCTCATCCAATATATATCTCTTGGCACCATATATTTGCTGTGGTGCGTAATTGTGGCATGGTCTGATCATATTAACTTGTTATTGTAATGTTTCAGAATTGACCAGATACTTGGCAAAGCAGGTAGCAAGAACAAAGATGTATACGATTCCAAAGTCAGTTTGTCCTCCAGAATAGTCAAAGTGGAGCGACAGGTAAGCTATTCACTTTATCTAAACTCTTGAGCGTCAGAACCAGCTTACTCTTTACTCGTATGTGCACTAAAGTACACCAAAGCAAACATAAACAAACACGTTAAATTTTTTATGCTAGCTCAGAAAGTAAATATCTGTCATACAACATTTTAATTCTATAAATAAACCAAGGATTGGCAGAAACTCTACAAGTCATTTCATTTCAAAATGTCTCGTTCTTCTTGCACAGACGAAACCCGAGTAAAGGTACCCGCATTTAAAAAAATAACACTTTTCACAACAATATTAAATATTCAACAGAAACATTACCCGTTTGCATATTTGATCGTTTGAAGATGTTACTGACTGTAATGATTTAAGATGAAATTAAATCAAAAGTTTTGACACAATGGAAATTGCCATTTCTTTTCCAGAATAACATGAGGACAGACGCTGTCAGCAGCTTAATCTAAAGCTTGCACTTTGGGTTATAACTGTGTACTGCTCAGTACGCTTTATTATCTGCTTTACGGCATTGACATTTTCAGCGATTATTCACTTTTACCAGAAATCACTGTTCTTTTTTAGAAAAGTAAAAAAAAGTCTTTGACAAATGCGGTCAAATTAATTGTTAAAATTGCACAATGAAACTGGAAGTGTTGAATAGTCGTGAAAGATTTACCACGCAAAATAGACTGATCGAGTTCTGTTGCTTTTTAATTACCATGTTCAGATTGAAAAAAGCATACAACGATTTTAACGTGTGCTACTGACGATTTTCAAAATTCTCAAAAAATATGATTTTTTTTCATTTTTTAAAGATGCTTAAACAATCTGCCGTATATCAAATTTCAAATGTTTGGTGTTCTTTAAGTCACCTGGACCAGTTCGTAAACACATGCACTTCAATTTGATAAAAATGCACTCAAAAATATTTTTTCACCAAAAACGTTGATTTTTACATTTTTGAATCCCAAAAATGTAAAATGAATGAAAAATATCCCGAAACACTTCTAAACTTTGATCCATTGAAAAGCTCATGATTAGGTCAAAAATTCATTCAACATTATTGGTGCCCTAGTCAGAAAAAAACGAGCTTGTAAAGTTTTCGTTTATAAGTTTGTTTAAGTGTAGTTCCCAATCAGCTTGCTCCCACACGGACAGTCTGGTCTAGAACTATTTTTGTCAGTCTTTGACAAATGATTTTTGTTATCTAGCATACATAAATTAGTCCATATTTGGGAGATTCAGCACTCAAAGCTTTACAAGCGCTTAGCTAAATAATTTGAAAGAGCAAATTGCCAATTTACATCATGGCGGTTAGATTGTCGGCCTTTTAACTAAGATTCTTTTCAGTGTTGAACAGTGATTTCACACTGCAGGTGATGAAAAATCCTCATTGTTTGAAGCTGAAAAATAAGTCTTTGCATAAGATGGCAGATGAAAAGTAAATTCTTAGCTTATTACTTAAGGAAGCAGCAAAGGTCGAAAATGTTGTCAGTTGAAAATACTAACTGACGCTTTAACCCATGAAGTGCCCGTCACAACTGCAGATGGTCATATTTTGGCTATCTTTCTGTATTTTCGTAGAAATTAAGGATTGATATTACATGTTAATTATCTGCTAGACGATGATTTACATGTAGTTAAGGTAACAACAAGAATTGTTATGGTAACAATTGTTAAGGTAACACCCAGAATTGTTAATGTTACTGTAAACACCCAGAATTGTTAAGGTTACACCCAGAATTGAAAATCTCTACCGCAATTTTGTGGTGGGTTTGATAATTAACCCATATAAGCCTATCATCCTTTTGTGGAACATAGGCAAACAGTGCAGACCCAGATCAGACACTGCATGATGCAGTGTCTGATCATGATCTTCACTATTTGCTTACAAAATGTTCTATCAGATTTTAGGGGGAAAATGAAAAATACCACCCTGACACCCCTAAAATTTGAAATGGGTTTGTTCTACTGTTGAGGGTAGGCATATCCATTTGGCATAAATGGATTTAAGTTCTTTGACTGTTTTGCAGGTGGAGGATATTGAAACCAAACTTGACATTCTTATAGATCTCTACAAGGAGGATAGAAAATTACTTCTCCAAAAACTCAGCTCATCCACAGATTCCAATAGTGACAATAAGGAAATTGTCAACAAGCAGATACCACGCTCAATTTTAGTAGACAAACAATACAGCGAGCCATCGTCTCCCATTGTAAATAGACCTCCAAAACGTTTTATGCAAAGAAACCATTCTGATTTAGGCTCAAGAATACGTAAGCGTGTCACCTACCGTTTGCATTCCAGCCCTGTGTGTACCTCCGCTCAAGAAGATAGATCCCTAATTCCTGAAAATAGTATTCCTAGAAGTCATTCTGCGAGTTATCCTAGTAAGACTAAGTTCTATGACTCTGACGATTCAACAAATGAATCGGGTAAAACTGCTCCAGATGAAATTAATGAACAACAAGAATTAGAAAATATCAATAAAGTAGTTCCTAATAACGTCCTTGTGATACCTCAAAACACATTTGCTGTAGATCCTGGGAAAACAGAAAACTCTGGAAAGTGTCAGCTTGATCTTCCAACATATTCTGAAGCTGTTAATCTCTCTAATTCGCAACATTCTTTACTTGATGATCCGTTCTCACCAGAAGACGAAACAAAGACACTGTTAAGTGACAAAGAAAGCCAAATCACTCCAAATCAAATAGCAAACAACCAATCAAAATCTCAGGAAATGGCGCACATGACAAGTTATCCTTCAAGCGATAATCACCAGGTTTTGTTACCCATTGGAACAATGAAGGCACTTTCAGCAGATGTCACAGATGTATAATTCTTGCACATCCGATAGGGATATCTGAGATTTTACCCTGAGATAAAAAAAATCTTTTTTTTCCCATGCTATCTTACCCAGGACGTCATATGAGGGCTCTGTACGGTGGTTGTATTGGAACTCGCACATGGTCGTCAAGTGACGTCATTGTTATGTGAAAGTGACGTCATCATGTGAAATTGCATCTTCACGTATTCAGGGACTTCTGGAAGCTTATTTAAAAAAACAGTGGTGAGCAAGATAAAGAATCCATTATTCCTGTGAGGGTAGAATAGAAAAATCCGTCCCTCGGGATCACAGTTTGTCATCACTCGGCAAGTGTCGTGATGCCAAATGGCGATCCTTAGAACGGATTTTTCTATCCTACCCTCACGCTCATGATAGATTCTTATACTCTAACTTCACAGGCTCATTACACGTAAGACACATCTGTGTACCAAAAATGTACTCATTAGGGGGAGACCATGATTACAATAGTATACATTCATGGGAGATCATCTAATTGTGGATTATTTTTTATCATGAAGAACGTACATCTTTATTGGAGAAAACACAATTTTTGAAAAAGGGTCCTTTGTTTGGATCATTCAATCACCACATGTATACTCGAGCTTTACCAGAAGAGCAAAAATCCATATTAGCAACAGCGAAAGAGGCTGGTTAAGCTGTGAGCAATTTTTTCCTTTTTCAAAATTTACATTTTCAAAGATTATTCCAGGTACACTATCAGAGTGCCATTTGTTTGGCGTGATTTGAGTCCAAATTGTTTGCAAACGTTATAGGCAGACGAAAAAGGGAAATAATTAGATGTGTCCTTGATTTTAAAAGAAGTGCTATGAGAGCATAAGAGATTTCCTACTTGGTTGGTTATCTCCATTTGATCTGATTGGCTAAAGGTAAATTATGACACTTCAATAAAAGCCATCAGTAGAAATCTCGGATCATAAAAGCATGTGCAATAATGAATATGAGCCAGCATGTGTCACATAGGGCCAGTTAAGCACATATTTTCAGCGTACAATTGTGATTAATTTCTTATTCATCGGGTTTAACATGTATTTTGGGTGGTCAAAAGAACCGTCTCATTGAGACAGTTCTTTTGAGTACCCACAACATATGTTTTGATTGAGAAATAAGAAAATAAATCTAAGTAATACACTATTATCTGGAGGCCTGGTGTGAGATTTTGGTACTTATAGCATTGCTCAGTAACAAAGACTTATACCACCTTGTGCACTTGCCAAAATCCTGTGTGCTGGACCATACAGCTATAATTTTTGCCTCTGTAGTAAACATCAAAATAAAATCTCTCGAGATTCCTTATTTAACAAGATTTTGATGACTATTAGACATATTCAACAAGACTTTGATGACTATTAGACATATTTTACAAGATTTTGATGACAATTAGACACATTTGATAAGATATTGATTATAATTAGGCATATTTAAGATTTTGATGCCTATAAGACATATTCAACAAGCTTTTGATGACTAATAGGCACATTTAGCAAGATTTTGATAACCTTTATACACAGTAGGATTTATAAGGAATAATTGATATTTTTGAGGAGTTTATCTTACACTTGTGAGTGAATTTGTCAGAGGTTGGATGCTCAATCAAAATATCACATAGCAATCAGTCATTCCTATCAGAAGCAAACCGATTTGGTTTTGTGCCATTTTAAAGATACGAGGGTCAGTCAAAAATAACTGAGAGTTGGTTAATATCTTTTTACTGGGTGAGCATTTTTGGCTGAAACTTTATACACATATAGAATGAACCTTCAGGCTTCATTACATTTAGAAGTTGACGTCTTATCATCTTCAATGCGTTGTTGCTAGGCAACCGAAGACCGTCTCTCAGCGTTGTGCGTTCGCACTGGCGACACTTCTGACTAAGCAGCCATGAATTTAAAATCATTTCAAATCTAAAACAGTATATTAACGGACCTTTTATCTATCCAATTGTATCAAGCAATGTGTTAGCAATGTTTTGAAGAAGTGTAATCAATAGTAAATACAATGCATGCAATGTTCGTTGCCTAGCAACCAAAATCGATGGAAATTCCAATTCTAACTAAAAGACCAGATTTTGTTGCTATGGCAACCGTTTATTCCTGGGAATATTCATGATATGCATTCAGATGTTACAACAAATAACCAAATTCAATGAAATGGTCATATGATATGATACTTAGTTGATAATATTGATCTAAAATGAACTGTAACTGGTGGGTGGGGTATATTTTGGGGTGAAATTTTGAGAAAATTAAGTTAGTTTTCCTCTTATTTATGTAATTAAATTCCAAAGCCTCAATCTCAGTTGTTGCATTTCACAAAATACATTCACATATTGTATTTGCAACAAATGCACACGTTGATGTAACTTAAAATTTGTATAGTGTTTCCATGGCAACGCTATATTCCAGCGTGAACGCATGACGTTATTTCACATTCTGCGGTTGCTAAGCAACAACAAACTATAATTTGCATGGTCTTGTATATTACATATTCTGACGCAGGAAAGTTAATTGCATGCATGTGCCAAATTTCACTAGTGTACGTTAGCCTACGTCAGAGATATGAATCAACTCTCAGTTATTTTTGACTGACCCTCGTAGTATAGAAATTTTGGCAGAAAAAGCCAGGGTTCCCACAAGCTTTCGAAATCATAGAAAATCACAAATGAAAATTCCATGCATGGAAAAATCATGGAATTTAGCAAAAACCTAATAATCATGGAAAAACCATGGTATTTAGTGAAATAATTTTACAAAACCACCCTTAGACAGAAAACTTGTGTGTCTGACAGCTAGTTTTCTGGCTACTGGTGGTTTCAAGTTTTAATAACTTCAAAATGCTGACATGGTCTACAAGCATGCTTATTTAAATACATTACTGTTGCTGCATTCTACATTTATGCTCAGCGTGGTGAAGGAATGAAGATGCCGCTAAAACTGTGGAGGTTGGAGGGTATGCATTAAATAGTCATGGAAATTACATTATTGTACATGGAAAATCATGGAAAAACATGGAATTATGTTTTTGAATTTCTGTGGGAACCCTGAAAGGGATCAGCACATAGTGCATTTATTGTCGTTTGGTGAATATTTCAACTCTTCCACCAATTTTTCCAACAATTGAACCTTTTCACTATTGGCTGTAATCGAGGATCACGGAGGCAAGCATACTTATTTATGTGAACAAGAAACAGATTGGAAACGAGCATCCTAATGACAAAACCAACAAAAAACAGCACGTGCACCCTATGAAGACACTGATTACACTAGCCACCTGTCTAGTCTGATCTGTATGTTTGTTGTGCAAACACATAGATGTGTAGCTAATTATTCACCGAAGCTTGGAGCTGACAGCAAAGATTCTGCATGATCAGCCTAGGAAGAGGCACAGGCTGATCAGAGTCTTTGTTAAGCTCTCTATGTGTAGCTAATGTATAGCTTATGTGTCACACTGGTTTAATGCAAATAGCAAATACGTATATCAAACCTGTTAGATGCTCAGCTGCATTAAATATGTGCCATGCACAGCATATCTCAAAGTTATCTTCCTCCATATCACAACGATATGCTTTTCAAAACATAGGGCCATAGTCAAAGTTTCAGAGAGTTATTTACTTCCCATATCTATGAACAGATGTCTTTCCTTAAAAGCCAAGTGTTATATCATCAAGCAATATATTCAGTTTATTGATCTTCAATATGTATTATTGCATAAAAACAGTGATGCGCGCTTTTTACAGTCGTATTTCAGGCACAACGCAATGTATTAACAAATGCAATTCATGTGTTGTTTAGGCAGGTATTCAGTGACCACTACATGTACTGTCGTGCCGACCAAGAGTGACAGTGACGTAATATTTTGTTTACAAAAAATTATTGTTAAGTAAAATTTAACTTGCACACTCCACTTATGCTAACGCTTATCGATAGATCACTTGTGTATTATCCTATCCTGTGGATAGGATTAATACACAAATGATCGATCCCGTATATGTCCCTGATAACATAGTGAACAAAACCTGATGTCACTGTCACTCTTGGCTGGCAGGACAGTAGTTGATCCACTAATCACTCTTATATATTGCTTGGCACTCGAACACGAATATTAATGAAAATATCCAACTACCTGTTGACTGTGAAATGGCGACAAAAAAGATAGTGCCATACTTGTCATAAAGAACTATGTGCATTACAGGGCCATCGGACCCCCCCCCCCCCACCCTTGAAGCCAAACATTTAAAGTTTCTTTACATCAATTTCTTCGTATCGGTTTATTAGAACAAAAGCTCAAGTGTAAAAGTCTGGTATTAATTTGACTTTTACCCGTTGCAATGGTAACAAAATTGGCAGCTAAATAGGCTTAAAATAGGAAAGTGACCATTTGAGAAATTTGAGACTTTTGACAGAGAAATTAACGTAGATCTCAAGCAAATACCAAAATGATATTTTAACAGATGATAAGAATTATCATGACGCACAGCATATTAAAAGTTTCGTTTTTGTATTTAGCTGTGTTGATATCTAATTATTCAAAAAGCAATCTCCCAAGGCCTCAAATTTGGTCCAAAATGGCATTTTTTCTATTTAAATCCTATTTTGGCAGCCGTCTTTGTTACTATGGCAATGCTAAAAGTTAAATAAATATTAAGCTTTTACACTTGGACCATTCTTCCATTAAACCAATCGGAAGAAATTAGCAAAAAGCCAATATAAGTTGTTGGCTTCAGTGGCGGGGCAAAATAAGCCCCTTTAAATAATAATGCAAGTATATATTTAGGTAAATACATGCAATAACAACGAGCAAACATTGTTTTTCCTCCAGGTCCTATGACAGATGTTGAAAAAATCGGGCTTCGCCCTAAGATTTTAACATCTCCCTCAGAACCTGGCAGAGACCACTATTAAAAATATTAACCCCTATCGTGGGTAGTAATAAGTACCTTCTCGGTGAGAAGTTTAACAGCAGGGTATGGGTGAGAAGAATCCAGATATACCAAATCTTATATACATGTATGTGTCCTGAAATGTTTATCATAATTGTGCAGTTATATGTACAATAATCCTCATTTTACAATGCAAAAGTGTTCCAACTTTCCTTTTATTTATAAATTATGAGTGATACATTTGCTGTGTATATGTGAGTGCGTGACTTACCAGAGGTGATGAATTTTTCCATCCACCTACATACAATATGAGCTAGTACATAACAATTTTGTTTGATTTGATTCTTAACGTCCCAGTTAGCAATTTTGAGTTATGTCAGGACGAGCCCCTGGGTTGAACCATGAATGGATCTTGTTCAATGACACAGCACAGTGGCGTTGATGATGCTCAGGCCGCAATCCCTAGATCTCGAGACAAGCACTCTACCACTGAGCCACTGCGCTTCCGTATATAACAATTATAATACCAACACAAAAAATGGATCATTTTGAATTAAGGCAGAATTTTCACACATTGTGTTCAAAATTTTGAGGCAAGCCTGTATTAGGGGATAACTGTATTCAAAAAAAAGTTTATCGTCGGATATACGGTCGGGAATTTAATTTTACGACGTCGCGCAAGCGGAGCGGTAAAACGTGATTTCCAAACGTATATCTGTCGATATGAAAATTTTGAATATGGTTATCACCATTCTAATGCACTTCTGCCGTTTCGTCTCAAATTGAAGAGTTGCAAGCCCCATAAAGCCGCAGTATATCGCAGGATATACTGTCGCAAATGTTTGCCGTTATCCAATCAAACGTCACCTTACAAGAATGCTCTTTAACCCATTTATACTTAACCCTTATCAATTAGACGAATCCATTTCGAATATGAGGAATGTTGCGTTGTAAGTTTCAATTTCATTCAATTTTAAAAAGTATATTCTGTAACCAAACAGTGCAGAGCCTAATCAGACGTTGCGTTCTGTGGCGTCTGATCTGGTATGTACTGTTTGCCGATGTCCCATAAATTGGACGCTAGGCTTATATGGGTTATAATCCTCTGTTTTTAACTATTTATAGACTTGTTGATTTCCAATGTAAATAGTGTTATTGTTATTGCAATAAACTTAATACATACTTCAAGCTGTTTTTGTCTTCATTTTTACTTTTGACCTATGCTTGGTAAATACAGTAAAGTCTATGTAAAACAGCCACTCAAAATAGACAAAACAAAGATCTTAATGACAAATGGTTGCTTAATGAAGGTCAAAATCAATGCCTAATGCTCCCCTTAGAGCATTGTGCAATACTTTTGACCTGCATTAAGCGATAATTGGTCTTGAAAACCAATTTTCTGTCTTTTTGAGAGTGGCCGTTTTACACAGGTTTTACTATGCCAACGTCAGGGTCTCAAAATAAAATTGATTCTTCCAGAGAGTTCGCTGTATGCATACACCCAGAATCATTTCAATCCAAGCATTTTAGTCCTACCTTAATCCATTTGCTAAAGGTACAAAGACATAACCTACTACTGTCCAGCCCACCAAGAGTGACAGTGACGTCATGTTTTGTTTACAATTGAGTAAAAAACATTAACGTGTACACTCCACTTAAGCTAACAATAATCGATATATCACTTGTGTATTAATCCTATCCCGATTTTGCACTTAAATAACCTTTAATCCAAATAAACATCATGCCTTGATGATGCTGTTTGTTTATATAGCAAGGCTGTGTTATCCAAAAGAGAATTTGTATTACTTTTAATCATAATTTTGGATAGCTATTTGATAAAAAAACGCTAAAATCTGACGTATATACAAGACTTTGCACTCAGTTGACCTTTGACCTAATTCTGGGACTTTGGGGCATTTCCAGACTTGGCATCCACCCCTTTCTTCTTAGAAGCACATCAAGATACACTTTGAGCATGGATGCCAAAATGTACTCAAAAATGCAAACAGATTTTTTTCAGGCTCTGGATGGTCAACTTAGTGATTCTCCACAATTTTAGGCAATTTTTGAAAAATTGAATTTTTGACGGAAATTTGACAGACCCGGACCTTATGAAAATAGTGTAAAGTTTGTACTATCTTAAATTGTGCTAAGAAAAAATTTTGGGGCATAATTATTTGTTCCATTCATCAAAAGAAGTGTTTCTCCACAATTTGAGGCAATTTTTGGAAAATTGAATTTTTGATGGAAATTCGACAGGCGTGGACCTTACAAAAATAGTGAAAATTTTGTACTATCTTAAGATGTGCTAGAAAAATATTTTTTGGCAAAATTATTTGTTCCATTCATTAAAAGAAGTGTTTCGCCACAATTTTAGGCAATTTTTGGAAATTTGAATTTTTGACGGAAATTCGACAGGCGCGGACCTTACAAAAATTGTGAAAATTTTGTACTATCTTAAAATGTGCTAGGAAAATAATTTTTTGCAAGTTTATTTGTTCCATTCATTAAAAGAAGTGTTTCTCCACAATTTGAGGCAATTTTTGGAAATTTGAATTTTTGACGGAAATTCGACAGGCGCGGACCTTACAAAAATAGTGAAAATTTTGTACTATCTTAAAATGTGCTGAGTAAATATTTTTGCACAAATTTTTTTCTTCCATTCATTAAAAGAAGTGTTTCTCCACAATTTTAGGCAAGTTTTGGAAATATGAATTTTTGACGGAAATTCGACATGCACCGACCTTATAAAAAAGTGAAAATATTGTACTATCTTAAATGTGCTAGGAAAATATTTTTTGGCAAAATCATTTGTTCCATTCATTAAAAGAAGTGTTTCTCCTCAATTTGAGGCAATTTTTGGAAATTTGAATTTTTGACGGAAATTCCATAGGGGCGTCCTTACAAAAATAGTGAAACTTTTGTACTATTTTAAAATGTGCTAGGAAAATATTTTTGGGCAAAATTATTTGTTCCATTCATTAAAAGAAGTGTTCTCCACAATTTTAGGCAATTTTTGGAAATTTGAAATGTTGACGGAAATTTGACAGGCGCGGACCTTACAAAAATAGTGAAAATTTTGTACTATCTTAAAATGTGCTAGGAAAATATTTTTTGGCAAAATTATTTGTTCCATTCATTAAAAGAAGTGTTTCTCCACAACTTTAGGCAATTTTTGGAAATATGAATTTTTGACGGAAATTCGACAGGCGCGGACCTTATAAAAATAGTGAAAATTTTGTACTATCTTAAATTGTGCTAAGTAAATATTCTTGAACAAAATTATTTGTTACATTCATTAAAAGAAGTGTTTCTCCACAATTTTAGGCAAGTTTTGGAAATATGAATTTTTGACGGAAATTCGACAGGCGCTGACCTTATAAAAATAGTGAAAATTTTGTACTATCTTAAAATGTGCTAAGTAAATATTTTTGCACAAAATTATTTGTTCCATTCATCAAAAGAAGTGTTTCTCCACAATTTTAGGCATTTTTTGGAAAATTGAATTTTTGACAGTAACTTGACAGGCGCGGACCTTACAAAAATAGTGAAAATTTTGTACTATCTTAAAATGTGCTAAGTAAATATTTTTGCACAAAATTATTTGTTCCATTCATCAAAAGAAGTGTTTCTCAACAATTTTAGGCATTTTTTGGAAAATTGAATTTTTGACGGGAATTCGACAGGCCCGGACCTTACAAAAATAGTGAAAATTTTGTACTATCTTAAAATGTGCTAGGAAAATATTTTTTTGCAAAATTATTTGTTCCATTTATTAAAAGAAGTGTTTCTCCACAATTTTAGGCAATTTTTGGAAATTTGAATTTTTAACGGAAATTCGACAGGCGCGGACCTTACAAAAATAGTGAAAATTTTGTACCATCTTAAAATGAGCTAGGTAAATAATTTTTGGCAAAATTATTTGTACCATTCATTAAAAGAAGTGTTCCTCCACAATTTGAGGCAATTTTTGGAAATTTGAAATTTTGACAGAAATTTGACAGGCGCGGACCTTACAAAAATAGTGAAAATTTTGTACTATCTTAAAATGTGATAGGGAAATATTTTTTGGCAAAATTATTTGTTCCATTCATTAAAAGAAGTGGTTCTCCACACTTTAGGCAATTTTTGGAAATTTGAATTTTTGACAGAAATTTGACAGGCGTGGACCTTACAAAAATAGTGAAAATTTTGTACTATCTTAAAATGTGCTAAGTAAATATTTTTGCACAAAATTATTTGTTCCATTCATTAAAAGAAGTGTTTCTCCACAATTTTAGGCAAGTTTTGGAAATATAAATTTTTGACGGAAATTCAACAGCACTGACCTTATATAAAAATGAAAATTTTGTACTATCTTAAGATGTGCTAGGAAAATTTTTTTTGGCAAAATTATTTGTTCCATTCATTAAAAGAAGTGTTTCTCCACAATTTGAGGCAATTTTTGGAAATTTGAATTTTTGACGGAAATTCGACAGGCGCGGACCTTTCAAAAATAGTGAAAATTTTGTACTATCTTAAAATGTGCTAAGTAAATATTTTTGCACAAAATTATTTGTTCCATTCATCAAAAGGAGTGTTTCTCCACAATTTTAGGCATTATTTGGAAAATTGAATTTTTGGCAGGAATTTGACGGGTGCGGACCTTACAAAAATAGTGAAAATTTTGTACTATCTTAAAATGTGCTAAGTTAATATTTTTGCACAAAATTATTTGTTCCATTCATTAAAAGAAGTGTTCTCCACAGTTTTAGGCAATTTTTGGAAATTTGAATTTTTGACGGAAATTTGACAGGCGCGGACCTTACAAAAATAGTGAAAATTTTGTACTATCTTAAAATGTGCTAGGAAAATATATTTTGGCTAAATTATTTGTTCCATTCATTAAAAGAAGTGTTTCTCCACAATTTTAGGCAATTTTTGGAAATTTGAATTTTTGACAGAAATTCGACAGGCGCGGACCTTACAAAAATAGTGAAAATTTTGTACTATTTTAAAATGTGCTTGGAAAATATTTTTTGGCAAAACTATTTGTTCCATTCATTAAAAGAAGTGTTTCTCCACAATTTGAGGCAATTTTTGGAAATTTGAATTTTTGACGGAAATTCGACAGGAGCGGACCTTACAAAAGTAGTGAAAATTTTGTACTATCTTAAAATGTGCTAAGTAAATATTTTTGCACAAAATTATTTGTTCCATTCATCAAAAGAAGTGTTTCTCCACAATTTTAGGCATTTTTTGGAAAATTGAATTTTTGACAGGAATTTGACAGGCGTGGACCTTACAAAAATAGTGAAAATTTTGAACTATCTTAAAACTAAGTAAAATATTTTCTGGCAAAATTATTTGTTCCATTCATTAAAAGAAGTGTTTCTCCACAATTTGAGGCAATTTTTGGAAATTTGAATTTTGACGGAATTTTGACAGGCGCGGACCTTACAAAATTAGTGAAAATTTTGTACTATCTTAAAATGTGCTAGAAAATATTTTTTGGCTAAATTATTTGTTCCATTCATTAAAAGAAGTGTTTCTCCACAATTTTAGGCAATTATTGGAAAATTGAATTTTTGATGGAAATTCGACAGGTGCGGACCTTACAAAAATAGTGAAAATTTTGTACCATCTTAAAATTTGCTAGGAAAATAATTTTGGCAAAATTATTTGTTCCATTCATTAAAAGAAGTGTTTCTCCACAACTTTAGGCAATTTTTGGAAATTTGAACTTTTGACGGAAATTCGACAGGCGCGGACCTTACAAAAATAGTGAAAATTTTGTACTATCTTAAAATGTGCTAGGAAAATATTTTTTGGCTAAATTATTTGTTCCATTCATTAAAAGAAGTGTTTCTCCACAATTTTAGGCAATTTTTGGAAATTTGAATTTTTGACGGAAATAGACAGGCGCAGACCTTACAAAAATAGTGAAAATTTTGTACTATTTTAAAATGTGCTTGGAAAATATTTTTTGGCAAAATTATTTGTTCCATTCATTAAAAGAAGTGTTTCTCCACAATTTTAGGCAATTATTTGAAAATTGAATTTTTGATGGAAATTCGACAGGCGCGGACCTTACAAAAAAAGTGAAAATTTTTTACCATCTTAAAATTTGCTAGGAAAATAATTTTGGCAAAATTATTTGTTCCATTCATTAAAAGAAGTGTTTCTCCACAATTTTAGGCAATTTTTGGAAATTTGAACTTTTGACAGAAATTCGAAAGGCGCGGACCTTACAAAAATAGTGAAAATTTTGTACCATCTTAAAATGAGCTAGGTAAATAATTTTTGGCAAAATTATTTGTACCATTCATTAAAAGAAGTGTTCCTCCACAATTTGAGGCAATTTTTGGAAATTTGAAATTTTGACAGAAATTTGACAGGCGCGGACCTTACAAAAATAGTGAAAATTTTGTACTATCTTAAAATGTGATAGGAAAATATTTTTTGGCAAAATTATTTGTTCCATTCATTAAAAGAAGTGGTTCTCCACACTTTAGGTAATTTTTGGAAATTTGAATTTTTGACAGAAATTTGACAGGCGTGGACCTTACAAAAATAGTAAAAATTTTGCACTATCTTAAAATGTGCTAAGTAAATATTTTTGCACAAAATTATTTGTTCCATTCATTAAAAGAAGTGTTTCTCCTCAATTTTAGGCAAGTTTTGGAAATATAAATTTTTGACGGAAATTCAACAGGCGCTGACCTTATAAAAAAATGAAAATTTTGTACTATCTTAAGATGTGCTAGGAAAATATTTTTTGGCAAAACTATTTGTTCCATTCATTAAAAGAAGTGTTTCTCCACAACTTTAGGCAATTTTTGGAAATTTTAAATTTTGACCGAAATTCGACAGGCGCGGACCTTACAAAAATAGTGAAAATTTTGTACTATCTTAAGATGTGCTAGGAAAATATTTTTTGGCAAAATTATTTGTTCCATTCATTAAAAGAAGTGTTTCTCCACAATTGTAGGCAATTTTTGGAGAATTGAATTTTTGATGGAAATTCGACAGGCGAGGACCTTACAAAAATAGTGAAAATTTTGCACTATCTTAAAATGTGCTAGGAAAATAATTTTGGCAAAATTATTTGTTCCATTCATTAAAAGAAGTGTTTCTCCACAATTTTAGGCAATTTTTGGAAATTTGAATTTTTGACGGAAATTTGACTGGCGCAGACCTTACAAAAATAGTGAAAATTTTGTACTATCTTAAAATGTGCTAAGTAAATATTTTTGCACAAAATTATTTGTTCCATTCATCAAAAGAAGTGTTTCTCCACAACTTTAGGCATTTTTTGGAAAATTGAATTTTTGACAGGAATTTGACAGGCGCGGACCTTACAAAAATAGTGAAAATTTTGTACTATCTTAAGATGTGCTAGGAAAATATTTTTTGGCAAAATTATTTGTTCCATTCATTAAAAGAAGTGTTTCGCCACAATTTTAGGCAATTTTTGGAAATTTGAATTTTTGACAGAAATTCGACAGGCGCGGACCTTACAAAAATAGTGAAAATTTTGTACTATCTTAAAATGTGCTAGGAAAATAATTTTTTGCAAGTTTATTTGTTCCATTCATTAAAAGAAGTGTTTCTCCACAATTTGAGGCAATTTTTGGAAATTTGAATTTTTGACGGAAATTCGACAGGCGCGGACCTTACAAAAATAGTGAAAATTTTGTACTATCTTAAAATGTGCTGAGTAAATATTTTTGCACAAATTTTTTTCTTCCATTCATTAAAAGAAGTGTTTCTCCACAATTTTAGGCAAGTTTTGGAAATATGAATTTTTGATGGAAATTCGACATGCACCGACCTTATAAAAAAGTGAAAATATTGTACTATCTTAAATGTGCTAGGAAAATATTTTTTGGCAAAATCATTTGTTCCATTCATTAAAAGAAGTGTTTCTCCTCAATTTGAGGCAATTTTTGGAAATTTGAATTTTTGACGGAAATTCCATAGGGGCGGACCTTACAAAAATAGTGAAACTTTTGTACTATTTTAAAATGTGCTAGGAAAATATTTTTGGGCAAAATTATTTGTTCCATTCATTAAAAGAAGTGTTCTCCACAATTTTAGGCAATTTTTGGAAATTTGAAATGTTGACGGAAATTTGACAGGCGCGGACCTTACAAAATTAGTGAAAATTTTGTACTATCTTAAAATGTGCTAGGAAAATATTTTTTGGCAAAATTATTTGTTCCATTCGTTAAAAGAAGTGTTTCTCCACAACTTTAGGCAATTTTTGGAAATATGAATTTTTGACGGAAATTCGACAGGCGCGGACCTTATAAAAATAGTGAAAATTTTGTACTATCTTAAATTGTGCTAAGTAAATATTCTTGAACAAAATTATTTGTTACATTCATTAAAAGAAGTGTTTCTCCACAATTTTAGGCAAGTTTTGGAAATATGAATTTTTCACGGAAATTCGACAGGCGCTGACCTTATAAAAATAGTGAAAATTTTGTACTATCTTAAAATGTGCTAAGTAAATATTTTTGCACAAAATTATTTGTTCCATTCATCAAAAGAAGTGTTTCTCCACAATTTTAGGCATTTTTTGGAAAATTGAATTTTTGACAGGAACTTGACAGGCGCGGACCTTACAAAAATAGTGAAAATTTTGTACTATCTTAAAATGTGCTAAGTAAATATTTTTTGGCAAAATTATTTGTTCCATTCATCAAAAGAAGTGTTTCTCAACAATTTTAGGCATTTTTTGGAAAATTGAATTTTTGACGGGAATTCGACAGGCGCGGACCTTACAAAAATAGTGAAAATTTTGTACTATCTTAAAATGTGCTAGGAAAATATTTTTTTGCAAAATTATTTGTTCCATTTATTAAAAGAAGTGTTTCTCCACAATTTTAGGCAATTTTTGGAAATTTGAATTTTTAACGGAAATTCGACAGGCGCAGACCTTACAAAAAAAGTGAAAATTTTGTACCATCTTAAAATGAGCTAGGTAAATAATTTTTGGCAAAATTATTTGTACCATTCATTAAAAGAAGTGTTCCTCCACAATTTGAGGCAATTTTTGGAAATTTGAAATTTTGACAGAAATTTGACAGGCGCGGACCTTACAAAAATAGTGAAAATTTTGTACTATCTTAAAATGTGATAGGGAAATATTTTTTGGCAAAATTATTTGTTCCATTCATTAAAAGAAGTGGTTCTCCACACTTTAGGCAATTTTTGGAAATTTGAATTTTTGACAGAAATTTGACAGGCGTGGACCTTACAAAAATAGTGAAAATTTTGTACTATCTTAAAATGTGCTAAGTAAATATTTTTGCACAAAATTATTTGTTCCATTCATTAAAAGAAGTGTTTCTCCACAATTTTAGGCAAGTTTTGGAAATATAAATTTTTGACGGAAATTCAACAGGCGCTGACCTTATATAAAAATGAAAATTTTGTACTATCTTAAGATGTGCTAGGAAAATATTTTTTGGCAAAATTATTTGTTCCATTCATTAAAAGAAGTGTTTCTCCACAACTTTAGGCAATTTTTGGAAATTTAAAATTTTGACCGAAATTGGACAGGCGCGGACCTTACAAAAATAGTGAAAATTTTGTACTATCTTAAGATGTGCTAGGAAAATATTTTTTGGCAAAATTATTTGTTCCATTCATTAAAAGAAGTGTTTCTCCACAATTGTAGGCAATTTTTGGAGAATTGAATTTTTGATGGAAATTCGACAGGCAAGGACCTTACAAAAATAGTGAAAATTTTGCACTATCTTAAAATGTGCTAGGAAAATAATTTTGGCAAAATTATTTGTTCCATTCATTAAAAGAAGTGTTTCTCCACAATTTTAGGCAATTTTTGGAAATTTGAATTTTTGACGGAAATTTGACTGGCGCAGACCTTACAAAAATAGTGAAAATTTTGTACTATCTTAAAATGTGCTAAGTAAATATTTTTGCACAAAATTATTTGTTCCATTCATCAAAAGAAGTGTTTCTCCACAACTTTAGGCATTTTTTGGAAAATTGAATTTTTGACAGGAATTTGACAGGCGCGGACCTTACAAAAATAGTGAAAATTTTGTACTATCTTAAGATGTGCTAGGAAAATATTTTTTGGCAAAATTATTTGTTCCATTCATTAAAAGAAGTGTTTCTCCACAATTGTAGGCAATTTTTGGAGAATTGAATTTTTGATGGAAATTCGACAGGCGAGGACCTTACAAAAAAAGTGAAAATTTTGCACTATCTTAAAATGTGCTAGGAAAATAATTTTGGCAAAATTATTTGTTCCATTCATTAAAAGAAGTGTTTCTCCACAATTTTAGGCAATTTTTGGAAATTTGAATTTTTGACGGAAATTCGACAGGCGCGGACCTTTCAAAAATAGTGAAAATTTTGTACTATCTTAAAATGTGCTAAGTAAATATTTTTGCACAAAATTATTTGTTCCATTCATCAAAAGGAGTGTTTCTCCACAATTTTAGGCATTATTTGGAAAATTGAATTTTTGGCAGGAATTTGACGGGCGCGGACCTTACAAAAATAGTGAAAATTTTGTACTATCTTAAAATGTGCTAAGTTAATATTTTTGCACAAAATTATTTGTTCCATTCATTAAAAGAAGTGTTCTCCACAGTTTTAGGCAATTTTTGGAAATTTGATTTTTTGACGGAAATTTGACAGGCGCAGACCTTACAAAAATAGTGAAAATTTTGTACTATCTTAAAATGTGCTAGGAAAATATATTTTGGCTAAATTATTTGTTCCATTCATTAAAAGAAGTGTTTCTCCACAATTTTAGGCAATTTTTGGAAATTTGAATTTTTGACAGAAATTCGACAGGCGCGGACCTTACAAAAATAGTGAAAATTTTGTACTATTTTAAAATGTGCTTGGAAAATATTTTTTGGCAAAATTATTTGTTCCATTCATTAAAAGAAGTGTTTCTCCACAATTTGAGGCAATTTTTGGAAATTTGAATTTTTGACGGAAATTCGACAGGAGCGGACCTTACAAAAGTAGTGAAAATTTTGTACTATCTTAAAATGTGCTAAGTAAATATTTTTGCACAAAATTATTTGTTCCATTCATCAAAAGAAGTGTTTCTCCACAATTTTAGGCATTTTTTGGAAAATTGAATTTTTGACAGGAATTCGACAGGCGCGGACCTTACAAAAATAGTGAAAATTTTGTACTATCTTAAGATGTGCTAGGAAAATATTTTTTGGCAAAATTATTTGTTCCATTCATTAAAAGAAGTGTTTCTCCACAATTGTAGGCAATTTTTGGAGAATTGAATTTTTGATGGAAATTCGACAGGCGAGGACCTTACAAAAAAAGTGAAAATTTTGCACTATCTTAAAATGTGCTAGGAAAATAATTTTGGCAAAATTATTTGTTCCATTCATTAAAAGAAGTGTTTCTCCACAATTTTAGGCAATTTTTGGAAATTTGAATTTATGAAGGGAATTCGACAGGCGCGGACCATTCAAAAATAGTGAAAATTTTGTACTATCTTAAAATGTGCTAAGTAAATATTTTTGCACAAAATTATTTGTTCCATTCATCAAAAGGAGTGTTTCTCCACAATTTTAGGCATTATTTGGAAAATTGAATTTTTGGCAGGAATTTGACGGGCGCGGACCTTACAAAAATAGTGAAAATTTTGTACTATCTTAAAATGTGCTAAGTTAATATTTTTGCACAAAATTATTTGTTCCATTCATTAAAAGAAGTGTTCTCCACAGTTTTAGGCAATTTTTGGAAATTTGATTTTTTGACGGAAATTTGACAGGCGCGGACCTTACAAAAATAGTGAAAATTTTGTACTATCTTAAAATGTGCTAGGAAAATATATTTTGGCTAAATTATTTGTTCCATTCATTAAAAGAAGTGTTTCTCCACAATTTTAGGCAATTTTTGGAAATTTGAATTTTTGACAGAAATTCGACAGGCGCGGACCTTACAAAAATAGTGAAAATTTTGTACTATTTTAAAATGTGCCTGGAAAATATTTTTTGGCAAAATTATTTGTTCCATTCATTAAAAGAAGTGTTTCTCCACAATTTGAGGCAATTTTTGGAAATTTGAATTTTTGACGGAAATTCGACAGGAGCGGACCTTACAAAAGTAGTGAAAATTTTGTACTATCTTAAAATGTGCTAAGTAAATATTTTTGCACAAAATTATTTGTTCCATTCATCAAAAGAAGTGTTTCTCCACAATTTTAGGCATTTTTTGGAAAATTGAATTTTTGACAGGAATTTGACAGGCGTGGACCTTACAAAAATAGTGAAAATTTTGAACTATCTTAAAACTAAGTAAAATATTTTTTGGCAAAATTATTTGTTCCATTCATTAAAAGAAGTGTTTCTCCACAATTTGAGGCAATTTTTGGAAATTTGAATTTTGACGGAATTTTGACAGGCGCGGACCTTACAAAATTAGTGAAAATTTTGTACTATCTTAAAATGTGCTAGGAAAATTTTTTTTGGCTAAATTATTTGTTCCATTCATTAAAAGAAGTGTTTCTCCACAATTTTAGGCAATTATTTGAAAATTGAATTTTTGATGGAAATTCGACAGGTGCGGACCTTACAAAAATAGTGAAAATTTTGTACCATCTTAAAATTTGCTAGGAAAATAATTTTGGCAAAATTATTTGTTCCATTCATTAAAAGAAGTGTTTCTCCACAACTTTAGGCAATTTTTGGAAATTTGAACTTTTGACGGAAATTCGACAGGCGCGGACCTTACAAAAATAGTGAAAATTTTTTACTATCTTAAAATGTGCTAGGAAAATATTTTTTGGCTAAATTATTTGTTCCATTCATTAAAAGAAGTGTTTCTCCACAATTTTAGGCAATTTTTGGAAATTTGAATTTTTGACGGAAATAGACAGGCGCGAACCTTACAAAAATAGTGAAAATTTTGTACTATTTTAAAATGTGCTTGGAAAATATTTTTTGGCAAAATTATTTGTTCCATTCATTAAAAGAAGTGTTTCTCCACAATTTTAGGCAATTATTTGAAAATTGAATTTTTGATGGAAATTCGACAGGCGCGGACCTTACAAAAAAAGTGAAAATTTTTTACCATCTTAAAATTTGCTAGGAAAATAATTTTGGCAAAATTATTTGTTCCATTCATTAAAAGAAGTGTTTCTCCACAATTTTAGGCAATTTTTGGAAATTTGAACTTTTGACAGAAATTCGAAAGGCGCGGACCTTACAAAAATAGTGAAAATTTTGTACCATCTTAAAATGAGCTAGGTAAATAATTTTTGGCAAAATTATTTGTACCATTCATTAAAAGAAGTGTTCCTCCACAATTTGAGGCAATTTTTGGAAATTTGAAATTTTGACAGAAATTTGACAGGCGCGGACCTTACAAAAATAGTGAAAATTTTGTACTATCTTAAAATGTGATAGGAAAATATTTTTTGGCAAAATTATTTGTTCCATTCATTAAAAGAAGTGGTTCTCCACACTTTAGGTAATTTTTGGAAATTTGAATTTTTGACAGAAATTTGACAGGCGTGGACCTTACAAAAATAGTGAAAATTTTGCACTATCTTAAACTGTGCTAAGTAAATATTTTTGCACAAAATTATTTGTTCCATTCATTAAAAGAAGTGTTTCTCCTCAATTTTAGGCAAGTTTTGGAAATATAAATTTTTGACGGAAATTCAACAGGCGCTGACCTTATAAAAAAATGAAAATTTTGTACTATCTTAAGATGTGCTAGGAAAATATTTTTTGGCAAAACTATTTGTTCCATTCATTAAAAGAAGTGTTTCTCCACAACTTTAGGCAATTTTTGGAAATTTTAAATTTTGACCGAAATTCGACAGGCGCGGACCTTACAAAAATAGTGAAAATTTTGTACTATCTTAAGATGTGCTAGGAAAATATTTTTTGGCAAAATTATTTGTTCCATTCATTAAAAGAAGTGTTTCATCACAATTGTAGGCAATTTTTGGAGAATTGAATTTTTGATGGAAATTCGACAGGCAAGGACCTTACAAAAATAGTGAAAATTTTGCACTATCTTAAAATGTGCTAGGAAAATAATTTTGGCAAAATTATTTGTTCCATTCATTAAAAGAAGTGTTTCTCCACAACTTTAGGCAATTTTTGGAAATTTGAACTTTTGACGGAAATTCGACAGGCGCGGACCTTACAAAAATAGTGAAAATTTTGTACTATCTTAAAATGTGCTAGGAAAATATTTTTTGGCTAAATTATTTGTTCCATTCATTAAAAGAAGTGTTTCTCCACAATTTTAGGCAATTTTTGGAAATTTGAATTTTTGACGGAAATAGACAGGCGCGGACCTTACAAAAATAGTGAAAATTTTGTACTATTTTAAAATGTGCTTGGAAAATATTTTTTGGCAAAATTATTTGTTCCATTCATTAAAAGAAGTGTTTCTCCACAATTTTAGGCAATTATTTGAAAATTGAATTTTTGATGGAAATTCGACAGGCGCGGACCTTACAAAAAAAGTGAAAATTTTTTACCATCTTAAAATTTGCTAGGAAAATAATTTTGGCAAAATTATTTGTTCCATTCATTAAAAGAAGTGTTTCTCCACAATTTTAGGCAATTTTTGGAAATTTGAACTTTTGACAGAAATTCGAAAGGCGCGGACCTCACAAAAATAGTGAAAATTTTGTACTATCTTACAATGTGCTAGGAAAATATTTTTTTGCAAAATTATTTGTTCCATTTATTAAAAGAAGTGTTTCTCCACAATTTTAGGCAAACTTTGGAAATTTGAATTTTTTACGGAAATTCAACAGGCGCGGACCTTACAAAAATAGTGAAAATTTTGTACCATCTTAAAATAAGCTAGGTAAATAATTTTTGGCAAAATTATTTGTACCATTCATTAAAAGAAGTGTTCCTCCACAATTTGAGGCAATTTTTGGAAATTTGAAATTTTGACAGAAATTTGACAGGCGCGGACCTTACAAAAATAGTGAAAATTTTGTACTATCTTGAAATGTGATAAGAAAATATTTTTTGGCAAAATTATTTGTTCCATTCATTAAAAGAAGTGGTTCTCCACACTTTAGGTAATTTTTGGAAATTTGAATTTTTGACAGAAATTTGACAGGCGTGGACCTTACAAAAATAGTGAAAATTTTGTACTATCTTAAAATGTGCTAAGTAAATATTTTTGCACAAAATTATTTGTTCCATTCATTAAAAGAAGTGTTTCTCCTCAATTTTAGGCAAGTTTTGGAAATATAAATTTTTGACGGAAATTCAACAGGCGCTGACCTTATAAAAAAATGAAAATTTTGTACTATCTTAAGATGTGCTAGGAAAATATTTTTTGGCAAAATTATTTGTTCCATTCATTAAAAGAAGTGTTTCTCCACAACTTTAGGCAATTTTTGGAAATTTTAAATTTTGACCGAAATTCGACAGGCGAGGACCTTACAAAAATAGTGAAAATTTTGCACTATCTTAAAATGTGCTAGGAAAATAATTTTGGCAAAATTATTTGTTCCATTCATTAAAAGAAGTGTTTCTCCACAATTTTAGGCAATTTTTGGAAATTTGAATTTTTGACGGAAATTTGACTGGCGCAGACCTTACAAAAATAGTGAAAATTTTGTACTATCTTAAAATGTGCTAAGTAAATATTTTTGCACAAAATTATTTGTTCCATTCATCAAAAGAAGTGTTTCTCCACAACTTTAGGCATTTTTTGGAAAATTGAATTTTTGACAGGAATTTGACAGGCGCGGACCTTACAAAAATAGTGAAAATTTTGTACTATCTTAAGATGTGCTAGGAAAATATTTTTTGGCAAAATTATTTGTTCCATTCATTAAAAGAAGTGTTTCTCCACAATTGTAGGCAATTTTTGGAGAATTGAATTTTTGATGGAAATTCGACAGGCAAGGACCTTACAAAAAAAGTGAAAATTTTGCACTATCTTAAAATGTGCAAGGAAAATAATTATGGCAAAATTATTTGTTCCATTCATTAAAAGAAGTGTTTCTCCACAATTTTAGGCAATTTTTGGAAATTTGAATTTTTGACGGAAATTCGACAGGCGCGTACCTTACAAAAATAGTGAAAATTTTGTACTATCTTAAAATGTGCTAAGTTAATATTTTTGCACAAAATTATTTGTTCCATTCATCAAAAGAAGTGTTTCACCACAATTTTAGGCATTTTTTGGAAAATTGAATTTTTGACAGGAATTTGACAGGCGCGGACCTTACAAAAATAGTGAAAATTTTGTACTATCTTAAAATGTGCTAAGTTAATATTTTTGCACAAAATTATTTGTTCCATTCATTAAAAGAAGTGTTCTCCACAGTTTTAGGCAATTTTTGGAAATTTGAATTTTTGACGGAAATTTGACAGGCGCAGACCTTACAAAAATAGTGAAAATTTTGCACTATCTTAAAATGTGCTAGGAAAATATATTTTGGCTAAATTATTTGTTACATTCATTAAAAGAAGTGTTTCTCCACAATTTTAGGCAATTTTTGGAAATTTGAATTTTTGACAGAAATTCGACAGGCGCGCCCCTTACAAAAATAGTGAAAATTTTGTACTATTTTAAAATGTGCTTGGAAAATATTTTTTGGCAAAATTATTTGTTCCATTCATTAAAAGAAGTGTTTCTCCACAATTTGAGGCAATTTTTGGAAATTTGAATTTTTGACGGAAATTCGACAGGCGCGACCCTTACATAAATAGTGAAAATTTTGTACTATCTTAAAATGTGCTAGGAAAATATTTTTTTGCAAAATTATTTGTTCCATTTATTAAAAGAAGTGTTTCTCCAAAATTTGAGGCAATTTTTGGAAATTTGAATTTTTGACCGAAATTTGACAGGAGCGGACCTTACAAAAGTAGTGAAAATTTTGTACAAGTAAATATTTTTGCACAAAATTATTTGCTCCATTCATCAAAAGAAGTGTTTCTCCACAATTTTAGGCATTTTTTGGAAAATTGAATTTTTGACAGGAATTTGACAGGCGTGGACCTTACAAAAATAGTGAAAATTTTGTACTATCTTAAAACTAAGTAAAATATTTTTGGCAAAATTATTTGTTCCATTCATTAAAAGAAGTGTTTCTCCACAATTTGAGGCAATTTTTGGAAATTTGAATTTTGACGGAATTTTGACAGGCGTGGACCTTACAAAAATAGTGAAAATTTTGTACTATCTTAAAATGTGCTAAGTAAATATTTTTGCACAAAATTATTTGTTCCATTCATTAAAAGAAGTGTTTCTCCACAATTTTAGGCAAGTTTTGGAAATATAAATTTTTGACGGAAATTCAACAGGCGCTGACCTTATAAAAAAATGAAAATTTTGTACTATCTTAAAATGTGCTAGGAAAATATATTTTGGCTAAATTATTTGTTCCATTCATTAAAAGAAGTGTTTCTCCACAATTTTAGGCAATTTTTGGAAATTTGAATTTTTGACAGAAATTCGACAGGCGCGGACCTTACAAAAATAGTGAAAATTTTGTACTATTTTAAAATGTGCTTGGAAAATATTTTTTGGCAAAATTATTTGTTCCATTCATTAAAAGAAGTGTTTCTCCACAATTTGAGGCAATTTTTGGAAATTTGAATTTTTGACGGAAATTCGACAGGCGCGGACCTTACAAAAATAGTGAAAATTTTGTACTATCTTAAAATGTGCTAGGAAAATATTTTTTTGCAAAATTATTTGTTCCATTTATTAAAAGAAGTGTTTCTCCAAAATTTGAGGCAATTTTTGGAAATTTGAATTTTTGACCGAAATTTGACAGGAGCGGACCTTACAAAAGTAGTGAAAATTTTGTACAAGTAAATATTTTTGCACAAAATTATTTGCTCCATTCATCAAAAGAAGTGTTTCTCCACAATTTTAGGCATTTTTTGGAAAATTGAATTTTTGACAGGAATTTGACAGGCGTGGACCTTACAAAAATAGTGAAAATTTTGTACTATCTTAAAACTAAGTAAAATATTTTTTGGCAAAATTATTTGTTCCATTCATTAAAAGAAGTGTTTCTCCACAATTTGAGGCAATTTTTGGAAATTTGAATTTTGACGGAATTTTGACAGGCGCGGACCTTACAAAAATAGTGAAAATTTTGTACTATCTTAAAATGTGCTAAGTAAATATTTTTGCACAAAATTATTTGTTCCATTCATTAAAAGAAGTGTTTCTCCACAATTTTAGGCAAGTTTTGGAAATATAAATTTTTGACGGAAATTCAACAGGCGCTGACCTTATAAAAAAAATGAAAATTTTGTACTATCTTAAGATGTGCTAGGAAAATATTTTTTTGCAAAATTATTTGTTCCATTCATTAAAAGAAGTGTTTCTCCACAACTTTAGGCAATTTTTGGAAATTTGAATTTTTGACCGAAATTTGACAGGCGCGGACCTTACAAAAGTAGTGAAAATTTTGTACTATCTTAAAATGTGCTAAGTAAATATTTTTGCACAAAATTATTTGTTCCATTCATTAAAAGAAGTGTTTCTCCACAATTTTAGGCATTTTTTGGAAAATTGAATTTTTGACAGGAATTTGACAGGCGCGGACCTTACAAAAATAGTGAAAATTTTGTACTATCTTAAAATGGGCGAGTAAAATATTTTTTGGCAAAATTATTTGTTCCATTCATTAAAAGAAGTGTTTCTCCACAATTTGAGGCAATTTTTGGAAATTTGAATTTTTGACGGAAATTTGACAGGCGCGGACCTTACAAAATTAGTGAAAATTTTGTACTATCTTAAAATGTGCTAGAAAATATTTTTTAACTAAATTATTTGTTCCATTCATTAAAAGAAGTGTTTCTCCACAATTTTAGGCAATTATTGGAAAATTGAATTTTTGATGGAAATTCGACAGGTGTGGACCTTACAAAAATAGTGAAAATTTTGTACCATCTTAAAATTTGCTAGGAAAATAATTTTGGCAAAATTATTTGTTCCATTCATTAAAAGAAGTGTTTCTCCACAATTTTAGGCAATTTTTGGAAATTTGAACTTTTGACGGAAATTCGACAGGCGCGGACCTTACAAAAATAGTGAAAATTTTGTACTATCTTAAAATGTGCAAGGAAATATTTTTTGGCTAAATTATTTGTTCCATTCATTAAAAGAAGTGTTTCTCCACAATTTTAGGCAATTTTTGGAAATTTGAATTTTTGACGGAAATTCGACAGGCGGGGACCTTACAAAAATAGTGAAAATTTTGTACTATCTTTAAATGTGCTAGGAAAATATTTTTTGGCAAAATTATTTGTTCCATTCATTTAAAGAAGTGTTTCTTCACAATTGTAGGCAATTTTTGGAAATTTGAATTTTTGATGGAAATTCGACAGGCGCGGACCTTACAAAAATAGTGCAAATTTTGTACCACCTTAAAATTTGCTAGGAAAATAATTTTGGCAAAATTATTTGTTCCATTCATTAAAAGAAGTGTTTCTCCACAATTTTAGGCAATTTTTGGAAATTTGAATTTTTGATGGAAATTCGACAGGCGCGGACCTTACAAAATTAGTGAAAATTTTGTACTATCTTAAGATGTGCTAGGAAAAAATTTTTTGGCAAAATTATTTGTTCCATTCATCAAAAGAAGTGTTATTCCACAATTGTAGGCAATTTTTGGAAAATTGAATTTTTGATGGAAATTCGACAGGCGCGGACCTTACAAAAATAGTGAAATTTTGTACCATCTTAAAATTTGCTAGGAAAATAATTTTGGCAAAATTATTTGTTCCATTCATTAAAAGAAGTGTTTCTCCACAATTTTAGGCATTTTTTTGGAAAATTGAATTTTTGACGGGAATTAGATAGGCGCAGACCTTACAAAAATAGTGAAAATTATCTTTAATGTGCTAGGAAAATATTTTTGGCAAAATTATTTGTTCCATTCATTAAAAGAAGTGTTTCTCCACAATTTTAGGCAATTATTGGAAAATTGAATTTTTGATGGAAATTCGACAGGCGCGGACCTTACAAAAATAGTGCAAATTTTGTACCACCTTAAAATTTGCTAGGAAAATAATTTTGGCAAAATCATTTGTTCCATTCATTAAAAGAAGTGTTTCTCCACAATTTTAGGCAATTTTTGGAAATTTGAATTTTTGATGGAAATTCGACAGGCGCGGACCTTACAAAAATAGTGAAAATTTTGTACTATCTTAAAATGTGCTAGGAAAATATTTTTTGGCAAAATTATTTGTTCCATTCATTAAAAGAAGTGTTTCTCCACAATTGTAGGCAATTTTTGGAAAATTGAATTTTTGATGGAAATTCGACAGGCGCGGACCTTACAAAAAAAGTGAAAATTTTGTACTATCTTAAAATGTGCTAGGAAAATATTTTTTGGCAAAATTATTTGTTCCATTCATTAAAAGAAGTGTTTCTCCACAATTTGAGGCAATTTTTGGAAATTTGAATTTTTGTCGGAAATTCGACAGGCGCGGACCTTACAAAATTAGTGAAAATTTTGTATTATCTTAAAATGTGCTAGGAAAATATTTTTTGGCAAAATTATTTGTTCCATTCATTAAAAGAAGTGTTTCTCCACAATTTGAGGCAATTTTTGGAAATTTGAATTTTTGACGGAAATTTGACAGGCGCGGACCTTACAAAATTAGTGAAAATTTTGTACTATCTTAAAATGTGCTAGAAAATATTTTTTGGCTAAATTATTTGTTCCATTCATTAAAAGAAGTGTTTCTCCACAATTTTAGGCAATTATTGGAAAATTGAATTTTTGATGGAAATTCGACAGGTGCGGACCTTACAAAAATAGTGAAAATTTTGTACCATCTTAAAATTTGCTAGGAAAATAATTTTGGCAAAATTATTTGTTCCATTCATTAAAAGAAGTGTTTCTCCACAATTTTAGGCATTTTTTTGGAAAATTGAATTTTTGACGGGAATTAGATAGGCGCGGACCTTACAAAAATAGTGAAAATTATCTTTAATGTGCTAGGAAAATATTTTTGGCAAAATTATTTGTTCCATTCATTAAAAGAAGTGTTTCTCCACAATTTTAGGCAATTATTGGAAAATTGAATTTTTGATGGAAATTCGACAGGCACGGACCTTACAAAAATAGTGCAAATTTTGTACCACCTTAAAATTTGCTAAGAAATAATTTTGGCAAAATTATTTGTTCCATTCATTAAAAGAAGTGTTTCTCCACAATTGTAGGCAATTTTTGGAAATTTGAATTTTTGACGGAAATTCGACAGGCGCGGACCTTACAAAAATAGTGAAAATTTTGTACTGTCTTAAATTGTGCTAAGAAAATATTTTGGGGCATAATAATTTGTTCCATTCATCAAAGAAGTGTTTCTCCACAATTTTAGGCAATTTTTGGAAATTTGAATTTTTGACCGAAATTCGACAGGCGCGGACCTTACAAAAATAGTGAAAATTTTGTACTATCTTAAAATGTGCTAGGAAAATATTTTTTGGCAAAATTATTTGTTCCATTCATTAAAAGAAGTGTTTCTCCACAATTTGAGGCAATTTTTGGAAAATTGAATTTTTGACCGAAATTCGACAGGCGCGGACCTTACAAAAATAGTGAAAATTTTGTACTATCTTTAAATGTGCTAGGAAAATATTTTTTGGCAAAATTATTTGTTCCATTCATTTAAAGAAGTGTTTCTTCACAATTGTAGGCAATTTTTGGAAATTTGAATTTTTGATGGAAATTCGACAGGCGCGGACCTTACAAAAATAGTGCAAATTTTGTACCACCTTAAAATTTGCTAGGAAAATAATTTTGGCAAAATTATTTGTTCCATTCATTAAAAGAAGTGTTTCTCCACAATTTTAGGCAATTTTTGGAAATTTGAATTTTTGATGGAAATTCGACAGGCGCGGACCTTACAAAATTAGTGAAAATTTTGTACTATCTTAAGATGTGCTAGGAAAAAATTTTTTGGCAAAATTATTTGTTCCATTCATCAAAAGAAGTGTTATTCCACAATTGTAGGCAATTTTTGGAAAATTGAATTTTTGATGGAAATTCGACAGGCGCGGACCTTACAAAAATAGTGAAATTTTGTACCATCTTAAAATTTGCTAGGAAAATAATTTTGGCAAAATTATTTGTTCCATTCATTAAAAGAAGTGTTTCTCCACAATTTTAGGCATTTTTTTGGAAAATTGAATTTTTGACGGGAATTAGATAGGCGCAGACCTTACAAAAATAGTGAAAATTATCTTTAATGTGCTAGGAAAATATTTTTGGCAAAATTATTTGTTCCATTCATTAAAAGAAGTGTTTCTCCACAATTTTAGGCAATTATTGGAAAATTGAATTTTTGATGGAAATTCGACAGGCGCGGACCTTACAAAAATAGTGCAAATTTTGTACCACCTTAAAATTTGCTAGGAAAATAATTTTGGCAAAATTATTTGTTCCATTCATTAAAAGAAGTGTTTCTCCACAATTTTAGGCAATTTTTGGAAATTTGAATTTTTGATGGAAATTCGACAGGCGCGGACCTTACAAAAATAGTGAAAATTTTGTACTATCTTAAAATGTGCTAGGAAAATATTTTTTGGCAAAATTATTTGTTCCATTCATTAAAAGAAGTGTTTCTCCACAATTGTAGGCAATTTTTGGAAAATTGAATTTTGATGGAAATTCGACAGGCGCGGACCTTACAAAAAAAGTGAAAATTTTGTACTATCTTAAAATGTGCTAGGAAAATATTTTTTGGCAAAATTATTTGTTCCATTCATTAAAAGAAGTGTTTCTCCACAATTTGAGGCAATTTTTGGAAATTTGAATTTTTGTCGGAAATTCGACAGGCGCGGACCTTACAAAATTAGTGAAAATTTTGTATTATCTTAAAATGTGCTAGGAAAATATTTTTTGGCAAAATTATTTGTTCCATTCATTAAAAGAAGTGTTTCTCCACAATTTGAGGCAATTTTTGGAAATTTGAATTTTTGACGGAAATTTGACAGGCGCGGACCTTACAAAATTAGTGAAAATTTTGTACTATCTTAAAATGTGCTAGAAAATATTTTTTGGCTAAATTATTTGTTCCATTCATTAAAAGAAGTGTTTCTCCACAATTTTAGGCAATTATTGGAAAATTGAATTTTTGATGGAAATTCGACAGGTGCGGACCTTACAAAAATAGTGAAAATTTTGTACCATCTTAAAATTTGCTAGGAAAATAATTTTGGCAAAATTATTTGTTCCATTCATTAAAAGAAGTGTTTCTCCACAATTTTAGGCATTTTTTTGGAAAATTGAATTTTTGACGGGAATTAGATAGGCGCGGACCTTACAAAAATAGTGAAAATTATCTTTAATGTGCTAGGAAAATATTTTTGGCAAAATTATTTGTTCCATTCATTAAAAGAAGTGTTTCTCCACAATTTTAGGCAATTATTGGAAAATTGAATTTTTGATGGAAATTCGACAGGCACGGACCTTACAAAAATAGTGCAAATTTTGTACCACCTTAAAATTTGCTAAGAAAATAATTTTGGCAAAATTATTTGTTCCATTCATTAAAAGAAGTGTTTCTCCACAATTGTAGGCAATTTTTGGAAATTTGAATTTTTGACGGAAATTCGACAGGCGCGGACCTTACAAAAATAGTGAAAATTTTGTACTGTCTTAAATTGTGCTAAGAAAATATTTTGGGGCATAATAATTTGTTCCATTCATCAAAGAAGTGTTTCTCCACAATTTTAGGCAATTTTTGGAAATTTGAATTTTTGACCGAAATTCGACAGGCGCGGACCTTACAAAAATAGTGAAAATTTTGTACTATCTTAAAATGTGCTAGGAAAATATTTTTTGGCAAAATTATTTGCTCCATTCATTAAAAGAAGTGTTTCTCCACAATTTGAGGCAATTTTTGGAAAATTGAATTTTTGACCGAAATTCGACAGGCGCGGACCTTACAAAAATAGTGAAAATTTTGTACTATCTTAAAATGTGCTAGGAAAATATTTTTTGGCAAAATTATTTGTTCCATTCATTAAAAGAAGTGTTTCTCCACAATTTGAGGCAATTTTTGGAAATTTGAATTTTTGACCGAAATTTGACAGGCGCGGACCTTACAATAGTAGTGAAAATTTTGTACTATCTTAAAATGTGCTAAGTAAATATTTTTGCACAAAATTATTTGTTCCATTCATTAAAAGAAGTGTTTCTCCACAATTTTAGGCATTTTTTGGAAAATTGAATTTATGACAGGAATTTGACAGGCGCGGACCTTACAAAAATAGTGAAAATTTTGTACTATCTTTAAATGTGCTAGGAAAATAATTTTTGGCAAAATTATTTGTTCCATTCATTAAAAAAAGTGTTTCTCCACAATTTTAGGCAATTTTTGGAAATTTGAATTTTTGACGGAAATTCGACAGGCGCGGACCTTACAAAAATAGTGAAAATTTTGTACTATTTTAAAATGTGCTTGGAAAATATTTTTTGGCAAAATTATTTGTTCCATTCATTAAAAGAAGTGTTTCTCCACAATTGTAGGCAATTTTTGGAAATTTGAATTTTTTACGGAAATTCGACAGGCGCGGACCTTACAAAAATAGTGAAAATTTTGTACTATCTTAAAATGTGCTAGGAAAATATTTTTTGGCAAAATTATTTGTTCCATTCATTAAAAGAAGTGTTTCTCCACAATTGTAGGCAATTTTTGGAAATTTGAATTTTTGATGGAAATTCGACAGGCGCGGACCTTACAAAAATAGTGAAAATTTTGTACTATCTTAAATTGTGCTAAGAAAATATTTTGGGGCATAATAATTTGTTCCATTCATCAAAAGAAGTGTTTCTCCACAATTTTAGGCAATTTTTGGAAATTTGAATTTTTGATAAAATTTTGACAGGCGCGGACCTTACAAGTAGTGAAAATTTTTTACTATCTTAAGATGTGCTAGGAAAATATTTTTTGGCAAAATTATTTGTTCCATTCATCAAAAGAAGTGTTTCTCCACAATTGTAGGCAATTTTTGGAAAATTGAATTTTTGACGGAAATTCGACAGGCGCGGACCTTACAAAAATAGTGAAAATTTTGTGCTATCTTTAAATGTGCTAGGAAAATATTTTTTGGCAAAATTATTTGTTCCATTCATTAAAAGAAGTGTTTCTCCACAATTTGAGGCAATTTTTGGAAATTTGAATTTTTGATGGAAATTCGACAGGTGCGGACCTTACAAAAATAGTGAAAATTTTGTACCATCTTAAAATTTGCTAGGAAAATAATTTTGGCAAAATTATGTGTTCCATTCATTAAAAGAAGTGTTTCTCCACAATTTTAGGCATTTTTTTGGAAAATTGAATTTTTGACGGGAATTAGATAGGCGCGGACCTTACAAAAATAGTGAAAATTATCTTTAATGTGCTAGGAAAATATTTTTGGCAAAATTATTTGTTCCATTCATTAAAAGAAGTGTTTCTCCACAATTGTAGGCAATTTTTGGAAAATTGAATTTTTGATGGAAATTCGACAGGCGCGGACCTTACAAAAATAGTGAAAATTTTGTGCTATCTTTAAATGTGCTAGGAAAATATTTTTTGGCAAAATTATTTGTTCCATTCATTAAAAGAAGTGTTTCTCCACAATTTGAGGCAATTTTTGGAAATTTGAATTTTTGATGGAAATTCGACAGGTGCGGACCTTACAAAAATAGTGCAAATTTTGTACCACCTTAAAATTTGCTAGGAAAATAATATTGGCAAAATTATTTGTTCCATTCATTAAAAGAAGTGTTTCTCCACAATTTTAGGCATTTTTTGGAAAATTGAATTTTTGACAGGAATTTGACAGGCGCGGACCTTACAAAAATAGTGAAAATTTTGTACTATCTTAAAATGTGCGAGTAAAATATTTTTTGGCAAAATTATTTGTTCCATTCATTAAAAGAAGTGTTTCTCCACAATTTGAAGCAATTTTTGGAAATTTGAATTTTTGACGGAAATTTGACAGGCGCGAGCTTACAACATTAGTGAAAATTTTGTACTATCTTAAAATGTGCTAGAAAATATTTTTTAACTAAATTATTTGTTCCATTCATTAAAAGAAGTGTTTCTCCACAATTTTAGGCAATTATTGGAAAATTGAATTTTTGATGGAAATTCGACAGGTGTGGACCTTACAAAAATAGTGAAAATTTTGTACCATCTTAAAATTTGCTAGGAAAATAATTTTGGCAAAATTATTTGTTCCATTCATTAAAAGAAGTGTTTCTCCACAATTTTAGGCAATTTTTGGAAATTTGAACTTTTGACAGAAATTCGACAGGCGCGGACCTTACAAAAATAGTGAAAATTTTGTACTATCTTAAAATGTGCAAGGAAATATTTTTTGGCTAAATTATTTGTTCCATTCTTTAAAAGAAGTGTTTCTCCACAATTTTAGGCAATTTTTGGAAATTTGAATTTTTGACGGAAATAGACAGGCGCGGACCATACAAAAATAGTGAAAATTTTGTACTATTTTAAAATGTGCTTGGAAAATATTTTTTGGCAAAATTATTTGTTCCATTCATTAAAAGAAGTGTTTCTTCACAATTTGAGGCAATTTTTGGAAATTTGAATTTTTGACGGAAATTCGACAGGCGCGGACCTTACAAAAATAGTGAAAATTTTGTACTATCTTAAAATGTGCTAGGAAAATATTTTTTGGCAAAATTATTTGTTCCATTCATTAAAAGAAGTGTTTCTCCACAATTGTAACCAATTTTTGGAAATTTGAATTTTTGACGGAAATTCGACAGGCGCGGACCTTACAAAAATAGTGAAAATTTTGTACTATCTTTAAATGTGCTAGGAAAATATTTTTTGGCAAAATTATTTGTTCCATTCATTTAAAGAAGTGTTTCTTCACAATTGTAGGCAATTTTTGGAAATTTGAATTTTGGATGGAAATTCGACAGGCGCGGACCTTACAAAAATAGTGAAAATTTTGTACTGTCTTAAATTGTGCTAAGAAAATATTTTGGGGCATAATAATTTGTTCCATTCATCAAAGAAGTGTTTCTCCACAATTTTAGGCAATTTTTGGAAATTTGAATTTTTGATGGAAATTCGACAGGCGCGGACCTTACAAAAATAGTGAAAATTTTGTACTATCTTAAGATGTGCTAGGAAAAAAAATTTTGGCAAAATTATTTGTTCCATTCATCAAAAGAAGTGTTATTCCACAATTGTAGGCAATTTTTGGAAAATTGAATTTTTGATGGAAATTCGACAGGCGCGGACCTTACAAAAATAGTGAAATTTTGTACCATCTTAAAATTTGCTAGGAAAATAATTTTGGCAAAATTATTTGTTCCATTCATTAAAAGAAGTGTTTCTCCACAATTTTAGGCATTTTTTTGGAAAATTGAATTTTTGCCGGGAATTAGATAGGCGCGGACCTTACAAAAATAGCGACAATTATCTTTAATGTGCTAGGAAAATATTTTTGGCAAAATTATTTGTTCCATTCATTAAAAGAAGTGTTTCTCCACAATTTTAGGCAATTATTGGAAAATTGAATTTTTGATGGAAATTCGACAGGCGCGGACCTTACAAAAATAGTGCAAATTTTGTACCACCTTAAAATTTGCTAGGAAAATAATTTTGGCAAAATTATTTGTTTCATTCATTAAAAGAAGTGTTTCTCCACAATTTTAGGCAATTTTTGGAAATTTGAATTTTTGATGGAAATTCGACAGGCGCGGACCTTACAAAAATAGTGAAAATTTTGTACTATCTTAAAATGTGCTAGGAAAATATTTTTTGGCAAAATTATTTGTTCCATTCATTAAAAGAAGTGTTTCTCCACAATTGTAGGCAATTTTTGGAAAATTGAATTTTTGATGGAAATTCGACAGGCGCGGACCTTACAAAAAAAGTGAAAATTTTGTACTATCTTAAAATGTGCTAGGAAAATATTTTTTGGCAAAATTATTTGTTCCATTCATTAAAAGAAGTGTTTCTCCACAATTTGAGGCAATTTTTGGAAATTTGAATTTTTGACGGAAATTCGACAGGCGCGGACCTTACAAAATTAGTGAAAATTTTGTATTATCTTAAAATGTGCTAGGAAAATATTTTTTAGCAAAATTATTTGTTCCATTCATTAAAAGAAGTGTTTCTCCAAAATTTGAGGCAATTTTTGGAAATTTGAATTTTTGACCGAAATTTGACAGGCGCGGACCTTACAAAAGTAGTGAAAATTTTGTTCTATCTTAAAATGTGCTAAGTAAATATTTTTGCACAAACTTATTTGTTCCATTCATCAAAAGAAGTGTTTCTCCACAATTTTAGGCAATTTTTGGAAAATTGAATTTTTGATGGGAATTAGATAGGCGTGACCCTTACAAAAATAGTGAAAATTATCTTAAATGTGCTAGGAAAATATTTTTGGCAAAATTATTTGTTCCATTCATTAAAAGAAGTGTTTCTCAACATTTTTAGGCAATTTTTGGAAATTTGAATTTTTGACCGAAATTCGACAGGCGGGGACCTTACAAAAATAGTGAAAATTTTGTACTATCTTTAAATGTGCTAGGAAAATAATTTTTGGCAAAATTATTTGTTCCATTCATTAAAAGAAGTGTTTCTCCACAATTTTAGGCAATTTTTGGAAATTTGAATTTTTGACAGAAATTCGACAGGCGCGGACCTTACAAAAATAGTGAAAATTTTGTACTATTTTAAAATGTGCTTGGAAAATATTTTTTGGCAAAATTATTTGTTCCATTCATTAAAAGAAGTGTTTCTCCACAATTGTAGGCAATTTTTGGAAATTTGAATTTTTGACGGAAATTCGACAGGCGCGGACCTTACAAAAATAGTGAAAATTTTGTACTATCTTAAAATGTGCTAAGTAAATATTTTTGCACAAAATTATTTGTTCCATTCATCAAAAGAAGTGTTTCTCCACAATTTTAGGCATTTTTTGGAAAATTGAATTTTTGACAGGAATTTGACAGGCGCGGACCTTACAAAAATAGTGAAAATTTTGTACTATCTTAAAATGTGCTAAGTTAATATTTTTGCACAAAATTATTTGTTCCATTCATTAAAAGAAGTGTTTCTCCACAATTTTAGGCAATTTTTGGAAATTTGAACTTTTGACGGAAATTTGACAGGCGCGGACCTTAAAAAATAGTGAAAATTTTGTACTATCTTAAAATGTGCTAGGAAAATATTTTTTGGCAAAATTATTTGTTCCATTCATTAAAAGAAGTGTTTCTCCACAATTTGAGGCAATTTTTGGAAATTTGAATTTTTGACGGAAATTCGACAGGCGCGGACCTTACAAAATTAGTGAAAATTTTGTATTGTCTTAAAATGTGCTAGGAAAATATTTTTTGGCAAAATTATTTGTTCCATTCATTAAAAGAAGTGTTTCTCCACAATTGTAGGCAATTTTTGGAAATTTGAATTTTTGATGGAAATTCGACAGGCGCGGACCTTACAAAAAAAGTGAAAATTTTGTACTATCTTAAAATGTGCTAGGAAAATATTTTTTGGCAAAATTATTTGTTCCATTCATTAAAAGAAGTGTTTCTCCACAATTTGAGGCAATTTTTGGAAATTTGAATTTTTGACGGAAATTCGACAGGCGCGGACCTTACAAAATTAGTGAAAATTTTGTATTGTCTTAAAATGTGCTAGGAAAATATTTTTTGGCAAAATTATTTGTTCCATTCATTAAAAGAAGTGTTTCTCCACAATTGTAGGCAATTTTTGGAAATTTGAATTTTTGATGGAAATTCGACAGGCACGGACCTTACAAAAGTAGTGAAAATTTTGTACTATCTTAAAATGTGCTAAGTAAATATTTTTGCACAAACTTATTTGTTCCATTCATCAAAAGAAGTGTTTCTCCACAATTTTAGGCAATTTTTGGAAAATTGAATTTTTGATGGGAATTAGATAGGCGCGACCCTTACAAAAATAGTGAAAATTATCTTAAATGTGCTAGGAAAATATTTTTGGCAAAATTATTTGTTCCATTCATTAAAAGAAGTGTTTCTCAACATTTTTAGGCAATTTTTGGAAATTTGAATTTTTGACCAAAATTCGACAGGCGCGGACCTTACAAAAATAGTGAAAATTTTGTACTATCTTTAAATGTGCTAGGAAAATAATTTTTGGCAAAATTATTTGTTCCATTCATTAAAAGAAGTGTTTCTCCACAATTTTAGGCAATTTTTGGAAATTTGAATTTTTGACAGAAATTCGACAGGCGCGGACCTTACAAAAATAGTGAAAATTTTGTACTATTTTAAAACGTGCTTGGAAAATATTTTTTGGCAAAATTATTTGTTCCATTCATTAAAAGAAGTGTTTCTCCACAATTGTAGGCAATTTTTGGAAATTTGAATTTTTGACGGAAATTCGACAGGCGCGGACCTTACAAAAATAGTGAAAATTTTGTACTATCTTAAAATGTGCTAGGAAAATATTTTTTGGCAAAATTATTTGTTCCATTCATTAAAAAAAGTGTTTCTCCACAATTGTAGGCAATTTTTGGAAATTTGAATTTTTGATAGAAATTCGACAGGCGCGGACCTTACAAAAAAGGTGAAAATTTTGTACTATCTTAAATTGTGCTAAGAAAATATTTTGGGGCATAATAATTTGTTCCATTCATCAAAAGAAGTGTTTCTCCACAATTTTAGGCAATTTTTGGAAATTTGAATTTTTGATGGAAATTCGCCAGGCGCGGACCTTACAAAAATAGTGCAAATTTTGTACCACCTTAAAATTTGCTAGGAAAATAATTTTGGCAAAATTATTTGTTCCATTCATTAAAAGAAGTGTTTCTCCACAATTTTAGGCATTTTTTGGAAAATTGAATTTTTGACAGGAATTTGACAGGCGCGGACCTTACAAAAATAGTGAAAATTTTGTACTATCTTAAAATGTGCGAGTAAAATATTTTTTGGCAAAATTATTTGTTCCATTCATTAAAAGAAGTGTTTCTCCACAATTGTAGGCAATTTTTGGAAATTTGAATTTTTGACGGAAATTCGACAGGCGCGGACCTTACAAAAATAGTGAAAATATTGTACTGTCTTAAATTGTGCTAAGAAAATATTTTGGGCATAATAATTTGTTCCATTCATCAAAGAAGTGTTTCTCCACAATTTTAGGCAATTTTTGGAAATTTGAATTTTTGACCGAAATTCGACAGGCGCGGACCTTACAAAAATAGTGAAAATTTTGTACTATCTTAAAATGTGCTAGGAAAATATTTTTTGGCAAAATTATTTGTTCCATTCATTAAAAGAAGTGTTTCTCCACAATTTGAGGCAATTTTTGGAAAATTGAATTTTTGACCGAAATTCGACAGGCGCGGACCTTACAAAAATAGTGAAAATTTTGTACTATCTTAAAATGTGCTAGGAAAATATTTTTTGGCAAAATTATTTGTTCCATTCATTAAAAGAAGTGTTTCTCCACAATTTGAGGCAATTTTTGGAAATTTGAATTTTTGACCGAAATTTGACAGGCGCGAACCTTACAAAAGTAGTGAAAATTTTGTACTATCTTAAAATGTGCTAAGTAAATTTTTTTTGCACAAAATTACTTGTTCCATTCATTAAAAGAAGTGTTTCTCCACAATTTTAGGCATTTTTTGGAAAATTGAATTTATGACAGGAATTTGACAGGCGCGGACCTTACAAAAATAGTGAAAATTTTGTACTATCTTAAAATGTGCTAGGAAAAAATTTTTTGGCAAAATTATTTGTTCCATTCATCAAAAGAAGTGTTATTCCACAATTGTAGGCAATTTTTGGAAATTTGAATTTTTGACCGAAATTCGACAGGCGCGGACCTTACAAAAATAGTGAAAATTTTGTACTATCTTTAAATGTGCTAGGAAAATAATTTTTGGCAAAATTATTTGTTCCATTCATTAAAAGAAGTGTTTCTCCACAATTTTAGGCAATTTTTGGAAATTTGAATTTTTGACGGAAATTCGACAGGCGCGGACCTTACAAAAATAGTGAAAATTTTGTACTATTTTAAAATGTGCTTGGAAAATATTTTTTGGCAAAATTATTTGTTCCATTCATTAAAAGAAGTGTTTCTCCACAATTGTAGGCAATTTTTGGAAATTTGAATTTTTTACGGAAATTCGACAGGCGCGGACCTTACAAAAATAGTGAAAATTTTGTACTATCTTAAAATGTGCTAGGAAAATATTTTTTGGCAAAATTATTTGTTCCATTCATTAAAAGAAGTGTTTCTCCACAATTGTAGGCAATTTTTGGAAATTTGAATTTTTGATGGAAATTCGACAGGCGCGGACCTTACAAAAATAGTGAAAATTTTGTACTATCTTAAATTGTGCTAAGAAAATATTTTGGGGCATAATAATTTGTTCCATTCATCAAAAGAAGTGTTTCTCCACAATTTTAGGCAATTTTTGGAAATTTGAATTTTTGATGGAATTTTGACAGGCGCGGACCTTACAAGTAGTGAAAATTTTGTACTATCTTAAGATGTGCTAGGAAAATATTTTTTGGCAAAATTATTTGTTCCATTCATCAAAAGAAGTGTTTCTCCACAATTGTAGGCAATTTTTGGAAAATTGAATTTTTGATGGAAATTCGACAGGCGCGGACCTTACAAAAATAGTGAAAATTTTGTGCTATCTTTAAATGTGCTAGGAAAATATTTTTTGGCAAAATTATTTGTTCCATTCATTAAAAGAAGTGTTTCTCCACAATTTGAGGCAATTTTTGGAAATTTGAATTTTTGATGGAAATTCGACAGGTGCGGACCTTACAAAAATAGTGAAAATTTTGTACCATCTTAAAATTTGCTAGGAAAATAATTTTGGCAAAATTATTTGTTCCATTCATTAAAAGAAGTGTTTCTCCACAATTTTAGGCATTTTTTTGGAAAATTGAATTTTTGACGGGAATTAGATAGGCGCGGACCTTACAAAAATAGTGAAAATTATCTTTAATGTGCTAGGAAAATATTTTTGGCAAAATTATTTGTTCCATTCATTAAAAGAAGTGTTTCTCCACAATTTTAGGCAATTATTGGAAAATTGAATTTTTGATGGAAATTCGACAGGCGCGGACCTTACAAAAATAGTGCAAATTTTGTACCACCTTAAAATTTGCTAGGAAAATAATTTTGGCAAAATTATTTGTTCCATTCATTAAAAGAAGTGTTTCTCCACAATTTTAGGCATTTTTTGGAAAATTGAATTTTTGACAGGAATTTGACAGGCGCGTACCTTACAAAAATAGTGAAAATTTTGTACTATCTTAAAATGTGCGAGTAAAATATTTTTTGGCAAAATTATTTGTTCCATTCATTAAAAGAAGTGTTTCTCCACAATTTGAGGCAATTTTTGGAAATTTGAATTTTTGACGGAAATTTGACAGGCGCGGACCTTACAACATAAGTGAAAATTTTGTACTATCTTAAAATGTGCTAGAAAATATTTTTTAACTAAATTATTTGTTCCATTCATTAAAAGAAGTGTTTCTCCACAATTTTAGGCAATTATTGGAAAATTGAATTTTTGATGGAAATTCGACAGGTGTGGACCTTACAAAAATAGTGAAAATTTTGTACCATCTTAAAATTTGCTAGGAAAATAATTTTGGCAAAATTATTTGTTCCATTCATTAAAAGAAGTGTTTCTCCACAATTTTAGGCAATTTTTGGAAATTTGAACTTTTGACAGAAATTCGACAGGCGCGTACCTTACAAAAATAGTGAAAATTTTGTACTATCTTAAAATGTGCAAGGAAATATTTTTTGGCTAAATTATTTGTTCCATTCTTTAAAAGAAGTGTTTCTCCACAATTTTAGGCAATTTTTGGAAATTTGAATTTTTGACGGAAATAGACAGGCGCGGACCATACAAAAATAGTGAAAATTTTGTACTATTTTAAAATGTGCTTGGAAAATATTTTTTGGCAAAATTATTTGTTCCATTCATTAAAAGAAGTGTTTCTCCACAATTTGAGGCAATTTTTGGAAATTTGAATTTTTGACGGAAATTCGACAGGCGCGGACCTTACAAAAATAGTGAAAATTTTGTACTATCTTAAAATGTGCTAGGAAAATATTTTTTGGCAAAATTATTTGTTCCATTCATTAAAAGAAGTGTTTCTCCACAATTGTAGGCAATTTTTGGAAATTTGAATTTTTGACGGAAATTCGACAGGCGCGGACCTTACAAAAATAGTGAAAATTTTGTACTATCTTTAAATGTGCTAGGAAAATATTTTTTGGCAAAATTATTTGTTCCATTCATTTAAAGAAGTGTTTCTTCACAATTGTAGGCAATTTTTGGAAATTTGAATTTTTGATGGAAATTCGACAGGCGCGGACCTTACAAAAATAGTGAAAATTTTGTACTGTCTTAAATTGTGCTAAGAAAATATTTTGGGGCATAATAATTTGTTCCATTCATCAAAGAAGTGTTTCTCCACAATTTTAGGCAATTTTTGGAAATTTGAATTTTTGATGGAAATTCGACAGGCGCGGACCTTACAAAAATAGTGAAAATTTTGTACTATCTTAAGATGTGCTAGGAAAATATTTTTTGGCAAAATTATTTGTTCCATTCATCAAAAGAAGTGTTATTCCACAATTGTAGGCAATTTTTGGAAATTTGAATTTTTGATGGAAATTCGACAGGCGCGACCCTTACAAAAATAGTGAAATTTTGTACCATCTTAAAATTTGCTAGGAAAATAATTTTGGCAAAATTATTTGTTCCATTCATTAAAAGAAGTGTTTCTCCACAATTTTAGGCATTTTTTTGGAAAATTGAATTTTTGACGGGAATTAGATAGGCGCGGACCTTACAAAAATAGTGAAAATTATCTTTAATGTGCTAGGAAAATATTTTTGGCAAAATTATTTGTTCCATTCATTAAAAGAAGTGTTTCTCCACAATTTTAGGCAATTATTGGAAAATTGAATTTTTGATGGAAATTCGACAGGCGCGGACCTTACAAAAATAGTGCAAATTTTGTACCACCTTAAAATTTGCTAGGAAAATAATTTTGGCAAAATTATTTGTTCCATTCATTAAAAGAAGTGTTTCTCCACAATTTTAGGCAATTTTTTGAAATTTGAATTTTTGATGGAAATTCGACAGGCGCGGACCTTACAAAAATAGTGAAAATTTTGTACTATCTTAAAATGTGCTAGGAAAATATTTTTTGGCAAAATTATTTGTTCCATTCATTAAAAGAAGTGTTTCTCCACAATTGTAGGCAATTTTTGGAAAATTGAATTTTTGATGGAAATTCGACAGGCGCGGACCTTACAAAAAAAGTGAAAATTTTGTACTATCTTAAAATGTGCTAGGAAAATATTTTTTGGCAAAATTATTTGTTCCATTCATTTAAAGAAGTGTTTCTTCACAATTTGAGGCAATTTTTGGAAATTTGAATTTTTGACGGAAATTCGACAGGCGCGACCCTTACAAAATTAGTGAAAATTTTGTATTATCTTAAAATGTGCTAGGAAAATATTTTTTGGCAAAATTATTTGTTCCATTCATTAAAAGAAGTGTTTCTCCAAAATTTGAGGCAATTTTTGGAAATTTGAATTTTTGACCGAAATTTGACAGGCGCGGACCTTACAAAAGTAGTGAAAATTTTGTACTATCTTAAAATGTGCTAAGTAAATATTTTTGCACAAACTTATTTGTTCCATTCATCAAAAGAAGTGTTTCTCCACAATTTTAGGCAATTTTTGGAAAATTGAATTTTTGATGGGAATTAGATAGGCGTGACCCTTACAAAAATAGTGAAAATTATCTTAAATGTGCTAGGAAAATATTTTTGGCAAAATTATTTGTTCCATTCATTAAAAGAAGTGTTTCTCAACATTTTTAGGCAATTTTTGGAAATTTGAATTTTTGACCGAAATTCGACAGGCGCGGACCTTACAAAAATAGTGAAAATTTTGTACTATCTTTAAATGTGCTAGGAAAATAATTTTTGGCAAAATTATTTGTTCCATTCATTAAAAGAAGTGTTTCTCCACAATTTTAGGCAATTTTTGGAAATTTGAATTTTTGACAGAAATTCGACAGGCGCGGACCTTACAAAAATAGTGAAAATTTTGTACTATCTTAAAATGTGCAAGGAAATATTTTTTGGCTAAATTATTTGTTCCATTCATTAAAAGAAGTGTTTCTCCACAATTGTAGGCAATTTTTGGAAATTTGAATTTTTGACGGAAATTCGACAGGCGCGGACCTTACAAAAATAGTGAAAATTTTGTACTATCTTAAAATGTGCTAGGAAAATATTTTTTGGCAAAATTATTTGTTCCATTCATTAAAAAAAGTGTTTCTCCACAATTGTAGGCAATTTTTGGAAATTTGAATTTTTGATGGAAATTCGACAGGCGCGGACCTTACAAAAAAAGTGAAAATTTTGTACTATCTTAAAATGTGCTAGGAAAATATTTTTTGGCAAAATTATTTGTTCCATTCATTAAAAGAAGTGTTTCTCCACAATATGAGGCAATTTTTGGAAATTTGAATTTTTGACGGAAATTCGACAGGCGCGGACCTGACAAAATTAGTGAAAATTTTGTATTGTCTTAAAATGTGCTAGGAAAATATTTTTTGACAAAATTATTTGTTCCATTCATTAAAAAAAGTGTTTCTCCAAAATTTGAGGCAATTTTTGGAAATTTGAATTTTTGACCGAAATTTGACAGGCGCGGACCTTACAAAAGTAGTGAAAATTTTGTACTATCTTAAAATGTGCTAAGTAAATATTTTTGCACAAACTTATTTGTTCCATTCATCAAAAGAAGTGTTTCTCCACAATTTTAGGCAATTTTTGGAAAATTGAATTTTTGATGGGAATTAGATAGGCGCGACCCTTACAAAAATAGTGAAAATTATCTTAAATGTGCTAGGAAAATATTTTTGGCAAAATTATTTGTTCCATTCATTAAAAGAAGTGTTTCTCAACATTTTTAGGCAATTTTTGGAAATTTGAATTTTTGACCAAAATTCGACAGGCGCGGACCTTACAAAAATAGTGAAAATTTTGTACTATCTTTAAATGTGCTAGGAAAATAATTTTTGGCAAAATTATTTGTTCCATTCATTAAAAGAAGTGTTTCTCCACAATTTTAGGCAATTTTTGGAAATTTGAATTTTTGACAGAAATTCGACAGGAGCGGACCTTACAAAAATAGTGAAAATTTTGTACTATTTTAAAATGTGCTTGGAAAATATTTTTTGGCAAAATTATTTGTTCCATTCATTAAAAGAAGTGTTTCTCCACAATTGTAGGCAATTATTTGAAAATTGAATTTTTGATGGAAATTCGACAGGCGCGGACCTTACAAAAATAGTGAAAATTTTGTACTATCTTAAAATGTGCTAGGAAAATATTTTTTGGCAAAATTATTTGTTCCATTCATTAAAAAAAGTGTTTCTCCACAATTGTAGGCAATTTTTGGAAATTTGAATTTTTGATAGAAATTCGACAGGCGCGGACCTTACAAAAAAGGTGAAAATTTTGTACTATCTTAAATTGTGCTAAGAAAATATTTTGGGGCATAATAATTTGTTCCATTCATCAAAGAAGTGTTTCTCCACAATTTTAGGCAATTTTTGGAAATTTGAATTTTTGACCGAAATTCGACAGGCGCGGACCTTACAAAAATAGTGAAAATTTTGTACTATCTTAAAATGTGCTAGGAAAATATTTTTTGGCAAAATTATTTGTTCCATTCATTAAAAGAAGTGTTTCTCCACAATTTGAGGCAATTTTTGGAAAATTGAATTTTTGACCGAAATTCGACAGGCGCGGACCTTACAAAAATAGTGAAAATTTTGTACTATCTTAAAATGTGCTAGGAAAATATTTTTTGGCAAAATTATTTGTTCCATTCATTAAAAGAAGTGTTTCTCCACAATTTGAGGCAATTTTTGGAAATTTGAATTTTTGACCGAAATTTGACAGGCGCGAACCTTACAAAAGTAGTGAAAATTTTGTACTATCTTAAAATGTGCTAAGTAAATATTTTTGCACAAAATTACTTGTTCCATTCATTAAAAGAAGTGTTTCTCCACAATTTTAGGCATTTTTTGGAAAATTGAATTTATGACAGGAATTTGACAGGCGCGCCCCTTACAAAAATAGTGAAAATTTTGTACTATCTTAAAATGTGCTAGGAAAAAATTTTTTGGCAAAATTATTTGTTCCATTCATTAAAAGAAGTGTTATTCCACAATTGTAGGCAATTTTTGGAAATTTGAATTTTTGACCGAAATTCGACAGGCGCGGACCTTACAAAAATAGTGAAAATTTTGTACTATCTTTAAATGTGCTAGGAAAATAATTTTTGGCAAAATTATTTGTTCCATTCATTAAAAGAAGTGTTTCTCCACAATTTTAGGCAATTTTTGGAAATTTGAATTTTTGACGGAAATTCGACAGGCGCGGACCTTACAAAAATAGTGAAAATTTTGTACTATTTTAAAATGTGCTTGGAAAATATTTTTTGGCAAAATTATTTGTTCCATTCATTAAAAGAAGTGTTTCTCCACAATTGTAGGCAATTTTTGGAAATTTGAATTTTTTACGGAAATTCGACAGGCGCGGACCTTACAAAAATAGTGAAAATTTTGTACTATCTTAAAATGTGCTAGGAAAATATTTTTTGGCAAAATTATTTGTTCCATTCATCAAAGAAGTGTTTCTCCACAATTTTAGGCAATTTTTGGAAATTTGAATTTTTGACCGAAATTCGACAGGCGCGGACCTTACAAAAATAGTGAAAATTTTGTACTATCTTAAAATGTGCTAGGAAAATATTTTTTGGCAAAATTATTTGTTCCATTCATTAAAAGAAGTGTTTCTCCACAATTTGAGGCAATTTTTGGAAAATTGAATTTTTGACCGAAATTCGACAGGCGCGGACCTTACAAAAATAGTGAAAATTTTGTACTATCTTAAAATGTGCTAGGAAAATATTTTTTGGCAAAATTATTTGTTCCATTCATTAAAAGAAGTGTTTCTCCACAATTTGAGGCAATTTTTGGAAATTTGAATTTTTGACCGAAATTTGACAGGCGCGAACCTTACAAAAGTAGTGAAAATTTTGTACTATCTTAAAATGTGCTAAGTAAATATTTTTGCACAAAATTACTTGTTCCATTCATTAAAAGAAGTGTTTCTCCACAATTTTAGGCATTTTTTGGAAAATTGAATTTATGACAGGAATTTGACAGGCGCGCCCCTTACAAAAATAGTGAAAATTTTGTACTATCTTAAAATGTGCTAGGAAAAAATTTTTTGGCAAAATTATTTGTTCCATTCATTAAAAGAAGTGTTATTCCACAATTGTAGGCAATTTTTGGAAATTTGAATTTTTGACCGAAATTCGACAGGCGCGGACCTTACAAAAATAGTGAAAATTTTGTACTATCTTAAAATGTGCTAGGAAAATATTTTTTGGCAAAATTATTTGTTCCATTCATTAAAAGAAGTGTTTCTCCACAATTTTAGGCAATTTTTGGAAATTTGAATTTTTGACGGAAATTCGACAGGCGCGGACCTTACAAAAATAGTGAAAATTTTGTACTATTTTAAAATGTGCTTGGAAAATATTTTTTGGCAAAATTATTTGTTCCATTCATTAAAAGAAGTGTTTCTCCACAATTGTAGGCAATTTTTGGAAATTTGAATTTTTTACGGAAATTCGACAGGCGCGGACCTTACAAAAATAGTGAAAATTTTGTACTATCTTAAAATGTGCTAGGAAAATATTTTTTGGCAAAATTATTTGTTACATTCATTAAAAGAAGTGTTTCTCCACAATTGTAGGCAATTTTTGGAAATTTGAATTTTTGATGGAAATTCGACAGGCGCGGACCTTACAAAAATAGTGAAAATTTTGTACTATCTTAAATTGTGCTAAGAAAATATTTTGGGGCATAATAATTTGTTCCATTCATCAAAAGAAGTGTTTCTCCACAATTTTAGGCAATTTTTGGAAATTTGAATTTTTGATGGAATTTTGACAGGCGCGGACCTTACAAGTAGTGAAAATTTTGTACTATCTTAAGATGTGCTAGGAAAATATTTTTTGGCAAAATTATTTGTTCCATTCATCAAAAGAAGTGTTTCTCCACAATTGTAGGCAATTTTTGGAAAATTGAATTTTTGATGGAAATTCGACAGGCGCGGACCTTACAAAAATAGTGAAAATTTTGTGCTATCTTTAAATGTGCTAGGAAAATATTTTTTGGCAAAATTATTTGTTCCATTCATTAAAAGAAGTGTTTCTCCACAATTTGAGGCAATTTTTGGAAATTTGAATTTTTGATGGAAATTCGACAGGTGCGGACCTTACAAAAATAGTGAAAATTTTGTACCATCTTAAAATTTGCTAGGAAAATAATTTTGGCAAAATTATTTGTTCCATTCATTAAAAGAAGTGTTTCTCCACAATTTTAGGCATTTTTTTGGAAAATTGAATTTTTGACGGGAATTAGATAGGCGCGGACCTTACAAAAATAGTGAAAATTATCTTTAATGTGCTAGGAAAATATTTTTGGCAAAATTATTTGTTCCATTCATTAAAAGAAGTGTTTCTCCACAATTTTAGGCAATTATTGGAAAATTGAATTTTTGATGGAAATTCGACAGGCGCGGACCTTACAAAAATAGTGCAAATTTTGTACCACCTTAAAATTTGCTAGGAAAATAATTTTGGCAAAATTATTTGTTCCATTCATTAAAAGAAGTGTTTCTCCACAATTTTAGGCATTTTTTGGAAAATTGAATTTTTGACAGGAATTTGACAGGCGCGGACCTTACAAAAATAGTGAAAATTTTGTACTATCTTAAAATGTGCGAGTAAAATATTTTTTGGCAAAATTATTTGTTCCATTCATTAAAAGAAGTGTTTCTCCACAATTTGAGGCAATTTTTGGAAATTTGAATTTTTGACGGAAATTTGACAGGCGCGGACCTTACAACATTAGTGAAAATTTTGTACTATCTTAAAATGTGCTAGAAAATATTTTTTAACTAAATTATTTGTTCCATTCATTAAAAGAAGTGTTTCTCCACAATTTTAGGCAATTATTGGAAAATTGAATTTTTGATGGAAATTCGACAGGTGTGGACCTTACAAAAATAGTGAAAATTTTGTACCATCTTAAAATTTGCTAGGAAAATAATTTTGGCTAAATTATTTGTTCCATTCATTAAAAGAAGTGTTTCTCCACAATTGTAGGCAATTTTTGGAAATTTGAATTTTTGACGGAAATTCGACAGGCGCGGACCTTACAAAAATAGTGAAAATTTTGTACTATCTTAAAATGTGCTAGGAAAATATTTTTTGGCAAAATTATTTGTTCCATTCATTAAAAAAAGTGTTTCTCCACAATTGTAGGCAATTTTTGGAAATTTGAATTTTTGATGGAAATTCGACAGGCGCGGACCTTACAAAAAAAGTGAAAATTTTGTAGTATCTTAAAATGTGCTAGGAAAATATTTTTTGGCAAAATTATTTGTTCCATTCATTAAAAGAAGTGTTTCTCCACAATATGAGGCAATTTTTGGAAATTTGAATTTTTGACGGAAATTCGACAGGCGCGGACCTTACAAAATTAGTGAAAATTTTGTATTGTCTTAAAATGTGCTAGGAAAATATTTTTTGGCAAAATTATTTGTTCCATTCATTAAAAGAAGTGTTTCTCCAAAATTTGAGGCAATTTTTGGAAATTTGAATTTTTGACGGAAATTTGACAGGCGCGGACCTTACAAAAGTAGTGAAAAATTTGTACTATCTTAAAATGTGCTAAGTAAATATTTTTGCACAAACTTATTTGTTCCATTCATCAAAAGAAGTGTTTCTCCACAATTTTAGGCAATTTTTGGAAAATTGAATTTTTGATGGGAATTAGATAGGCGCGACCCTTACAAAAATAGTGAAAATTATCTTAAATGTGCTAGGAAAATATTTTTGGCAAAATTATTTGTTCCATTCATTAAAAGAAGTGTTTCTCAACATTTTTAGGCAATTTTTGGAAATTTGAATTTTTGACCAAAATTCGACAGGCGCGGACCTTACAAAAATAGTGAAAATTTTGTACTATCTTTAAATGTGCTAGGAAAATAATTTTTGGCAAAATTATTTGTTCCATTCATTAAAAGAAGTGTTTCTCCACAATTTTAGGCAATTTTTGGAAATTTGAATTTTTGACAGAAATTCGACAGGAGCGGACCTTACAAAAATAGTGAAAATTTTGTACTATTTTAAAATGTGCTTGGAAAATATTTTTTGGCAAAATTATTTGTTCCATTCATTAAAAGAAGTGTTTCTCCACAATTGTAGGCAATTATTTGAAAATTGAATTTTTGATGGAAATTCGACAGGCGCGGACCTTACAAAAATAGTGAAAATTTTGTACTATCTTAAAATGTGCTAGGAAAATATTTTTTGGCAAAATTATTTGTTCCATTCATTAAAAAAAGTGTTTCTCCACAATTGTAGGCAATTTTTGGAAATTTGAATTTTTGATAGAAATTCGACAGGCGCGGACCTTACAAAAAAGGTGAAAATTTTGTACTATCTTAAATTGTGCTAAGAAAATATTTTGGGGCATAATAATTTGTTCCATTCATCAAAGAAGTGTTTCTCCACAATTTTAGGCAATTTTTGGAAATTTGAATTTTTGACCGAAATTCGACAGGAGCGGACCTTACAAAAATAGTGAAAATTTTGTACTATTTTTAAATGTGCTTGGAAAATATTTTTTGGCAAAATTATTTGTTCCATTCATTAAAAGAAGTGTTTCTCCACAATTTGAGGCAATTTTTGGAAAATTGAATTTTTGACCGAAATTCGACAGGCGCGGACCTTACAAAAATAGTGAAAATTTTGTACTATCTTAAAATGTGCTAGGAAAATATTTTTTGGCAAAATTATTTGTTCCATTCATTAAAAGAAGTGTTTCTCCACAATTTGAGGCAATTTTTGGAAATTTGAATTTTTGACCGAAATTTGACAGGCGCGAACCTTACAAAAGTAGTGAAAATTTTGTACTATCTTAAAATGTGCTAAGTAAATATTTTTGCACAAAATTACTTGTTCCATTCATTAAAAGAAGTGTTTCTCCACAATTTTAGGCATTTTTTGGAAAATTGAATTTATGACAGGAATTTGACAGGCGCGGACCTTACAAAAATAGTGAAAATTTTGTACTATCTTAAAATGTGCTAGGAAAAAATTTTTTGGCAAAATTATTTGTTCCATTCATCAAAAGAAGTGTTATTCCACAATTGTAGGCAATTTTTGGAAATTTGAATTTTTGACGGAAATTCGACAGGCGCGGACCTTACAAAAATAGTGAAAATTTTGTACTATCTTTAAATGTGCTAGGAAAATAATTTTTGGCAAAATTATTTGTTCCATTCATTAAAAGAAGTGTTTCTCCACAATTTTAGGCAATTTTTGGAAATTTGAATTTTTGAGGGAAATTCGACAGGCGCGGACCTTACAAAAATAGTGAAAATTTTGTACTATTTTAAAATGTGCTTGGAAAATATTTTTTGGCAAAATTATTTGTTCCATTCATTAAAAGAAGTGTTTCTCCACAATTGTAGGCAATTTTTGGAAATTTGAATTTTTTACGGAAATTCGACAGGCGCGGACCTTACAAAAATAGTGAAAATTTTGTACTATCTTAAAATGTGCTAGGAAAATATTTTTTGGCAAAATTATTTGTTCCATTCATTAAAAGAAGTGTTTCTCCACAATTGTAGGCAATTTTTGGAAATTTGAATGTTTGATGGAAATTCGACAGGCGCGGACCTTACAAAAATAGTGAAAATTTTGTACTATCTTAAATTGTGCTAAGAAAATATTTTGGAGCATAATAATTTGTTCCATTCATCAAAAGAAGTGTTTCTCCACAATTTTAGGCAATTTTTGGAAATTTGAATTTTTGATGGAATTTTGACAGGCGCGGACCTTACAAGTAGTGAAAATTTTGTACTATCTTAAGATGTGCTAGGAAAATATTTTTTGGCAAAATTATTTGTTCCATTCATCAAAAGAAGAGTTTCTCCACAATTGTAGGCAATTTTTGGAAAATTGAATTTTTGATGGAAATTCGACAGGCGCGGACCTTACAAAAATAGTGAAAATTTTGTGCTATCTTTAAATGTGCTAGGAAAATATTTTTTGGCAAAATTATTTGTTCCATTCATTAAAAGAAGTGTTTCTCCACAATTTGAGGCAATTTTTGGAAATTTGAATTTTTGATGGAAATTCGACAGGTGCGGACCTTACAAAAATAGTGAAAATTTTGTACCATCTTAAAATTTGCTAGGAAAATAATTTTGGCAAAATTATTTGTTCCATTCATTAAAAGAAGTGTTTCTCCACAATTTTAGGCATTTTTTTGGAAAATTGAATTTTTGACGGGAATTAGATAGGCGCGGACCTTACAAAAATAGTGAAAATTATCTTTAATGTGCTAGGAAAATATTTTTGGCAAAATTATTTGTTCCATTCATTAAAAGAAGTGTTTCTCCACAATTTGAGGCAATTTTTGGAAATTTGAATTTTTGACCGAAATTTGACAGGCGCGAACCTTACAAAAGTAGTGAAAATTTTGTACTATCTTAAAATGTGCTAAGTAAATATTTTTGCACAAAATTACTTGTTCCATTCATTAAAAGAAGTGTTTCTCCACAATTTTAGGCAATTTTTGGAAATTTGAATTTTTGATGGAAATTCGACAGGCGCGGACCTTACAAAAATAGTGAAAATTTTGTACTATCTTAAAATGTGCTAGGAAAATATTTTTTGGCAAAATTATTTGTTCCATTCATTAAAAGAAGTGTTTCTCCACAATTGTAGGCAATTTTTGGAAAATTGAATTTTTGATGGAAATTCGACAGGCGCGGACCTTACAAAAAAAGTGAAAATTTTGTACTATCTTAAAATGTGCTAGGAAAATATTTTTTGGCAAAATTATTTGTTCCATTCATTTAAAGAAGTGTTTCTTCACAATTTGAGGCAATTTTTGGAAATTTGAATTTTTGACGGAAATTCGACAGCCGCGACCCTTACAAAATTAGTGAAAATTTTGTATTATCTTAAAATGTGCTAGGAAAATATTTTTTGGCAAAATTATTTGTTCCATTCATTAAAAGAAGTGTTTCTCCAAAATTTGAGGCTATTTTTGGAAATTTGAATTTTTGACCGAAATTTGACAGGCGCGCCTTACAATGTTACAAAAGTAGTGAAAATTTTGTACTATCTTAAAATGTGCTAAGTAAATATTTTTGCACAAACTTATTTGTTCCATTCATCAAAAGAAGTGTTTCTCCACAATTTTAGGCAATTTTTGGAAAATTGAATTTTTGATGGGAATTAGATAGGCGTGACCCTTACAAAAATAGTGAAAATTATCTTAAATGTGCTAGGAAAGTATTTTTGGCAAAATTATTTGTTCCATTCATTAAAAGAAGTGTTTCTCAACATTTTTAGGCAATTTTTGGAAATTTGAATTTTTGACAGAAATTCGACAGGCGCGGACCTTACAAAAATAGTGAAAATTTTGTACTATCTTTAAATGTGCTAGGAAAATAATTTTTGGCAAAATTATTTGTTCCATTCATTAAAAGAAGTGTTTCTCCACAATTTTAGGCAATTTTTGGAAATTTGAATTTTTGACAGAAATTCGACAGGCGCGGACCTTACAAAAATAGTGAAAATTTTGTACTATCTTAAAATGTGCAAGGAAATATTTTTTGGCTAAATTATTTGTTCCATTCATTAAAAGAAGTGTTTCTCCACAATTGTAGGCAATTTTTGGAAATTTGAATTTTTGACGGAAATTCGACAGGCGCGGACCTTACAAAAATAGTGAAAATTTTGTACTATCTTAAAATGTGCTAGGAAAATATTTTTTGGCAAAATTATTTGTTCCATTCATTAAAAAAAGTGTTTCTCCACAATTGTAGGCAATTTTTGGAAATTTGAATTTTTGATGGAAATTCGACAGGCGCGGACCTTACAAAAAAAGTGAAAATTTTGTACTATCTTAAAATGTGCTAGGAAAATATTTTTTGGCAAAATTATTTGTTCCATTCATTAAAAGAAGTGTTTCTCCACAATATGAGGCAATTTTTGGAAATTTGAATTTTTGACGGAAATTCGACAGGCGCGGACCTTACAAAATTAGTGAAAATTTTGTATTGTCTTAAAATGTGCTAGGAAAATATTTTTTGGCAAAATTATTTGTTCCATTCATTAAAAGAAGTGTTTCTCCAAAATTTGAGGCAATTTTTGGAAATTTGAATTTTTGACCGAAATTTGACAGGCGCGGACCTTACAAAAGTAGTGAAAATTTTGTACTATCTTAAAATGTGCTAAGTAAATATTTTTGCACAAACTTATTTGTTCCATTCATCAAAAGAAGTGTTTCTCCACAATTTTAGGCAATTTTTGGAAAATTGAATTTTTGATGGGAATTAGATAGGCGCGACCCTTACAAAAATAGTGAAAATTATCTTAAATGTGCTAGGAAAATATTTTTGGCAAAATTATTTGTTCCATTCATTAAAAGAAGTGTTTCTCAACATTTTTAGGCAATTTTTGGAAATTTGAATTTTTGACCAAAATTCGACAGGCGCGGACCTTACAAAAATAGTGAAAATTTTGTACTATCTTTAAATGTGCTAGGAAAATAATTTTTGGCAAAATTATTTGTTCCATTCATTAAAAGAAGTGTTTCTCCACAATTTTAGGCAATTTTTGGAAATTTGAATTTTTGACAGAAATTCGACAGGAGCGGACCTTACAAAAATAGTGAAAATTTTGTACTATTTTAAAATGTGCTTGGAAAATATTTTTTGGCAAAATTATTTGTTCCATTCATTAAAAGAAGTGTTTCTCCACAATTGTAGGCAATTATTTGAAAATTGAATTTTTGATGGAAATTCGACAGGCGCGGACCTTACAAAAATAGTGAAAATTTTGTACTATCTTAAAATGTGCTAGGAAAATATTTTTTGGCAAAATTATTTGTTCCATTCATTAAAAAAAGTGTTTCTCCACAATTGTAGGCAATTTTTGGAAATTTGAATTTTTGAAAGAAATTCGACAGGCGCGGACCTTACAAAAAAGGTGAAAATTTTGTACTATCTTAAATTGTGCTAAGAAAATATTTTGGGGCATAATAATTTGTTCCATTCATCAAAGAAGTGTTTCTCCACAATTTTAGGCAATTTTTGGAAATTTGAATTTTTGACCGAAATTCGACAGGCGCGGACCTTACAAAAATAGTGAAAATTTTGTACTATCTTAAAATGTGCTAGGAAAATATTTTTTGGCAAAATTATTTGTTCCATTCATTAAAAGAAGTGTTTCTCCACAATTTGAGGCAATTTTTGGAAAATTGAATTTTTGACCGAAATTCGACAGGCGCGGACCTTACAAAAATAGTGAAAATTTTGTACTATCTTAAAATGTGCTAGGAAAATATTTTTTGGCAAAATTATTTGTTCCATTCATTAAAAGAAGTGCTTCTCCACAATTTGAGGCAATTTTTGGAAATTTGAATTTTTGACCGAAATTTGACAGGCGCGAACCTTACAAAAGTAGTGAAAATTTTGTACTATCTTAAAATGTGCTAAGTAAATATTTTTGCACAAAATTACTTGTTCCATTCATTAAAAGAAGTGTTTCTCCACAATTTTAGGCATTTTTTGGAAAATTGAATTTATGACAGGAATTTGACAGGCGCGGACCTTACAAAAATAGTGAAAATTTTGGACTATCTTAAAATGTGCTAGGAAAAAATTTTTTGGCAAAATTATTTGTTCCATTCATTAAAAGAAGTGTTATTCCACAATTGTAGGCAATTTTTGGAAATTTGAATTTTTGACCGAAATTCGACAGGCGCGGACCTTACAAAAATAGTGAAAATTTTGTACTATCTTTAAATGTGCTAGGAAAATAATTTTTGGCAAAATTATTTGTTCCATTCATTAAAAGAAGTGTTTCTCCACAATTTTAGGCAATTTTTGGAAATTTGAATTTTTGACGGAAATTCGACAGGCGCGGACCTTACAAAAATAGTGAAAATTTTGTACTATTTTAAAATGTGCTTGGAAAATATTTTTTGGCAAAATTATTTGTTCCATTCATTAAAAGAAGTGTTTCTCCACAATTTTAGGCAATTTTTGGAAATTTGAATTTTTGATGGAAATTCGACAGGCGCGGACCTTACAAAAATAGTGAAAATTTTGTACTATCTTAAAATGTGCTAGGAAAATATTTTTTGGCAAAATTATTTGTTCCATTCATTAAAAGAAGTGTTTCTCCACAATTGTAGGCAATTTTTGGAAAATTGAATTTTTGATGGAAATTCGACAGGCGCGGACCTTACAAAAAAAGTGAAAATTTTGTACTATCTTAAAATGTGCTAGGAAAATATTTTTTGGCAAAATTATTTGTTCCATTCATTTAAAGAAGTGTTTCTTCACAATTTGAGGCAATTTTTGGAAATTTGAATTTTTGACGGAAATTCGACAGGCGCGACCCTTACAAAATTAGTGAAAATTTTGTATTATCTTAAAATGTGCTAGGAAAATATTTTTTGGCAAAATTATTTGTTCCATTCATTAAAAGAAGTGTTTCTCCAAAATTTGAGGCTATTTTTGGAAATTTGAATTTTTGACCGAAATTTGACAGGCGCGCCTTACAATGTTACAAAAGTAGTGAAAATTTTGTACTATCTTAAAATGTGCTAAGTAAATATTTTTGCACAAACTTATTTGTTCCATTCATCAAAAGAAGTGTTTCTCCACAATTTTAGGCAATTTTTGGAAAATTGAATTTTTGATGGGAATTAGATAGGCGTGACCCTTACAAAAATAGTGAAAATTATCTTAAATGTGCTAGGAAAGTATTTTTGGCAAAATTATTTGTTCCATTCATTAAAAGAAGTGTTTCTCAACATTTTTAGGCAATTTTTGGAAATTTGAATTTTTGACCGAAATTCGACAGGCGCGGACCTTACAAAAATAGTGAAAATTTTGTACTATCTTTAAATGTGCTAGGAAAATAATTTTTGGCAAAATTATTTGTTCCATTCATTAAAAGAAGTGTTTCTCCACAATTTTAGGCAATTTTTGGAAATTTGAATTTTTGACAGAAATTCGACAGGCGCGGACCTTACAAAAATAGTGAAAATTTTGTACTATCTTAAAATGTGCAAGGAAATATTTTTTGGCTAAATTATTTGTTCCATTCATTAAAAGAAGTGTTTCTCCACAATTGTAGGCAATTTTTGGAAATTTGAATTTTTGACGGAAATTCGACAGGCGCGGACCTTACAAAAATAGTGAAAATTTTGTACTATCTTAAAATGTGCTAGGAAAATATTTTTTGGCAAAATTATTTGTTCCATTCATTAAAAAAAGTGTTTCTCCACAATTGTAGGCAATTTTTGGAAATTTGAATTTTTGATGGAAATTCGACAGGCGCGGACCTTACAAAAAAAGTGAAAATTTTGTACTATCTTAAAATGTGCTAGGAAAATATTTTTTGGCAAAATTATTTGTTCCATTCATTAAAAGAAGTGTTTCTCCACAATATGAGGCAATTTTTGGAAATTTGAATTTTTGACGGAAATTCGACAGGCGAGGACCTTACAAAATTAGTGAAAATTTTGTATTGTCTTAAAATGTGCTAGGAAAATATTTTTTGGCAAAATTATTTGTTCCATTCATTAAAAGAAGTGTTTCTCCAAAATTTGAGGCAATTTTTGGAAATTTGAATTTTTGACCGAAATTTGACAGGCGCGGACCTTACAAAAGTAGTGAAAATTTTGTACTATCTTAAAATGTGCTAAGTAAATATTTTTGCACAAACTTATTTGTTCCATTCATCAAAAGAAGTGTTTCTCCACAATTTTAGGCAATTTTTGGAAAATTGAATTTTTGATGGGAATTAGATAGGCGCGACCCTTACAAAAATAGTGAAAATTATCTTAAATGTGCTAGGAAAATATTTTTGGCAAAATTATTTGTTCCATTCATTAAAAGAAGTGTTTCTCAACATTTTTAGGCAATTTTTGGAAATTTGAATTTTTGACCAAAATTCGACAGGCGCAGACCTTACAAAAATAGTGAAAATTTTGTACTATCTTTAAATGTGCTAGGAAAATAATTTTTGGCAAAATTATTTGTTCCATTCATTAAAAGAAGTGTTTCTCCACAATTTTAGGCAATTTTTGGAAATTTGAATTTTTGACAGAAATTCGACAGGAGCGGACCTTACAAAAATAGTGAAAATTTTGTACTATTTTAAAATGTGCTTGGAAAATATTTTTTGGCAAAATTATTTGTTCCATTCATTAAAAGAAGTGTTTCTCCACAATTGTAGGCAATTATTTGAAAATTGAATTTTTGATGGAAATTCGACAGGCGCGGACCTTACAAAAATAGTGAAAATTTTGTACTATCTTAAAATGTGCTAGGAAAATATTTTTTGGCAAAATTATTTGTTCCATTCATTAAAAAAAGTGTTTCTCCACAATTGTAGGCAATTTTTGGAAATTTGAATTTTTGAAAGAAATTCGACAGGCGCGGACCTTACAAAAAAGGTGAAAATTTTGTACTATCTTAAATTGTGCTAAGAAAATATTTTGGGGCATAATAATTTGTTCCATTCATCAAAGAAGTGTTTCTCCACAATTTTAGGCAATTTTTGGAAATTTGAATTTTTGACCGAAATTCGACAGGCGCGGACCTTACAAAAATAGTGAAAATTTTGTACTATCTTAAAATGTGCTAGGAAAATATTTTTTGGCAAAATTATTTGTTCCATTCATTAAAAGAAGTGTTTCTCCACAATTTGAGGCAATTTTTGGAAAATTGAATTTTTGACCGAAATTCGACAGGCGCGGACCTTACAAAAATAGTGAAAATTTTGTACTATCTTAAAATGTGCTAGGAAAATATTTTTTGGCAAAATTATTTGTTCCATTCATTAAAAGAAGTGCTTCTCCACAATTTGAGGCAATTTTTGGAAATTTGAATTTTTGACCGAAATTTGACAGGCGCGAACCTTACAAAAGTAGTGAAAATTTTGTACTATCTTAAAATGTGCTAAGTAAATATTTTTGCACAAAATTACTTGTTCCATTCATTAAAAGAAGTGTTTCTCCACAATTTTAGGCATTTTTTGGAAAATTGAATTTATGACAGGAATTTGACAGGCGCGGACCTTACAAAAATAGTGAAAATTTTGGACTATCTTAAAATGTGCTAGGAAAAAATTTTTTGGCAAAATTATTTGTTCCATTCATTAAAAGAAGTGTTATTCCACAATTGTAGGCAATTTTTGGAAATTTGAATTTTTGACCGAAATTCGACAGGCGCGGACCTTACAAAAATAGTGAAAATTTTGTACTATCTTTAAATGTGCTAGGAAAATAATTTTTGGCAAAATTATTTGTTCCATTCATTAAAAGAAGTGTTTCTCCACAATTTTAGGCAATTTTTGGAAATTTGAATTTTTGACGGAAATTCGACAGGCGCGGACCTTACAAAAATAGTGAAAATTTTGTACTATTTTAAAATGTGCTTGGAAAATATTTTTTGGCAAAATTATTTGTTCCATTCATTAAAAGAAGTGTTTCTCCACAATTGTAGGCAATTTTTGGAAATTTGAATTTTTTACGGAAATTCGACAGGCGCGGACCTTACAAAAATAGTGAAAATTTTGTACTATCTTAAAATGTGCTAGGAAAATATTTTTTGGCAAAATTATTTGTTCCATTCATTAAAAGAAGTGTTTCTCCACAATTGTAGGCAATTTTTGGAAATTTGAATTTTTGATGGAAATTCGACAGGCGCGGACCTTACAAAAATAATGAAAGTTTTGTACTATCTTAAATTGTGCTAAGAAAATATTTTGGGGCATAATAATTTGTTCCATTCATCAAAAGAAGTGTTTCTCCACAATTTTAGGCAATTTTTGGAAATTTGAATTTTTGATGGAATTTTGACAGGCGCGGACCTTACAAGTAGTGAAAATTTTGTACTATCTTAAGATGTGCTAGGAAAATATTTTTTGGCAAAATTATTTGTTCCATTCATCAAAAGAAGTGTTTCTCCACAATTGTAGGCAATTTTTGGAAAATTGAATTTTTGATGGAAATTCGACAGGCGCGGACCTTACAAAAATAGTGAAAATTTTGTGCTATCTTTAAATGTGCTAGGAAAATATTTTTTGGCAAAATTATTTGTTCCATTCATTAAAAGAAGTGTTTCTCCACAATTTTAGGCAATTTTTGGAAATTTGAATTTTTGATGGAAATTCGACAGGTGCGGACCTTACAAAAATAGTGAAAATTTTGTACCATCTTAAAATTTGCTAGGAAAATAATTTTGGCAAAATTATTTGTTCCATTCATTAAAAGAAGTGTTTCTCCACAATTTTAGGCATTTTTTTGGAAAATTGAATTTTTGACGGGAATTAGATAGGCGCGGACCTTACAAAAATAGTGAAAATTATCTTTAATGTGCTAGGAAAATATTTTTGGCAAAATTATTTGTTCCATTCATTAAAAGAAGTGTTTCTCCACAATTTTAGGCAATTATTGGAAAATTGAATTTTTGATGGAAATTCGACAGGCGCGGACCTTACAAAAATAGTGCAAATTTTGTACCACCTTAAAATTTGCTAGGAAAATAATTTTGGCAAAATTATTTGTTCCATTCATTAAAAGAAGTGTTTCTCCACAATTTTAGGCATTTTTTGGAAAATTGAATTTTTGACAGGAATTTGACAGGCGCGGACCTTACAAAAATAGTGAAAATTTTGTACTATCTTAAAATGTGCGAGTAAAATATTTTTTGGCAAAATTATTTGTTCCATTCATTAAAAGAAGTGTTTCTCCACAATTTGAGGCAATTTTTGGAAATTTGAATTTTTGACGGAAATTTGACAGGCGCGGACCTTACAACATTAGTGAAAATTTTGTACTATCTTAAAATGTGCTAGAAAATATTTTTTAACTAAATTATTTGTTCCATTCATTAAAAGAAGTGTTTCTCCACAATTTTAGGCAATTATTGGAAAATTGAATTTTTGATGGAAATTCGACAGGTGTGGACCTTACAAAAATAGTGAAAATTTTGTACCATCTTAAAATTTGCTAGGAAAATAATTTTGGCTAAATTATTTGTTCCATTCATTAAAAGAAGTGTTTCTCCACAATTGTAGGCAATTTTTGGAAATTTGAATTTTTGACAGAAATTCGACAGGCGCGGACCTTACAAAAATAGTGAAAATTTTGTACTATCTTAAAATGTGCTAGGAAAATATTTTTTGGCAAAATTATTTGTTCCATTCATTAAAAAAAGTGTTTCTCCACAATTGTAGGCAATTTTTGGAAATTTGAATTTTTGATGGAAATTCGACAGGCGCGGACCTTACAAAAAAAGTGAAAATTTTGTAGTATCTTAAAATGTGCTAGGAAAATATTTTTTGGCAAAATTATTTGTTCCATTCATTAAAAGAAGTGTTTCTCCACAATATGAGGCAATTTTTGGAAATTTGAATTTTTGACGGAAATTCGACAGGCGCAGCCCTTACAAAATTAGTGAAAATTTTGTATTGTCTTAAAATGTGCTAGGAAAATATTTTTTGGCAAAATTATTTGTTCCATTCATTAAAAGAAGTGTTTCTCCAAAATTTGAGGCAATTTTTGGAAATTTGAATTTTTGACCGAAATTTGACAGGCGCGGACCTTACAAAAGTAGTGAAAATTTTGTACTATCTTAAAATGTGCTAAGTAAATATTTTTGCACAAACTTATTTGTTCCATTCATCAAAAGAAGTGTTTCTCCACAATTTTAGGCAATTTTTGGAAAATTGAATTTTTGATGGGAATTAGATAGGCGCGACCCTTACAAAAATAGTGAAAATTATCTTAAATGTGCTAGGAAAATATTTTTGGCAAAATTATTTGTTCCATTCATTAAAAGAAGTGTTTCTCAACATTTTTAGGCAATTTTTGGAAATTTGAATTTTTGACCAAAATTCGACAGGCGCGGACCTTACAAAAATAGTGAAAATTTTGTACTATCTTTAAATGTGCTAGGAAAATAATTTTTGGCAAAATTATTTGTTCCATTCATTAAAAGAAGTGTTTCTCCACAATTTTAGGCAATTTTTGGAAATTTGAATTTTTGACAGAAATTCGACAGGAGCGGACCTTACAAAAATAGTGAAAATTTTGTACTATTTTAAAATGTGCTTGGAAAATATTTTTTGGCAAAATTATTTGTTCCATTCATTAAAAGAAGTGTTTCTCCACAATTGTAGGCAATTATTTGAAAATTGAATTTTTGATGGGAATTCGACAGGCGCGGACCTTACAAAAATAGTGAAAATTTTGTACTATCTTAAAATGTGCTAGGAAAATATTTTTTGGCAAAATTATTTGTTCCATTCATTAAAAAAAGTGTTTCTCCACAATTGTAGGCAATTTTTGGAAATTTGAATTTTTGATAGAAATTCGACAGGCGCGGACCTTACAAAAAAGGTGAAAATTTTGTACTATCTTAAATTGTGCTAAGAAAATATTTTGGGGCATAATAATTTGTTCCATTCATCAAAGAAGTGTTTCTCCACAATTTTAGGCAATTTTTGGAAATTTGAATTTTTGACCGAAATTCGACAGGCGCGGACCTTACAAAAATAGTGAAAATTTTGTACTATCTTAAAATGTGCTAGGAAAATATTTTTTGGCAAAATTATTTGTTCCATTCATTAAAAGAAGTGTTTCTCCACAATTTGAGGCAATTTTTGGAAAATTGAATTTTTGACCGAAATTCGACAGCCGCGACCCTTACAAAAATAGTGAAAATTTTGTACTATCTTAAAATGTGCTAGGAAAATATTTTTTGGCAAAATTATTTGTTCCATTCATTAAAAGAAGTGTTTCTCCACAATTTGAGGCAATTTTTGGAAATTTGAATTTTTGACCGAAATTTGACAGGCGCGAACCTTACAAAAGTAGTGAAAATTTTGTACTATCTTAAAATGTGCTAAGTAAATATTTTTGCACAAAATTACTTGTTCCATTCATTAAAAGAAGTGTTTCTCCACAATTTTAGGCATTTTTTGGAAAATTGAATTTATGACAGGAATTTGACAGGCGCGGACCTTACAAAAATAGTGAAAATTTTGTACTATCTTAAAATGTGCTAGGAAAAAATTTTTTGGCAAAATTATTTGTTCCATTCATCAAAAGAAGTGTTATTCCACAATTGTAGGCAATTTTTGGAAATTTGAATTTTTGACCGAAATTCGACAGGTGCGGACCTTACAAAAATAGTGAAAATTTTGTACTATCTTTAAATGTGCTAGGAAAATAATTTTTGGCAAAATTATTTGTTCCATTCATTAAAAGAAGTGTTTCTCCACAATTTTAGGCAATTTTTGGAAATTTGAATTTTTGACGGAAATTCGACAGGCGCGGACCTTACAAAAATAGTGAAAATTTTGTACTATTTTAAAATGTGCTTGGAAAATATTTTTTGGCAAAATTATTTGTTCCATTCATTAAAAGAAGTGTTTCTCCACAATTGTAGGCAATTTTTGGAAATTTGAATTTTTGACGGAAATTCGACAGGCGCGGACCTAACAAAAATAGTGAAAATTTTGTACTATCTTAAAATGTGCTAGGAAAATATTTTTTGGCAAAATTATTTGTTCCATTCATTAAAAGAAGTGTTTCTCCACAATTGTAGGCAATTTTTGGAAATTTGAATTTTTGATGGAAATTCGACAGGCGCGGACCTTACAAAAATAGTGAAAATTTTGTACTATCTTAAATTGTGCTAAGAAAATATTTTGGGGCATAATAATTTGTTCCATTCATCAAAAGAAGTGTTTCTCCACAATTTTAGGCAATTTTTGGAAATTTGAATTTTTGATGGAATTTTGACAGGCGCGGACCTTACAAGTAGTGAAAATTTTGTACTATCTTAAGATGTGCTAGGAAAATATTTTTTGGCAAAATTATTTGTTCCATTCATCAAAAGAAGTGTTTCTCCACAATTGTAGGCAATTTTTGGAAAATTGAATTTTTGATGGAAATTCGACAGGCGCGGACCTTACAAAAATAGTGAAAATTTTGTGCTATCTTTAAATGTGCTAGGAAAATATTTTTTGGCAAAATTATTTGTTCCATTCATTAAAAGAAGTGTTTCTCCACAATTTGAGGCAATTTTTGGAAATTTGAATTTTTGACGGGAATTAGATAGGCGCGGACCTTACAAAAATAGTGAAAATTATCTTTAATGTGCTAGGAAAATATTTTTGGCAAAATTATTTGTTCCATTCATTAAAAGAAGTGTTTCTCCACAATTTTAGGCAATTATTGGAAAATTGAATTTTTGATGGAAATTCGACAGGCGCGGACCTTACAAAAATAGTGCAAATTTTGTACCACCTTAAAATTTGCTAGGAAAATAATTTTGGCAAAATTATTTGTTCCATTCATTAAAAGAAGTGTTTCTCCACAATTTTAGGCAATTTTTGGAAATTTGAATTTTTGATGGAAATTCGACAAGCGCGGACCTTACAAAAATAGTGAAAATTTTGTACTATCTTAAAATGTGCTAGGAAAATATTTTTTGGCAAAATTATTTGTTCCATTCATTAAAAGAAGTGTTTCTCCACAATTGTAGGCAATTTTTGGAAAATTGAATTTTTGATGGAAATTCGACAGGCGCGGACCTTACAAAAAAAGTGAAAATTTTGTACTATCTTAAAATGTGCTAGGAAAATATTTTTTGGCAAAATTATTTGTTCCATTCATTTAAAGAAGTGTTTCTTCACAATTTGAGGCAATTTTTGGAAATTTGAATTTTTGACGGAAATTCGACAGGCGCGACCCTTACAAAATTAGTGAAAATTTTGTATTATCTTAAAATGTGCTAGGAAAATATTTTTTGGCAAAATTATTTGTTCCATTCATTAAAAGAAGTGTTTCTCCAAAATTTGAGGCAATTTTTGGAAATTTGAATTTTTGACCGAAATTTGACAGGCACGGACCTTACAAAAGTAGTGAAAATTTTGTACTATCTTAAAATGTGCTAAGTAAATATTTTTGCACAAACTTATTTGTTCCATTCATCAAAAGAAGTGTTTCTCCACAATTTGAGGCAATTTTTGGAAAATTGAATTTTTGATGGGAATTAGATAGGCGTGACCCTTACAAAAATAGTGAAAATTATCTTAAATGTGCTAGGAAAATATTTTTGGCAAAATTATTTGTTCCATTCATTAAAAGAAGTGTTTCTCAACATTTTTAGGCAATTTTTGGAAATTTGAATTTTTGACCGAAATTCGACAGGCGCGTCCTTACAAAAATAGTGAAAATTTTGTACTATCTTTAAATGTGCTAGGAAAATAATTTTTGGCAAAATTATTTGTTCCATTCATTAAAAGAAGTGTTTCTCCACAATTTTAGGCAATTTTTGGAAATTTGAATTTTTGACAGAAATTCGACAGGCGCGGACCTTACAAAAATAGTGAAAATTTTGTACTATCTTAAAATGTGCAAGGAAATATTTTTTGGCTAAATTATTTGTTCCATTCATTAAAAGAAGTGTTTCTCCACAATTGTAGGCAATTTTTGGAAATTTGAATTTTTGACGGAAATTCGACAGGCGCGGACCTTACAAAAATAGTGAAAATTTTGTACTATCTTAAAATGTGCTAGGAAAATATTTTTTGGCAAAATTATTTGTTCCATTCATTAAAAAAAGTGTTTCTCCACAATTGTAGGCAATTTTTGGAAATTTGAATTTTTGATGGAAATTCGACAGGCGCGGACCTTACAAAAAAAGTGAAAATTTTGTACTATCTTAAAATGTGCTAGGAAAATATTTTTTGGCAAAATTATTTGTTCCATTCATTAAAAGAAGTGTTTCTCCACAATATGAGGCAATTTTTGGAAATTTGAATTTTTGACGGAAATTCGACAGGCGCGGACCTTAAAAAATTAGTGAAAAATTTTGTATTGTCTTAAAATGTGCTAGGAAAATATTTTTTGGCAAAATTATTTGTTCCATTCATTAAAAGAAGTGTTTCTCCAAAATTTGAGGCAATTTTTGGAAATTTGAATTTTTGACCGAAATTTGACAGGCGCGGACCTTACAAAAGTAGTGAAAATTTTGTACTATCTTAAAATGTGCTAAGTAAATATTTTTGCACAAACTTATTTGTTCCATTCATCAAAAGAAGTGTTTCTCCACAATTTTAGGCAATTTTTGGAAAATTGAATTTTTGATGGGAATTAGATAGGCGCGACCCTTACAAAAATAGTGAAAATTATCTTAAATGTGCTAGGAAAATATTTTTGGCAAAATTATTTGTTCCATTCATTAAAAGAAGTGTTTCTCAACATTTTTAGGCAATTTTTGGAAATTTGAATTTTTGACCAAAATTCGACAGGCGCGGACCTTACAAAAATAGTGAAAATTTTGTACTATCTTTAAATGTGCTAGGAAAATAATTTTTGGCAAAATTATTTGTTCCATTCATTAAAAGAAGTGTTTCTCCACAATTTTAGGCAATTTTTGGAAATTTTGAATTTTTGACAGAAATTCGACAGGAGCGGACCTTACAAAAATAGTGAAAATTTTGTACTATTTTAAAATGTGCTTGGAAAATATTTTTTGGCAAAATTATTTGTTCCATTCATTAAAAGAAGTGTTTCTCCACAATTGTAGGCAATTATTTGAAAATTGAATTTTTGATGGAAATTCGACAGGCGCGGACCTTACAAAAATAGTGAAAATTTTGTACTATCTTAAAATGTGCTAGGAAAATATTTTTTGGCAAAATTATTTGTTCCATTCATTAAAAAAAGTGTTTCTCCACAATTGTAGGCAATTTTTGGAAATTTGAATTTTTGATAGAAATTCGACAGGCGCGGACCTTACAAAAAAGGTGAAAATTTTGTACTATCTTAAATTGTGCTAAGAAAATATTTTGGGGCATAATAATTTGTTCCATTCATCAAAAGAAGTGTTTCTCCACAATTTTAGGCAATTTTTGGAAATTTGAATTTTTGATGGAAATTCGCCAGGCGCGGACCTTACAAAAATAGTGCAAATTTTGTACCACCTTAAAATTTGCTAGGAAAATAATTTTGGCAAAATTATTTGTTCCATTCATTAAAAGAAGTGTTTCTCCACAATTTTAGGCATTTTTTGGAAAATTGAATTTTTGACAGGAATTTGACAGGCGCGGACCTTACAAAAATAGTGAAAATTTTGTACTATCTTAAAATGTGCGAGTAAAATATTTTTTGGCAAAATTATTTGTTCCATTCATTAAAAGAAGTGTTTCTCCACAATTGTAGGCAATTTTTGGAAATTTGAATTTTTGACGGAAATTCGACAGGCGCGGACCTTACAAAAATAGTGAAAATTTTGTACTGTCTTAAATTGTGCTAAGAAAATATTTTGGGGCATAATAATTTGTTCCATTCATCAAAGAAGTGTTTCTCCACAATTTTAGGCAATTTTTGGAAATTTGAATTTTTGACAGGAATTTGACAGGCGCAGACCTTACAAAAATAGTGAAAATTTTGTACTATCTTAAAATGTGCTAAGTAAATATTTTTGCACAAAATTACTTGTTCCATTCATTAAAAGAAGTGTTTCTCCACAATTTTAGGCATTTTTTGGAAAATTGAATTTATGACAGGAATTTGACAGGCGCAGACCTTACAAAAATAGTGAAAATTTTGTACTATCTTAAAATGTGCGAGTAAAATATTTTTTGGCAAAATTATTTGTTCTATTCATTAAAAGAAGTGTTTCTCCACAATTTGAGGCAATTTTTGGAAATTTGAATTTTTGACGGAAATTTGACAGGCGCGGACCTTACAAAATTAGTGAAAATTTTGTACTATCTTAAAATGTGCTAGAAAATATTTTTTGGCTAAATTATTTGTTCCATTCATTAAAAGAAGTGTTTCTCCACAATTTTAGGCAATTATTGGAAAATTGAATTTTTAATGGAAATTCGACAGGTGCGGACCTTACAAAAATAGTGAAAATTTTGTACCATCTTAAAATTTGCTAGGAAAATAATTTTGGCAAAATTATTTGTTCCATTCATTAAAAGAAGTGTTTCTCCACAATTTTAGGCAATTTTTGGAAATTTGAATTTTTGACCGAAATTCGACAGGCGCGGACCTTACAAAAATAGTGAAAATTTTGTACTATCTTTAAATGTGCTAGGAAAATAATTTTTGGTAAAATTATTTGTTCCATTCATTAAAAGAAGTGTTTCTCCACAATTTTAGACATTTTTGGAAATTTGAATTTTTGATAGAAATTCGACAGGCGCGGACCTTACAAAAATAGTGAAAATTTTGTACTATTTTTAAATGTGCTTGGAAAATATTTTTTGGCAAAATTATTTGTTCCATTCATTAAAAGAAGTGTTTCTCCACAATTGTAGGCAATTTTTGGAAATTTGAATTTTTTACGGAAATTCGACAGGCGCGGACCTTACAAAAATAGTGAAAATTTTGTACTATCTTAAAATGTGCTAGGAAAATATTTTTTGGCAAAATTATTTGTTCCATTCATTAAAAGAAGTGTTTCTCCACAATTGTAGGCAATTTTTGGAAATTTGAATTTTTGATGGGAAATTCGACAGGTGCGGACCTTACAAAAATAGTGAAAATTTTGTACTATCTTAAATTGTGCTAAGAAAATATTTTGGGGCATAATAATTTGTTCCATTCATCAAAAGAAGTGTTTCTCCACAATTTTAGGCAATTTTTGGAAATTTGAATTTTTGATGGAATTTTGACAGGCGCGGACCTTACAAGTAGTGAAAATTTTGTACTATCTTAAGATGTGCTAGGAAAATATTTTTTGGCAAAATTATTTGTTCCATTCATCAAAAGAAGTGTTTCTCCACAATTGTAGGCAATTTTTGGAAAATTGAATTTTTGATGGAAATTCGACAGGCGCGGACCTTACAAAAATAGTGAAAATTTTGTGCTATCTTTAAATGTGCTAGGAAAATATTTTTTGGCAAAATTATTTGTTCCATTCATTAAAAGAAGTGTTTCTCCACAATTTGAGGCAATTTTTGGAAATTTGAATTTTTGATGGAAATTCGACGGGTGCGGACCTTACAAAAATAGTGAAAATTTTGTACCATCTTAAAATTTGCTAGGAAAATAATTTTGGCAAAATTATTTGTTCCATTCATTAAAAGAAGTGTTTCTCCACAATTTTAGGCATTTTTTTGGAAAATTGAATTTTTGACGGGAATTAGATAGGCGCGGACCTTACAAAAATAGTGAAAATTATCTTTAATGTGCTAGGAAAATATTTTTGGCAAAATTATTTGTTCCATTCATTAAAAGAAGTGTTTCTCCACAATTTTAGGCAATTATTGGAAAATTGAATTTTTGATGGAAATTCGACAGGGGCGGACCTTACAAAAATAGTGCAAATTTTGTACCACCTTAAAATTTGCTAGGAAAATAATTTTGGCAAAATTATTTGTTCCATTCATTAAAAGAAGTGTTTCTCCACAATTTTAGGCATTTTTTGGAAAATTGAATTTTTGACAGGAATTTGACAGGCGCGGACCTTACAAAAATAGTGAAAATTTTGTACTATCTTAAAATGTGCGAGTAAAATATTTTTTGGCAAAATTATTTGTTCCATTCATTAAAAGAAGTGTTTCTCCACAATTTGAGGCAATTTTTGGAAATTTGAATTTTTGACGGAAATTTGACAGGCGCGGACCTTACAACATTAGTGAAAATTTTGTACTATCTTAAAATGTGCTAGAAAATATTTTTTAACTAAATTATTTGTTCCATTCATTAAAAGAAGTGTTTCTCCACAATTTTAGGCAATTATTGGAAAATTGAATTTTTGATGGAAATTCGACAAATGTGGACCTTACAAAAATAGTAAAAATTTGGTACCATCTTAAAATTTGCTAGGAAAATAATTTTGGCAAAATTATTTGTTCCATTCATTAAAAGAAGTGTTTCTCCACAATTTTAGGCAATTTTTGGAAATTTGAACTTTTGACAGAAATTCGACAGGCGCGGACCTTACAAAAATAGTGAAAATTTTGTACTATCTTAAAATGTGCAAGGAAATATTTTTTGGCTAAATTATTTGTTCCATTCTTTAAAAGAAGTGTTTCTCCACAATTTTAGGCAATTTTTGGAAATTTGAATTTTTGACGGAAATAGACAGGCGCGGACCATACAAAAATAGTGAAAATTTTGTACTATTTTAAAATGTGCTTGGAAAATATTTTTTGGCAAAATTATTTGTTCCATTCATTAAAAGAAGTGTTTCTCCACAATTTGAGGCAATTTTTGGAAATTTGAATTTTTGACGGAAATTCGACAGGCGCGGACCTTACAAAAATAGTGAAAATTTTGTACTATCTTAAAATGTGCTAGGAAAATATTTTTTGGCAAAATTATTTGTTCCATTCATTAAAAGAAGTGTTTCTCCACAATTGTAGGCAATTTTTGGAAATTTGAATTTTTGACGGAAATTCGACAGGCGCGGACCTTACAAAAATAGTGAAAATTTTGTACTATCTTTAAATGTGCTAGGAAAATATTTTTTGGCAAAATTATTTGTTCCATTCATTTAAAGAAGTGTTTCTTCACAATTGTAGGCAATTTTTGGAAATTTGAATTTTTGATGGAAATTCGACAGGCGCGGACCTTACAAAAATAGTGAAAATTTTGTACTGTCTTAAATTGTGCTAAGAAAATATTTTGGGGCATAAAAATTTGTTCCATTCATCAAAGAAGTGTTTCTCCACAATTTTAGGCAATTTTTGGAAATTTGAATTTTTGATGGAAATTCGACAGGCGCGGACCTTACAAAAATAGTGAAAATTTTGTACTATCTTAAGATGTGCTAGGAAAAAATTTTTTGGCAAAATTATTTGTTCCATTCATCAAAAGAAGTGTTATTCCACAATTGTAGGCAATTTTTGGAAAATTGAATTGTTGATGGAAATTCGACAGGCGCGGACCTTACAAAAATAGTGAAATTTTGTACCATCTTAAAATTTGCTAGGAAAATAATTTTGGCAAAATTATTTGTTCCATTCATTAAAAGAAGTGTTTCTCCACAATTTTAGGCATTTTTTTGGAAAATTGAATTTTTGACGGGAATTAGATAGGCGCAGACCTTACAAAAATAGTGAAAATTATCTTTAATGTGCTAGGAAAATATTTTTGGCAAAATTATTTGTTCCATTCATTAAAAGAAGTGTTTCTCCACAATTTTAGGCAATTATTGGAAAATTGAATTTTTGATGGAAATTCGACAGGCGCGGACCTTACAAAAATAGTGCAAATTTTGTACCACCTTAAAATTTGCTAGGAAAATAATTTTGGCAAAATTATTTGTTCCATTCATTAAAAGAAGTGTTTCTCCACAATTTTAGGCAATTTTTGGAAATTTGAATTTTTGATGGAAATTCGACAGGCGCGGACCTTACAAAAATAGTGAAAATTTTGTACTATCTTAAAATGTGCTAGGAAAATATTTTTTGGCAAAATTATTTGTTCCATTCATTAAAAGAAGTGTTTCTCCACAATTGTAGGCAATTTTTGGAAAATTGAATTTTTGATGGAAATTCGACAGGCGCGACCCTTACAAAAAAAGTGAAAATTTTGTACTATCTTTAAATGTGCTAGGAACATATTTTCTGGCAAAATTATTTGTTCCATTCATTAAAAGAAGTGTTTCTCCACAATTTGAGGCAATTTTTGGAAATTTGAATTTTTGATGGAAATTCGACAGGCGCGGACCTTACAAAAGTAGTGAAAATTTTGTACTATCTTAAAATGTGCTAAGTAAATATTTTTGCACAAACTTATTTGTTCCATTCATCAAAAGAAGTGTTTCTCCACAATTTTAGGCAATTTTTGGAAAATTGAATTTTTGATGGGAATTAGATAGGCGTGACCCTTACAAAAATAGTGAAAATTATCTTAAATGTGCTAGGAAAATATTTTTGGCAAAATTATTTGTTCCATTCATTAAAAGAAGTGTTTCTCAACATTTTTAGGCAATTTTTGGAAATTTGAATTTTTGACCGAAATTCGACAGGCGCAGACCTTACAAAAATAGTGAAAATTTTGTACTATCTTTAAATGTGCTAGGAAAATAATTTTTGGCAAAATTATTTGTTCCATTCATTAAAAGAAGTGTTTCTCCACAATTTTAGGCAATTTTTGGAAATTTGAATTTTGACAGAAATTCGACAGGCGCGGACCTTACAAAAATAGTGAAAATTTTGTACTATCTTAAAATGTGCAAGGAAATATTTTTTGGCTAAATTATTTGTTCCATTTATTAAAAGAAGTGTTTCTCCACAATTGTAGGCAATTTTTGGAAATTCGAATTTTTGACCAAAATTCGACAGGCGCGGACCTTACAAAAATAGTGAAAATTTTGTACTATCTTAAAATGTGCTAGGAAAATATTTTTTGGCAAAATTATTTGTTCCATTCATTAAAAAAAGTGTTTCTCCACAATTGTAGGCAATTTTTGGAAATTTGAATTTTTGATGGAAATTCGACAGGCGCGGACCTTACAAAAAAAGTGAAAATTTTGTACTATCTTAAAATGTGCTAGGAAAATATTTTTTGGCAAAATTATTTGTTCCATTCATTAAAAGAAGTGTTTCTCCACAATTTGAGGCAATTTTTGGAAATTTGAATTTTTGACGGAAATTCGACAGGCGCGGACCTTACAAAATTAGTGAAAATTTTGTATTGTCTTAAAATGTGCTAGGAAAATATTTTTTGGCAAAATTATTTGTTCCATTCATTAAAACAAGTGTTTCTCCAAAATTTGAGGCAATTTTTGGTAATTTGAATTTTTGACCGAAATTTGACAGGCACGGACCTTACAAAAGTAGTGAAAATTTTGTACTATCATAAAATGTGCTAAGTAAATATTTTTGCACAAACTTATTTGTTCCATTCATCAAAAGAAGTGTTTCTCCACAATTTTAGGCAATTTTTGGAAAATTGAATTTTTGATGGGAATTAGATAGGCGCGACCCTTACAAAAATAGTGAAAATTATCTTAAATGTGCTAGGAAAATATTTTTGGCAAAATTATTTGTTTCATTCATTAAAAGAAGTGTTTCTCAACATTTTTAGGCAATTTTTGGAAATTTGAATTTTTGACCAAAATTCGACAGGCGCGGACCTTACAAAAATAGTGAAAATTTTGTACTATCTTTAAATGTGCTAGGAAAATAATTTTTGGCAAAATTATTTGTTCCATTCATTAAAAGAAGTGTTTCTCCACAATTTTAGGCAATTTTTGGAAATTTGAATTTTTGACAGATATTCGACAGGCGCGGACCTTACAAAAATAGTGAAAATTTTGTACTATTTTAAAATGTGCTTGGAAAATATTTTTTGGCAAAATTATTTGTTCCATTCATTAAAAGAAGTGTTTCTCCACAATTGTAGGCAATTTTTGGAAATTTGAATTTTTGACGGAAATTCGACAGGCGCGGACCTTACAAAAATATTGAAAATTTTGTACTATCTTAAAATGTGCTAGGAAAATATTTTTTGGCAAAATTATTTGTTCCATTCATTAAAAAAAGTGTTTCTCCACAATTGTAGGCAATTTTTGGAAATTTGAATTTTTGATGGAAATTCGACAGGCGCGGACCTTACAAAAAAGGTGAAAATTTTGTACTATCTTAAATTGTGCTAAGAAAATATTTTGGGGCATAATAATTTGTTCCATTCATCAAAAGAAGTGTTTCTCCACAATTTTAGGCAATTTTTGGAAATTTGAATTTTTGATGGAAATTCGCCAGGCGCGGACCTTACAAAAATAGTGCAAATTTTGTACCACCTTAAAATTTGCTAGGAAAATAATTTTGGCAAAATTATTTGTTCTATTCATTAAAAGAAGTGTTTCTCCACAATTTTAGGCATTTTTTGGAAAATTGAATTTTTGACAGGAATTTGACAGGCGCGGACCTTACAAAAATAGTGAAAATTTTGTACTATCTTAAAATGTGCGAGTAAAATATTTTTTGGCAAAATTATTTGTTCCATTCATTAAAAGAAGTGTTTCTCCACAATTTGAGGCAATTTTTGGAAATTTGAATTTTTGACGGAAATTTGACAGGCGCGGACCTTACAACATTAGTGAAAATTTTGTACTATCTTAAAATGTGCTAGAAAATATTTTTTAACTAAATTATTTGTTCCATTCATTAAAAGAAGTGTTTCTCCACAATTTTAGGCAATTATTGGAAAATTGAATTTTTGATGGAAATTCGACAGGTGTGGACCTTACAAAAATAGTGAAAATTTTGTACCATCTTAAAATTTGCTAGGAAAATAATTTTGGCAAAATTATTTGTTCCATTCATTAAAAGAAGTGTTTCTCCACAATTTTAGGCAATTTTTGGAAATTTGAACTTTTGACGGAAATTCGACAGGCGCGGACCTTACAAAAATAGTGAAAATTTTGTACTATCTTAAAATGTGCAAGGAAATAATTTTTGGCTAAATTATTTGTTCCATTCATTAAAAGAAGTGTTTCTCCACAATTTTAGGCAATTTTTGGAAATTTGAATTTTTGACGGAAATAGACAGGCGCGGACCATACAAAAATAGTGAAAATTTTGTACTATTTTAAAATGTGCTTGGAAAATATTTTTTGGCAAAATTATTTGTTCCATTCATTAAAAGAAGTGTTTCTCCACAATTTGAGGCAATTTTTGGAAATTTGAATTTTTGACGGAAATTCGACAGGCGCGGACCTTACAAAAATAGTGAAAATTTTGTACTATCTTAAAATGTGCTAGGAAAATATTTTTTGGCAAAATTATTTGTTCCATTCATTAAAAGAAGTGTTTCTCCACAATTGTAGGCAATTTTTGGAAATTTGAATTTTTGACGGAAATTCGACAGGCGAGGACCTTACAAAAATAGTGAAAATTTTGTACTATCTTTAAATGTGCTAGGAAAATATTTTTTGGCAAAATTATTTGTTCCATTCATTTAAAGAAGTGTTTCTTCACAATTGTAGGCAATTTTTGGAAATTTGAATTTTTGATGGAAATTCGACAGGCGCGGACCTTACAAAAATAGTGAAAATTTTGTACTGTCTTAAATTGTGCTAAGAAAATATTTTGGGGCATAATAATTTGTTCCATTCATCAAAGAAGTGTTTCTCCACAATTTTAGGCAATTTTTGGAAATTTGAATTTTTGATGGAAATTCGACAGGCGCGGACCTTACTAAATTAGTGAAAATTTTGTACTATCTTAAGATGTGCTAGGAAAAAAATTTTTGGCAAAATTATTTGTTCCATTCATCAAAAGAAGTGTTATTCCACAATTGTAGGCAATTTTTGGAAAATTGAATTTTTGATGGAAATTCGACAGGTGCGGACCTTACAAAAATAGTGAAATTTTGTACCATCTTAAAATTTGCTAGGAAAATAATTTTGGCAAAATTATTTGTTCCATTCATTAAAAGAAGTGTTTCTCCACAATTTTAGGCATTTTTTTGGAAATTTGAATTTTTGACGGGAATTAGATAGGCGCGGACCTTACAAAATTAGTGAAAATTAACTTTAATGTGCTAGGAAAATATTTTTGGCAAAATTATTTGTTCCATTCATTAAAAGAAGTGTTTCTCCACAATTTTAGGCAATTATTGGAAAATTGAATTTTTGATGGAAATTCGACAGGCGCGGACCTTACAAAAATAGTGCAAATTTTGTACCACCTTAAAATTTGCTAGGAAAATAATTTTGGCAAAATTATTTGTTCCATTCATTAAAAGAAGTGTTTCTCCACAATTTTAAGGCAATTTTTGGAAATTTGAATTTTTGATGGAAATTTGACAGGGGCCGACCTTACAAAAATAGTGAAAATTTTGTACTATCTTAAAATGTGCTAGGAAAATATTTTTTGGCAAAATTATTTGTTCCATTCATTAAAAGAAGTGTTTCTCCACAATTTTAGGCAATTTTTGGAAATTTGAATTTTTGATGGAAATTCGACAGGCGCGGACCTTACAAAAATAGTGAAAATTTTGTACTATCTTAAAATGTGCTAGGAAAATATTTTTTGGCAAAATTATTTGTTCCATTCATTAAAAGAAGTGTTTCTCCACAATTGTAGGCAATTTTTGGAAAATTGAATTTTTGATGGAAATTCGACAGGCGCGGACCTTACAAAAAAAGTGAAAATTTTGTACTACCTTAAAATGTGCTAGGAAAATATTTTTTGGCAAAATTATTTGTTCCATTCATTAAAAGAAGTGTTTCTCCACAATTTGAGGCAATTTTTGGAAATTTGAATTTTTGACGGAAATTCGACAGGCGCGGACCTTACAAAATTAGTGAAAATTTTGTATTATCTTAAAATGTGCTAGGAAAATATTTTTTGGCAAAATTATTTGTTCCATTCATTAAAAGAAGTGTTTCTCCAAAATTTGAGGCAATTTTTGGAAATTTGAATTTTTGACCGAAATTTGACAGGCGCGGACCTTAAAAAAGTAGTGAAAATTTTGTACTATCTTAAAATGTGCTAAGTAAATATTTTTGCACAAACTTATTTGTTCCATTCATCAAAAGAAGTGTTTCTCCACAATTTTAGGCAATTTTTGGAAAATTGAATTTTTGATGGGAATTAGATAGGCGTGACCCTTACAAAAATAGTGAAAATTATCTTAAATGTGCTAGGAAAATATTTTTGGCAAAATTATTTGTTCCATTCATTAAAAGAAGTGTTTCTCAACATTTTTAGGCAATTTTTGGAAATTTGAATTTTTGACAGAAATTCGACAGGCGCGGACCTTACAAAAATAGTGAAAATTTTGTACTATTTTAAAATGTGCTTGGAAAATATTTTTTGGCAAAATTATTTGTTCCATTCATTAAAAGAAGTGTTTCTCCACAATTGTAGGCAATTTTTGGAAATTTAAATTTTTGACGGAAATTCGACAGGCGCGGACCTTACAAAAATAGTGAAAATTTTGTACTATCTTAAAATGTGCTAGGAAAATATTTTTTGGCAAAATTATTTGTTCCATTCATTAAAAAAAGTGTTTCTCCACAATTGTAGGCAATTTTTGGAAATTTGAATTTTTGATGGAAATTCGACAGGCGCGGACCTTACAAAAAAGGTGAAAATTTTGTACTATCTTAAATTGTGCTAAGAAAATATTTTGGGGCATAATAATTTGTTCCATTCATTAAAAGAAGTGTTTCTCCACAATTTTAGGCATTTTTTTGGAAAATTGAATTTTTGACGGGAATTAGATAGGCGCGGACCTTACAAAAATAGTGAAAATTATCTTAAATGTGCTAGGAAAATATTTTTGGCAAAATTATTTGTTCCATTCATTAAAAGAAGTGTTTCTCCACAATTGTAGGCAATTTTTGGAAAATTGAATTTTTGATGGAAATTCGACAGGCGCGGACCTTACAAAAATAGTGCAAATTTTGTACCACCTTAAAATTTGCTAGGAAAATAATTTTGGCAAAATTATTTGTTCCATTCATTAAAAGAAGTGTTTCTCCACAATTTTAAGGTAATTTTTGGAAATTTGAATTTTTGATGGAAATTCGACAGGCGCCGACCTTACAAAAATAGTGAAAATTTTGTACTATCTTAAAATGTGCTAGGAAAATATTTTTTGGCAAAATTATTTGTTCCATTCATTAAAAGAAGTGTTTCTCCACAATTTTAGGCAATTTTTGGAAATTTGAATTTTTGATGGAAATTCGACAGGCGCAGACCTTACAAAAATAGTGAAAATTTTGTACTATCTTAAAATGTGCTAGGAAAATATTTTTTGGCAAAATTATTTGTTCCATTCATTAAAAGAAGTGTTTCTCCACAATTGTAGGCAATTTTTGGAAAATTGAATTTTTGATGGAAATTCGACAGGCGCGGACCTTACAAAAAAAGTGAAAATTTTGTACTACCTTAAAATGTGCTAGGAAAATATTTTTTGGCAAAATTATTTGTTCCATTCATTAAAAGAAGTGTTTCTCCACAATTTGAGGCAATTTTTGGAAATTTGAATTTTTGACGGAAATTCGACAGGCGCGGACCTTACAAAATTAGTGAAAATTTTGTATTATCTTAAAATGTGCTAGGAAAATATTTTTTGGCAAAATTATTTGTTCCATTCATTAAAAGAAGTGTTTCTCCAAAATTTGAGGCAATTTTTGGAAATTTGAATTTTTGACCGAAATTTGACAGGCGCGGACCTTACAAAAGTAGTGAAAATTTTGTACTATCTTAAAATGTGCTAAGTAAATATTTTTGCACAAACTTATTTGTTCCATTCATCAAAAGAAGTGTTTCTCCACAATTTTAGGCAATTTTTGGAAAATTGAATTTTTGATGGGAATTAGATAGGCGTGACCCTTACAAAAATAGTGAAAATTATCTTAAATGTGCTAGGAAAATATTTTTGGCAAAATTATTTGTTCCATTCATTAAAAGAAGTGTTTCTCAACATTTTTAGGCAATTTTTGGAAATTTGAATTTTTGACCGAAATTCGACAGGCGCGGACCTTACAAAAATAGTGAAAATTTTGTACTATCTTTAAATGTGCTAGGAAAATAATTTTTGGCAAAATTATTTGTTCCATTCATTAAAAGAAGTGTTTCTCCACAATTTTAGGCAATTTTTGGAAATTTGAATTTTTGACAGAAATTCGACAGGCGCGGACCTTACAAAAATAGTGAAAATTTTGTACTATTTTAAAATGTGCTTGGAAAATAATTTTTGGCAAAATTATTTGTTCCATTCATTAAAAGAAGTGTTTCTCCACAATTTTAGGCAATTTTTGGAAATTTGAATTTTTGACAGAAATTCGACAGGCGCGGACCTTACAAAAATAGTGAAAATTTTGTACTATCTTAAAATGTGCAAGGAAATATTTTTTGGCTAAATTATTTGTTCCATTCATTAAAAGAAGTGTTTCTCCACAATTGTAGGCAATTTTTGGAAATTCGAATTTTTGACGGAAATTCGACAGGCGCGGACCTTACAAAAATAGTGAAAATTTTGTACTATCTTAAAATGTGCTAGGAAAATATTTTTTGGCAAAATTATTTGTTCCATTCATTAAAAGAAGTGTTTCTCCACAATTGTAGGCAATTTTTGGAAATTTGAATTTTTGATGGAAATTCGACAGGCGCGGACCTTACAAAAAAAGTGAAAATTTTGTACTATCTTAAAATGTGCTAGGAAAATATTTTTTGGCAAAATTATTTGTTCCATTCATTAAAAGAAGTGTTTCTCCACAATTTGAGGCAATTTTTGGAAATTTGAATTTTTGACGGAAATTCGACAGGCACGGACCTTACAAAATTAGTGAAAATTTTGTATTGTCTTAAAATGTGCTAGGAAAATATTTTTTGGCAAAATTATTTGTTCCATTCATTAAAAGAAGTGTTTCTCCAAAATTTGAGGCAATTTTTGGTAATTTGAATTTTTGACCGAAATTTGACAGGCGCGGACCTTACAAAAGTAGTGAAAATTTTGTACTATCATAAAATGTGCTAAGTAAATATTTTTGCACAAACTTATTTGTTCCATTCATCAAAAGAAGTGTTTCTCCACAATTTTAGGCAATTTTTGGAAAATTGAATTTTTGATGGGAATTAGATAGGCGCGACCCTTACAAAAATAGTGAAAATTATCTTAAATGTGCTAGGAAAATATTTTTGGCAAAATTATTTGTTCCATTCATTAAAAGAAGTGTTTCTCAACATTTTTAGGCAATTTTTGGAAATTTGAATTTTTGACGGAAATTCGACAGGCGGGGACCTTACAAAAATAGTGAAAATTTTGTACTATCTTAAAATGTGCTAGGAAAATATTTTTTGACAAAATTATTTGTTCCATTCATTAAAAAAAGTGTTTCTCCACAATTGTAGGAAATTTTTGGAAATTTGAATTTTTGATGGAAATTCGACAGGCGCGGACCTTACAAAAAAAGTGAAAATTTTGTACTATCTTAAAATGTGCTAGGAAAATATTTTTTGGCAAAATTATTTGTTCCATTCATTAAAAGAAGTGTTTCTCCAAAATTTGAGGCAATTTTTGGAAATTTGAATTTTTGACCGAAATTTGACAGGCGCGGACCTTACAAAAGTAGTGAAAATTTTGTACTATCTTAAATTGTGCTAAGAAAATATTTTGGGGCATAATAATTTGTTCCATTCATCAAAAGAAGTGTTTCTCCACAATTTTAGGCAATTTTTGGAAATTTGAATTTTTGATGGAAATTCAACAGGCGCGGACCTTACAAAAAAAGTGAAAATTTTGTACTATCTTAAAATGTGCTAGGAAAATATTTTTTGGCAAAATTATTTGTTCCATTCATTAAAAGAAGTGTTTCTCCAAAATTTGAGGCAATTTTTGGAAATTTGAATTTTTGACCGAAATTTGACAGGCGCGGACCTTACAAAAGTAGTGAAAATTTTGTACTATCTTAAAATGTGCTAAGTAAATATTTTTGCACAAACTTATTTGTTCCATTCATCAAAAGAAGTGTTTCTCCACAATTTTAGGCAATTTTTGGAAAATTGAATTTTTGATGGGAATTAGATAGGCGCGACCCTTACAAAAATAGTGAAAATTATCTTAAATGTGCTAGGAAAATATTTTTGGCAAAATTATTTGTTCCATTCATTAAAAGAAGTGTTTCTCAACATTTTTAGGCAATTTTTGGAAATTTGAATTTTTGACCAAAATTCGACAGGCGCGGACCTTACAAAAATAGTGAAAATTTTGTACTATCTTTAAATGTGCTAGGAAAATAATTTTTGGCAAAATTATTTGTTCCATTCATTAAAAGAAGTGTTTCTCCACAATTTTAGGCAATTTTTGGAAATTTGAATTTTTGACAGAAATTCGACAGGCGCGGACCTTACAAAAATAGTGAAAATTTTGTACTATTTTAAAATGTGCTTGGAAAATATTTTTTGGCAAAATTATTTGTTCCATTCATTAAAAGAAGTGTTTCTCCACAATTGTAGGCAATTTTTGGAAATTTGAATTTTTGACGGAAATTCGACAGGCGCGTACCTTACAAAAATAGTGAAAATTTTGTACTATCTTAAAATGTGCTAGGAAAATATTTTTTGGCAAAATTATTTGTTCCATTCATTAAAAAAAGTGTTTCTCCACAATTGTAGGCAATTTTTGGAAATTTGAATTTTTGATGGAAATTCGACAGGCGCGGACCTTACAAAAAAGGTGAAAATTTTGTACTATCTTAAATTGTGCTAAGAAAATATTTTGGGGCATAATAATTTGTTCCATTCATCAAAAGAAGTGTTTCTCCACAATTTTAGGCAATTTTTGGAAATTTGAATTTTTGATGGAAATTCGCCAGGCGCGGACCTTACAAAAATAGTGCAAATTTTGTACCACCTTAAAATTTGCTAGGAAAATAATTTTGGCAAAATTATTTGTTCTATTCATTAAAAGAAGTGTTTCTCCACAATTTTAGGCATTTTTTGGAAAATTGAATTTTTGACAGGAATTCGACAGGCGCGGACCTTACAAAAATAGTGAAAATTTTGTACTATCTTAAAATGTGCAAGGAAATATTTTTTGGCTAAATTATTTGTTCCATTCATTAAAAGAAGTGTTTCTCCACAATTGTAGGCAATTTTTGGAAATTCGAATTTTTGACGGAAATTCGACAGGCGCGGACCTTACAAAAATAGTGAAAATTTTGTACTATCTTAAAATGTGCTAGGAAAATATTTTTTGGCAAAATTATTTGTTCCATTCATTAAAAAAAGTGTTTCTCCACAATTGTAGGCAATTTTTGGAAATTTGAATTTTTGATGGAAATTCGACAGGCGCAGACCTTACAAAAAAAGTGAAAATTTTGTACTATCTTAAAATGTGCTAGGAAAATATTTTTTGGCAAAATTATTTGTTCCATTCATTAAAAGAAGTGTTTCTCCACAATTTGAGGCAATTTTTGGAAATTTGAATTTTTGACGGAAATTCGACAGGCGCGGACCTTACAAAATTAGTGAAAATTTTGTATTGTCTTAAAATGTGCTAGGAAAATATTTTTTGGCAAAATTATTTGTTCCATTCATTAAAAGAAGTGTTTCTCCAAAATTTGAGGCAATTTTTGGTAATTTGAATTTTTGACCGAAATTTGACAGGCGCGGACCTTACAAAAGTAGTGAAAATTTTGTACTATCATAAAATGTGCTAAGTAAATATTTTTGCACAAACTTATTTGTTCCATTCATCAAAAGAAGTGTTTCTCCACAATTTTAGGCAATTTTTGGAAAATTGAATTTTTGATGGGAATTAGATAGGCGCGACCCTTACAAAAATAGTGAAAATTATCTTAAATGTGCTAGGAAAATATTTTTGGCAAAATTATTTGTTCCATTCATTAAAAGAAGTGTTTCTCAACATTTTTAGGCAATTTTTGGAAATTTGAATTTTTGACGGAAATTCGACAGGCGCGGACCTTACAAAAATAGTGAAAATTTTGTACTATCTTAAAATGTGCTAGGAAAATATTTTTTGACAAAATTATTTGTTCCATTCATTAAAAAAAGTGTTTCTCCACAATTGTAGGAAATTTTTGGAAATTTGAATTTTTGATGGAAATTCGACAGGCGCGGACCTTACAAAAAAAGTGAAAATTTTGTACTATCTTAAAATGTGCTAGGAAAATATTTTTTGGCAAAATTATTTGTTCCATTCATTAAAAGAAGTGTTTCTCCAAAATTTGAGGCAATTTTTGGAAATTTGAATTTTTGACCGAAATTTGACAGGCGCGGACCTTACAAAAGTAGTGAAAATTTTGTACTATCTTAAATTGTGCTAAGAAAATATTTTGGGGCATAATAATTTGTTCCATTCATCAAAAGAAGTGTTTCTCCACAATTTTAGGCAATTTTTGGAAATTTGAATTTTTGATGGAAATTCAACAGGCGCGGACCTTACAAAAAAAGTGAAAATTTTGTACTATCTTAAAATGTGCTAGGAAAATATTTTTTGGCAAAATTATTTGTTCCATTCATTAAAAGAAGTGTTTCTCCAAAATTTGAGGCAATTTTTGGAAATTTGAATTTTTGACCGAAATTTGACAGGCGCGGACCTTACAAAAGTAGTGAAAATTTTGTACTATCTTAAAATGTGCTAAGTAAATATTTTTGCACAAACTTATTTGTTCCATTCATCAAAAGAAGTGTTTCTCCACAATTTTAGGCAATTTTTGGAAAATTGAATTTTTGATGGGAATTAGATAGGCGCGACCCTTACAAAAATAGTGAAAATTATCTTAAATGTGCTAGGAAAATATTTTTGGCAAAATTATTTGTTCCATTCATTAAAAGAAGTGTTTCTCAACATTTTTAGGCAATTTTTGGAAATTTGAATTTTTGACCAAAATTCGACAGGCGCGGACCTTACAAAAATAGTGAAAATTTTGTACTATCTTTAAATGTGCTAGGAAAATAATTTTTGGCAAAATTATTTGTTCCATTCATTAAAAGAAGTGTTTCTCCACAATTTTAGGCAATTTTTGGAAATTTGAATTTTTGACAGAAATTCGACAGGCGCGGACCTTACAAAAATAGTGAAAATTTTGTACTATTTTAAAATGTGCTTGGAAAATATTTTTTGGCAAAATTATTTGTTCCATTCATTAAAAGAAGTGTTTCTCCACAATTGTAGGCAATTTTTGGAAATTTGAATTTTTGACGGAAATTCGACAGGCGCGTACCTTACAAAAATAGTGAAAATTTTGTACTATCTTAAAATGTGCTAGGAAAATATTTTTTGGCAAAATTATTTGTTCCATTCATTAAAAAAAGTGTTTCTCCACAATTGTAGGCAATTTTTGGAAATTTGAATTTTTGATGGAAATTCGACAGGCGCGGACCTTACAAAAAAGGTGAAAATTTTGTACTATCTTAAATTGTGCTAAGAAAATATTTTGGGGCATAATAATTTGTTCCATTCATCAAAAGAAGTGTTTCTCCACAATTTTAGGCAATTTTTGGAAATTTGAATTTTTGATGGAAATTCGCCAGGCGCGGACCTTACAAAAATAGTGCAAATTTTGTACCACCTTAAAATTTGCTAGGAAAATAATTTTGGCAAAATTATTTGTTCTATTCATTAAAAGAAGTGTTTCTCCACAATTTTAGGCATTTTTTGGAAAATTGAATTTTTGACAGGAATTTGACAGGCGCGGACCTTACAAAAATAGTGAAAATTTTGTACTATCTTAAAATGTGCGAGTAAAATATTTTTTGGCAAAATTATTTGTTCCATTCATTAAAAGAAGTGTTTCTCCACAATTTGAGGCAATTTTTGGAAATTTGAATTTTTGACGGAAATTTGACAGGCGCGGACCTTACAACATTAGTGAAAATTTTGTACTATCTTAAAATGTGCTAGAAAATATTTTTTAACTAAATTATTTGTTCCATTCATTAAAAGAAGTGTTTCTCCACAATTTTAGGCAATTATTGGAAAATTGAATTTTTGATGGAAATTCGACAGGTGTGGACCTTACAAAAATAGTGAAAATTTTGTACCATCTTAAAATTTGCTAGGAAAATAATTTTGGCAAAATTATTTGTTCCATTCATTAAAAGAAGTGTTTCTCCACAATTTTAGGCAATTTTTGGAAATTTGAACTTTTGACGGAAATTCGACAGGCGCGGACCTTACAAAAATAGTGAAAATTTTGTACTATCTTAAAATGTGCAAGGAAATAATTTTTGGCTAAATTATTTGTTCCATTCATTAAAAGAAGTGTTTCTCCACAATTTTAGGCAATTTTTGGAAATTTGAATTTTTGACGGAAATAGACAGGCGGGGACCATACAAAAATAGTGAAAATTTTGTACTATTTTAAAATGTGCTTGGAAAATATTTTTTGGCAAAATTATTTGTTCCATTCATTAAAAGAAGTGTTTCTCCACAATTTGAGGCAATTTTTGGAAATTTGAATTTTTGACGGAAATTCAACAGGCGCGGACCTTACAAAAATAGTGAAAATTTTGTACTATCTTAAAATGTGCTAGGAAAATATTTTTTGGCAAAATTATTTGTTCCATTCATTAAAAGAAGTGTTTCTCCACAATTGTAGGCAATTTTTGGAAATTTGAATTTTTGACGGAAATTCGACAGGCGCGGACCTTACAAAAATAGTGAAAATTTTGTACTATCTTTAAATGTGCTAGGAAAATATTTTTTGGCAAAATTATTTGTTCCATTCATTTAAAGAAGTGTTTCTTCACAATTGTAGGCAATTTTTGGAAATTTGAATTTTTGATGGAAATTCGACAGGCGCGGACCTTACAAAAATAGTGAAAATTTTGTACTGTCTTAAATTGTGCTAAGAAAATATTTTGGGGCATAATAATTTGTTCCATTCATCAAAGAAGTGTTTCTCCACAATTTTAGGCAATTTTTGGAAATTTGAATTTTTGATGGAAATTCGACAGGCGCGGACCTTACAAAATTAGTGAAAATTTTGTACTATCTTAAGATGTGCTAGGAAAAAATTTTTTGGCAAAATTATTTGTTCCATTCATCAAAAGAAGTGTTATTCCACAATTGTAGGCAATTTTTGGAAAATTGAATTTTTGATGGAAATTCGACAGGTGCGGACCTTACAAAAATAGTGAAATTTTGTACCATCTTAAAATTTGCTAGGAAAATAATTTTGGCAAAATTATTTGTTCCATTCATTAAAAGAAGTGTTTCTCCACAATTTTAGGCATTTTTTTGGAAAATTGAATTTTTGACGGGAATTAGATAGGCGCGGACCTTACAAAAATAGTGAAAATTATCTTTAATGTGCTAGGAAAATATTTTTGGCAAAATTATTTGTTCCATTCATTAAAAGAAGTGTTTCTCCACAATTTTAGGCAATTATTGGAAAATTGAATTTTTGATGGAAATTCGACAGGCGCGGACCTTACAAAAATAGTGCAAATTTTGTACCACCTTAAAATTTGCTAGGAAAATAATTTTGGCAAAATTATTTGTTCCATTCATTAAAAGAAGTGTTTCTCCACAATTTTAAGGCAATTTTTGGAAATTTGAATTTTTGATGGAAATTCGACAGGCGCCGACCTTACAAAAATAGTGAAAATTTTGTACTACCTTAAAATGTGCTAGGAAAATATTTTTTGGCAAAATTATTTGTTCCATTCATTAAAAGAAGTGTTTCTCCACAATTTTAGGCAATTTTTGGAAATTTGAATTTTTGATGGAAATTCGACAGGCGCGGACCTTACAAAAATTGTGAAAATTTTGTACTATCTTAAAATGTGCTAGGAAAATATCTTTTGGCAAAATTATTTGTTCCATTCATTAAAAGAAGTGTTTCTCCACAATTGTAGGCAATTTTTGGAAAATTGAATTTTTGATGGAAATTCGACAGGCGCGGACCTTACAAAAAAAGTGAAAATTTTGTACTACCTTAAAATGTGCTAGGAAAATATTTTTTGGCAAAATTATTTGTTCCATTCATTAAAAGAAGTGTTTCTCCACAATTTGAGGCAATTTTTGGAAATTTGAATTTTTGACGGAAATTCGACAGGCGCGTCCTTACAAAATTAGTGAAAATTTTGTATTATCTTAAAATGTGCTAGGAAAATATTTTTTGGCAAAATTATTTGTTCCATTCATTAAAAGAAGTGTTTCTCCAAAATTTGAGGCAATTTTTGGAAATTTGAATTTTTGACCGAAATTTGACAGGCGCGGACCTTACAAAAGTAGTGAAAATTTTGTACTATCTTAAAATGTGCTAAGTAAATATTTTTGCACAAACTTATTTGTTCCATTCATCAAAAGAAGTGTTTCTCCACAATTTTAGGCAATTTTTGGAAAATTGAATTTTTGATGGGAATTAGATAGGCGTGACCCTTACAAAAATAGTGAAAATTATCTTAAATGTGCTAGGAAAATATTTTTGGCAAAATTATTTGTTCCATTCATTAAAAGAAGTGTTTCTCAACATTTTTAGCCAATTTTTGGAAATTTGAATTTTTGACCGAAATTCGACAGGCGCGGACCTTACAAAAATAGTGAAAATTTTGTACTATCTTTAAATGTGCTAGGAAAATAATTTTTGGCAAAATTATTTGTTCCATTCATTAAAAGAAGTGTTTCTCCACAATTTTAGGCAATTTTTGGAAATTTGAATTTTTGACAGAAATTCGACAGGCGCGGACCTTACAAAAATAGTGAAAATTTTGTACTATTTTAAAATGTGCTTGGAAAATAATTTTTGGCAAAATTATTTGTTCCATTCATTAAAAGAAGTGTTTCTCCACAATTTTAGGCAATTTTTGGAAATTTGAATTTTTGACAGAAATTCGACAGGCGCGGACCTTACAAAAATAGTGAAAATTTTGTACTATCTTAAAATGTGCAAGGAAATATTTTTTGGCTAAATTATTTGTTCCATTCATTAAAAGAAGTGTTTCTCCACAATTGTAGGCAATTTTTGGAAATTCGAATTTTTGACGGAAATTCGACAGGCGCGGACCTTACAAAAATAGTGAAAATTTTGTACTATCTTAAAATGTGCTAGGAAAATATTTTTTGGCAAAATTATTTGTTCCATTCATTAAAAAAAGTGTTTCTCCACAATTGTAGGCAATTTTTGGAAATTTGAATTTTTGATGGAAATTCGACAGGCGCGGACCTTACAAAAAAAGTGAAAATTTTGTACTATCTTAAAATGTGCTAGGAAAATATTTTTTGGCAAAATTATTTGTTCCATTCATTAAAAGAAGTGTTTCTCCACAATTTGAGGCAATTTTTGGAAATTTGAATTTTTGACGGAAATTCGACAGGCGCGGACCTTACAAAATTAGTGAAAATTTTGTATTGTCTTAAAATGTGCTAGGAAAATATTTTTTGGCAAAATTATTTGTTCCATTCATTAAAAGAAGTGTTTCTCCAAAATTTGAGGCAATTTTTGGTAATTTGAATTTTTGACCGAAATTTGACAGGCGCGGACCTTACAAAAGTAGTGAAAATTTTGTACTATCATAAAATGTGCTAAGTAAATATTTTTGCACAAACTTATTTGTTCCATTCATCAAAAGAAGTGTTTCTCCACAATTTTAGGCAATTTTTGGAAAATTGAATTTTTGATGGGAATTAGATAGGCGCGACCCTTACAAAAATAGTGAAAATTATCTTAAATGTGCTAGGAAAATATTTTTGGCAAAATTATTTGTTCCATTCATTAAAAGAAGTGTTTCTCAACATTTTTAGGCAATTTTTGGAAATTTGAATTTTTGACGGAAATTCGACAGGCGCGGACCTTACAAAAATAGTGAAAATTTTGTACTATCTTAAAATGTGCTAGGAAAATATTTTTTGGCAAAATTATTTGTTCCATTCATTAAAAAAAGTGTTTCTCCACAATTGTAGGAAATTTTTGGAAATTTGAATTTTTGATGGAAATTCGACAGGCGCGGACCTTACAAAAAAAGTGAAAATTTTGTACTATCTTAAAATGTGCTAGGAAAATATTTTTTGGCAAAATTATTTGTTCCATTCATTAAAAGAAGTGTTTCTCCAAAATTTGAGGCAATTTTTGGAAATTTGAATTTTTGACCGAAATTTGACAGGCGCGGACCTTACAAAAGTAGTGAAAATTTTGTACTATCTTAAAATGTGCTAAGTAAATATTTTTGCACAAACTTATTTGTTCCATTCATCAAAAGAAGTGTTTCTCCACAATTTTAGGCAATTTTTGGAAAATTGAATTTTTGATGGGAATTAGATAGGCGCGACCCTTACAAAAATAGTGAAAATTATCTTAAATGTGCTAGGAAAATATTTTTGGCAAAATTATTTGTTCCATTCATTAAAAGAAGTGTTTCTCAACATTTTTAGGCAATTTTTGGAAATTTGAATTTTTGACCAAAATTCGACAGGCGCGGACCTTACAAAAATAGTGAAAATTTTGTACTATCTTTAAATGTGCTAGGAAAATAATTTTTGGCAAAATTATTTGTTCCATTCATTAAAAGAAGTGTTTCTCCACAATTTTAGGCAATTTTTGGAAATTTGAATTTTTGACAGAAATTCGACAGGCGCGGACCTTACAAAAATAGTGAAAATTTTGTACTATTTTAAAATGTGCTTGGAAAATATTTTTTGGCAAAATTATTTGTTCCATTCATTAAAAGAAGTGTTTCTCCACAATTGTAGGCAATTTTTGGAAATTTGAATTTTTGACGGAAATTCGACAGGCGCGGACCTTACAAAAATAGTGAAAATTTTGTACTATCTTAAAATGTGCTAGGAAAATATTTTTTGGCAAAATTATTTGTTCCATTCATTAAAAAAAGTGTTTCTCCACAATTGTAGGCAATTTTTGGAAATTTGAATTTTTGATGGAAATTCGACAGGCGCGGACCTTACAAAAAAGGTGAAAATTTTGTACTATCTTAAATTGTGCTAAGAAAATATTTTGGGGCATAATAATTTGTTCCATTCATCAAAAGAAGTGTTTCTCCACAATTTTAGGCAATTTTTGGAAATTTGAATTTTTGATGGAAATTCGCCAGGCGCGGACCTTACAAAAATAGTGCAAATTTTGTACCACCTTAAAATTTGCTAGGAAAATAATTTTGGCAAAATTATTTGTTCCATTCATTAAAAGAAGTGTTTCTCCACAATTTTAGGCATTTTTTGGAAAATTGAATTTTTGACAGGAATTTGACAGGCGCGGACCTTACAAAAATAGTGAAAATTTTGTACTATCTTAAAATGTGCGAGTAAAATATTTTTTGGCAAAATTATTTGTTCCATTCATTAAAAGAAGTGTTTCTCCACAATTTGAGGCAATTTTTGGAAATTTGAATTTTTGACGGAAATTTGACAGGCGCGGACCTTACAACATTAGTGAAAATTTTGTACTATCTTAAAATGTGCTAGAAAATATTTTTTAACTAAATTATTTGTTCCATTCATTAAAAGAAGTGTTTCTCCACAATTTTAGGCAATTATTGGAAAATTGAATTTTTGATGGAAATTCGACAGGTGTGGACCTTACAAAAATAGTGAAAATTTTGTACCATCTTAAAATTTGCTAGGAAAATAATTTTGGCAAAATTATTTGTTCCATTCATTAAAAGAAGTGTTTCTCCACAATTTTAGGCAATTTTTGGAAATTTGAACTTTTGACGGAAATTCGACAGGCGCGGACCTTACAAAAATAGTGAAAATTTTGTACTATCTTAAAATGTGCAAGGAAATATTTTTTGGCTAAATTATTTGTTCCATTCATTAAAAGAAGTGTTTCTCCACAATTTTAGGCAATTTTTGGAAATTTGAATTTTTGACGGAAATAGACAGGCGCGGACCATACAAAAATAGTGAAAATTTTGTACTATTTTAAAATGTGCTTGGAAAATATTTTTTGGCAAAATTATTTGTTCCATTCATTAAAAGAAGTGTTCCCCACAATTTAAGGCAATTTTTGGAAATTTGAATTTTTGACGGAAATTCGACAGGCGCGGACCTTACAAAAATAGTGAAAATTTTGTACTATCTTAAAATGTGCTAGGAAAATATTTTTTGGCAAAATTATTTGTTCCATTCATTAAAAGAAGTGTTTCTCCACAATTGTAGGCAATTTTTGGAAATTTGAATTTTTGACGGAAATTCGACAGGCGCGGACCTTACAAAAATAGTGAAAATTTTGTACTATCTTTAAATGTGCTAGGAAAATATTTTTTGGCAAAATTATTTGTTCCATTCATTTAAAGAAGTGTTTCTTCACAATTGTAGGCAATTTTTGGAAATTTGAATTTTTGATGGAAATTCGACAGGCGCGGACCTTACAAAAATAGTGAAAATTTTGTACTGTCTTAAATTGTGCTAAGAAAATATTTTGGGGCATAATAATTTGTTCCATTCATCAAAGAAGTGTTTCTCCACAATTTTAGGCAATTTTTGGAAATTTGAATTTTTGATGGAAATTCGACAGGCGCGGACCTTTCAAAATTAGTGAAAATTTTGTACTATCTTAAGATGTGCTAGGAAAAAATTTTTTGGCAAAATTATTTGTTCCATTCATCAAAAGAAGTGTTATTCCACAATTGTAGGCAATTTTTGGAAAATTGAATTTTTGATGGAAATTCGACAGGCGCGGACCTTACAAAAATAGTGAAATTTTGTACCATCTTAAAATTTGCTAGGAAAATAATTTTGGCAAAATTATTTGTTCCATTCATTAAAAGAAGTGTTTCTCCACAATTTTAGGCATTTTTTTGGAAAATTGAATTTTTGACGGGAATAAGATAGGCGCGGACCTTACAAAAATAGTGAAAATTATCTTTAATGTGCTAGGAAAATATTTTTGGCAAAATTATTTGTTCCATTCATTAAAAGAAGTGTTTCTCCACAATTTTAGGCAATTATTGGAAAATTGAATTTTTGATGGAAATTCGACAGGCGCCGACCTTACAAAAATAGTGCAAATTTTGTACCACCTTAAAATTTGCTAGGAAAATAATTTTGGCAAAATTATTTGTTCCATTCATTAAAAGAAGTGTTTCTCCACAATTTTAGGCAATTTTTGGAAATTTGAATTTTTGATGGAAATTCGACAGGCGCGGACCTTACAAAAAAGGTGAAAATTTTGTACTATCTTAAATTGTGCTAAGAAAATATTTTGGGGCATAATAATTTGTTCCATTCATCAAAAGAAGTGTTTCTCCACAATTTTAGGCAATTTTTGGAAATTTGAATTTTTGATGGAAATTCGCCAGGCGCGGACCTTACAAAAATAGTGAAAATTTTGTACTATCTTAAAATGTGCTAGGAAAATATTTTTTGGCAAAATTATTTGTTCCATTCATTAAAAGAAGTGTTTCTCCACAATTGTAGGCAATTTTTGGAAAATTGAATTTTTGATGGAAATTGGACAGGCGCGGACCTTACAAAAAAAGTGAAAATTTTGTACTATCTTAAAATGTGCTAGGAAAATATTTTTTGGCAAAATTATTTGTTCCATTCATTAAAAGAAGTGTTTCTCCACAATTTGAGGCAATTTTTGGAAATTTGAATTTTTGACGGAAATTCGACAGGCGCAGACCTTACAAAATTAGTGAAAATTTTGTATTATCTTAAAATGTGCTAGGAAAATATTTTTTGGCAAAATTATTTGTTCCATTCATTAAAAGAAGTGTTTCTCCAAAATTTGAGGCAATTTTTGGAAATTTGAATTTTTGACCGAAATTTGACAGGCGCGGACCTTACAAAAGTAGTGAAAATTTTGTACTATCTTAAAATGTGCTAAGTAAATATTTTTGCACAAACTTATTTGTTCCAGTCATTAAAAGAAGTGTTTCTCCACAATTTTAGGCAATTTTTGGAAAATTGAATTTTTGATGGGAATTAGATAGGCGTGACCCTTACAAAAATAGTGAAAATTATCTTAAATGTGCTAGGAAAATATTTTTGGCAAAATTATTTGTTCCATTCATTAAAAGAAGTGTTTCTCAACATTTTTAGGCAATTTTTGGAAATTTGAATTTTTGACCGAAATTCGACAGGCGCGGACCTTACAAAAATAGTGAAAATTTTGAACTATCTTTAAATGTGCTAGGAAAATAATTTTTGGCAAAATTATTTGTTCCATTCATTAAAAGAAGTGTTTCTCCACAATTTTAGGCAATTTTTGGAAATTTGAATTTTTGACGGAAATTCGACAGGCGCAGACCTTACAAAAATAGTGAAAATTTTGTACTATCTTAAAATGTGCAAGGAAATATTTTTTGGCTAAATTATTTGTTCCATTCATTAAAAGAAGTGTTTCTCCACAATTGTAGGCAATTTTTGGAAATTTGAATTTTTGACGGAAATTCGACAGGCGCGGACCTTACAAAAATAGTGAAAATTTTGTACTATCTTAAAATGTGCTAGGAAAATATTTTTTGGCAAAATTATTTGTTCCATTCATTAAAAAAAGTGTTTCTCCACAATTGTAGGCAATTTTTGGAAATTTGAATTTTTGATGGAAATTCGACAGGCGCGGACCTTACAAAAAAAGTGAAAATTTTGTACTATCTTAAAATGTGCTAGGAAAATATTTTTTGGCAAAATTATTTGTTCCATTCATTAAAAGAAGTGTTTCTCCACAATTTGAGGCAATTTTTGGAAATTTGAATTTTTGACGGAAATGCGACAGGCGCGGACCTTACAAAATTAGTGAAAATTTTGTATTATCTTAAAATGTGCTAGGAAAATATTTTTTGGCAAAATTATTTGTTCCATTCATTAAAAGAAGTGTTATTCCAAAATTTGAGGCAATTTTTGGAAATTTTGAATTTTTGACCGAAATTTGACAGGCGCGGACCTTACAAAAGTAGTGAAAATTTTGTACTATCTTAAAATGTGCTAAGTAAATATTTTTGCACAAACTTATTTGTTCCATTCATCAAAAGAAGTGTTTCTCCACAATTTTAGGCAATTTTTGGAAAATTGAATTTTTGATGGGAATTAGATAGGCGCGACCCTTACAAAAATAGTGAAAATTATCTTAAATGTGCTAGGAAAATATTTTTGGCAAAATTATTTGTTCCATTCATTAAAAGAAGTGTTTCTCAACATTTTTAGGCAATTTTTGGAAATTTGAATTTTTGACCGAAATTCGACAGGCGCGGACCTTACAAAAATAGTGAAAATTTTGTACTATCTTTAAATGTGCTAGGAAAATAATTTTTGGCAAAATTATTTGTTCCATTCATTAAAAGAAGTGTTTCTCCACAATTTTAGGCAATTTTTGGAAATTTGAATTTTTGACGGAAATTCGACAGGCGCGGACCTTACAAAAATAGTGAAAATTTTGTACTATTTTAAAATGTGCTTGGAAAATATTTTTTGGCAAAATTATTTGTTCCATTCATTAAAAGAAGTGTTTCTCCACAATTTTAGGCAATTTTTGGAAATTTGAATTTTTGACAGAAATTCGACAGGCGCGGACCTTACAAAAATAGTGAAAATTTTGTACTATCTTAAAATGTGCAAGGAAATATTTTTTGGCTAAATTATTTGTTCCATTCATTAAAAGAAGTGTTTCTCCACAATTGTAGGCAATTTTTGGAAATTCGAATTTTTGACGGAAATTCGACAGGCGCGGACCTTACAAAAATAGTGAAAATTTTGTACTATCTTAAAATGTGCTAGGAAAATATTTTTTGGCAAAATTATTTGTTCCATTCATTAAAAAAAGTGTTTCTCCACAATTGTAGGCAATTTTTGGAAATTTGAATTTTTGATGGAAATTCGACAGGCGCGGACCTTACAAAAAAAGTGAAAGTTTTGTACTATCTTAAAATGTGCTAGGAAAATATTTTTTGGCAAAATTATTTGTTCCATTCATTAAAAGAAGTGTTTCTCCACAATTTGAGGCAATTTTTGGAAATTTGAATTTTTGACGGAAATTCGACAGGCGCGGACCTTACAAAATTAGTGAAAATTTTGTATTGTCTTAAAATGTGCTAGGAAAATATTTTTTGGCAAAATTATTTGTTCCATTCATTAAAAGAAGTGTTTCTCCAAAATTTGAGGCAATTTTTGGTAATTTGAATTTTTGACCGAAATTTGACAGGCGCGGACCTTACAAAAGTAGTGAAAATTTTGTACTATCATAAAATGTGCTAAGTAAATATTTTTGCACAAACTTATTTGTTCCATTCATCAAAAGAAGTGTTTCTCCACAATTTTAGGCAATTTTTGGAAAATTGAATTTTTGATGGGAATTAGATAGGCGCGACCCTTACAAAAATAGTGAAAATTATCTTAAATGTGCTAGGAAAATATTTTTGGCAAAATTATTTGTTCCATTCATTAAAAGAAGTGTTTCTCAACATTTTTAGGCAATTTTTGGAAATTTGAATTTTTGACGGAAATTCGACAGGCGCGGACCTTACAAAAATAGTGAAAATTTTGTACTATCTTAAAATGTGCTTGGAAAATATTTTTTGGCAAAATTATTTGTTCCATTCATTAAAAAAAGTGTTTCTCCACAATTGTAGGAAATTTTTGGAAATTTGAATTTTTGATGGAAATTCGACAGGCGCGGACCTTACAAAAAAAGTGAAAATTTTGTACTATCTTAAAATGTGCTAGGAAAATATTTTTTGGCAAAATTATTTGTTCCATTCATTAAAAGAAGTGTTTCTCCAAAATTTGAGGCAATTTTTGGAAATTTGAATTTTTGACCGAAATTTGACAGGCGCGGACCTTACAAAAGTAGTGAAAATTTTGTACTATCTTAAAATGTGCTAAGTAAATATTTTTGCACAAACTTATTTGTTCCATTCATCAAAAGAAGTGTTTCTCCACAATTTTAGGCAATTTTTGGAAAATTGAATTTTTGATGGGAATTAGATAGGCGCGACCCTTACAAAAATAGTGAAAATTATCTTAAATGTGCTAGGAAAATATTTTTGGCAAAATTATTTGTTCCATTCATTAAAAGAAGTGTTTCTCAACATTTTTAGGCAATTTTTGGAAATTTGAATTTTTGACCAAAATTCGACAGGCGCGGACCTTACAAAAATAGTGAAAATTTTGTACTATCTTTAAATGTGCTAGGAAAATAATTTTTGGCAAAATTATTTGTTCCATTCATTAAAAGAAGTGTTTCTCCACAATTTTAGGCAATTTTTGGAAATTTGAATTTTTGACAGAAATTCGACAGGCGCGGACCTTACAAAAATAGTGAAAATTTTGTACTATTTTAAAATGTGCTTGGAAAATATTTTTTGGCAAAATTATTTGTTCCATTCATTAAAAGAAGTGTTTCTCCACAATTGTAGGCAATTTTTGGAAATTTGAATTTTTGACGGAAATTCGACAGGCGCGGACCTTACAAAAATAGTGAAAATTTTGTACTATCTTAAAATGTGCTAGGAAAATATTTTTTGGCAAAATTATTTGTTCCATTCATTAAAAAAAGTGTTTCTCCACAATTGTAGGCAATTTTTGGAAATTTGAATTTTTGATGGAAATTCGACAGGCGCGGACCTTACAAAAAAGGTGAAAATTTTGTACTATCTTAAATTGTGCTAAGAAAATATTTTGGGGCATAATAATTTGTTCCATTCATCAAAAGAAGTGTTTCTCCACAATTTTAGGCAATTTTTGGAAATTTGAATTTTTGATGGAAATTCGCCAGGCGCGGACCTTACAAAAATAGTGCAAATTTTGTACCACCTTAAAATTTGCTAGGAAAATAATTTTGGCAAAATTATTTGTTCCATTCATTAAAAGAAGTGTTTCTCCACAATTTTAGGCATTTTTTGGAAAATTGAATTTTTGACAGGAATTTGACAGGCGCGGACCTTACAAAAATAGTGAAAATTTTGTACTATCTTAAAATGTGCGAGTAAAATATTTTTTGGCAAAATTATTTGTTCCATTCATTAAAAGAAGTGTTTCTCCACAATTTGAGGCAATTTTTGGAAATTTGAATTTTTGACGGAAATTTGACAGGCGCGGACCTTACAACATTAGTGAAAATTTTGTACTATCTTAAAATGTGCTAGAAAATATTTTTTAACTAAATTATTTCTCCATTCATTAAAAGAAGTGTTTCTCCACAATTTTAGGCAATTATTGGAAAATTGAATTTTTGATGGAAATTCGACAGGTGTGGACCTTACAAAAATAGTGAAAATTTTGTACCATCTTAAAATTTGCTAGGAAAATAATTTTGGCAAAATTATTTGTTCCATTCATTAAAAGAAGTGTTTCTCCACAATTTTAGGCAATTTTTGGAAATTTGAACTTTTGACGGAAATTCGACAGGCGCGGACCTTACAAAAATAGTGAAAATTTTGTACTATCTTAAAATGTGCAAGGAAATATTTTTTGGCTAAATTATTTGTTCCATTCATTAAAAGAAGTGTTTCTCCACAATTTTAGGCAATTTTTGGAAATTTGAATTTTTGACGGAAATAGACAGGCGCGGACCATACAAAAATAGTGAAAATTTTGTACTATTTTAAAATGTGCTTGGAAAATATTTTTTGGCAAAATTATTTGTTCCATTCATTAAAAGAAGTGTTCCCCACAATTTAAGGCAATTTTTGGAAATTTGAATTTTTGATGGAAATTCGACAGGCGCGGACCTTACAAAAAAAGTGAAAGTTTTGTACTATCTTAAAATGTGCTAGGAAAATATTTTTTGGCAAAATTATTTGTTCCATTCATTAAAAGAAGTGTTTCTCCACAATTTGAGGCAATTTTTGGAAATTTGAATTTTTGACGGAAATTCGACAGGCGCGGACCTTACAAAATTAGTGAAAATTTTGTATTGTCTTAAAATGTGCTAGGAAAATATTTTTTGGCAAAATTATTTGTTCCATTCATTAAAAGAAGTGTTTCTCCAAAATTTGAGGCAATTTTTGGTAATTTGAATTTTTGACCGAAATTTGACAGGCGCGGACCTTACAAAAGTAGTGAAAATTTTGTACTATCATAAAATGTGCTAAGTAAATATTTTTGCACAAACTTATTTGTTCCATTCATCAAAAGAAGTGTTTCTCCACAATTTTAGGCAATTTTTGGAAAATTGAATTTTTGATGGGAATTAGATAGGCGCGACCCTTACAAAAATAGTGAAAATTATCTTAAATGTGCTAGGAAAATATTTTTGGCAAAATTATTTGTTCCATTCATTAAAAGAAGTGTTTCTCAACATTTTTAGGCAATTTTTGGAAATTTGAATTTTTGACGGAAATTCGACAGGCGCGGACCTTACAAAAATAGTGAAAATTTTGTACTATCTTAAAATGTGCTAGGAAAATATTTTTTGGCAAAATTATTTGTTCCATTCATTAAAAAAAGTGTTTCTCCACAATTGTAGGAAATTTTTGGAAATTTGAATTTTTGATGGAAATTCGACAGGCGCGGACCTTACAAAAAAAGTGAAAATTTTGTACTATCTTAAAATGTGCTAGGAAAATATTTTTTGGCAAAATTATTTGTTCCATTCATTAAAAGAAGTGTTTCTCCAAAATTTGAGGCAATTTTTGGAAATTTGAATTTTTGACCGAAATTTGACAGGCGCGGACCTTACAAAAGTAGTGAAAATTTTGTACTATCTTAAAATGTGCTAAGTAAATATTTTTGCACAAACTTATTTGTTCCATTCATCAAAAGAAGTGTTTCTCCACAATTTTAGGCAATTTTTGGAAAATTGAATTTTTGATGGGAATTAGATAGGCGCGACCCTTACAAAAATAGTGAAAATTATCTTAAATGTGCTAGGAAAATATTTTTGGCAAAATTATTTGTTCCATTCATTAAAAGAAGTGTTTCTCAACATTTTTAGGCAATTTTTGGAAATTTGAATTTTTGACCAAAATTCGACAGGCGCGGACCTTACAAAAATAGTGAAAATTTTGTACTATCTTTAAATGTGCTAGGAAAATAATTTTTGGCAAAATTATTTGTTCCATTCATTAAAAGAAGTGTTTCTCCACAATTTTAGGCAATTTTTGGAAATTTGAATTTTTGACAGAAATTCGACAGGCGCGGACCTTACAAAAATAGTGAAAATTTTGTACTATTTTAAAATGTGCTTGGAAAATATTTTTTGGCAAAATTATTTGTTCCATTCATTAAAAGAAGTGTTTCTCCACAATTGTAGGCAATTTTTGGAAATTTGAATTTTTGACGGAAATTCGACAGGCGCGGACCTTACAAAAATAGTGAAAATTTTGTACTATCTTAAAATGTGCTAGGAAAATATTTTTTGGCAAAATTATTTGTTCCATTCATTAAAAAAAGTGTTTCTCCACAATTGTAGGCAATTTTTGGAAATTTGAATTTTTGATGGAAATTCGACAGGCGCGGACCTTACAAAAAAGGTGAAAATTTTGTACTATCTTAAATTGTGCTAAGAAAATATTTTGGGGCATAATAATTTGTTCCATTCATCAAAAGAAGTGTTTCTCCACAATTTTAGGCAATTTTTGGAAATTTGAATTTTTGATGGAAATTCGCCAGGCGCGGACCTTACAAAAATAGTGCAAATTTTGTACCACCTTAAAATTTGCTAGGAAAATAATTTTGGCAAAATTATTTGTTCCATTCATTAAAAGAAGTGTTTCTCCACAATTTTAGGCATTTTTTGGAAAATTGAATTTTTGACAGGAATTTGACAGGCGCGGACCTTACAAAAATAGTGAAAATTTTGTACTATCTTAAAATGTGCGAGTAAAATATTTTTTGGCAAAATTATTTGTTCCATTCATTAAAAGAAGTGTTTCTCCACAATTTGAGGCAATTTTTGGAAATTTGAATTTTTGACGGAAATTTGACAGGCGCGGACCTTACAACATTAGTGAAAATTTTGTACTATCTTAAAATGTGCTAGAAAATATTTTTTAACTAAATTATTTGTTCCATTCATTAAAAGAAGTGTTTCTCCACAATTTTAGGCAATTATTGGAAAATTGAATTTTTGATGGAAATTCGACAGGTGTGGACCTTACAAAAATAGTGAAAATTTTGTACCATCTTAAAATTTGCTAGGAAAATAATTTTGGCAAAATTATTTGTTCCATTCATTAAAAGAAGTGTTTCTCCACAATTTTAGACAATTTTTGGAAATTTGAACTTTTGACGGAAATTCGACAGGCGCGGACCTTACAAAAATAGTGAAAATTTTGTACTATCTTAAAATGTGCAAGGAAATATTTTTTGGCTAAATTATTTGTTCCATTCATTAAAAGAAGTGTTTCTCCACAATTTTAGGCAATTTTTGGAAATTTGAATTTTTGACGGAAATAGACAGGCGCGGACCATACAAAAATAGTGAAAATTTTGTACTATTTTAAAATGTGCTTGGAAAATATTTTTTGGCAAAATTATTTGTTCCATTCATTAAAAGAAGTGTTCCCCACAATTTAAGGCAATTTTTGGAAATTTGAATTTTTGACGGAAATTCGACAGGCGCGGACCTTACAAAAATAGTGAAAATTTTGTACTATCTTAAAATGTGCTAGGAAAATATTTTTTGGCAAAATTATTTGTTCCATTCATTAAAAGAAGTGTTTCTCCACAATTGTAGGCAATTTTTGGAAATTTGAATTTTTGACGGAAATTCGACAGGCGCGGACCTTACAAAAATAGTGAAAATTTTGTACTATCTTTAAATGTGCTAGGAAAATATTTTTTGGCAAAATTATTTGTTCCATTCATTTAAAGAAGTGTTTCTTCACAATTGTAGGCAATTTTTGGAAATTTGAATTTTTGATGGAAATTCGACAGGCGCGGACCTTACAAAAATAGTGAAAATTTTGTACTGTCTTAAATTGTGCTAAGAAAATATTTTGGGGCATAATAATTTGTTCCATTCATCAAAGAAGTGTTTCTCCACAATTTTAGGCAATTTTTGGAAATTTGAATTTTTGATGGAAATTCGACAGGCGCGGACCTTACAAAATTAGTGAAAATTTTGTACTATCTTAAGATGTGCTAGGAAAAAATTTTTTGGCAAAATTATTTGTTCCATTCATCAAAAGAAGTGTTATTCCACAATTGTAGGCAATTTTTGGAAAATTGAATTTTTGATGGAAATTCGACAGGCGCGGACCTTACAAAAATAGTGAAATTTTGTACCATCTTAAAATTTGCTAGGAAAATAATTTTGGCAAAATTATTTGTTCCATTCATTAAAAGAAGTGTTTCTCCACAATTTTAGGCATTTTTTTGGAAAATTGAATTTTTGACGGGAATAAGATAGGCGCGGACCTTACAAAAATAGTGAAAATTATCTTTAATGTGCTAGGAAAATATTTTTGGCAAAATTATTTGTTCCATTCATTAAAAGAAGTGTTTCTCCACAATTTTAGGCAATTATTGGAAAATTGAATTTTTGATGGAAATTCGACAGGCGCCGACCTTACAAAAATAGTGCAAATTTTGTACCACCTTAAAATTTGCTAGGAAAATAATTTTGGCAAAATTATTTGTTCCATTCATTAAAAGAAGTGTTTCTCCACAATTTTAGGCAATTTTTGGAAATTTGAATTTTTGATGGAAATTCGACAGGCGCGGACCTTACAAAAAAGGTGAAAATTTTGTACTATCTTAAATTGTGCTAAGAAAATATTTTGGGGCATAATAATTTGTTCCATTCATCAAAAGAAGTGTTTCTCCACAATTTTAGGCAATTTTTGGAAATTTGAATTTTTGATGGAAATTCGCCAGGCGCGGACCTTACAAAAATAGTGAAAATTTTGTACTATCTTAAAATGTGCTAGGAAAATATTTTTTGGCAAAATTATTTGTTCCATTCATTAAAAGAAGTGTTTCTCAACATTTTTAGGCAATTTTTGGAAATTTGAATTTTTGACCGAAATTCGACAGGCGCGGACCTTACAAAAATAGTGAAAATTTTGTACTATCTTTAAATGTGCTAGGAAAATAATTTTTGGCAAAATTATTTGTTCCATTCATTAAAAGAAGTGTTTCTCCACAATTTTAGGCAATTTTTGGAAATTTGAATTTTTGACGGAAATTCGACAGGCGCAGACCTTACAAAAATAGTGAAAATTTTGTACTATCTTAAAATGTGCAAGGAAATATTTTTTGGCTAAATTATTTGTTCCATTCATTAAAAGAAGTGTTTCTCCACAATTGTAGGCAATTTTTGGAAATTTGAATTTTTGACGGAAATTCGACAGGCGCGGACCTTACAAAAATAGTGAAAATTTTGTACTATCTTAAAATGTGCTAGGAAAATATTTTTTGGCAAAATTATTTGTTCCATTCATTAAAAAAAGTGTTTCTCCACAATTGTAGGCAATTTTTGGAAATTTGAATTTTTGATGGAAATTCGACAGGCGCGGACCTTACAAAAAAAGTGAAAATTTTGTACTATCTTAAAATGTGCTAGGAAAATATTTTTTGGCAAAATTATTTGTTCCATTCATTAAAAGAAGTGTTTCTCCACAATTTGAGGCAATTTTTGGAAATTTGAATTTTTGACGGAAATGCGACAGGCGCGGACCTTACAAAATTAGTGAAAATTTTGTATTATCTTAAAATGTGCTAGGAAAATATTTTTTGGCAAAATTATTTGTTCCATTCATTAAAAGAAGTGTTATTCCAAAATTTGAGGCAATTTTTGGAAATTTTGAATTTTTGACCGAAATTTGACAGGCGCGGACCTTACAAAAGTAGTGAAAATTTTGTACTATCTTAAAATGTGCTAAGTAAATATTTTTGCACAAACTTATTTGTTCCATTCATCAAAAGAAGTGTTTCTCCACAATTTTAGGCAATTTTTGGAAAATTGAATTTTTGATGGGAATTAGATAGGCGCGACCCTTACAAAAATAGTGAAAATTATCTTAAATGTGCTAGGAAAATATTTTTGGCAAAATTATTTGTTCCATTCATTAAAAGAAGTGTTTCTCAACATTTTTAGGCAATTTTTGGAAATTTGAATTTTTGACCGAAATTCGACAGGCGCAGACCTTACAAAAATAGTGAAAATTTTGTACTATCTTTAAATGTGCTAGGAAAATAATTTTTGGCAAAATTATTTGTTCCATTCATTAAAAGAAGTGTTTCTCCACAATTTTAGGCAATTTTTGGAAATTTGAATTTTTGACGGAAATTCGACAGGCGCGGACCTTACAAAAATAGTGAAAATTTTGTACTATTTTAAAATGTGCTTGGAAAATATTTTTTGGCAAAATTATTTGTTCCATTCATTAAAAGAAGTGTTTCTCCACAATTGTAGGCAATTTTTGGAAATTTGAATTTTTGACGGAAATTCGACAGGCGCGGACCTTACAAAAATAGTGAAAAATTTGTACTATCTTAAAATGTGCTAGGAAAATATTTTTTGGCAAAATTATTTGTTCCATTCATTAAAAAAAGTGTTTCTCCACAATTGTAGGCAATTTTTGGAAATTTGAATTTTTGATGGAAATTCGACAGGCGCGGAGCTTACAAAAATAGTGACAATTTTGTACTATCTTTAAATGTGCTAGGAAAATAATTTTTGGCAAAATTATTTGTTCCATTCATTAAAAGAAGTGTTTCTCCACAATTTTAGGCAATTTTTGGAAATTTGAATTTTTGACGGAAATAGACAGGCGCGGACCTTACAAAAATAGTGAAAATTTTGTACTATTTTAAAATGTGCTGAGTAAATATTTTTGCACAAAATTATTTGTTCCATTCATCAAAAGAAGCGTTTCTCCACAATTTTAGGCAATTTTTGAAAATTTGAATTTTTGATGGAAATTCGACAGGTGCGGACCTTACAAAAATAGTGAAAATTTTGTACTATCTTAAAATGTGGTAGGAAAATATTTTTTTGGCAAAATTATTTGTTCCATTCATTAAAAGAAGTGTTTCTCCTTAATTTTAGGCAATTATTGGAAAATTGAATTTTTGATGGAAATTCGACAGGCGCGGACCTTACAAAAATTGTGAAAATTTTGTACTATCTTAAAATGTGCTAGAAAATATTTTTTGGCTAAATTATTTGTTCCATTCATTAAAAGAAGTGTTTCTCCACAATTTTAGGCAATTTTTGGAAATTTGAATTTTTGATGGAAATTCGACAGGCGCGGACCTTACAAAAATAGTGAAAATTTTGTACTATCTTAAGATGTGCTAGGAAATATTTTTTGGCAAAATTATTTGTTCCATTCATCAAAAGAAGTGTTTCTCCACAATTGTAGGCAATTTTTGGAAAATTGAATTTTTGATAGAAATTCGACAGGCGCGGACCTTACAAAAATAGTGAAAATTTTGTACTATCTTTAAATGTGCTAGGAAAATAATTTTTGGCAAAATTATTTGTTCCATTCATTAAAAGAAGTGTTTCTCCACAATTGTAGGCAATTTTTGGAAATTTGAGTTTTTGACGAAAATTCGACAGGTGCGACCCTTTCAAAAATAGTGAAAATTTTGTTCTATCTTAAAATGTGCTAAGTAAATATTTTTGCACAAAACTATTTGTTCCATTCATCAAAGGAAGTGTTTCTCCAAATTTTAGGCAATTTTTTGAAAATTGATTTTTTGACGGGAATTAGATAGGCGCGGACCTTACAAAAATAGTGAAAATTATCTTAAATGTGCTAGGAAAATATTTTTGGCAAAATTATTTGTTCCATTCATTAAAAGAAGTGTTTCTCAACATTTTTAGGCAATTTTTGGAAATTTTGAATTTTTGACCGAAATTCGACAGGCGGGGACCTTACAAAAATAGTGAAAATTTTGTACTATCTTAAGATGTGCTAGGAAAATATTTTTTGGCAAAATTATTTGTTCCATTCATCAAAAGAAGTGTTTCTCCACAATTGTAGGCAATTTTTGGAAAATTGAATTTTTGATGGAAATTCGACAGGCGCGGACCTTACAAAAATAGTGAAAATTTTGTACTATCTTTAAATGTGCTAGGAAAATAATTTTTGGCAAAATTATTTGTTCGATTCATTAAAAGAAGTGTTTCTCCACAATTTGAGGCAATTTTTGGAAATTTGAATTTTTGACGGAAATTTGACAGGCGCGGACCTTACAAAAATAGTGAAAATTTTGTACTATCTTAAAATGTGCTAGAAAATATTTTTTGGCTAAATTATTTGTTCCATTCATTAAAAGAAGTGTTTCTCCACAATTTTAGGCAATTATTGGAAAATTGAATTTTTGATGGAAATTCGACAGGTGCGGACCTTACAAAAATAGTGAAAATTTTGTACCATCTTAAAATTTGCTAGGAAAATAATTTTGGCAAAATTATTTGTTCCATTCATTAAAAGAAGTGTTTCTCCACAATTTTAGGCATTTTTTTGGAAAATTGAATTTTTGACGGGAATTAGATAGGCGCGGACCTTACAAAAATAGTGAAAATTATCTTTAATGTGCTAGGAAAATATTTTTGGCAAAATTAATTGTTCCATTCATTAAAAGAAGTGTTTCTCCACAATTTTAGGCAATTATTGGAAAATTGAATTTTTGATGGAAATTCGACAGGCGCAGACCTTACAAAAATAGTGCAAATTTTGTACCACCTTAAAATTTGCTAAGAAAATAATTTTGGCAAAATTATTTGTTCCATTCATTAAAAGAAGTGTTTCTCCACAATTTTAGGCAATTTTTGGAAATTTGAATTTTTGATGGAAATTCGACAGGCGCGGACCTTACAAAAATAGTGAAATTTTGTACCATCTTAAAATTTGCTAGGAAAATAATTTTGGCAAAATTATTTGTTCCATTCATTAAAAGAAGTGTTTCTCCACAATTTTAGGCATTTTTTTGGAAAATTGAATTTTTGACGGGAATTAGATAGGCGTGGACCTTACAAAAATAGTGAAAATTATCTTTAATGTGCTAGGAAAATATTTTTGGCAAAATTATTTGTTCCATTCATTAAAAGAAGTGTTTCTCCACAATTTTAGGCAATTATTGGAAAATTGAATTTTTGATGGAAATTCGACAGGCGCGGACCTTACAAAAATAGTGCAAATTTTGTACCACCTTAAAATTTGCTAGGAAAATAATTTTGGCAAAATTATTTGTTCCATTCATTAAAAGAAGTGTTTCTCCACAATTTTAGGCAATTTTTGGAAATTTGAATTTTTGATGGAAATTCGACAGGCGCGGACCTTACAAAAATAGTGAAAATTTTGTACTATCTTAAAATGTGCTAGGAAAATATTTTTTGGCAAAATTATTTGTTCCATTCATTAAAAGAAGTGTTTCTCCACAATTTTAGGCAATTATTGGAAAATTGAATTTTTGATGGAAATTCGACAGGCGCGGACCTTACAAAAAAGGTGAAAATTTTGTTCTGTCTTAAATTGTGCTAAGAAAATTTTTTGGGGCATAATAATTTGTTCCATTCATCAAAGAAGTGTTTCTCCACAATTTTAGGCAATTTTTGGAAATTTGAATTTTTGATGGAAATTCGACAGGCGCGGACCTTACAAAAATAGTGCAAATTTTGTACTATCTTAAAATGTGCTAGGCAAATATTTTTTGGCAAAATTATTTGTTCCATTCATTAAAAGAAGTGTTTCTCCACAATTTGAGGCAATTTTTGGAAAATTGAATTTTTGACCGAAATTCGACAGGCGCGGACCTTACAAAAATAGTGAAAATTTTGTACTATCTTAAAATGTGCTAGGAAAATATTTTTTGGCAAAATTATTTGTTCCATTCATTAAAAGAAGTGTTTCTCCACAATTTTAGGCAATTTTTGGAAATTTGAATTTTTGACGGAAATTTGACAGGCGCGGACCTTACAAAAGTAGTGAAAATTTTGTACTATCTTAAAATGTGCTAAGTAAATATTTTTGCATAAAATTATTTGTTCCATTCATTAAAAGAAGTGTTTCTCCACAATTTTAGGCATTTTTTGGAAAATTGAATTTATGACAGGAATTTGACAGGCGCGGACCTTACAAAAATAGTGAAAATTCTGTACTATCTTAAAATGTGCGAGTAAAATATTTTTTGGCAAAATTATTTGTTCTATTCATTAAAAGAAGTGTTTCTCCACAATTTGAGGCAATTTTTGGAAATTTGAATTTTTGACGGAAATTTGACAGGCGCGGACCTTACAATATTAGTGAAAATTTTGTACTATCTTAAAATGTGCTAGAAAATATTTTTTGGCTAAATTATTTGTTCCATTCATTAAAAGAAGTGTTTCTCCACAATTTTAGGCAATTATTGGAAAATTGAATTTTTGATGGAAATTCGACAGGTGCGGACCTTACAAAAATAGTGAAAATTTTGTACCATCTTAAAATTTGCTAGGAAAATAATTTTGGCAAAATTATTTGTTCCATTCATTAAAAGAAGTGTTTCTCCACAATTTTAGGCAATTTTTGGAAATTTGAATTTTTGATGGAAATTCGACAGGCGCGGACCTTACAAAATTAGTGAAAATTTTGTACTATCTTAAGATGTGCTAGGAAAAAATTTTTTGGCTAAATTATTTGTTCCATTCATCAAAAGAAGTGTTATTCCACAATTGTAGGCAATTTTTGGAAATTTGAATTTTTGACCGAAATTCGACAGGCGCGGACCTTACAAAAATAGTGAAAATTTTGTACTATCTTTAAATGTGCTAGGAAAATAATTTTTGGCAAAACTATTTGTTTCATCCATTAAAAGAAGTGTTTCTCCACAATTTTAGGCAATTTTTGGAAATTTGAATTTTTGACGGAAATTCGACAGGCGCGGACCTTACAAAAATAGTGAAAATTTTGTACTATTTTAAAATGTGCTTGGAAAATATTTTTTGGCAAAATTATTTGTTCGATTCATTAAAAGAAGTGTTTCTCCACAATTTGAGGCAATTTTTGGAAAATTGAATTTTTGACGGAAATTTGACAGGCGCAGACCTTACAAAAATAGTGAAAATTTTGTACTATCTTAAAATGTGCTAGAAAATATTTTTTGGCTAAATTATTTGTTCCATTCATTAAAAGAAGTGTTTCTCCACAATTTTAGGCAATTATTGGAAAATTGAATTTTTGATGGAAATTCGACAGGTGCGGACCTTACAAAAATAGTGAAAATTTTGTACCATCTTAAAATTTGCTAGGAAAATAATTTTGGCAAAATTATTTGTTCCATTCATTAAAAGAAGTGTTTCTCCACAATTTTAGGCATTTTTTTGGAAAATTGAATTTTTGACGGGAATCAGATAGGCGCGGACCTTACAAAAATAGTGAAAATTATCTTTAATGTGCTAGGAAAATATTTTTGGCAAAATTAATTGTTCCATTCATTAAAAGAAGTGTTTCTCCACAATTTTAGGCAATTATTGGAAAATTGAATTTTTGATGGAAATTCGACAGGCGTGGACCTTACAAAAATAGTGCAAATTTTGTACCACCTTAAAATTTGCTAAGAAAATAATTTTGGCAAAATTATTTGTTCCATTCATTAAAAGAAGTGTTTCTCCACAATTTTAGGCAATTTTTGGAAATTTGAATTTTTGATGGAAATTCGACAGCCGCGGACCTTACAAAAATAGTGAAATTTTGTACCATCTTAAAATTTGCTAGGAAAATAATTTTGGCAAAATTATTTGTTCCATTCATTAAAAGAAGTGTTTCTCCACAATTTTAGGCATTTTTTTGGAAAATTGAATTTTTGACGGGAATTAGATAGGCGCGGACCTTACAAAAATAGTGAAAATTATCTTTAATGTGCTAGGAAAATATTTTTGGCAAAATTATTTGTTCCATTCATTAAAAGAAGTGTTTCTCCACAATTTTAGGCAATTATTGGAAAATTGAATTTTTGATGGAAATTCGACAGGCGCGGACCTTACAAAAATAGTGCAAATTTTGTACCACCTTAAAATTTGCTAGGAAAATAATTTTGGCAAAATTATTTGTTCCATTCATTAAAAGAAGTGTTTCTCCACAATTTTAGGCAATTTTTGAAATTTGAATTTTTGATGGAAATTCGACAGGCGCGGACCTTACAAAAATAGTGAAAATTTTGTACTATCTTAAAATGTGCTAGGAAAATATTTTTTGGCAAAATTATTTGTTCCATTCATTAAAAGAAGTGTTTCTCCACAATTTTAGGCAATTATTGGAAAATTGAATTTTTGATGGAAATTCGACAGGCGCGGACCTTACAAAAAAGGTGAAAATTTTGTACTGTCTTAAATTGTGCTAAGAAAATATTTTGGGGCATAATAATTTGTTCCATTCATCAAAGAAGTGTTTCTCCACAATTTTAGGCAATTTTTGGAAATTTGAATTTTTGATGGAAATTCGACAGGCGCGGACCTTACAAAAATAGTGAAAATTTTGTACTATCTTAAAATGTGCTAGGAAAATATTTTTTGGCAAAATTATTTGTTCCATTCATTAAAAGAAGTGTTTCTCCACAATTGTAGGCAATTTTTGGAAAATTGAATTTTTGACCGAAATTCGACAGGCGCGGACCTTACAAAAATAGTGAAAATTTTGTACTATCTTAAAATGTGCTAGGAAAATATTTTTTGGCAAAATTATTTGTTCCATTCATTAAAAGAAGTGTTTCTCCACAATTTGAGGCAATTATTGGAAATTTGAATTTTTGACGGAAATAGACAGGCGCGGACCATACAAAAATAGTGAAAATTTTGTACTATTTTAAAATGTGCTTGGAAAATATTTTTTGGCAAAATTATTTGTTCGATTCATTAAAAGAAGTGTTTCTCAACATTTTTAGGCAATTTTTGGAAATTTGAATTTTTGACCGAAATTCGACAGGCGTGACCTTACAAAATTAGTGAAAATTTTGTACTATCTTAAAATGTGCTGAGTAAATATTTTTGCACAAAATTATTTGTTCCATTCATCAAAAGACGCGTTTCTCCACAATTTTAGGAAATTTTTGGAAATTTGAACTTTTGACGGAAATTCAACAGGCGCGGACCTTACAAAAATAGTGAAAATTTTGTACTATCTTAAAATGTGCTAGGAAAATATTTTTTGGCTAAATTATTTGTTCCATTCATTAAAAGAAGTGTTTCTCCACAATTCTAGGCAATTTTTGGAAATTTGAATTTTTGACGGAAATTCGAGAGGCGCGGACCTTACAAAAATAGTGAAAATTTTGTACTATTTTAAAATGTGCTTGGAAAATATTTTTTGGCAAAATTATTTGTTCCATTCATTAAAAGAAGTGTTTCTCCACAATTGTAGGCAATTTTTGGAAATTTGAATTTTTGACGGAAATTCGACAGGCGCGGACCTTACAAAAATAGTGAAAATTTTGTACTATCTTGAAATGTGCTAGGAAAATATTTTTTGGCAAAATTATATGTTCCATTCATTAATAGAAGTGTTTCTCCACAATTGTAGGCAATTTTTGGAAATTTGAATTTTTGATGGAAATTCGACAGGCGCGGACCTTACAAAAATAGTGAAAATTTTGTACTATCTTAAATTGTGCTAAGAAAATATTTTGGGGCATAATAATTTGTTCCATTCATCAAAAGAAGTGTTTCTCCACAATTTTAGGCAATTTTTGGAAATTTGAATTTTTGATGGAAATTTGACAGGCGCGGACCTTACAAAAATAGTGAAAAAATTGTACTATCTTAAGATGTGCTAGGAAAATATTTTTTGGCAAAATTATTTGTTGCATTCATCAAAGGAAGTGTTTCTCCACAATTGTAGGCAATTTTTGGAAAATTGAATTTTTGATGGAAATTCGACAGGCGCGGACCTTACAAAAATAGTGACAATTTTGTACTATCTTTAAATGTGCTAGGAAAATAATTTTTGGCAAAATTATTTGTTCCATTCATTAAAAGAAGTGTTTCTCCACAATTTTAGGCAATTTTTGGAAATTTGAATTTTTGACGGAAATAGACAGGCGCAGACCTTACAAAAATAGTGAAAATTTTGTACTATTTTAAAATGTGCTGAGTAAATATTTTTGCACAAAATTATTTGTTCCATTCATCAAAAGAAGCGTTTCTCCACAATTTTAGGCAATTTTTGAAAATTTGAATTTTTGATGGAAATTCGACAGGTGCGGACCTTACAAAAATAGTGAAAATTTTGTACTATCTTAAAATGTGGTAGGAAAATATTTTTTTGGCAAAATTATTTGTTCCATTCATTAAAAGAAGTGTTTCTCCTTAATTTTAGGCAATTATTGGAAAATTGAATTTTTGATGGAAATTCGACAGGCGCGGACCTTACAAAAATTGTGAAAATTTTGTACTATCTTAAAATGTGCTAGAAAATATTTTTTGGCTAAATTATTTGTTCCATTCATTAAAAGAAGTGTTTCTCCACAATTTTAGGCAACTATTGGAAAATTGAATTTTTGATGGAAATTCGACAGGCGCGGACCTTACAAAAAAAAGTGAAAATTTTGTACCATCTTAAAATTTGCTAGGAAAATAATTTTGGCAAAATTATTTGTTCCATTCATTAAAAGAAGTGTTTCTCCACAATTTTAGGCAACTATTGGAAAATTGAATTTTTGATGGAAATTCGACAGGCGCGGACCTTACAAAAAAAAGTGAAAATTTTGTACCATCTTAAAATTTGCTAGGAAAATAATTTTGGCAAAATTATTTGTTCCATTCATTAAAAGAAGTGTTTCTCCACAATTTGAGGCAATTTTTGGAAATTTGAATTTTTGAAGGAAATTGGACAGACGCGGACCTTACAAAAATAGTGAAAATTTTGTACTATCTTTAAATGTGATAGGAAAATAATTTTTGGCAAAATTATTTGCTCCATTCATTAAAAGAAGTGTTTCTCCACATTGTAGGCCATTTTTGGAAATTTGAGTTTTTGACGGAAATTAGACAGGCGCGGACCTTACAAAAATAGTGAAAATTTTGTACTATTTTAAAATGTGCTTGGAAAATATTTTTTGGCAAAATTATTTGTTCCATTCATTAAAAGAAGTGTTTCTCCACAATTGTAGGCAATTTTTGGAAATTTTAATTTTTGACGGAAATTCGACAGGCGCAGACCTTACAAAAATAGTGAAAATTTTGTATTATCTTAAAATGTGCTAGGAAAATATTTTTTGGCAAAATTATTTGTTCCATTCATTAAAAGAAGTGTTTCTCCACAATTGTAGGCAATTTTTGGAAAATTGAATTTTTGATGGAAATTCGACAGGCGCGGACCTTACAAAAAAAAAGTGAAAATTTTGTACTATCTTAAAATGTGCTAGGAAAATATTTTTTGGCAAAATTATTTGTTCCATTCATTAAAAGAAGTGATTCTCCACAATTTGAGGCAATTTTTGGAAATTTGAATTTTTGACCGAAATTTGACAGGCGCGGACCTTACAAAAGTAGTGAAAATTTTGTACTATCTTAAAATGTGCTAAGTAAATATTTTTGCACAAACTTATTTGTTCCATTCATCAAAAGAAGTGTTTCTCCACAATTTTAGGCAATTTTTGGAAAATTGAATTTTTGATGGGAATTAGATAGGCGCGACCCTTACAAAAATAGTGAAAATTATCTTAAATGTGCTAGGAAAATATTTTTGGCAAAATTATTTGTTCCATTCATTAAAAGAAGTGTTTCTCAACATTTTTAGGCAATTTTTGGAAATTTGAATTTTTGACCAAAATTCGACAGGCGCGGACCTTACAAAAATAGTGAAAATTTTGTACTATCTTTAAATGTGCTAGGAAAATAATTTTTGGCAAAATTATTCGTTCCATTCATTAAAAGAAGTGTTTCTCAACAATTTGAGGCAATTTTTTGAACTTTGAATATTTGACGGAAATTTGACAGGCGCGGACCTTACAAAATTAGTGAAAATTTTGTACTATCTTAAAATGTGCTAGGAAAATATTTTATGGCTAAATTATTTGTTCCATTCATTAAAAGAAGTGTTTCTCCACAATTTTAGGCAATTATTGGAAAATTGAATTTTTGATGGAAATTCGACAGGCGCGGACCTTACAAAAATTGTGAAAATTTTGTACTATCTTAAAATGTGCTAGAAAATATTTTTTGGCTAAATTATTTGTTCCATTCATTAAAAGAAGTGTTTCTCCACAATTTTAGGCAACTATTGGAAAATTGAATTTTTGATGGAAATTCGACAGGCGCGGACCTTACAAAAATAGTGAAAATTTTGTACCATCTTAAAATTTGCTAGGAAAATAATTTTGGCAAAATTATTTGTTCCATTCATTAAAAGAAGTGTTTCTCCACAATTTGAGGCAATTATTGGAAAATTGAATTTTTGAAGGAAATTTGACAGACGCGGACCTTACATAAATAGTGAAAATTTTGTACAATCTTTAAATGTGCTAGGAAAATAATTTTTGGCAAAATTATTTGCTCCATTCATTAAAAGAAGTGTTTCTCCACATTGTAGGCAATTTTTGGAAATTTGAGTTTTTGACGGAAATTCGAAAGGCGCGACCCTTAAAAAATAGTGAAAATTTTGTACTATCTTAAAATGTGCTAAGTAAATATTTTTGCACAAAACTATTTGTTCCCTTCATCAAAAGAAGTGTTTCTCCACAATTTTAGGCATTTTTTGGAAAATTGATTTTTTGACAGGAATTAGATAGGCGTGAACCTTACAAAAATAGTGAAAATTATCTTAAATGTGCTAGGTAAATATTTTTGGCAAAATTATTTGTTCCATTCATTAAAAGAAGTGTTTCTCAACATTTTTAGGCAATTTTTGGAAATTTGAATTTTTGACCGAAATTCGACAGGCGCGGACCTTACAAAAATAGTGAAAATTTTGTACTATCTTTAAATGTGCTGAGTAAATATTTTTGCACAAAATTATTTGTTCCATTCATCAAAAGACGCGTTTCTCCACAATTTTAGGCAATTTTTGGAAATTTGAATTTTTGATGGAAATTCGACAGGTGCAGACCTTACAAAAATAGTGAAAATTTTGTACCATCTTAAAATTTGCTAGGAAAATAATTTTGGCAAAATTATTTGTTCCATTCATTAAAAGAAGTGTTTCTCCACAATTTTAGGCATTTTTTTGGAAAATTGAATTTTTGACGGGAATTAGATAGGCGCGGACCTTACAAAAATAGTGAAAATTATCTTTAATGTGCTAGGAAAATATTTCTGGCAAAATTATTTGTTCCATTCATTAAAAGAAGTGTTTCTCCACAACTTTAGGCAATTATTGGAAAATTGAATTTTTGATGGAAATTCGACAGGCGCGGACCTTACAAAAATAGTGCAAATTTTGTACTATCTTAAAATGTGCTAAGTTAATATTTTTGCACAAAACCATTTGTTCAATTCATCAAAAGAAGTGTTTCTCCACAATTTTAGGCATTTTTTGGAAAATTCATTTTTTGACGGGAATTAGATAGGCGCGGACCTTACAAAAATAGTGAAAATTATCTTAAATGTGCTAGGAAAATATTTTTGGCAAAATTATTTGTTCCATTCATTAAAAATAGTGTTTCTCAACATTTTAAGGCAATTTTTGGAAATTTGAATTTTTGACCGAAATTCGACAGGCGCGGACCTTACAAAAATAGTGAAAATTTTGTACTATCTTAAAATGTGCCGAGTAAATATTTTTGCACAAAATTATTTGTTCCATTCATCAAAAGAAGTGTTTCTCCACAATTTTAGGCAATTACTGGAAATTTGAATTTTTGATGGAAATTCGACAGGCGCGGACCTTACGAAAATTTTGTACTATCTTAAAATGTGCTAGGAAAATATTTTTTGGTTAAATTATTTGTTCCATTCATTAAAAGAAGTGTTTCTCCACAATTTTAGGCAATTTTTGGAAATTTGAATTTTTGACGGAAATTAGACAGGCGCGGACCTTACAAAAATAGTGAAAATTTTGTACTATTTTAAAATGTGCTTGGAAAATATTTTTTGGCAAAATTATTTGTTCCATTCATTAAAAGAAGTGTTATTCCACAATTGTAGGCAATTTTTGGAAATTTGAATTTTTGACCGAAATTCGACAGGCGCGGACCTTACAAAAATAGTGAAAATTTTGTACTATCTTTAAATGTGCTAGGAAAATAATTTTTGGCAAAACTATTTGTTTCATCCATTAAAAGAAGTGTTTCTCCACAATTTTAGGCAATTTTTGGAAATTTGAATTTTTGACGGAAATTCGACAGGCGCGGACCTTACAAAAATAGTGAAAATTTTGTACTATTTTAAAATGTGCTTGGAAAATATTTTTTGGCAAAATTATTTGTTCGATTCATTAAAAGAAGTGTTTCTCCACAATTTGAGGCAATTTTTGGAAAATTGAATTTTTGACGGAAATTTGACAGGCGCAGACCTTACAAAAATAGTGAAAATTTTGTACTATCTTAAAATGTGCTAGAAAATATTTTTTGGCTAAATTATTTGTTCCATTCATTAAAAGAAGTGTTTCTCCACAATTTTAGGCAATTATTGGAAAATTGAATTTTTGATGGAAATTCGACAGGTGCGGACCTTACAAAAATAGTGAAAATTTTGTACCATCTTAAAATTTGCTAGGAAAATAATTTTGGCAAAATTATTTGTTCCATTCATTAAAAGAAGTGTTTCTCCACAATTTTAGGCATTTTTTTGGAAAATTGAATTTTTGACGGGAATCAGATAGGCGCGGACCTTACAAAAATAGTGAAAATTATCTTTAATGTGCTAGGAAAATATTTTTGGCAAAATTAATTGTTCCATTCATTAAAAGAAGTGTTTCTCCACAATTTTAGGCAATTATTGGAAAATTGAATTTTTGATGGAAATTCGACAGGCGTGGACCTTACAAAAATAGTGCAAATTTTGTACCACCTTAAAATTTGCTAAGAAAATAATTTTGGCAAAATTATTTGTTCCATTCATTAAAAGAAGTGTTTCTCCACAATTTTAGGCAATTTTTGGAAATTTGAATTTTTGATGGAAATTCGACAGCCGCGGACCTTACAAAAATAGTGAAATTTTGTACCATCTTAAAATTTGCTAGGAAAATAATTTTGGCAAAATTATTTGTTCCATTCATTAAAAGAAGTGTTTCTCCACAATTTTAGGCATTTTTTTGGAAAATTGAATTTTTGACGGGAATTAGATAGGCGCGGACCTTACAAAAATAGTGAAAATTATCTTTAATGTGCTAGGAAAATATTTTTGGCAAAATTATTTGTTCCATTCATTAAAAGAAGTGTTTCTCCACAATTTTAGGCAATTATTGGAAAATTGAATTTTTGATGGAAATTCGACAGGCGCGGACCTTACAAAAATAGTGCAAATTTTGTACCACCTTAAAATTTGCTAGGAAAATAATTTTGGCAAAATTATTTGTTCCATTCATTAAAAGAAGTGTTTCTCCACAATTTTAGGCAATTTTTGAAATTTGAATTTTTGATGGAAATTCGACAGGCGCGGACCTTACAAAAATAGTGAAAATTTTGTACTATCTTAAAATGTGCTAGGAAAATATTTTTTGGCAAAATTATTTGTTCCATTCATTAAAAGAAGTGTTTCTCCACAATTTTAGGCAATTATTGGAAAATTGAATTTTTGATGGAAATTCGACAGGCGCGGACCTTACAAAAAAGGTGAAAATTTTGTACTGTCTTAAATTGTGCTAAGAAAATATTTTGGGGCATAATAATTTGTTCCATTCATCAAAGAAGTGTTTCTCCACAATTTTAGGCAATTTTTGGAAATTTGAATTTTTGATGGAAATTCGACAGGCGCGGACCTTACAAAAATAGTGAAAATTTTGTACTATCTTAAAATGTGCTAGGAAAATATTTTTTGGCAAAATTATTTGTTCCATTCATTAAAAGAAGTGTTTCTCCACAATTGTAGGCAATTTTTGGAAAATTGAATTTTTGACCGAAATTCGACAGGCGCGGACCTTACAAAAATAGTGAAAATTTTGTACTATCTTAAAATGTGCTAGGAAAATATTTTTTGGCAAAATTATTTGTTCCATTCATTAAAAGAAGTGTTTCTCCACAATTTGAGGCAATTATTGGAAATTTGAATTTTTGACGGAAATAGACAGGCGCGGACCATACAAAAATAGTGAAAATTTTGTACTATTTTAAAATGTGCTTGGAAAATATTTTTTGGCAAAATTATTTGTTCGATTCATTAAAAGAAGTGTTTCTCAACATTTTTAGGCAATTTTTGGAAATTTGAATTTTTGACCGAAATTCGACAGGCGTGACCTTACAAAATTAGTGAAAATTTTGTACTATCTTAAAATGTGCTGAGTAAATATTTTTGCACAAAATTATTTGTTCCATTCATCAAAAGACGCGTTTCTCCACAATTTTAGGAAATTTTTGGAAATTTGAACTTTTGACGGAAATTCAACAGGCGCGGACCTTACAAAAATAGTGAAAATTTTGTACTATCTTAAAATGTGCTAGGAAAATATTTTTTGGCTAAATTATTTGTTCCATTCATTAAAAGAAGTGTTTCTCCACAATTCTAGGCAATTTTTGGAAATTTGAATTTTTGACGGAAATTCGAGAGGCGCGGACCTTACAAAAATAGTGAAAATTTTGTACTATTTTAAAATGTGCTTGGAAAATATTTTTTGGCAAAATTATTTGTTCCATTCATTAAAAGAAGTGTTTCTCCACAATTGTAGGCAATTTTTGGAAATTTGAATTTTTGACGGAAATTCGACAGGCGCGGACCTTACAAAAATAGTGAAAATTTTGTACTATCTTGAAATGTGCTAGGAAAATATTTTTTGGCAAAATTATATGTTCCATTCATTAATAGAAGTGTTTCTCCACAATTGTAGGCAATTTTTGGAAATTTGAATTTTTGATGGAAATTCGACAGGCGCGGACCTTACAAAAATAGTGAAAATTTTGTACTATCTTAAATTGTGCTAAGAAAATATTTTGGGGCATAATAATTTGTTCCATTCATCAAAAGAAGTGTTTCTCCACAATTTTAGGCAATTTTTGGAAATTTGAATTTTTGATGGAAATTTGACAGGCGCGGACCTTACAAAAATAGTGAAAAAATTGTACTATCTTAAGATGTGCTAGGAAAATATTTTTTGGCAAAATTATTTGTTGCATTCATCAAAGGAAGTGTTTCTCCACAATTGTAGGCAATTTTTGGAAAATTGAATTTTTGATGGAAATTCGACAGGCGCGGACCTTACAAAAATAGTGACAATTTTGTACTATCTTTAAATGTGCTAGGAAAATAATTTTTGGCAAAATTATTTGTTCCATTCATTAAAAGAAGTGTTTCTCCACAATTTTAGGCAATTTTTGGAAATTTGAATTTTTGACGGAAATAGACAGGCGCAGACCTTACAAAAATAGTGAAAATTTTGTACTATTTTAAAATGTGCTGAGTAAATATTTTTGCACAAAATTATTTGTTCCATTCATCAAAAGAAGCGTTTCTCCACAATTTTAGGCAATTTTTGAAAATTTGAATTTTTGATGGAAATTCGACAGGTGCGGACCTTACAAAAATAGTGAAAATTTTGTACTATCTTAAAATGTGGTAGGAAAATATTTTTTTGGCAAAATTATTTGTTCCATTCATTAAAAGAAGTGTTTCTCCTTAATTTTAGGCAATTATTGGAAAATTGAATTTTTGATGGAAATTCGACAGGCGCGGACCTTACAAAAATTGTGAAAATTTTGTACTATCTTAAAATGTGCTAGAAAATATTTTTTGGCTAAATTATTTGTTCCATTCATTAAAAGAAGTGTTTCTCCACAATTTTAGGCAACTATTGGAAAATTGAATTTTTGATGGAAATTCGACAGGCGCGGACCTTACAAAAAAAAGTGAAAATTTTGTACCATCTTAAAATTTGCTAGGAAAATAATTTTGGCAAAATTATTTGTTCCATTCATTAAAAGAAGTGTTTCTCCACAATTTTAGGCAACTATTGGAAAATTGAATTTTTGATGGAAATTCGACAGGCGCGGACCTTACAAAAAAAAGTGAAAATTTTGTACCATCTTAAAATTTGCTAGGAAAATAATTTTGGCAAAATTATTTGTTCCATTCATTAAAAGAAGTGTTTCTCCACAATTTGAGGCAATTTTTGGAAATTTGAATTTTTGAAGGAAATTGGACAGACGCGGACCTTACAAAAATAGTGAAAATTTTGTACTATCTTTAAATGTGATAGGAAAATAATTTTTGGCAAAATTATTTGCTCCATTCATTAAAAGAAGTGTTTCTCCACATTGTAGGCCATTTTTGGAAATTTGAGTTTTTGACGGAAATTAGACAGGCGCGGACCTTACAAAAATAGTGAAAATTTTGTACTATTTTAAAATGTGCTTGGAAAATATTTTTTGGCAAAATTATTTGTTCCATTCATTAAAAGAAGTGTTTCTCCACAATTGTAGGCAATTTTTGGAAATTTTAATTTTTGACGGAAATTCGACAGGCGCAGACCTTACAAAAATAGTGAAAATTTTGTATTATCTTAAAATGTGCTAGGAAAATATTTTTTGGCAAAATTATTTGTTCCATTCATTAAAAGAAGTGTTTCTCCACAATTGTAGGCAATTTTTGGAAAATTGAATTTTTGATGGAAATTCGACAGGCGCGGACCTTACAAAAAAAAAGTGAAAATTTTGTACTATCTTAAAATGTGCTAGGAAAATATTTTTTGGCAAAATTATTTGTTCCATTCATTAAAAGAAGTGATTCTCCACAATTTGAGGCAATTTTTGGAAATTTGAATTTTTGACCGAAATTTGACAGGCGCGGACCTTACAAAAGTAGTGAAAATTTTGTACTATCTTAAAATGTGCTAAGTAAATATTTTTGCACAAACTTATTTGTTCCATTCATCAAAAGAAGTGTTTCTCCACAATTTTAGGCAATTTTTGGAAAATTGAATTTTTGATGGGAATTAGATAGGCGCGACCCTTACAAAAATAGTGAAAATTATCTTAAATGTGCTAGGAAAATATTTTTGGCAAAATTATTTGTTCCATTCATTAAAAGAAGTGTTTCTCAACATTTTTAGGCAATTTTTGGAAATTTGAATTTTTGACCAAAATTCGACAGGCGCGGACCTTACAAAAATAGTGAAAATTTTGTACTATCTTTAAATGTGCTAGGAAAATAATTTTTGGCAAAATTATTCGTTCCATTCATTAAAAGAAGTGTTTCTCAACAATTTGAGGCAATTTTTTGAACTTTGAATATTTGACGGAAATTTGACAGGCGCGGACCTTACAAAATTAGTGAAAATTTTGTACTATCTTAAAATGTGCTAGGAAAATATTTTATGGCTAAATTATTTGTTCCATTCATTAAAAGAAGTGTTTCTCCACAATTTTAGGCAATTATTGGAAAATTGAATTTTTGATGGAAATTCGACAGGCGCGGACCTTACAAAAATTGTGAAAATTTTGTACTATCTTAAAATGTGCTAGAAAATATTTTTTGGCTAAATTATTTGTTCCATTCATTAAAAGAAGTGTTTCTCCACAATTTTAGGCAACTATTGGAAAATTGAATTTTTGATGGAAATTCGACAGGCGCGGACCTTACAAAAATAGTGAAAATTTTGTACCATCTTAAAATTTGCTAGGAAAATAATTTTGGCAAAATTATTTGTTCCATTCATTAAAAGAAGTGTTTCTCCACAATTTGAGGCAATTATTGGAAAATTGAATTTTTGAAGGAAATTTGACAGACGCGGACCTTACATAAATAGTGAAAATTTTGTACAATCTTTAAATGTGCTAGGAAAATAATTTTTGGCAAAATTATTTGCTCCATTCATTAAAAGAAGTGTTTCTCCACATTGTAGGCAATTTTTGGAAATTTGAGTTTTTGACGGAAATTCGAAAGGCGCGACCCTTAAAAAATAGTGAAAATTTTGTACTATCTTAAAATGTGCTAAGTAAATATTTTTGCACAAAACTATTTGTTCCCTTCATCAAAAGAAGTGTTTCTCCACAATTTTAGGCATTTTTTGGAAAATTGATTTTTTGACAGGAATTAGATAGGCGTGAACCTTACAAAAATAGTGAAAATTATCTTAAATGTGCTAGGTAAATATTTTTGGCAAAATTATTTGTTCCATTCATTAAAAGAAGTGTTTCTCAACATTTTTAGGCAATTTTTGGAAATTTGAATTTTTGACCGAAATTCGACAGGCGCGGACCTTACAAAAATAGTGAAAATTTTGTACTATCTTTAAATGTGCTGAGTAAATATTTTTGCACAAAATTATTTGTTCCATTCATCAAAAGACGCGTTTCTCCACAATTTTAGGCAATTTTTGGAAATTTGAATTTTTGATGGAAATTCGACAGGTGCAGACCTTACAAAAATAGTGAAAATTTTGTACCATCTTAAAATTTGCTAGGAAAATAATTTTGGCAAAATTATTTGTTCCATTCATTAAAAGAAGTGTTTCTCCACAATTTTAGGCATTTTTTTGGAAAATTGAATTTTTGACGGGAATTAGATAGGCGCGGACCTTACAAAAATAGTGAAAATTATCTTTAATGTGCTAGGAAAATATTTCTGGCAAAATTATTTGTTCCATTCATTAAAAGAAGTGTTTCTCCACAACTTTAGGCAATTATTGGAAAATTGAATTTTTGATGGAAATTCGACAGGCGCGGACCTTACAAAAATAGTGCAAATTTTGTACTATCTTAAAATGTGCTAAGTTAATATTTTTGCACAAAACCATTTGTTCAATTCATCAAAAGAAGTGTTTCTCCACAATTTTAGGCATTTTTTGGAAAATTCATTTTTTGACGGGAATTAGATAGGCGCGGACCTTACAAAAATAGTGAAAATTATCTTAAATGTGCTAGGAAAATATTTTTGGCAAAATTATTTGTTCCATTCATTAAAAATAGTGTTTCTCAACATTTTAAGGCAATTTTTGGAAATTTGAATTTTTGACCGAAATTCGACAGGCGCGGACCTTACAAAAATAGTGAAAATTTTGTACTATCTTAAAATGTGCCGAGTAAATATTTTTGCACAAAATTATTTGTTCCATTCATCAAAAGAAGTGTTTCTCCACAATTTTAGGCAATTACTGGAAATTTGAATTTTTGATGGAAATTCGACAGGCGCGGACCTTACGAAAATTTTGTACTATCTTAAAATGTGCTAGGAAAATATTTTTTGGTTAAATTATTTGTTCCATTCATTAAAAGAAGTGTTTCTCCACAATTTTAGGCAATTTTTGGAAATTTGAATTTTTGACGGAAATTAGACAGGCGCGGACCTTACAAAAATAGTGAAAATTTTGTACTATTTTAAAATGTGCTTGGAAAATATTTTTTGGCAAAATTATTTGTTCCATTCATTAAAAGAAGTGTTTCTCCACAATTGTAGGCAATTTTTGGAAATTTAAATTTTTGACGGAAATTCGACAGGCGCGGACCTTACAAAAATAGTGAAAATCTTGTATTATCTTAAAATGTGCTAGGAAAATATTTTTTGGTAAAATTATTTGTTCCATTCATTAAAGAAGTGTTTCTCCACAATTTTAGGCAATTATTGGAAAATTGAATTTTTGATGGAAATTCAACAGGCGCGGACCTTACAAAAATAGTAAAAATTTTGTACTATCTTAAAATGTGCTAGAAAATATTTTTTCGCTAAATTATTTGTTCCATTCATTAAAAGAAGTGTTTCTCCACAATTTTAGGCAATTATTCGAAAATTGAATTTTTGATGGAAATTCGACAGGCGCGGACCTTACAAAAATAGTGAAAATTTTGAACCACCTTAAAATTTGCTAGGAAAATATTTTTTTGGCAAAATTATTTGTTCCATTTATTAAAAGAAGTGTTTCTCCACAATTTGAGGCAATTTTTGGAAATTTGAATTTTTTGATGGAAATTCCACAGGCGCAGACCTTACAAAAATAGTGAAAATTTTGTACTATTTTAAATTGTGCTAAGAAAATATTTTGGGGCATAATAATTTGTTCCATTCATCAAAAGAAGTGTTTCTCCACAATTTTAGGCAATTTTTGGAAATTTGAATTTTTGACGGAAATTAGACAGGCGCGAACCTTACAAAAATAGTGAAAATTTTGTACTATTTTAAAATGTGCTTGGAAAATATTTTTGGCAAAATTATTTGTTCCATTCATTAAAAGAAGTGTTTCTCCACAATTTCAGGCAATTTTTGGAAATTTGAATTTTTGACGGAAATTCGACAGGCGCAGACCTTACAAAAATAGTGAAAATTTTGTATTATCTTAAAATGTGCTAGGAAAATATTTTTTGGCAAAATTATTTGTTCCATTCATTAAAAGAAGTGTTTCTCCACAATTGTAGGCAATTTTTGGAAAATTGAATTTTTGATGGAAATTCGACAGGCGCGGACCTTACAAAAAAAAGTTAAAATTTTGTACTATCTTAAAATGTGCTAGGAAAATATTTTTTGGCAAAATTATTTGTTCCATTCATTAAAAGAAGTGATTCTCCACAATTTGAGGCAATTTTTGGAAATTTGAATTTTTGATGGAAATTTGACAGGCGTGGACCTTACAAAAGTAGTGAAAATTTTGTACTATCTTAAAATGTGCTAAGTCAATATTTTTGCACAAATTTATTTGTTCCATTCATCAAAAGAAGTGTTTCTCCACAATTTTAGGCATTTTTTGGAAAATTGAATTTTTGACAGGAATTTGACAGGCGCGAACCTTACAAAAATAGTGAAAATTTTGTACTATCTTAAAATGTGCGAATAAAATAGTTTTTGGCAAAATTATTCGTTCCTTTCATTAAAAGAAGTGTTTCTCAACAATTTGAGGCAATTTTTTGAACTTTGAATATTTGACGGAAATTTGACAGGTGCGGACCTTACAAAATTAGTGAAAATTTTGTACTATCTTAAAATGTGCTAGGAAAATATTTTATGGCTAAATTATTTGTTCCATTCATTAAAAGAAGTGTTTCTCCACAATTTTAGGCAATTATTGGAAAATTGAATTTTTGATGGAAATTCGACAGGCGCGACCCTTACAAAAATAGTGAAAATTTTGTACCATCTTAAAATTTGCTAGGAAAATAATTTTGGCAAAATTATTTGTTCCATTCATTAAAAGAAGTGTTTCTCCACAATTTTAGGCAATTTTTGGAAATTTGAACTTTTGACGGAAATTCGACAGGCGCGGACCTTACGAAAATTTTGTACTATCTTAAAATGTGCTAGGAAAATATTTTTGGCTAAATTATTTGTTCCATTCATTAAAAGAAGTGTTTCTCCACAATTTTAGGCAATTTTTGGAAATTTGAATTTTTGACGGAAATTAGACAGGCGCGGACCTTACAAAAATAGTGAAAATTTTGAACCACCTTAAAATTTGCTAGGAAAATAATTTTGGCAAAATTATTTGTTCCATTCATTAAAAGAAGTGTTTCTCCACAATTTGAGGCAATTTTTGGAAATTTGAATTTTTGACGGAAAATCGACAGGCGCGGACCTTACAAAATTAGTGAAAATTTTGTATTATCTTAAAATGTGCTAGGAAAATATTTTTTGGCAAAATTATTTGTTCCATTCATTAAAAGAAGTGTTTCTCCACAATTTTAGGCAATTATTTGAAAATTGAATTTTTGATGGAAATTCGACAGGCGCGGACCTTACAAAAATAGTAAAAATTTTGTACTATCTTAAAATGTGCTAGAAAATATTTTTTGGCTAAATTATTTGTTCCATTCTTTAAAAGAAGTGTTTCTCCACAATTTTAGGCAATTATTGGAAAATTGAATTTTTGATGGAAATTCGACAGGCGCGGACCTTACAAAAATAGTGAAAATTTTGAACCACCTTAAAATTTGCTAGGAAAATAATTTTGGCAAAATTATTTGTTCCATTCATTAAAAGAAGTGTTTCTCCACAATTTGAGGCAATTTTTGGAAATTTGAATTTTTGATGGAAATTCGACAGGCGCTGACCTTACAAAAATAGTGAAAATTTTGTACTATCTTAAAATGTGCTAGGAAAATATTTCTTTGGCAAAATTATTTGTTCCATTCATCAAAAGAAGTGTTTCTCCACAATTTTAGGCAATTTTTTGAAATTTGAATTTTTGATGGAAATTCGACGGGCGCGGACCTTACAAAAATAGTGAAAATTTTGTACTATCTTAAAATGTGCTAAGTAAATATTTTTGCACAAAATTATTTGTTCCATTCATCAAAAGAAGTGTTTCTCCACAATTTTAGGCATTTTTTGGAAAATTGAATTTTTGACAGGAATTTGACAGGCGCTGACCTTACAAAAATAGAGAAAATTTTGTACTATCTTAAAATGTGTGAGTAAAATATTTTTTGGCAAAATTATTTGTTCCATTCATTAAAAGAAGTGTTTCTCCATAATTTGAGGCAATTTTTGGAAATTTGAATTTTTGAAGGAAATTCGACAGGCGCAGATCTTACAAAAATAGTGAAAATTTTGTACTATCTTAAAATGTGCTAGGAAAATATTTTTTGGCAAAATTATTTGTTCCATTCATTAAAAGAAGTGTTCTCCACAGTTTTAGGCAATTTTTGGAAATTTGAATTTTTGACGGAAATTTGACAGACGCGGACCTTACAAAAATAGTGAAAATTTTGTACTATCTTAAAAAGTGCTAGAAAATATTTTTTGGCTAAATTATTTGTTCCATTCATTAAAAGAAGTGTTTCTCCACAATTTTAGGCAATTATTGAAAAATTGAATTTTTGATGGAAATTCGACAGGTGCGGACCTTACAAAAATAGTGAAAATTTTGTAAAATCTAAAATTTGCTAGGAAAATAATTTTGGCAAAATTATTTGTTCCATTCATTAAAAGAAATGTTTCTCCACAATTTTAGGCAATTTGAATTTTTGACGGAAATTCGACAGGCGCGGACCTTACAAAAATAGTGAAAATTTTGCACTATCTTAAAATGTGCTAGGAAAATATTTTTTGGCAAAATTATTTGTTCCATTCATTAAAAGAAGTGTTCTCCACAGTTTAAGGCAATTTTTGGAAATTTGAATTTTTGACGGAAATTTGACAGACCCGGACCTAACAAAAATAGTGAAAATTTTGTATTATCTTAAAATGTGCTAGGAAAATATTTTTTGGCAAAATTATTTGTTCCATTCATTAAAAGAAGTGTTTCTCCAAAATTTGAGGCAATTTTTGGAAATTTGAATTTTTGACCGAAATTTGACAGGCACGGACCTTACAAAAATAGTGAAAATTTTGTACTAGAAAATATTTTTTGGCTAAATTATTTGTTCCATTCATTAAAAGAAGTGTTTCTCCACAATTTTAGGCAATTATTGGAAAATTGAATTTTTGATGGAAATTCGACAGGCGCGGACCTTACAAAAATAGTGAAAATTTTGTACCACCTTAAAATTTGCTAGGAAAATAATTTTGGTTAAATTATTTGTTCCATTCATTAAAAGAAGTGTTCCTCCACAATTTGAGGCAATTTTTGGAAATTTGAATTTTTGACGGAAATTCGACAGGCGCGGACCTTACAAAAATAGTGAAAATTTTGTATTATCTTAAAATGTGCTAGGAAAATATTTTTTGGCAAAATTATTTGTTCCATTCATTAAAAGAAGTGTTTCTCCACAATTGTAGGCAATTTTTGGAAAATTGAATTTTTGATGGAAATTCGACAGGCGCGGACCTTACAAAAAAAAGTTAAAATTTTGTACTATCTTAAAATGTGCTAGGAAAATATTTTTTGGCAAAATTATTTGTTCCATTCATTAAAAGAAGTGATTCTCCACAATTTGAGGCAATTTTTGGAAATTTGAATTTTTGATGGAAATTTGACAGGCGTGGACCTTACAAAAGTAGTGAAAATTTTGTACTATCTTAAAATGTGCTAAGTCAATATTTTTGCACAAATTTATTTGTTCCATTCATCAAAAGAAGTGTTTCTCCACAATTTTAGGCATTTTTTGGAAAATTGAATTTTTGACAGGAATTTGACAGGCGCGAACCTTACAAAAATAGTGAAAATTTTGTACTATCTTAAAATGTGCGAGTAAAATAGTTTTTGGCAAAATTATTCGTTCCATTCATTAAAAGAAGTGTTTCTCAACAATTTGAGGCAATTTTTTGAACTTTGAATATTTGACGGAAATTTGACAGGTGCGGACCTTACAAAATTAGTGAAAATTTTGTACTATCTTAAAATGTGCTAGGAAAATATTTTATGGCTAAATTATTTGTTCCATTCATTAAAAGAAGTGTTTCTCCACAATTTTAGGCAATTATTGGAAAATTGAATTTTTGATGGAAATTCGACAGGCGCGGACCTTACAAAAATAGTGAAAATTTTGTACCATCTTAAAATTTGCTAGGAAAATAATTTTGGCAAAATTATTTGTTCCATTCATTAAAAGAAGTGTTTCTCCACAATTTTAGGCAATTTTTGGAAATTTGAACTTTTGACGGAAATTCGACAGGCGCGGACCTTACGAAAATTTTGTACTATCTTAAAATGTGCTAGGAAAATATTTTTGGCTAAATTATTTGTTCCATTCATTAAAAGAAGTGTTTCTCCACAATTTTAGGCAATTTTTGGAAATTTGAATTTTTGACGGAAATTAGACAGGCGCGGACCTTACAAAAATAGTGAAAATTTTGAACCACCTTAAAATTTGCTAGGAAAATAATTTTGGCAAAATTATTTGTTCCATTCATTAAAAGAAGTGTTTCTCCACAATTTGAGGCAATTTTTGGAAATTTGAATTTTTGACGGAAAATCGACAGGCGCGGACCTTACAAAATTAGTGAAAATTTTGTATTATCTTAAAATGTGCTAGGAAAATATTTTTTGGCAAAATTATTTGTTCCATTCATTAAAAGAAGTGTTTCTCCACAATTTTAGGCAATTATTTGAAAATTGAATTTTTGATGGAAATTCGACAGGCGCGGACCTTACAAAAATAGTAAAAATTTTGTACTATCTTAAAATGTGCTAGAAAATATTTTTTGGCTAAATTATTTGTTCCATTCTTTAAAAGAAGTGTTTCTCCACAATTTTAGGCAATTATTGGAAAATTGAATTTTTGATGGAAATTCGACAGGCGCGGACCTTACAAAAATAGTGAAAATTTTGAACCACCTTAAAATTTGCTAGGAAAATAATTTTGGCAAAATTATTTGTTCCATTCATTAAAAGAAGTGTTTCTCCACAATTTGAGGCAATTTTTGGAAATTTGAATTTTTGATGGAAATTCGACAGGCGCGGACCTTACAAAAATAGTGAAAATTTTGTACTATCTTAAAATGTGCTAGGAAAATATTTCTTTGGCAAAATTATTTGTTCCATTCATCAAAAGAAGTGTTTCTCCACAATTTTAGGCAATTTTTTGAAATTTGAATTTTTGATGGAAATTCGACGGGCGCGGACCTTACAAAAATAGTGAAAATTTTGTACTATCTTAAAATGTGCTAAGTAAATATTTTTGCACAAAATTATTTGTTCCATTCATCAAAAGAAGTGTTTCTCCACAATTTTAGGCATTTTTTGGAAAATTGAATTTTTGACAGGAATTTGACAGGCGCTGACCTTACAAAAATAGAGAAAATTTTGTACTATCTTAAAATGTGTGAGTAAAATATTTTTTGGCAAAATTATTTGTTCCATTCATTAAAAGAAGTGTTTCTCCATAATTTGAGGCAATTTTTGGAAATTTGAATTTTTGAAGGAAATTCGACAGGCGCAGATCTTACAAAAATAGTGAAAATTTTGTACTATCTTAAAATGTGCTAGGAAAATATTTTTTGGCAAAATTATTTGTTCCATTCATTAAAAGAAGTGTTCTCCACAGTTTTAGGCAATTTTTGGAAATTTGAATTTTTGACGGAAATTTGACAGACGCGGACCTTACAAAAATAGTGAAAATTTTGTACTATCTTAAAAAGTGCTAGAAAATATTTTTTGGCTAAATTATTTGTTCCATTCATTAAAAGAAGTGTTTCTCCACAATTTTAGGCAATTATTGAAAAATTGAATTTTTGATGGAAATTCGACAGGTGCGGACCTTACAAAAATAGTGAAAATTTTGTAAAATCTAAAATTTGCTAGGAAAATAATTTTGGCAAAATTATTTGTTCCATTCATTAAAAGAAATGTTTCTCCACAATTTTAGGCAATTTGAATTTTTGACGGAAATTCGACAGGCGCGGACCTTACAAAAATAGTGAAAATTTTGCACTATCTTAAAATGTTCTAGGAAAATATTTTTTGGCAAAATTATTTGTTCCATTCATTAAAAGAAGTGTTTCTCCACAATTGTAGGCAATTTTTGGAAAATTGAATTTTTGATGGAAATTCGACAGGCGCGGACCTTACAAAAAAAATTGAAAATTTTGTACTATCTTAAAATGTGCTAGGAAAATATTTTTTGGCAAAATTATTTGTTCCATTCATTAAAAGAAGTGTTTCTCCAAAATTTGAGGCAATTTTTGGAAATTTGAATTTTTGACCGAAATTTGACAGGCACGGACCTTACAAAAATAGTGAAAATTTTGTACTAGAAAATATTTTTTGGCTAAATTATTTGTTCCATTCATTAAAAGAAGTGTTTCTCCACAATTGTAGGCAATTTTTGGAAAATTGAATTTTTGATGGAAATTCGACAGGCGCGGACCTTACAAAAAAAATTGAAAATTTTGTACTATTTTAAATTGTGCTAAGAAAATATTTTGGGGCATAATAATTTGTTCCATTCATCAAAAGAAGTGTTTCTCCACAATTTTAGGCAATTTTTGGAAATTTGAATTTTTGACGGAAATTAGACAGGCGCGAACCTTACAAAAATAGTGAAAATTTTGTACTATTTTAAAATGTGCTTGGAAAATATTTTTGGCAAAATTATTTGTTCCATTCATTAAAAGAAGTGTTTCTCCACAATTTTAGGCAATTTTTGGAAATTTGAATTTTTGACGGAAATTCGACAGGCGCAGACCTTACAAAAATAGTGAAAATTTTGTATTATCTTAAAATGTGCTAGGAAAATATTTTTTGGCAAAATTATTTGTTCCATTCATTAAAAGAAGTGATTCTCCACAATTTGAGGCAGTTTTTGGAAATTTGAATTTTTGATGGAAATTCGACGGGCGCGGACCTTACAAAAATAGTGAAAATTTTGTACTATCTTAAAATGTGCTAAGTCAATATTTTTGCACAAAATTATTTGTTCCATTCATCAAAAGAAGTGTTTCTCCACAATTTTAGGCATTTTTTGGAAAATTGAATTTTTGACAGGAAATTGACAGGCGCGGACCTTACAAAAGTAGTGAAAATTTTGTACTATCTTAAAATGTGCTAAGTAAATATTTTTGCACAAAATTATTTGTTCCATTCATCAAAAGAAGTGTTTCTCCACAATTTTAGGCATTTTTTGGAAAATTGAATTTTTGACAGGAAATTGACAGGCGCGGACCTTACAAAAATAGTGAAAATTTTGTACTATCTTAAAATGTGCGAGTAAAATATTTTTTGGCAAAATTATTGTTCCATTCATTAAAAGAAGTGTTTCTCCACAATTTGAGGCAATTTTTGGAAATTTGAATTTTTGAAGGAAATTCCACAGGCGCAGATCTTACAAAAATAGTGAAAATTTTGTACTATCTTAAAATGTGCTAGGAAAATATTTTTTGGCAAAATTATTTGTTCCATTCATTAAAAGAAGTGTTCTCCACACTTTAAGGCAATTTTTGGAAATTTGAATTTTTGACGGAAATTTGACAGACCCGGACCTAACAAAAATAGTGAAAATTTTGTATTATCTTAAAATGTGCTAGGAAAATATTTTTTGGCAAAATTATTTGTTCCATTCATTAAAAGAAGTGTTTCTCCAAAATTTGAGGCAATTTTTGGAAATTTGAATTTTTGACCGAAATTTGACAGGCACGGACCTTACAAAAATAGTGAAAATTTTGTACTAGAAAATATTTTTTGGCTAAATTATTTGTTCCATTCATTAAAAGAAGTGTTTCTCCACAATTTTAGGCAATTATTGGAAAATTGAATTTTTGATGGAAATTCGACAGGCGCGGACCTTACAAAAATAGTGAAAATTTTGTACCACCTTAAAATTTGCTAGGAAAATAATTTTGGTTAAATTATTTGTTCCATTCATTAAAAGAAGTGTTCCTCCACAATTTGAGGCAATTTTTGGAAATTTGAATTTTTGACGGAAATTCGACAGGCGCGGACCTTACAAAAATAGTGAAAATTTTGTATTATCTTAAAATGTGCTAGGAAAATATTTTTTGGCAAAATTATTTGTTCCATTCATTAAAAGAAGTGTTTCTCCAAAATTTGAGGCAATTTTTGGAAATTTGAATTTTTGACCGAAATTTGACAGGCACGTACCTTACAAAAATATTGAAAATTTTGTACTATCTTAAAATGTGCTAAGTAAATATTTTTGCACAAAACCGTTTGTTCCATTCATCAAAAGAAGTGTTTCTCCACAATTTTAGGCATTTTTTGGAAATTTGAATTTTTGACGGGAATTAGATAGGCGCAGACCTTACAAAATAGTGAAAATTATCTTAAATGTGCTAGGAAAATATTTTTGGCAAAATTATTTGTTCCCTTCATTAAAAGAAGTGTTTCTCAACATTTTTAGGCAATTTTTTGAAATTTGAATTTTTGACCGAAATTCGACAGGCGCGACCCTTTCAAAAATAGTGAAAATTTTGTACTATCTTAAAATGTGCTGAGTAAATATTTTTGCACAAAATTATTTGTTCCATTCATCATAAGAAGTGTTTCTCAACAATTTTAGGCAATTTTTGGAAATTTGAATTTTGATGGAAATTCGACAGGCGCAAACCTTACAAAAATAGTAAAAATTTTGTACTATCTTAAAATGTGCTAGAAAATATTTTTTGGCTAAATTATTTGTTCCATTCATTAAAAGAAGTGTTTCTCCACAATTTTAGGCAATTATTGGAAAATTGAATTTTTGATGGAAATTCGACAGGCGCGGACCTTACAAAAATAGTGAAAATTTTGTACCACCTTAAAATTTGCTAGGAAAATAATTTTGGTTAAATTATTTGTTCCATTCATTAAAAGAAGTGTTTCTCCACAATTTGAAGCAATTTTTGGAAATTTGAATTTTTGACGGAAATTCGACAGGCGCAGACCTTACAAAAAAAGTGAAAATTTTGTACTATCTTAAAATGTGCTAGGAAAATATTTTTTGGCAAAATTATTTGTTCCATTCATTAAAAGAAGTGTTTCTCCACAATTTGAGGCAATTTTTGGAAATTTGAATTTTTGATGGAAATTTGACAGGCGCGGCCCTTACAAAAGTAGTGAAAATTTTGTACTATCTTAAAATGTGCTAAGTAAATATTTTTGCACAAAATTATTTGTTCCATTCATCAAAAGAAGTGTTTCTCCACAATTTTAGGCATTTTTTGGTAAATTGAATTTTTGACAGGAATTTGACAGGCGCGGACCTTACAAAAATAGTGAAAATTTTGTACTATCTTAAAATGTGCGAGTAAAATATTTTTTGGCAAAATTATTTGTTCCATTCATTAAAGGAAGTGTTTCTCCACAATTTGAGGCAATTTTTGGAAATTTGAATTTTTTACGGAAATTTGACAGGCGCGGACCTTACAAAAATAGTGAAAATTTTGAACTATCTTAAAATGTGCTAGAAAATATTTTTTGGCTAAAATATTTGTTCCATTCATTAAAAGAAGTGTTTCTCAATAATTTTAGGCAATTATTGGAAAATTGAATTTTTGATGGAAATTCGACAGGCGCAGACCTTACAAAAATAGTGAAAATTTTGTACCATCTTAAAATTTGCTAGGAAAATAATTTTGGCAAAATTATTTGTTCCATTCATTAAAAGAAGTGTTTCTCCACAATTTTAGGCAATTTTTGGAAATTTGAACTTTTGACGGAAATTTGACAGGCGCGGACCTTACAAAAATAGTGAAAATTTTGTACTATCTTAAATTGTGCTAAGAAAATATTTTGGGGCATAATAATTTGTTCCATTCATCAAAAGAAGTATTTCTCCACAATTTTAGGCAATTTTTGGAAATTTGAATTTTTGATGGAAATTCGACAGGCGCGGACCTTACAAAAATAGTGAAAATTTTGTACTATCTTAAGATGTGCTAGGAAAATATTTTTTGGCAAAATTATTTGTTCCATTCATCAAAAGAAGTGTTTCTCCACAATTGTAGGCAATTTTTGGAAATTTGAATTTTTGAAGGAAATTCGACAGGCGCGGACCTGACAAAAATAGTGAAAATTCTGTACTATCTTAAAATGTGCTAGGAAAATAATTTTTGGCAAAATTATTTGTTCCATTCATTAAAAGAAGTGTTTCTCCACAATTTGAGGCAATTTTTGGAAATTTGAATTTTTGAAGGAAATTCGACAGGCGCAGATCTTACAAAAATATTGAAAATTTTGTACTATCTCCAAATGTGCTAGGAAAATATTTTTTGGCAAAATTATTTGTTCCATTCATTAAAAGAAGTGTTTCTCCACAATTGTAGGCAATTTTTGGAAAATTGAATTTTTGATGGAAATTCGACAGGCGCGGACCTTACAAAAAAAAGTTAAAATTTTGTACTATCTTAAAATGTGCTAGGAAAATATTTTTTGGCAAAATTATTTGTTCCATTCATTAAAAGAAGTGATTCTCTACAATTTGAGGCAATTTTTGGAAATTTGAATTTTTGATGGAAATTTGACAGGCGTGGACCTTACAAAAGTAGTGAAAATTTTGTACTATCTTAAAATGTGCTAAGTCAATATTTTTGCACAAGTTTATTTGTTCCATTCATCAAAAGAAGTGTTTCTCCACAATTTTAGGCATTTTTTGGAAAATTGAATTTTTGACAGGAATTTGACAGGCGCGAACCTTACAAAAATAGTGAAAATTTTGTACTATCTTAAAATGTGCGAGTAAAATAGTTTTTGGCAAAATTATTCGTTCCATTCATTAAAAGAAGTGTTTCTCAACAATTTGAGGCAATTTTTTGAACTTTGAATATTTGACGGAAATTTGACAGGTGCGGACCTTACAAAATTAGTGAAAATTTTGTACTATCTTAAAATGTGCTAGGAAAATATTTTATGGCTAAATTATTTGTTCCATTCATTAAAAGAAGTGTTTCTCCACAATTTTAGGCAATTATTGGAAAATTGAATTTTTGATGGAAATTCGACAGGCGCGGACCTTACAAAAATAGTGAAAATTTTGTACCATCTTAAAATTTGCTAGGAAAATAATTTTGGCAAAATTATTTGTTCCGTTCATTAAAAGAAGTGTTTCTCCACAATTTTAGGCAATTTTTGGAAATTTGAACTTTTGACGGAAATTCGACAGGCGCGGACCTTACGAAAATTTTGTACTATCTTAAAATGTGCTAGGAAAATATTTTTGGCTAAATTATTTGTTCCATTCATTAAAAGAAGTGTTTCTCCACAATTTGAGGCAATTTTTGGAAATTTGAATTTTTGACGGAAATTCGACAGGCGCGGACCTAACAAAAATAGTGAAAATTTTGTATTATCTTAAAATGTGCTAGGAAAATATTTTTTGGCAAAATTATTTGTTCCATTCATTAAAAGAAGTGTTTCTCGACAATTTTAGGCAATTATTTGAAAATTGAATTTTTGATGGAAATTCGACAGGCGCGGACCTTACAAAAATAGTAAAAATTTTGTACTATCTTAAAATGTGCTAGAAAATATTTTTTGGCTAAATTATTTGTTCCATTCTTTAAAAGAAGTGTTTCTCCACAATTTTAGGCAATTATTGGAAAATTGAATTTTTGATGGAAATTCGACAGGCGCGGACCTTACAAAAATAGTGAAAATTTTGAACCACCTTAAAATTTGCTAGGAAAATAATTTTGGCAAAATTATTTGTTCCATTCATTAAAAGAAGTGTTTCTCCACAATTTGAGGCAATTTTTGGAAATTTGAATTTTTGATGGAAATTCGACAGGCGCGGACCTTACAAAAATAGTGAAAATTTTGTACTATCTTAAAATGTGCTAGGAAAATATTTTTTTGGCAAAATTATTTGTTCCATTCATCAAAAGAAGTGTTTCTCCACAATTTTAGGCAATTTTTGGAAATTTGAATTTTTGATGGAAATTCGACGGGCGCGGACCTTACAAAAATAGTGAAAATTTTGTACTATCTTAAAATGTGCTAAGTAAATATTTTTGCACAAAATTATTTGTTCCATTCATCAAAAGAAGTGTTTCTCCACAATTTTAGGCATTTTTTGGAAAATTGAATTTTTGACAGGAATTTGACAGGCGCTGACCTTACAAAAATAGAGAAAATTTTGTACTATCTTAAAATGTGCGAGTAAAATATTTTTTGGCAAAATTATTTGTTCCATTCATTAAAAGAAGTGTTTCTCCATAATTTGAGGCAATTTTTGGAAATTTGAATTTTTGAAGGAAATTCGACAGGCGCAGATCTTACAAAAATAGTGAAAATTTTGTACTATCTTAAAATGTGCTAGGAAAATATTTTTTGGCAAAATTATTTGTTCCATTCATTAAAAGAAGTGTTCTCCACAGTTTTAGGCAATTTTTGGAAATTTGAATTTTTGACGGAAATTTGACAGACGCGGACCTTACAAAAATAGTGAAAATTTTGTACTATCTTAAAAAGTGCTAGAAAATATTTTTTGGCTAAATTATTTGTTCCATTCATTAAAAGAAGTGTTTCTCCACAATTTTAGGCAATTATTGAAAAATTGAATTTTTGATGGAAATTCGACAGGCGCGGACCTTACAAAAATAGTGAAAATTTTGTAAAATCTAAAATTTGCTAGGAAAATAATTTTGGCAAAATTATTTGTTCCATTCATTAAAAGAAATGTTTCTCCACAATTTTAGGCAATTTGAATTTTTGACGGAAATTCGACAGGCGCGGACCTTACAAAAATAGTGAAAATTTTGTACTATCTTAAAATGTGCTAGGAAAATATTTTTTGGCAAAATTATTTGTTCCATTCATTAAAAGAAGTGTTTCTCCACAATTGTAGGCAATTTTTGGAAAATTGAATTTTTGATGGAAATTCGACAGGCGCGGACCTTACAAAAAAAATTGAAAATTTTGTACTATCTTAAAATGTGCTAGGAAAATATTTTTTGGCAAAATTATTTGTTCCATTCATTAAAAGAAGTGATTCTCCACAATTTGAGGCAATTATTGGAAAATTGAATTTTTGATGGAAATTCGACAGGCGCGGACCTTACAAAAATAGTGAAAATTTTGTACCACCTTAAAATTTGCTAGGAAAATAATTTTGGTTAAATTATTTGTTCCATTCATTAAAAGAAGTGTTCCTCCACAATTTGAGGCAATTTTTGGAAATTTGAATTTTTGACGGAAATTCGACAGGCGCGGACCTTACAAAAATAGTGAAAATTTTGTATTATCTTAAAATGTGCTAGGAAAATATTTTTTGGCAAAACTATTTGTTCCATTCATTAAAAGAAGTGTTTCTCCAAAATTTGAGGCAATTTTTGGAAATTTGAATTTTTGACCGAAATTTGACAGGCACGGACCTTACAAAAATAGTGAAAATTTTGTACTATCTTAAAATGTGCTAAGTAAATATTTTTGCACAAAACCGTTTGTTCCATTCATCAAAAGAAGTGTTTCTCCACAATTTTAGGCATTTTTTGGAAATTTGAATTTTTGACGGGAATTAGATAGGCGCAGACCTTACAAAATAGTGAAAATTATCTTAAATGTGCTAGGAAAATATTTTTGGCAAAATTATTTGTTCCCTTCATTAAAAGAAGTGTTTCTCAACATTTTTAGGCAATTTTTTGAAATTTGAATTTTTGACCGAAATTCGACAGGCGCGACCCTTTCAAAAATAGTGAAAATTTTGTACTATCTTAAAATGTGCTGAGTAAATATTTTTGCACAAAATTATTTGTTCCATTCATCATAAGAAGTGTTTCTCCACAATTTTAGGCAATTTTTGGAAATTTGAATTTTGATGGAAATTCGACAGGCGCGGACCTTACAAAAATAGTAAAAATTTTGTACTATCTTAAAATGTGCTAGAAAATATTTTTTGGCTAAATTATTTGTTCCATTCATTAAAAGAAGTGTTTCTCCACAATTTTAGGCAATTATTGGAAAATTGAATTTTTTGATGGAAATTCGACAGGCGCGGACCTTACAAAAATAGTGAAAATTTTGTACCACCTTAAAATTTGCTAGGAAAATAATTTTGGTTAAATTATTTGTTCCATTCATTAAAAGAAGTGTTTCTCCACAATTTGAGGCAAATTTTGGAAATTTGAATTTTTGACGGAAATTCGACAGGCGCAGACCTTACAAAAAAAGTGAAAATTTTGTACTATCTTAAAATGTGCTAGGAAAATATTTTTTGGCAAAATTATTTGTTCCATTCATTAAAAGAAGTGTTTCTCCACAATTTGAGGCAATTTTTGGAAATTTGAATTTTTGATGGAAATTTGACAGGCGCGGCCCTTACAAAAGTAGTGAAAATTTTGTACTATCTTAAAATGTGCTAAGTAAATATTTTTGCACAAAATTATTTGTTCCATTCATCAAAAGAAGTGTTTCTCCACAATTTTAGGCATTTTTTGGTAAATTGAATTTTTGACAGGAATTTGACAGGCGCGGACCTTACAAAAATAGTGAAAATTTTGTACTATCTTAAAATGTGCGAGTAAAATATTTTTTGGCAAAATTATTTGTTCCATTCATTAAAGGAAGTGTTTCTCCACAATTTGAGGCAATTTTTGGAAATTTGAATTTTTTACGGAAATTTGACAGGCGCGGACCTTACAAAATAGTGAAAATTTTGAACTATCTTTAAATGTGCTAGAAAATATTTTTTGGCTAAAATATTTGTTCCATTCATTAAAAGAAGTGTTTCTCAATAATTTTAGGCAATTATTGGAAAATTGAATTTTTGATGGAAATTCGACAGGCGCAGACCTTACAAAAATAGTGAAAATTTTGTACCATCTTAAAATTTGCTAGGAAAATAATTTTGGCAAAATTATTTGTTCCATTCATTAAAAGAAGTGTTTCTCCACAATTTTAGGCAATTTTTGGAAATTTGAACTTTTGACGGAAATTTGACAGGCGCGGACCTTACAAAAATAGTGAAAATTTAGTACTATCTTAAATTGTGCTAAGAAAATATTTTGGGGCATAATAATTTGTTCCATTCATCAAAAGAAGTGTTTCTCCACAATTTTAGGCAATTTTTGGAAATTTGAATTTTTGATGGAAATTCGACAGGCGCGGACCTTACAAAAATAGTGAAAATTTTGTACTATCTTAAGATGTGCTAGGAAAATATTTTTTGGCAAAATTATTTGTTCCATTCATCAAAAGAAGTGTTTCTCCACAATTGTAGGCAATTTTTGGAAATTTGAATTTTTGAAGGAAATTCGACAGGCGTGGACCTGACAAAAATAGTGAAAATTCTGTACTATCTTAAAATGTGCTAGGAAAATAATTTTTGGCAAAATTATTTGTTCCATTCATTAAAAGAAGTGTTTCTCCACAATTTGAGGCAATTTTTGGAAATTTGAATTTTTGAAGGAAATTCGACAGGCGCAGATCTTACAAAAATATTGAAAATTTTGTACTATCTCCAAATGTGCTAGGAAAATATTTTTTGGCAAAATTATTTGTTCCATTCATTAAAAGAAGTGTTCTCCACAGTTTTAGGCAATTTTTGGAAATTTGAATTTTTGACGGAAATTTGACAGACGCGGACCTTACAAAAATAGTGAAAATTTTGTACTATCTTTAAATGTGCTAGGAAAATAATTTTTGGCAAAATTATTTGTTCCATTCATTAAAAGAAGTTTTTCTCCACAATTTTAGGCAATTTTTGGAAATTTGAGTTTTGACGGAAATTCCACAGGCGCGGACCTTACAAAAATAGTGAAAATTTTGTACTATCTTAAAATGTGCTAAGTAAATATTTTTGCACAAAATTATTTGTTCCATTCATTAAATGAAGTGTTTCTCCACAATTTTAGGCAATTTTTGGATATTTGAATTTTTGACGGAAATTCGATAGGCGCGGACCTTACAAAAATAGTGAAAATTTTGTACTATCTTAAAATGTGCTAGGAAAATATTTTTTTGGCAAAATTATTTGTTCCATTCATTAAATGAAGTGTTTCTCCACAATTTTAGGCAATTTTTGGAAATTTGAATTTTTGACGGAAATTCGACAGGCACGGACCTTACAAAAATAGTGAAAATTTTGTACTTTCTTAAAATGTGCTAGGAAAATAATTGTTGGCAAAATTATTTGTTCCATTCATTAAAAGAAGTGTTTCTCCACAATGTTAGGCAATTTTTGGAAATTTGAATTTTTGACGGAAATTCGACAGGCGCGGACCTTACAAAAATAGTGAAAATTTTGTACTATCTTAAAATGTGCTAGGAAAATATTTTTGGCAAAATTATTTGCTCCATTCATTTAAAGAAGTGTTTCTCCATAATTTTAGGCAATTTTTGGAAATTTGAATTTTTGACGCAAATTCGACAGGCGCGGACCTTACAAAAATAGCGAAAAGTTTGTACTATCTTAAAATGTGCTAAGTAAATATTTTTGCACAAAATTATTTGTTCCATTCATCAAAAGAAGTGTTTCTCCACAATTATAGGCATTTTTAGGAAAATTGAATTTTTGACGGAAATTCGACAGGCGCGGACCCAACAAAAATAGTGAAAATTTTGTACTATCTTAAAATGTGCTAGGAAAATAATTTTTGGCAAAAGTATTTGTTCCATTCATTAAAAGAAGTGTTTCTCCACAATTTTGCATCTGCATCATTTTTAGTAATATTTAGCAAAGGATGATTTTGATCAATATCAGCATGATTGGCTTCAAATGAAATAAGGATTGAAAATAACTGACACAATTTCAATTGCTAATATTGTTTTCAGGTGTATGTTTACTGTTTCACCTTTTTATAGCGGCCCAGAAATCTCTTTAGGTTTATTGCTAGAATCAATTAGTAGTTTTTGACGTTTTTTTCCATATTGTTTCTGTTAAATTTTACACAGACTTTTGAAATGGTTTCTTTCTATTGTATAATCTCTAAAATCTGCATTTGAATTACTTTTTTGGAATTTTCTAAGTGCATTGTTTTTTCTCGTTTTCATGTCTGTACAATTTTGGTCGCACCATTCTGGTTGAACATGCTTAAATACTGATGATTGTTTAAATCGAAAGGTTGTTTTTAATGATTTTCCAGCATTCTGAAAAATGTTGACATAATCTGGCAAAAGCTTAGCTATATTATTCTGTTTTTTATTCGAAACCCTATTCTTAAATTTTGTATAATGAAATCTAAATATATCCATAAACTCTTGCTTGATTGATTCTTTACACTTATATTTGTCCCAGTTACTAGCAGTATCTGTGTCATCATGTGTGTCTGTCTCATGAAAACTATTACTTAGTTTTAATGAACATATCAAAGGGAATTGATCAGAAAAATCATGATTGTCAACACAAAATATGAAAATTTATCAAACAAATTACTTGATACAATAATTTAATCTACAAGACTTCTGCCCTCATTTGCTACACATGTAATATTGCCTTCTTTATCATCAAAAAGTCGCCCTTTTAACATATGGATATCATGTTCACAACATAAGTCAACAAGGGGCAAACCGAATTTGTTGTAAGCTTGCGAATCGTTGGAATTTCTATTGAGATTAAACATATCACCAGGGTAATCAGTTTCACCAAAAACAAAATCAAGGTCGTCATAAGGAATCAAGTCCAAGAAATCATTCGTCCTAGCGTTTAGACCACCTGCGATTACAATATCAGCTCTGGGATAAACAGATCTAATTTCTAAACGTTTTTCATTTAACAAAATAATACAATCATCATTTTCTGGAGTATAATTGGGGATCGTTCTAGTAATATATATGTGAATTTAAGCATTATATCATTTATAGATTCATAAAACTTACTTAGTTAGAAAGAGCACAACGCAATCAGTCAGATTATCAAAGACACGTTTTATAATATTTCCATCTACACGATAGTCTTTGACAAACACAGTTACGCCCCCTGAATCACGTAGTGAGGACCCCTTCAGCTGTTGCATCAATCAAAATATACATTTACTTCAAGGAAATATTCAAAATCAAGTTTATTTCGTTGCAATGTTTCATTCAGTCCAAATATATTATATTGTTTACATAATTGCATGAATGTTTGATCATTTTCATATTTTTTCAAACCTTGTATGTTCAGTGAGCAAATATTAAATTCAGTGATACCATGGTATTTGTCTTTAACTGGGTTGGTTTCTGTTGCTAGTGTAGCAGGTCTATGTATGTTTTGATTAAGTTACTTGTTGTTATCTTCCATTAAGCCTCGACCCTTAACCTATTTTGACCCTGGAACTGGTCGTCCCCGCACACTGTCATACTAGTACTCCTGACCATCAACATCTAGGCGATCATATCTGACCCTGTTCGATACTCGATTTTAGAAATGGGTACAGTTCTGTTCGTACTTTAACAACACGTTCTGGGAAGTCTTTACTAACATGAATGTTATGGCGAGCTTCTGGTACTTCAACTTCGTCGTTGCCATTTCTGTTTCCCCATTAAACCTTGCGCAATATCAGCCAAGCAAGATCTCCGGTTTTCTTGGAATGATTTAAGTACACTGTCCCTGTCCTCATAGTGAGAAAATTTAACGATTATTGGGCGGGGAAAGTTTCTACTACAAATACGATGAGCCCTCTCGATTTTAATAGCAGATTCACCTATGTATCAGTAGGAACGCAAAGAGCGTATTTTGAGTTAAAGTATTTTAAAATTGTAAAAATGCGCGACGCAAAATATTCCCTCAAAATGGCGGCCGAAAAATGGCGCCAAATATTCCCTTTTTTAAGCGCTCTTTATTCTTAATTTGTAATTAATGACAGTGTATTCTCGCTATATATTTAGATTCTGCAACCTTTAATCGCCAATTTCCTTTTTTGAAAGTGTTTAATGATATATTGCTTTGCAACGAAATAAAGCTCTGAAATGCACCACCGTCAAACGCTTAAAAACAGAAATGAAATATAAGCTCTGGCATATAATGGAACGTTTTTTGTCTCCAGAACCGATTGTGATGAAATAAATTAAAACATATTCACCTTTGCCCCTTCCATCTTTCAGCTGAGTATAAACGCGGGACAAAGCTCTAAAATGACGTAGTCACTAGTCAAAGTTGTCCCATATTTACGTCACAATATTACGAGTAAACGTGTTGTAACGATATGTTTTATCTATAAAAATGTGGCGCACTTCTGGTATACCGGGCGCAAAAAATGAGTAGAAAAAGGCGCGCTTCGCGCGCATAATAGTGCCCGAAGGGCACCATGGAAAGCCGAAGGCTGTCTCGTGCTTCGCACGCAAGACACTATATACAGAGACACGCGACAGCGTGTCGATCTCGTAAAATATGCAACAAAAAGCAAAAATAACCCCAAAAATGAATTCTACGTGCGATTTTATGTTAATACCTTCGGTATGTAATACCGAAAGGTATTAATTAGTTCTGAAAGATGAAAAGAATTGGTTCGCTGGCTTCCATAATGGCGGATCAGCTGTCTTTTGTTTTGACACGTGACTATGTTTTGACGGGCGATACCACGTGAGCTGTTTAAGCGATTTCATTGGATGTGACGTAGAAACGCACCGCCATGTCTGTTTGTAAATAAATAGCTGTCAAATAATGCCACTTGTCTACGACGATATTTATGAAATTACACGCGATTCTAGTGAATTAATTTTATGGTTACAAGATAGAGGGATAATTGGAAATTTCTCAAGAATTGTGTACGTTGTTTTGAGGGGAGAATCACGCTTAAAAAGGACTCAAGCTACGGCAGAGATGGATTCGTTTGGAGATGCACCAAGAAAGAATGCGGTTATAAGATCTCGGTTAGAGCTGGAAGTTGGTTCGAGAATTCTCATTTAACTCTGCAGCAGGTCATTAAATTAACTTACTATTGGGTGCACAAATACAGGCAGGACACGGTTGTTCGTGAATTGAAAATTAATTGCGCTGAAACAGTTGTGGACTGGTACAATCTATGCAGAGAGGTTTGTTCTGAAGTAATTGGGAGTGAAAATGTAAAGGTAGGTGGTCCGGGAAAAGTGGTAGAAATAGATGAAAGCAAGTTTGGGAAAAGGAAATATCACAAGAGAAGGAGAAAGGACGGTGTGTGGGTGTTTGGGGGAATTGAAAGAGACTCAAAGAATGGCAAAAAGCAGTCAGTTAATGCCCCTGATAAACACAGGTAACTACCGAGGTAGAACAAATGATAAACCCGGTCCAACCATTTGAAATCCTCTGCCTTTATCATAGGGTCATAATGGTGATTAGGTGATAAATAAGTGTAATCATTTTGACAGCTGTGCCAATTAAGAGAAGCTGATAAGCATTAACTGGGTAAAAATGTTGAAAAGATTATAAAATCAGATGTTTTAAATTGATTTGGAATATTCTGAGTCATATTTCAAGAAAAAATGTTTTCCAATATTTGCAATAAAAGCAGGGATAAAAACCGAGGAGACCCAACTATTTGGACCTAGTTGTTCTGAGAGAGTAGTCAAGGGAGAAAACTGACTGCTGTCTCCCATTGTTTTTTGACAACTGTAGAAGACAGAAGTGCAGACACTTTAATTCCAATAATCAAGGCGAACGTTTTACCTGGTACCACCATCATATCAGACTGTTGGAAGTCCTATTCTAGGCTGTCAGAAGAGGGTTACACTCACCAGACTGTTAATCACAGCAAGGAGTTTGTGAACAAGGAAACAGGGGCCCACACAAATACAATAGTGAGCACTTGGAGGGCAGTAAAGACATCTCTCCCAAAGCACGGAACAGTTAAATCCTTGTACGACACCTACTTCGTTGAGTACATTTTCAGGAAAAGGTACCTAAACGACGCAGAAGATCAATTTCTAGCCTTTCTGGACAATGTAAAAAAAGTGTACTCCCCTTCCACAACAAAGCGTTTGAATCCCATTCCTCGGCCAATTGTCAAGAAGCCAAAAGATCCCATCCCTGAAACTTCAGAAACAACAGCCAAAAGACCGGCCCTACTGTCGCTAACAAACAAGCTTAATCTCTCTAGTTATGGCGACTTTCAGTAAGGTATGTCTTCTTTATTTTAATGAATTATTTTGTTGGGGGCTGCGCCCCCACACCCCCTCCAAACCCCGCTTTCTCCAAGCTTTCATTTCTTCTGTTGTCGGTAATTTGTCTTTGCTGACCCGGCGCATCAAAGGGGGAAAAAAATAGTGACAAAAACGATTGAGTTTACTTTTATTATCAAGATGATGGACTTTAATTTGTTGACGATTGGTTTTCAAAAGAATCGAACAAAATCGAACAGTTATTTATTTATTTTTCATCTGAAATGCTCAATCGAATCGAAAGAAACAAATCCAAGATTGCGGTTGTTGTTCGTTGCTAAGCGTATCCAATATGGCGGCAAATGGAATAAAAGACACGCGACAGTAAACAATAACGATTGCGCCCGGTATACCAGAAACTACCCAAAAATGTGATTCTAAAGGAATAATGCCAATACATATTCTTCTGTAAAATGGGGAAGAACTGTGATGTTCAAATACCTTATCTCTGGGGCCTCAGAGGTGCATCCTAGGTATGCAGATTTCATTTTTAATTCGTTGCGTTCGCCTGAAAATGGGCTTTCCTGTTACTTTGAAATGAGAAATCTTAAATGTTCCCTTCTTCCCGGGCTGCCGATTCTTCCCCTTTCGACTTTATCTTTAGTCTTTAAATGTCATGCATGTGCAGATTCAGATGGAGGGGGGGGGTCCGGACCCCATCCCTGGTAAATCACAAGTTCTATCAAATTCCATAGAAATTAGCATTTGGACCCCCCCCTCGTAAATAGTTGGATCCCTCCCCGCATCCCTGGAAAATTTTTGACTAAAAAAAACCAAAACAAACGTAAAAAAATCAAGGCTGTTTTCTCACCGTTGGGCTTGGACCCCCCCTCTCTGACAAAAAAATCTGGATCTGCGCATGCATTGACCATTCAACAGCTCACCCCCCCCCCCCCCCCGGGCTCATCCAATGTCAGAAGGAACTATATGGTTATGTCTGTACCTTGGCTGAATTATCCACTAGCCAACGAAGCCCTCACGGGGGGGGGGGGGGGGGGGGGGGTGAAATATATTTGCTTGTTCCCCAAAAATCGAAAATTTGTTTTCCTGGGTTCCATGTTCCCCAACACTTTCTTTGTTTGCTTGTTCCCCTCAAAAGTTGCACTTACCTCCTCTGTTCCCTTGAAATAAATGCCCCTTTACCCTGTTTCCAAAAACCCATGGAAGGCCTCACCAACTACTAACCTACACCCCACCCTCAATCCTCCTCTTGCTCTTATGTCTTCTTTTTCCTAGCTGTTCCCCAATATTCTTTATTTTTGCAGGGATAATCCTGGATGGGCCTAATCCATTTTGAGAAAGTTTTATTGCTTTTAGAAAATGGACTTTACTTTTAGCTTGGCCCCATATAAATTTCTATTCAAATTTCATGTGAATTTTGCTCTAGATGTGGATATTAACTTAAGGATTCTTGGGCCCATCAAATTTTGCAAAGGGCCCATAAAAATTTTAAAAGGCCCATTGAAATTTTGAAATTTGCATGACTTTGAATGGGATATATGGGTCATTGGCCCATTTTAAGGGCCCATCATCATTTTGGGCAAGGATTATCTCTAAAACTAAGAAAATGGGAGCCAGTATACCCCTTATTTCAGAGTCAGTGGGAACTTTGCTATTAAACATGAAATTAAAATACAATTTATTGATAAAAGCATCCCATTATGACCCAGACCCCAATTAATACATCATTAATATTGAATCATACAATATTCAACCATCAAACTAGACCTAACCCTAAATAAGAGAAAAATGTTTTTGCTTTATTTTGATTTCATTTTTTTTTTTTAAAAATGAGGTGCTTGGGGCTTGGAACAAAGACAACTTTAGTAGGAAAGGGAAGCAGGCTAAAGTATGCAGGTAAACATTATGTAACATATCACACACCCCACTGGCTGGGCCTCATTAATATCATTTTTGTAAAGTTTAGACTGAGATTGCTTTCAATCTGGATAAAAAGTTAAAGAGGTTTAAGTATGTATTCCAAGTTGTAGCATACCAACCACTATATACAAGTAATAAGCAGACATGTTCTTATTATAAACCAACAATGATAAAGGATTTAAAATAAGAATTTTTAACTGTCTTACAGGAATCTTAGTCAGACTCCCAAACATTAATTGGCCTTGAACTTCAAAAACTGGATGACAGTATAATTAAACAATGGTTTCAAACTTTAGAGAGATTTCATCAGCTGTTTACTGATCTGATGGTTGTTTACACAGAATAAAGTTCCTGTAAAATTTACAGTTAATCAGAATGAAGCTAGCTGGTCTGGAACACCAATTTCCCTCATTTTTGAAATAGTTACTTCATTTGTACGAAAGTATGCTTATTATGAATAATATGGTACTTTATACCTTAAGGCCTAAGCTACTATAGCCCCCCTCCCCACAGCATCTATCACCAACATTTATAAGAGGATAAGAGTGGGTAACTGAAATTTATTTTCTTATTTCTCAACCAAAACATATGTTGTGGGTACTCAAAAGAACTGTCTCGATGAGACGGTTCTTTTGAGCACACAAAACACATGTTTGAACTGATGGATAACTGGCCCTATGAGAGTATTAGATGTCAAAATAACTTGCTTACTTTCAATTACTGCAAATTGCAGAATAAGTCTGTTATATCAGTATTAAGTTTGTTTTGTTATTTTTTTTTCAATGATCTGTTGGTTTTACACAGTGCTTCTGAGAGTCCGAGACCCCCAAAATTGGTCATAGGAATCAAAAACTGATACCAGCTAGTCATGGTCTCAAATTTGAGAGAGATCTAACCAGCTTTAACCCCCTACACCTTTGAAATATCAGGTATTTGAAAATATTATGGAAAATGGAGCTTTTGGAGCAAATGCTCCATTTTCCATTATATTTTCAAATTCATGACTAATTAGCTTCAATTTTCTTGAATTTTTTTCAATGTTGTCTAAAATAGAAAATAATGTCATGATCTAAATATAGCCTATGAAGTAAAGGATTAAGATGATAAGAGAGTAAACTGAGTTTGTTTTTGTCCAAAAAAGGGTGTGTAACACATATTTTGAGTTAAGCCAAACTTTTTCATTTAGGAGGTCTTTTACAATAAAGACATGTATCTATTCAAATGAATTTAAGTATGCTTATTATGAAGGATACTTTATACCCCAAGCTTCTATAGCATTCCCTCCCCAAAGCACCTATCCGCAAGTTAAGGCTATTAATGTGTGATTGAATCATTTCTTAATCAAACATATATTGTGGGTACTCAAAAGAACCGTCTCAAAGAGCACCCTAAACACAGTGTCATATGTTTATATGATATTTGGATCATATAACTTTTGTATTTGTTGGGGTCAGGTAAACACTAAAATATGATTAAAGCATGGGTATTCATCCTATTTAAAGAATCAGGCAGTAACTTGGACCAGAAAATTCTTTGTCTTGCAATGTAAATCTGTCTAGAGTATGTATAGTGATACAGATGTAATTGTTTTCTTGATATTTCTGATAAACTAAACAGGATTCTTAGGCACATTTTGAAGACCAATTTTGAGTCATGTTCCCAATTGCAAAAAAGTATTTTTTTTCCAATATTAAGGAGAATATTCCCAATTTAAGAAACAAAAAAATGTCACTATTTTGTGACAATGTACCCCAATGAATAGTACCTGTTAAATTCATAATGTTGGAATGTTCTTATTAGCTAAGTTTTGTTTGAATTGATTATGATATATGGTGTGAGTTTTTCCCCAATTTGTATAAAACTATGTGAAAAATTCCCAATTCTGGGGATTGCGTCATGTTCCCTAAATAGAGAGACAAAACCCTGGGTCACTTTTAATAATAGGGACTGTAACAACGTTGTAGCTTACACATAACCTGTTCTGAAAATGAAATCAAATATGTTTTGGTATACTATTTTCATGTCGATTCAACGTCTGTGTTATTTGGGGTGGGGGGTCCATCACTGAAGCCCTCCCAGGGGTTGGGGTACAGGGGGAAAAGAGCATTCATCTCAGGGTAACAGAAGAAAAAAGGGTCCAATTAATTTCGAGGGGAAGGGGAACATTGGGGAACAGGGAAAATATGGGGAACAAGGGAACAGGTACCATCTTCCCTCCCTGGGAGGGCCTCATCAGTAGTTTGTAAAGTATTAATTAGTGCATAATTGGGTGTAAAATGGACTATCGCAAGTTTTATCAACCCCCATAGAAACAATCTGCGGGTTGCAAGTCATTTCCTGATTGTAAGCAAGATTATTGAAAATCAATAAGACAACAGGAACGGCTTTCTATACCGTGTGCACTAAAAAAAAGATTGCTTACGTCATTTATTTATCGATGTTGTCGTCATTAACCAGACGGTCAGGAAAGATAACGTTGTCATTGATTGAGAATATTAATGAAACATGAATTTATCCGGGGTAAATAAGGCCTAGATATCTAATATATTAAATAGATCTATCTATATTTTCATTTGAATTTTAATACATTTATTGTGGTCTAGATTGGTTTTGCGCGATATGAACTGGCTTTGCCAGTCGCACCCAATCCTCGTTTTCCGCCATCTTGGAAGTTTGACCGTTTGAAGACCGTATGACCTCTCGAAGATAATGGAACGAATTTTGTCTCCAGAACGAATTTCGATAAAAATTGGCACATTGGTAGTTGAAACCCTATATTTTTTCATGACATATATGCCAAAACGGGACCAAGTCGAAAAAATGAGAAATTTGATATCAAACGTGAACCATTTTTTTACAGTCACATCCATCTTGCAAGTTTTCCGTTTCGCCCATCTCGTTGTGTTAGAGCGTTGTCGTAGACAAAAAATCATACGCTATGGGAATACTTGAACAAACGACGAACACAAGTGGCCAATTTTTAACAGAAAATGATTTGGGACATTCGTGCAACAAGCGGTTAAATTTGGGGTGTCGTTCCTCGCTTCGCTGAGAAAGCCGAAAAATTCGAACGTTTTTGTTGCTATGCATGTTTGATAATATTCATACGCCTTCACTACGCATCCCGACTGTATAGTTATTCTGAGATATATCTTCAAACGGTATTTTCAGGCTCCTCCCATGATTCACGCCTGTTATCATCGAATCAGTGAAATTTCAGGTTATCCCTTCTTGATTGTGCCTCTAAACGCTCATTTTTCAGTTTGGTTTCTCGTGTGCAGGATTCCAGTTGGGAGACAGTAGATTGTAGCTCAGTAACCTGATTCATAAGCCGGGAATTTTGTTCTTTCAAGCACTAACATTATGCTTCAGAGTACGCACAGACTTTTCAAGATAGTCAAATTTCTTATTCATAGCCTTCACATCACGACATATTTCAAGTACCAAAGATGTTGTACCAGTAGCATCAATACCGTCCATTTCAGTCGGTTCAGATTGTTATTCTGATGTTTGGCTCTCTAAGTCAATGTCTCTCTGGGGATTGCTGGTATGCAACATACATTGGAACTGAGATTGTGACTGGGAACCCATCAACCAATCACTGACTGTTGGCTGATTTTGACTTCTGGATGAAAGGCGTAGTGAATAAGGTGGTTCAGTTGTGCTTCCTGGCCTGGTATTCCCCCAACTTCTGCATTCGCAAATACATCAACTGTCTCTCCCCTGCCTCTTCGACTGCCATGACCACCGTGACCATCGCGACCACCATAACCTCGAGCTCCACGACCACGTCCATGCCCGCGAGGAGAACTTCCCTGCTCACTACCTGCATCTGTCGTTCGAGAGTTTGGGCCAGTAGTCTAGTCAAACTATGAAAATTTGGCCCAGACCTCTCAAACGAATTGCAAAAGAAATAAAAAAATTTATACTAAAGCTGAATGCATGTGATATTCAGAGAAAAATGTCTAGGAAAATCTAAATATGGGAACACCCTATTATTCACCGTTTTTGTTGGCGCCCATTTTCCTAATTTATGGTGTTTTTTCCAAATAAAATATTAAAATTTAGTTGTTAGCCCGGCATTTACATTATTCTGACTAGCTCATCAATCAGATTTGAAAACCAAAGCATCTAGAGCGTTTTAAGTTAAAAAAAATACACAGTTTTTACATTATTAAACATGAAATTCACAAAAAATGAAGTGGGTGGGGTAATTATACCCATTATTACCATAACACATAGACAACAATTATATTATTCTTGAAAGAACCAAACAGATTGATAACTTTTAATTGTACGTGTGTTAAAAATTGCACATTGAAGCTAAAAGACAAAGCAAATTTAAAGAAAATGTTCTTTGAAGACACAAGTATAAGCTTTAATAAAGAAAGCATAGTGAAGCGGCAATCTAGGCAGGCTAGATTGCCACCCCTATGCTTTAACTAAATAAGGCTTATATGAAAGATTACCTGGTTTTATGATACACACAACTTTCTGTATATCTATGCTATAACTTTATCAGCACATGGATAACACTTTTTCCTACTTGTGCTGTCGACCAAGCCCAACATTGCGGTCAACAGAGACAATCAACAAGCATATCACCAGGATTGACAGCCAACGGCTCTGTCAACTAAACTGTTTAGGATTTCGGTATTACCTCTGACATCAACCACAGGGGTAAAGGGAAACACAATTACCCAATATGTTAACAACAGAAACTGCTGATGAATCACAATGTATATTGAACAATGTTGTTAAATGTACTTTTAAGTTTAAGAGCTTTTCTTAAACTTGCATTTACCTTAATACAAATTTGCCTGATTGATTGAAACAAGAATTTCATTTCTTGATTTCTTTACATTCTTGAATCACTATATTGCATCTGTTAAATCTGATTATGTCAGCTGAGAAGTATTGGTACAGCTCATTCCTCTGCATTCACTCCACCAAACTGAGCAGTCAAGGCTATGTTTTCTACATGTACAACATTTGTGTCACAGGTTTGTTTGCACATGCACTTAACCATCTTCAGTAAATTATCTGGTGCAGCTGAGAGATCTGTCTTTTTGGTAGCAACCTGTTCTGTACTAGAGACAACCCCCAATCTTTTGGTAGTAGAGTATTGTCAGTTTTTGTGTATTCCTACACCTGATGGTAAACACGCATATTGTGGTACTTTGCAGCCTCGTATGTTGGTGGCAGAGTATATTTTGTACAAATGATGAGCTTGTCATAACTCTATTAGCTAAATTACGAAAACGTAACAGATTCAAGTCTTTGATCTGAATGCCTCCATATAGACTTACAAGTGCACCTTCCCCGGCTGCAATTTTGTCACATTTATTGACTATTTCAGGAATATTTCTGTGTGTAACTTAAACTGTTGATCCGCTGTCGACTTTTAGAGTGCTGCTCCTTTACTTATTCCATAGACACGAGATGTGGTGTCACAGCCAGTTAAAGCATGGATGAAAGGTAGCAAACCACAAGCGTCTGGTCCAAGCAATACTTTGGTTTACTTTATATCCCAAACTCTCAGGCCTTTTGACGATTATATTTGCTTGGGCTCAGACTGAAAAAATATCCTGTTGTTCTGGAGGTTGGCATGATAGCACAGCAGCACTAGCAAGACTGTACCTTCACTGATTAAAGCTATTTCTCTGTTCACAGCACGCTTCACAGCTGTCTTTACAATTAAGTCATCAGCATCACCTTTGGCATGTATTGTACATGTATATCATTCGTTTTCTTCTAAACTAGGGCTTAACATGAAAATGAAGTCTTGTTTGTTGTCACAATCGGACAAAAACTGTCCCTTCTTAGTTTTGCATGGAATATTTTGTGTAAAGTATACTTTTGCACCGGTGATTCCTTTGGTGCGATGCAAGTGTGCTGTATCCTCTGTAGTTTGGCCAGATCTATAACCATAAAATACGACTGCATCATAATATATTCCTGTGACATAATGAACCTAATGGTTGCATATTGTGGAAAATGTTGTGCCTTTACTCTATGCCATGGTATACGTTGTAATAAAGAGCCATAGTCAAGTAAAAATTGTATGCCATCTCTAAATGGTTCAGCACAGCTGCACAAGTCCCCAAATAGCATCTGCCAGGCTTGCTTTTATGGTTCTCTGATGAATTCAGCTCTATCAAATAATTAGGATGGAATACTACATAGTTTATATGTAAAAATCTGTAAAATGTCTTCAGCTGAACGCTGGGCTGCTGCTGTAAGCCTAGTTGTGGCTCAACATGACCTGTCTCTCCATCAGGGGTAACTGTTGGAGTTGGTGTTGGTGTCACAGCTTGTGATGATATTTTGAAGGAATAGTCAAAATCATTCTTGCCAACCATGCCCTGTAAAATGTTGCTGCCAATTTCTACAACTTTATATGCATTTACAGAGGAAACTGATGTAATGCCTATTTCAATATTTTTCACCAATGTGCCTTCGCAGAAAGGATGTCTTTGAGTGTTTGTAATCTCTCTCCATTTTTTATTTACAAGCTTCTTTATGTTGTGAGCTAGTGTGGAAATCACTTCCACAAAATGTTTACATAGCGACGTTCATGGCTGCACAAGCAGGCATTGAAAGCAACAATTGGGCACGCTGGTATTCAGACATTCCTTTTCCGCGAGTCATTCCACCAGTTGTTTTACACTCCTCATCAATACCTGCTCACTCACTAGATCAGTTGATAAACCTGCACTGCGTCTTATTACATGATATCCCTTTTCAAAGGATTCGTACACTCTTGGGTTGTTATCTCTAAGCTGACACATCGCTTGAAGGTATACACGAACAGACTTTAAGTACAGATTATGCCCAGATTCTGCGAAGTATGGAATCAATTGCTGCAGTGCATACAGGCTTAATTCTCATTCACCTGTTCGCTCAGTTTTTGATTAAGGTTTTCAATATTTGTATCATCTCCAAGTACTGAATTCACAAGGCTGCTGTGGGATACTGCTTAAGATCTTCTTTCTTCTTTTCCAATTCCTGACTGATTGTAGTCAGCAGCTCATCTTCACATACTGTTGCAACTGTGACATTGCCAGCCATAAGGCCTTGAAACAAACCTCGTAACTCAGCTATGCGCTCTTGGTTAGGTGAAGCAGAACTGTAACTGGCCGATGATGACTCTTCAGTATCACTGTGTGAACTAACTGCGATTTCTGGTGATATTTCATATTGTGTTCTATTCATTTGCTGTTTTCTTTTTCTTAAATAATCTAGCACCTCATTAGTGTGATGGGAAAATTCTGTTTCTTGGTCTTCCGTTGGCAACTGAATACAAAAAAAACATTTTATGCCGGGAGTGCATAAAGCGCATTCTCTACCAAGAAATGTCCCCGAAGTGCTTTTGCGACCACTTTGCCATTAAACACATGTACGACAGCATTTGATGCATATACAGTTTCTAAAAGCTCTGCAAGTCCAGATCCCTGCATCAAATGAAACCCACCTACACTAATGTGCTTCCATACTTTAAAAAAACTGACAGAATTTCCCCTAACAAAGGAAATTCAAAATGTCTCAATATAATCTTTTTGTGCAGATAAGCAGCATTTTGATCACAATATTGCAGAACGGTGTGGGTGATGCGGTTCTGATGAGTACAAGAAACATATTATTTACTGGAGAATTTATGAAATTATCCTTCATTTATCAACGACTTATCTGTTCTACTGATTACTGCAATACTGAAATGCTGAACAGATAAGGTCATCAGTAAATAATTTTCTTTTTTATACATTAAACATGTGTTGTGGGTATACACTCTAAAGATCTGGGTCAGGTGGTTCTGATGAGTACAAGTAACATATGATTTAGTGGAGAATTTATAAAAGTATCCTTTATATACTGACGGACTTTAAAGACGCAACACTTGGATAACAGCTTTAATCTATGTCTCGAAAAAGAAGGCAGAACAATAATTTTGATTGTATGTTAAAGAGCATTCATATGTAAGTAAAGCATGGAAAACATGTCCAACAAAGAAGAACTTAACGTATTAAAAGGTAAACTTTTTGAGATAGGGGTCATCTGTTTCATGTGACCAAATGTTATGATTGAAAGATTCCCTACTTCTTTAAATCAAGAAACACTAGAAGCATCAAATTTGTATCATGGACTTTGTTAGGTATCGAGGAATCACTCTCATATTGATTGGCAGGTCTGCAATACAGCTTATTTACGTATATAACGTTTATCTAGGTGTACCCTTTCATACAATAGCTTAAAATCTCCTCTACTTAAGAAATGTTTAAATGGCTAAATTCATACAAAGCAAATAATGTCGTCCAGTTTAGATGTACAATTAAAACTAAAGTGCTTGCTGACGAAGCCAACTCATGATGACATTATCCAAGCAAAGAAAGTTTACATTCAACAGTCGTTTGGAAGATATTAGGGGAAGTTAGTGTTGCGTAATTAAAGTCCGTCAGTATATATCATTGTATATCCAGCTTATCTGATCTACGGACTTGCACTCTAAGACGTCTGACGTCACCCTCGGGGGTTAAGACGTATTGGAAGATAGATAGATAGATAGATAGATAGATAGATAGATAGATAGATAGATAGAAAGATAGATAGATAGATAGATAGATAGATAGATAGATAGATAGATAGATAGATAGATAGATAGATAGATAGATAGATAGATAGATAGAATAGATAGATAGATAAGATAGATAGATAGATAGATAGATAGATAGATAGATAGATAGATAGATAGATAGATAGATAGATAGATAGATAGATAGATAGATAGATAGATAGATAGATAGATAGAAGAAGTTCTTTGTTTACACAGATTAAACTATAAACACTTTACCTGGAACCAAGGCTTATCCATGGTGGGCTATTTTGATCATACAAAAATGATTAGAATTTTTTGTAATAATCTGGCCTGATCTTGCTTTTTCCCATTATATATGTTCCTTGACTTTTACTATATCTTTTGGAAGTACTATAGGTGTATGTTGTCACTCAAAACATTTCTTTTGCAATTAGTTGGAGGTTAAACTACAGAGTGTGTGGACAGGATTTGACTCTATCCCTTCAGCGATGAGCAGATAAAATAGCGCTAAGCGAATAGCAAGACTAACGAATACTGGCTTAACTGTCTCAACTATTGTTCTACACTTACGAGGCTTCACAAAATAACCAATTCGTGCACGCCAAAGTTCCATGGAAACGACCATTCTGAATAACTGTCTTATCTATGACACATTAAATCTTCCGTACTTTTTATTCGACGAACAAATGGCAGCGCTGCTGTTATGGTTCATTGGTTCTATCGTACATAGGTATGTCACAGGTTTTCGAAACTCAAACATTTCAATAAAAGTATCTCAAAACGAACCCACAAAGTTTCCAACTTGCTTGAATGTATCACATCTTCTAAACGTATAATCACTGCATAACTGACAGTTCCACAGTCCTGGTAATAATCGTTTTATCACTTAGAAATATTTCAGTTTAGCGAGTAGAAAATAAACAACTTTTTCGAAAAGGGACGTCACTCATAGAAAAAGAAGTATTACTTTTTGTAAAACTAGCATAACAAAATGAATAAATATATTTTCGTTCTGATCCAAATATTTGAATTTTTGTACCATCAATGTACTAACAAATATATCTGAAACATCAAGACTTTATTTGATTGTTTGTGTCCATGAAAAAATAATACATATTATTTGGAATGACCATAGCTTTAAGTTACCCTAACCTTGCTTAACCTGATATATCTTTTATTTAAAACGAATACAGTGTAGATCTATATCAGATTCGTTGTTGATTGTTACTCCCATTGTGGGATGCTGTGGTTGTTCTATGTTTTGTTGTGTGTTGCTTTGTGTCCATTCTGGTTTTGCAGTCATCTTGATGGAGAAGTGAGGAGGGTCTGGATGGGGTTTACTGATTAGTGAATAATGGCCCTTTTTATAATGAATAGTGAATAATAAGTCAAAAAATAGTGAATAATAAGGGCCTAAAAGTTAATGAATAATCTTGTTTTTTTAATGAAGAGAAGAAAAAATAATGAATAGTGAATCAGATTTCTTTGCCACCTTTCTTACTTTTAATGAATAATTGGACTTATTTTAATGAATAACCCTTAATTTTAATGAGATGAATAATGGGCTAAATTTTTAATGGATAGTGAATATCAGACCCCCCCCCCCCCCCCCCCCATCCACCCATCCAGACCCTCAGAGAGAGCCGGTTACTTTGCTTAGTTTGTCTTCCTGGTGTCTCGTGGTTGTTGTGTTGCTCTTCCTCGCGGTGCCGTAGGTTTGTCCTGATCATACTCACTTACTATTTTTGATGAAATAAATGCCAAACCATACTGGTGTTGCGCCAAGTCCTGATGCCAAGACTTTGTTAGTGTAGTGTGACTCCACACATGAACGACCGCACGGAACAAGCACAGATGTTTGTTGAATTGTTCCAATCAACCATCACTATTTAAGAGGGTGGCCTGAATACTACCGCACTACAAATAGACGGCAAAAAAACCCAAACCACCTCTCCGTGAGACAGTGGATGGAGTTATGAATGTATCCCTCGTTATCAGTTACCTCTCATATTTACTGCATTGTTACACGTTGCCTGATAAACGTTGTCTATCTCACGGCATGAGATTACAGGTCATGATGATGTTGCACTTTTTGAATGACGTCGCAGAATCAATACAAAAATCGAAAGTTCTGTCATAAACACTAGTTTGAAGTCAATGGGTAAACTGATAAATAGAATACCAGGTTCACGTCTTTTGATATCAAGTTTACCAGGCTCGGCTTTAAGAAAGCATGTTGAATCGCTCGGCAAGCCTCCCGATGTCAAGCCTCCCGATGTCAACAAGCGTTCTCAAAGCCTTGATATCAAAAGACACTCACCTTGTATTCTTTATATCTCGGCAAGCCTGGCGATGTCAACAAGCCTTCTCAAACCATGTCCTGGTAACTTTGATATCAAAAGACACTCACCTAGTATTCTCTATATCTCGACAAGCCTCGCGATGTCACCAAGCGTTCTCAAAGCCTTGCCTGGTAAACTTGATATCAAATGACACTCACCTAGTATTCTCTATATATCGAGGTCAACAGCGCACCAGGCTAATTCCAAATATCATGTTGAAAATGTATGCCTGGAACGTGCACGGACCCCGGGGGTACTCTCAATTTTTCTAGGGCCCAGCATCTACCGTTCACAAAAAAAATATCAGGAATTTCAAGCACCCCCAAAAAATATTTGAAATTTTAGCAGCCCCCAAAAATATCCCCCATTCTGTACATTGACCTTAAGAAAAGACCCTAAAATGCATAGAAATAACCACTAAATTTTGTCCAATTTTGTGATGACCCCCAAAAATACCCATAGAATCTTCATACCTAAAACAATCACATGAATAATCCATCAGTGATATCTGTGAAAAAGATGTTTAGATAGGTATGTGGCAGTTCAAATAAGTGGCCTTGGATAAAAGGTCACAGGTCAGCTTAACATTTGGTACTTATATAAAACCATGGTCTCATTAGGTTAAACATTTCTAGCAAGTATTATGATTTCGGCTTAAACAGTTACAGAAAAATGAGCGTTTCAAGATTTTCCCCATATAAATGCATTAGGAATCAAATTTAACCTTGCCATAAAGTAGGTCAAGGTCAACCTAGATTCATCATTTGTGCAAACCTGGTAGGGCCCATATCCCCAATGCTACATACCAAGTCCCAAGGCCATGTGCCTTTTGGTTCCAGAGAAGAAGATATTTAAAGAGTTTTTACCATATATGAACGTGGTGGCCATCTGTATCATGTGACCAGAACAATTTGTATAAATTTTGGCTAACAAATCATTAGGAGTCTTCAAATGAAATTTTAGTTCAATTGGCCTAGTGGTTTCTGAGGAAACTATGTTTTAATATGTTGATGGGACTCCAATATGAGCGACCTTGGCTGAAAGATCAAAGGTCAACCTTGACCTTTGAAACTTATTTATAGCCAATATCTCATTACATTGAACATACAGTATCAAGCAAAAATAATGACTTTGGCATCCACAGTATTCAAAAAATCAACTTTTCAAAAAAATTCCCATTTAAATGCATTAGGAAGCTAATTTGACCTTGATGTTAAGTAGGTCGAGGTCAACCTAGATTCATCATTTGAACAAACTTGGTAGGCCTCAAATCCCCAATGCTACATACCAAGTCCCAAGGTCATCCGCCTTCTGGTTCTGGAGAAGACTTTTAAAAGGTTTTTACCATATATATGGGCGTGTCGGCCAACTTGGACATGTGACCAGGACCATTTGAACAAACATTTGTTCCCGCATCCTAAGGAGTCTCCATATGAAATTTGCGTTTAATTGGCCCAGTGGTTTCAGAGGAGAAGATGTTTGAGAATGTTGACGGAGGGACGACAGACAGAGGCCGGAGTGACTGGTATACTATTTGCTCACCCATGATTTGGCTCAGGTGAGCTAAAAACTCACAAACAATGGGAGCAACAATAAACAATGAATCAACAACAATAGAACCATGCCTCTAGCAATTTCTCTCTACGACCTATGACTGCCCAGTGAAGGTGTCAATTATTTTACACCTCCATATGAAACATAGCAAACAAGACTTTAGTTTGAAGGCCTGGGTCAGATCCCCTGGAAGGAATTGGGCTGAGGGTAAAAATCAACTTTTTCAGAGTATGGCCATGTTGCATAATAAGAAAGGCAGCAAAGATCAGGAATCGATACAATCAAGTTCCACACCTGACCCAGGATACCACATGGAAGTGACAAAAACACAATTAAACATCACAAACAAGAGCCAAGAGGTCAGCCCTTTCCCAGCAGGTGACCAAAAGGCAGCAATGAACAGACGTGAAAGCATGATAAACACAAGACATAAATAACACAAATGATCCACAAAAGAAATACTGCCTTGGTACGGTCAGCAAAAATATTTACTGGAGGGCTCAAACCTGCTTCACAGCCCCAACCTCAAGCTAACATGTTGCATTCCGATTCTACCTCTACCTCAACCCTTGGGTGGGGTCCAAAGGTTAAAACTCTTTAAGTTGTTATGTTGTATATCAAATTAAATTGAATGAAGCATAGAACATGAAGCAAATAGTCTGCCCTAACACACCCTCCATACTCTTGTTGGGTCAAAAGGTCAAAACATTTTTTCTGAAAGTGGTTATTTTGCATACCAGATTAAATGATTTGAAGCGTTAGGAACAACATGGGAGTAAAAGATTGCCCTTGCACACTTCTCTGACCTGTTATCAATTAGAACAGTCCATTTCTAATTTAAGGGATGTTGGGTGGTATTTTTCATTTTTATTCAAATTTTAACAGAACATCCTGCAAGCAAACAGTGGAGACCCTGATCAGACGCTGCATTCAGCGGCATCTGGTCTGGGTCTGCACTATTTGCCTACGTCACAAAAAATGGACGCTAGGCTTATATAGGTAAAACACATGATTCCTACTTACAGTAGTTTTGAAGTTAACACTATATTCAACTCTACTCTTCCATTGCTAGCTGTTTTGTTTTTGTTTCTTTGTTTTGTTGCTTTACGTCCCAAGTCAACAGATATGGTCATGGCGGGACAGTCAGTTCAACTAACCACACTTTTTCCTGGGCAAGCTTGAACAAGCAGTTAACCAGTAATTTGTGCACATACTTTCGCTTGTAACTGACAAGGGAGGAGAATGACCATAGAAATTATTTCATGATCAAACTCCACGAAAGTATGAGACCGGGCCGGGATCAAACTCGCGATCCCTGGATCTGCAGTCAGACTCGCAATTGTTGCCAGACCATTGCTAGCTGTGCCATAGTAAAGGGAAGTGTAAGAATAACAGTAAATACAAACTGATCATTTTCTAATTTATTGCACTTTCATTAAAAATTTATTCGAGCCCACCCATGAGATCATGGTACTTATCCTACAGGCTTAGATAAACAAAAATTTTCAGCATACAATAGTAATTATTTTCTTACCCATCATTTTTAACATATGTTTTGAGTACCCACAACATATTTTGGTTAAGAAATAAGAAAATTAATGTTTCGTTATGCATTCTTAACTAAAGGCCTGTTATCCCATTTTCAGTCATTAGTGAAATGTACATCCAACAGACCTATCACTCTAATATTTGGTCTGAGGCTTTATCTTCTTCCATACTTTTGTGCATGCATCCACAAAAGGCTATGGCTAGACTACATGGGTTAACAAGCTTGACATAGCCTTAATAATAAATTGCTCACCTTTGCTAAGTACCAAAATCACATGTGCTAGCAACATTATTATTTTAAAGTCAATGAATTGTATTCACTTTTTCTCAAATTTTCACAGCTAAGTAACATCCATGTTGACCATATCGTCATCATGGATGTTACTTAGCTGTGAAAATTGTTTCTAATATCCTGAAGAAGGCCAAGGGACGAGAATTAATTTTTGGAATTATAATTATTTTAGATGCATAAATTGTGAGAAACCTTAATATATGACATACTCTATATGATTCAAGATAATGTAAGACTTATCAGAAAAAGATCTCTGTGGCAGTTTTAACCAGTTCTATCAAATGACATCATGTCTGAGAGTGATAAAACACAATGTAATAAAATCAATAAACCACAAGTGGTTTACAGATTTAGCAATGTTACCTAATGACGTCCATAATAATGTTGCGTAAAAGATGGCAAAAATCTTGACATTTTCAAAAGAAAATGCAATTTTTAAGTAATTTTAATGTCATGAAATAAATAGAATCTAACATTCATGCTCATGTATTATTAAATTTATTTAACTCATTGCGAAAAAGATAAAATGCTCGGCAAGCCTCGCATTTTATCTCTTCCTCAACTTGTTTAATAAATTCAATAAAACATGATAGCACTCATGTTAGATCCTCTATTAACCTAACACCTGGCAACTCAGCTACAGGGTCTAGCTAGAATTTTGAAATTTTGGATGTAGCAAGTATCATACTTTCCAGTAAGCAAACAGCAAAGGTGCAGATCAGACTATGCAGATGCACAGGCAAATCTGCACCTTTGTTGTTAACATACAACAAAAATAGGTTTTCTGGCCACATGGTTTGTATGAGACTTGTCATAAGTAATGTTTGTTTTTGTTTGATTTGATTCTTTACGTCCCATCAACAATCTTTCAGTTATAAAGGGACAGGTCTACCTAGGTTGATCCAGTACTAAGCTAGGAGTAATGTGACGCCGGTGAGGCTCGAACCCACAGCCTCTCGGTCTTCAGTCATGCACTCTACCATTGAGCCACTGCGCTCCCTTTGTCTTAAGTAATGAGTTTCTCCCTATAATATTAGATTTTGATTTTTCTCTCACACTTTGATACCACATACATGCTAACAAGCACTTATAAACTGGAGTAATTTATCAATCCACTCCCTTACTAGCACTTATTAACTGGAGTTATTTATCTGTTTTCATAATTAACAAACTGATTGGCAAATTATATACATATACGTAATCCGATTTCAATATAAACATATAAATAATGGATAAGCAAACATTATATAAAAGCAATTTGTATTTTATAAATTTTTTTTTGTAAAATATTTAATCATTAATAAGAAAATCATGAAAAATGTACATGTGTCATATCCCAATAAATAAGAGATATTGTATTTGCCTTACTCAACCTAATAAATCCCCATGCTATTATAAGAACACACTATATATAATGTAATGAGCAAACATTATATAAAAGCAATTTGTACTTATAAATTTTTCAGATAAAATAGTTATCATTAATAAGAAAATCATGAAAAATGATCATGTGTCGTTAATATCCCAATATAAAGGGATATTGTATTTACCTTACTAAACCTAATAAGCCCCCATGCTATTATAAGAACACACCGAGAACACTTTGTGGGTTGTTAAGACTACTACAGTAAAACCTGTGTAAAACGGCCACTCTCAAAAGACCGAAAATTGATTTTCAAGACAAATTATGGCTTAATTCTGATGAAACCAGCTGATCTGGATTCTGCACTATTTTCAAAAAATGGTAAAAAGAAGAAAAAAAATAAAAGTTATTAACACAGTGTGCTTATTAAGTCAAATACAGCATCCTCACACTGGTAAATATATACGTCGATTTGCTGGTATATACACGTATTTCCGGTACTTCATAGACCGGAAGTGGTAGATATTGGTGTTAACACTATATAGAAAAATATGCCATATGCCTAAAGAACTATAGAATTATATCATTTTTAAGTATTTGACATGCAAATAGCGATTTATGTAAGCATTTAGGAATAGATTCGAGTACCGATCTGGATCTGGATGATCAGTACTCGAATCTATTCCTAAATTATTACATAAATCGCAATGCACATACTGAATACTTAAAATGATTGAAGTCTATAGTCCCTTTGGCATAGTGCGTGTTTTTCTATATAGTATTAACACCAATATCTACCACTTCCGGTCTATGAAGTACCGGCAATATGCGTAAATACCAGCAAATTGACATATACATTTACCAGTGTGATCCAATATAGTTTTCTCCCTTAACATCTTCAATTTCTTGCCATTATCATTATAAAATTTTAACAAAATTTAACCAAATCAACATGATTACTTGATATATGTAAAGATTTAGGGACAGATTGGCAAGCATTGTAAACCCTGATCAGACTGCTCTTTAAGCAAATATATCCGCTTAACTCTTCGGCTGCTAATCACAACTAAATGTCGTCTGCTGTGCGTCGTCCATAAGCACTTTTAAAATGTCACTGTAGCAAACAGTGTGGACTAAGATCAGACTGCTCATAGAGGGGCAGTCAGATCTGGGTCCACACTGTTTTTCATGTATGCTGGAATTAGTCCTTGACCCAAGCATTTACATGCAGCAGACAACTTCAGCAGACAACATTTTAGATTCATTTTTTCATAGCAGGTCAATGATTAATTCAGTATTTTGAGGCTGACTGGGAAAGATAGCCTCAAAATCCTGAATTCAGGAAAAAGTCTGAAAACTTCTATCCATGTATGTATTTGTTTCATTTGAGCAAGGTCATTTCATATGGTCCTTATCACATGTTGTTTGTAGATGTTTTTGTTCCCTCAATGTGAGTTAACCAATACACCTATAATCTGGCGGGTGGTGGGTTGGCCGTCAACTCTCCTTTCATCAGAGGGCGCAGGGTTGTGTAGTAGGATTCCATCACCTACAGAAAGAAATCAAGATCAAGTTTTTGTTTGTTTTATTTGATTCTTTACGTCCCATCAACAATCTTTCAGTTGAACAGAGACAGGTCTTCCTGGGTTGAACCAGTACTAAGCTAGGATAAATGTGTCTTGCTCAAGGACCATAAAGCAGTGAGGCTCAAATCCGCGGCCCCTCGGTCTCGAGTCAAGCACTCTACTACTGAGCCACAGTGCTCCCCTATCAAGTGGTGACTCTTAGAGTGCTGAAAAACAAACCCTTTAAGTGCCATTTAAAATCTGCAGCAGATGACATTTTCAAATTTTGTTGCCATTTTTAATCAACTAAACTGGGCTTGATACTTCAGGTGTATTGTCTACCAACAAACAATTTACTCTATATGTCAAGCTTCATTTTTTTCCTGAAAACAGGGGCGGATCCAGGATTTCAGGAAAAGGGGTTCATATGTATAAAGGGGTGGGTTTGCTTTGCTGATTTTATCTTGTTTTTCTAAATATCCCATGAAAATGAAATAATTTGGTCTCATTGATTTATTTTAATGCATTCACAGACTAATTATAACACAGGTTGGATCCAGATCAGCTGACCTTTTCAGAGGCAAGCTGATCTGGATCTACTCCATTTTCAAGTGGGTTTATTCAAGTTCAGCATGATGGTGGTACTATAGTGATGAATCATTTCACTATGTGTGAAAAAACATGGGCCTGATCTGAATCCAAACCCTTTGAAACTCTGATGGTATTGTAAAGATTTTTAAAAGTTATTCAGTTATTTAAAAAAATCTATAAATGACGAAAAAGAATGCAAAATTACCCAGCATATGTCCTCAGTTGATAATCAGGGGAGATATGGCAATAACAGAAATAGTCTAAATGAGCCGTGACATGAGATTTCCAACAATGTGGTATGTGCGACCAGCAAAGGCTAAGACCAGCCTGCGCATATGCGCAGTCTGGTCAGAGCCTTTGTTTGTTACTTGAATATCCTATGATTGTTAAGCTACTGACTGAATGTCATTTGGAATTTCTAAGCTTAAAAGGAGGCTGTATAGGCTGGTCTGAGTCTACACATGTCAAAATGCCACATTGTTGGAAATCACATTTCACGGCTCAAATTCAACTTCCGTCTTTCTCATTGAGTGGGGAGTTCTGACAATACTCCCACAATGCCTTGTACACACATCAATCATAGCACCCAAAATTACCCAGCATACAAAGAGTTGTCAGCTTATATGTCCTTAGCTGATAAACAGGGGAGATAAGGCACTAACAGAACTGGTCTAAATTCAACTTACCTCTTTCTCATTGAGCGGGGAGTTCTGACAATACTCCCACAACGCCTCATACATACGTCCATCATATTGCAAAATTACCCAGCATACAAAGAGTTGTCAGCTCATATTACCTAAGCTGATAATCAGGGGAGATAAGGCACTAAAAGAACTAGTCTAAAATCAACTTACGTCTTTCTCATTGAGCGGGGAGTTCTGACAGTACTCCCACAATGCCTCATATACACGTCCATCATATCTTCCCAGACAGCTCTGTAGGATCCCGTCTGGATAGTCAAAGGCATCAACAAGGGCCACGGCATTTGGTCTTATCTCGGCGAACAAGGCAAGCATTTTATTCATCAGCATATCAGCCTGACTACTGCTGATGTAGCCATCCTAAAAAAAATAATATAAGGATCTTTCATGAGTGTGAGGGTAGGATAGAAAAATCCGTCCAGAGGATTGCCTTTTGGCATCACGAGGCTTGCCGAGTGATGACAAACGGTGATCTTGAGGGACGGATTTTTCTATCCTACCCTAACACGAGTAATGCATTCTTTTTCTTGCTCACCATTGTTTTGTTGTTTTTTATAAAAAAGCTTCAAGAAGTCCTTGAATATGCTAAGATGCAATTTCACATGATGAAATCATTTTAACATACCAATGACGTCACTTGCATGAGTTCCAATACAACCAATGTATGTAGCCCTCACGTGACAGCCTGGGTAAAATAGCCTGGGTAATCCCAGGGTAAAATCTCAGTTACCCTTATCCAGTGTGCAGGAAATTGTAGAGCATATAAAAATGTAACAAAATAATTATTCATTTGGTAGAAAGAAACAACATGCATGTCCCTTTTCTGCAATAGTAGGATGAAGGGTCAAACCTTGGTTTAATCCTGTCTGCTTACATTTTAAGTGATTTCTAAGTAATGAATTCAATGGCTGGAATTGAAGAATGCAAAACGCATTAAAGTCACACCTTAAGTCAAAAGAAACCACTCCCTAAACCAATGGCAACTGCCTCAGCCATTTTCTGTGGTGTCCCATGGAATCAGACCTTGGACGTAGATCCAGGACCTACTTTGATAATGTCATGCTAATGTTACATAATGTAACACTGATGTTACAGAAATCATGCAGACACAATGAAAAGTGTGACTGCAGCAAAAAAAAAAAAGGTTATAACTTCTAAATGAAGTTAATGTTTTTTCTCAATAAAATATGGCTTTAGTGATATTTCATTTTAAAATCATAAACTTAATTTATTCTGTTCATAAAACTTTTCCGAAAAGAACCCGTACTATTTTCCCTTACCCTAAATACGGCTTATAAAATATTGCTTTTTCATATATAGTTCTACACCTTGCATACATCCCAGGAATGATTGTCAAATTAAGCCAAAGTTTTCCGGTTGTCCCTTAACTGACTCTGGCTCCAGCTGCTCCTGATGTGTGTTTATAGAGCCAGGAGCCATCTTAAACAGTTCTCTGAGCAGTCTAAATCAAGAAGTAAAATGGTCAGTGTCTTAGAGGATGCATCAGTGTATTCCAGTATTTTTAAGATGTCCCCAACTCACGGAGTCAAGACTCTATGACGGTTCCGACTTAAATACTTATCTATTGATGAGATGGTAGGGGCCTAATGCTTTGGCTGTTTGTGGGGCCCACCAGAGTTTACCAGTTGGATTTCTTTTGCTCCAGTATTCAGTTTTATTTACTGTCGAGTCCCTATCTTTACTTTATCTCCTTGTTACATCTTGATTTATATGTTCTAGGAAATAATGCATAGATAAGTTAGGGGTCTTTCATGCAAACCAAATATCTATGTGTCTTGATCCACATCTGAATTAAGGGTGATGTTGGCGTTGGCGCCGTGAAACCGTTTTAAGCCCTCCAGTAGGATATTTTACTGACCCTTCCAAGGCGGTACTTCTTTTGTGGATCTTTTATGTTTTTTCTGTCTTGTGTTTGCTATGCCTTTGTGTGTCTGTTTATATGTGCCTTGTGGTCACCTGCTGGGAGAGGGCTGACCTCTTGGCTCTGCTATAAGGTGTCTAACTGTGAGTTTGAAACTTTCCCATTGGTATCCTTGGTCAGGTGTGGTACTTGATTGTATTGCATCGATTCCTGATCTTTGCACCCTTACTTACTTTAAATGTATGATTTTCTGTAGCAGACACTATCATGTGATAGTGACAATACCACTTATCCATGATAGTGCTATGCAGATTAATATCTGTACAGGATTAGAACAGTCTAGGGAATATCAGTACAGGATTAGAACAGTCTAAGGAATATCAGTACAGGATTAGAACAGTCTAGGGAATATCAGTACAGGATTAGAACAGTCTAGGGAATATCAGTACAGGATTAGAACAGTCTAGGGAATATCAGTACAGGATTAGAACAGTCTAGGGAATATCAGTACAGGATTAGAACAGTCTAGGGAATATCAGTACAGGATTAGAACAGTCTAGGGAATATCAGTACAGGATTAGAACAGTCTAGGGAATATCAGTACAGGATTAGAACAGTCTAGGGAATATCAGTACAGGATTAGAACAGTCTAGGGAATATCAGTACAGGATTAGAACAGTCTAGGGAATATCAGTACAGGATTAGAACATTCTAGCAAAAATAGTGAGTATGATCAGGAAATACCACAATCACAAACTGCAGACAACCCCATGGCACCACGAGGAAGAGCCGCTCAACCATCACGAGGCACCAGGAAGACAAATTAAGCAAAGCAACCAGCTCTCTCTTCCCCAACAAAATGATTGCAATACTAGAATGGACATAAAGTAACATAGAACAAAACATAGAACAATTACAGATTCCCACAATGGGAGTAATAAAAAACAAAAAGTCAACAACAACAGAACCACCCCCTTAGAACGGACAGCAGCCTAAGCCACCGGGGGGCTTAAATGCATTTTACTGGTACCAAATCTTTGCCCTAGATTCTGCTGTTGTTGAAGTACAAGAAATGTTCAGCTCGCATGGAGGCAGGATATCAGTACAGGATAAGAACATTCTAGCAAATATCAGTACAGGATAAGAACATTCTAGCAAATATCAGTACAGGATTAGAACATTCTAGCAACTATCAGTACAGGATTAGAACATTCTAGGGAAGTGGTCCAGTAAATGCTCTAAAATTTTTAACACTAGGTGCCTGGCATAAAAGTCTGGACAAACAGTGCAGACCCAGATCAGACTGCTTCTGAAGAAGCAGTCTGATCAGTGTCTTCTTGTTAGCTATTCAGAAAAGCATTTTGTGACTTCCAGTAAGTAAGGGTGCAAAGACCAGGATTCGATACAATCAAGTACCACACCTGACCCAGGATACCAATGGGAAAGTGACAAACTCATAGTTATACACCACAAACGAGAGCCAAGAGGTCAGCCCTTTCCCAGCAGGTGAACACAAGGCACAAATAAACAGACGTACACAAAGGCATAACAAACACAAGACAGAAAAAACATAAAAGATCCACAAAGTCCTGATAATCAACATTTATTTGAGAACAAAAAGAGAGAAAAAAGAGAAATTTTAGAAGATTTACCATACTTGAATTTTTTTATCTGTGTCCAGTCTTTAACTGACCTGCATAAACTCTCCGAGTTTTTCTGTTATTCCATGGACTGCATACAGTTTACACAAAGCAGTAAGAGGTTTACGGATTGATTCATCTAAATTGCGTCCAATCACAACCTCAGCAAAAGTCTTCACTACAAATGCCTGGGAATGCGCCTATAAAATAAAAATAAAATTATAGGGGACCTCAATGTACCATAACAATATATATATACTAGAGGACTTTGAAAACACATCACAATATTTTTGCATTTGTCTTGCAAACCGTATATGCGATTGAAAAGTTACTCGCAGGTTTTAATGTGCAACCCAGTTTGGTATGAATCAGTTGTTAATTTGACTGCACAATCATGCGACGCTGCTGATGACGTCACATGGGTACATACAGCATCCAGCACCTTTCTGCACAGTCAGTTGAAGCTTTTGACACTAATGTGTATGATACCATATCACCAAAAGAGTTTATAGACTTTTTCTAATTAAAAGTAATTGATAACTACAAGATTTCGAAAAAAACTGTCAAATTTTAACATCAATTTACAGCTCCTTTTACGAAACATCTCCATAAGTTACCTTTATGCACGCTTTCATAACTGATATTGACTACATACACTGACAATCATGTGGGGATGATGTTTTGATGTAAATCATGGCAGGAGATATCATGGTTTCAGAGAAGATTTTTTTTTTAGTTTAGCCAAATTCGACACCGGGAGCATGGTTGGCAGGGATTACATAAGAGCCTACTAAACATTGCTACATACTAAATGCCTAATGGTTCTAGAGGGGATTCTTTTAAGTTTTTCCAACTTATAGGTCTATGGAATCTAATGACCCCTGGGGTGTGACCAATTTAAACCCCAGGGGCATGGCTAGCAGGCTTCAAATAGGGAACCACTATACACTGCTATATTGTAATTATATAAGCTGTGGGCCTTATAGTTTCTGAGAAACAGATTTTTAAGTTTCTGCTATTGTATGTATATGGACATGTACAATTTGGACCCCAAGGGTTTGGGTGGCAGAATTTATGTAGGGGACCACTAAGTATATAACCTCGAGGCCTAATCTGGATTTGAACTGTTTGTAAAGGTTATCAAAATGCAACAAAAGTTGCCACTAGCATGTAATGACTAAAACCTACCATAGCAGCTCTGACTAACTGTACTGATGTTTGATTTCTAGCGTCCTCTAAGGCTACACCTTTACTCATTAAACTTTGCATTTTGCTGGCTGCAACTTTGATCAACCTGAAACATGAATAATGGCATAATATATAGGCCTCAACGTGACAAAACGTGACAAAACCTGTCTTGATTTGTTTTGGACATAGCAAGACTCAAACCAGTTCCTCAGCTACAGAGACTAGCTAGAATAGTGAAATTTTGCTTGAAGCAAATCTAGATATGAAACTTTCCAGTAAGCGAAATAACAAAGGCGCTGATCCGTCTGTGTGGATGGGCAGGCTGGTCTCCGCCTGTGTTATTAGCTTATAAATAAGTAATAAATAAACATTTAAAATATTAAATACGGTAAATGTTCTAAAATTACGAACACTAAAAAATAATTATTTTTTCCGCTGTTCGTAATTTTAGAAATTACGTTTATGAAAAAATGCCAGTGTTCGTAATTTTAGAATGTGGACTTTATCATGAGAAAAACGGTATATATGCATGTCAAAATGTGGTAGAAACGTGTTGAAAACACGGCGGTATGATTCTGTGCTATCTCCTCGTTTTTCTTTTCTTTAATCTTATTAAAACCGCCGCTAAATTCATGCGGACTGAGTCAGTAAAATGTCCAGCGCGTGCGGTATTCGCCAAGTCGAGAGCCAGGCACGTGCATATTATGTCACTCAATTTACTTACAAGTCATAAAAGTCCACTGATTTTAACTATTCGATAAGCTGGGTCTCCTATGTTCACTCGCCCAATCACTTCACTATTTCGTTCTTCCTTCAGAAAGCCAAAACGCTTTCGCTCGCTCTGCTGGGTCTCCTATGTTCACTCGCCCAATCACTTCACTATTTCGTTCTTCCTTCAGAAAGCCAAAACGCTTTCGCTCGCTCTGCCGACTTCGAATTCGAGTTAATATTGTACTCAAGAATTGAAACCGCTAGACATCTCGTACGATCAGATTTTTTGCAAAGATCTATACGTAGACGAGTTCCCAGAGTAAAAAAAAAAACTGACGAAATTCAAAAAGAACACACACATATCTCTCTCTCTCTCTCTAATTGTCGATCCGCCGATGGAATGTTTACTTTGATGTGCCTGCACCAGTGTCTCTCTTTTTCTCTCTCTCTCTCTCTCTCTCTCTCTCTATTTGCAAACACAGTTTGGATCCAGATCAGACCCGAATGGCATTCAGGATAGAACGTTTCGTCAATTTAAAAATGTGTGCATGCGGTAGAAAGTACGATAAGCGTTAATACTGTGGAATGTCCGACTGTGCCGTACAAAAGCCGAGGCGCACGGTAAGTTTGAGTTTTGGGTCCTCATCGGAAGCAGTTGTAACAAGATTGATTGACTGACCCAAACATTGTGTTTCGATATTTTAAGAAACCAAGCCAAAACAAAAGATTCGTGTGCAAACACCGTGCAGTCTCTCTACTTCAAAGTTTGCAAACCGTTTGGATCCAGAAGATCCTCCGACGTGCCTGATCAGGGGCAAACATGCATACCAAGAGTTATAATCTAGTCCGACTTTGCGTCCGATGATCACCACACGCTGAAAGGAACATTTCCGACAAGAACCTTCTTTCAGATGCATGCCATGGGCGGATCCAGAGGGGAGACAGGGGGTCCAGACCCCCCTGAAAAATCACAAAAATAGAGGGTTTCCTAGCAATATTGATCCAAATCCCCTACACATCACAAAGCTACCAAGCCAGCATTCATTGGTGGGCCATTATCGACAATGGCGTTTCGCTGATATTTCAATTTTGACGACCAGGCAGCGTATGACCAGTGACCTATATATATATATATGTGTCACTGGTATGACCTAAGTCCTTCATGGTGAACACAAGCTAAGATGTTTGTTTTCTCGCGGTAATTGTAACTCCTAATCCTTGCCTGAGGCATGTCTGTGACAATATACTGACGAAGGAAATCCATGTTAATGACCATTGCTGATCGGATGCTTCTTATAGGTAAAAATTTCGCCAATGAAAGGTTTTAAAAATATTTGAACACGCTGCAGGTAGCCTGCACTGTTTTCCGGACAGCTTATACCAATAACATGCATGAACTTTGTCACGTACTACATGAAGGAAAGTCTGTGCTTTTAATGCGCTCTTGCCTTTGATCTTATCTGAAAACATGTATCGCACAATTAGCAGACAAAAAGTATAGTCTTGTGCTCGGCATGCGAAAAAGAACGTCGCGTACCAGATTACCCATTTAAGTGGAATGGAACCTTCCAAATGTCGCTACCGCTCACGTACGTTAAAAGTAAACCGAGCACGGATGGGACAAACAGATAAACGGACAACGATTTTCCGCCGAAAATAACTTGTGTTCGTAATTTTAGAAATTCACTTTTCCCAAAAAGGTCAGTGTTCGAATTTTTTTAGAATGTTTTAAAAATTATTTTCGGCGATAATTTTAGGTGTTCGTAATTTTAGAGTGTTCGAAATTTTAGAACATTTACCCTATCATTATATAGATAACACGAGACCTTATGTATTACTGAAACTATTAAATGAGATGAGCAAAAGCAATAAAATGTGAGGCTTGCAGAGCATTTTATCATTTTTTTGCAACAAGTTTGATAAATTCAATAATACAGGAGCACAAATAATAGATCTATTTATCATATGACCCTAAAAAGACTTTGAAATCACATTCTTTGGCATGAAATGATAAAAAAAATCCTATCTAGGTTATGTTATAATGGCCTTTATTACATGATGTTACTATATATGTAAACCACTAATGTTTTTATTACATGGGTTATATTACTTCCAGAGGCTATGCAATAAAAAAAGTAAATATTATCATTATTAGACCATTGATGCTAATCAGACTAGATTTCTAAGAATCAAATGTGACGCCTGGCAAAACCTATGTCAAGCAAGGCAAGTTCATCGAATTTACATTTCCTAACAAAGGGTTATTTTAGAGAAAGGTGTAAATCACATTTCTCCAACCTCTAAGTTAAACTTAGGTATCATATAGATCATAATTAAAAGTTACCATTTCGTACGAGGGTCATCCAATATGTTCTGACAATGACCCCATAAAACAAAACCTTTTTCTCTTGGATGTTGGTTGGTTGGTTTTGTTGCTTTACGTCCCAAGTCAACAGCTATGGTCATTGCGGGACGGTCAGTTCACCAAACCACACTTTTCTTGGGCAGGCTTGAACAAGCGGTTAACCAGTAATTCATGCACATACTTTCGCTTGTAACTGACAACAACCCTTCTTGAATGAATCAGCGGAAGGGAGGAGAATGACCGTAGAAATCATTTCATGATCAATCTCCACGAAAGTATGGGACCGGACCGGGATCGAACTCGCGACCCCTGGATCTGCAGTCAGACATGCATCTGTAGCCAGACACGTTACCGACTGTGCTACGCGGCCCGGCTTCTCTAGGATGTGTTTCATTAATCTACACATATTATTTAGAATATATGGAATTGAATCACAAGTTCAAATATGTTCCATGTTGCAATCGTAACGGTTGCTAGGCAACTGAAGAACGCAAGGTAAATTGTCATGGACGGGACACTATAAGCGGTACACATGCCCTAATTTCTAAGAAATAACAGACTCCTTTTTAAACTTTTTATATAGATAAATAAAGGTATTATGTCTGCTGAATTTGAACGTCATATATAATGATTTAGGTTGCAACTATGGTGTCAGCAGGGTTTTGATTATGATATATCACCCATTTTGAAAGAAATATTTTCCTTGAAAATGGGTTGTACTTATAGTGTATTATATTTGTTACAAAACATTTATTGAAAGTTATTATTTTTTATGTGATTAAGAAGACTATAGAACAGATTTAGCGAAACATGTGTCTATTAATATGCAAAATTGTCTTAATTGCTTCTATAAGTGTTCAAAATTTACTATTTTATAATTAGCGCTTAAAGAGAGGCAAAAATCTAATTTTCTGTTGTTGCCTAGCAACAAATAACGTTCAGAGCAACTACGTTTATGTCATTGTGGTATTTGCATTTATGGGTCAATTGTGCATTCAGACAACATGACCTACCACTAATATAACTTTCCAAAGATGCATACTGCATCATTAACTAACTCTACCCCCAGCAAAAATCAGTTAAAAACGTGAATTTTCGCGGCCATGGGCTCTCACAGTGTTGTTTTCAAATTTGTTTAGCATCGGATCTGGTTATGGTAAAAGCTCCATATTTCAGACATGAGTAGGCAACACCCATGGCCGCATGCAATGGGTAATATAATTCTGATTTCAATAACAGTTTCTGAGATATGAGGCCATTGTCAGAACTTATTGGATGACCCACGTATATGAAAGTGGCAGGATATGAAACCTCCATTTAAACCAAGACCCAATCTAATCAGATCAACAGCCTAACCCTTAAAGCGCCACCTATAATTTGCAGCAGACAACATTTTCAAATTTTGCTGCTTTTTCAAAAATAACAAATAAGGCATGATATTTCATGAGAATCGTCTGCTGGCAGACAATTCTCATGAGATATCATTCCCTTTTTTTTTCAAAAATTTGTAAAGATGTCGCAAAATTTGTCATCTGCTGCAGTCGTGATTGGCGCTTTGAGGGTTAAGGTATACCTGAAAGACAGACAAACTGATGACCCTTATTTTTCACAGATCAGAATTATTTGTGCAATCCTGGAACTGGGTCACCAAAGAAACGGTTGTGCCAAATTATTCTCAAATTGGACCATCTGTTTTAGCAAGAAGACTTTTGACAATTTCCCTCAATATTCACAATTATTCATTAGGAAAAACTATCCTTCACCCCCACTAAACATGCTTGTACAGCTATAATGCTAGGGGTCCAATTTTGTCTAGGCCTTTTTTTACTCCCATACTTTTTGTTACATGTGAGTAGTGGGAGACTTCACATTAAGTTCTCATGAAATACGAGGGTCAGTCAAAAATAACTGAGTGTTGATTCATATCTCTTACGTAGGCTAACGTACACTAGTGATATTTGGCACATGCATGCAATGGACTTTCCTGCATCAGAATATGCAATATACAAGACCATGCAAAGTATAGATTGTTGTTGCTTAGCAACGGAAGAATGTGAAATAACGTCATGCGTTCACGCTGGAATATAGCCTTGCCATGAAAACACTATACAAATTTAAGGTACATCAACTTGTGCATTTGTTGCAAATACAGTATGTGAATGTATTTTATGAAATGCAACAACTGAGATTGAGGCGTTGGAATTTTATTAAAGAAATAAGAGGAAAATTAACAAAATTTTCTGAAAATTTAACCCCCAAAATATACCTCACCCACCAGTTACGGTTCATTTTAGAGCAATATTATCAACTAAGTATCGTATCATATGACCATTTCATTGTGTTTTGTAATTGGTTTTGACATCTGAATGCACATTTTGAAAATTTTCAGGAATAAACGGTCGCCATAGCAACTAAATCTGGTCTTTTAGTTAAAATTGGAAATTTCCATTGATTTGGTTGCTAGGCAACGAACATTACATGTATTGTATTTACAATCTATTACACTTCTTCAAAACATTGCTAACACATTGTTTGATACAATTGGAGTGATAAAAGGCCCGTTATTATACTGTTTCAGATTTGAAATGATTTTAAATTCATGGCTGCTTAGTCAGAAGTGTCGTCAGCGTGAACGCACATCGCTGAGAGACGGTCTTCAATTGCCTAGCAACAGCGCATTGAAGATGATAAGACGTCAACTTCTATATGTAATGAAGCCCGAAGGTTCATTTTATATGTGTATAAAGTTTCAGCCGAAACTGCCGACCCAGTCAAAAGATATTAAGCAACTCTCAGTTATTTTTGACTGACCCTCGTATGTTAGTCATCTTACCCTGGCAGGCCTTCAGATTTATGGTGGGCCCTGGTCATTGTCCCATGATTTCAGAATATGGCCCATCACATTCCAAGGCAGTGGGCACAGTGGACCCATCCTTTTTAGGTGTGAAAAATCTCACTTTAATAAAAATATTCATCTTATAGCAAGTCTACAAACTCCACAAAACAGAAAGTACATGTAGGCTGTCAATACAGTAAAACATGTCTTAAGCAGCCACTCAAAAAAGACAAAACAAAGATCTTGATAACAAATGGTAGGTTAATGATGGTCTAAAGGATTGCAGAATGCTCCCCTTTGAGCATTCTGCAATTCTTTTGGCCTGCATTAAGAGATAATTTGTATTCTTTTTTGAGTGGCTGCTCAAGACAGGTTTTACTTATAATCAGCAGTCAATATACATATATGCATACAAGCGTCTGTGTCAGTGTGTAGGTAAAGCATACTACCCAAATGTCAACCGTGTTTAGTTTGATATGCTAGGGCCCATCATTTCAGAAAATGACCCACCATTTTTTGCTCCATGGGTCACTTCGGCCCACCGATCAAAAAAAAAATCTGAAGCCTTGTCCCAGTTTGGAATGAGAATGCATGTATTTTATGGCATACAGGCTTACCTTGCCGCTCTGTGTTCATACGCCATCAGCAGATGGCCTAAATTACAGGCCTCTGTGAGGGGACTATTTCTTTGTTCGGGTTTACTCAAGTAAGCCATGAAACCAGGAAGCTTCTGACCACTAGCTACCAACCCTGCACACTTCACAAGATACCTGAAAATGGAAACATTTCATCTCTGTTTGTTTGTTTGATTTGATTCTTTACGTCCCCTCAACAATCTTTTAGTTAAACAGGGACGGGTCTTCCTGGGTTGAACCAGTACTAAGCTAGGATAAATGTGTCTTGCTCAAGGACCACAACACAGTGACGCCGATGAGGCTTGAACCCACGACCCCTCGGTCTCAAGTCAATCACTCTACCACTTAGCCACTGCGCTCCCTTTTCATCTCTGTACTCATAAACAAAGGTCATGATAAGCACTTTATTTTTTCAAGTATAAAATCGAAATCTATTTTCATCCATCAATCTCAACATGTGTTTTTGGTACTCAAAATAAGCATATATTAGACTACCCATCAACACATGTTTTTCGTTGAAAATAAGAAAACTAATTTTTAAGTAATCCTTTTCATTCTGAGTACTGGTAAACAGGTACTTTAGCAAACAGTGAAGACACAGATAAAATGAGTATGGGTCTACTCTGTTTCCTTTGATAAAACAAATTAGAGGGACAGAAATACATCATTTATTTATAGAAATTTTGAAGGAAGCCCATTAGAGTACAAAATGGACAATTTCATACTTATTGTATCAATATGTAATCTAAAGGACAATCTATCAGAATGGAAAGGGTTAACTCATAAAGTGCCACCTACAATTTGCAGCAGACGACCATTTCAAATTTTGCTGCTTTTTCAAAAATAACAAACAAGGCATATTTCATGAGAATTGTCTTATTTGAGCCATGACATGTGATTTCCAACAAAGTGGCATTTGACATGTGTAGACTTAGACTAGCCTTTGCAGTCTCCTTTTAAGCTTAAAAACTCCAAATGATGTTCAGTCAGCAGCTTAACACTCATAGAATATCCAAGCGACCAGCAAAGGCTCTGATAAGTCTGCATATACGCAGGCTGGTCTGAGCCTTTGCCAGTCGCACATACCACATTGCTGGAAAACTCATGTCATTGCTCATTTTTGAATTGTTTATTCTCATATTATAACAACAGTAACTTTGTTCATAATTTTCAAGAGACCAGAATGGCCCTTAAATCGCACAAGCAGCTTCCGAGGTTTTACCGTATATGGCTTAGATATCTAGTTAAATAGTGATAGGTAGCCCATTAGAATACAAAATGGACAATTTCATACTTAGGCCAGAATTTTTTTATTAGATGATTCACAAACCCTCCTACTGTAATTTTCCAGAAAGTAGAAAAAAGTAACATTTAATTTCTAAAAATATTTTTTTTATTTTATCCGCTGACTCGCCCAGGCTACAGTTACTATCTAGTTCAGTATCAAGGAACTCTTTGAGCAGTTTTGTACAAAACCATTTTGGGGCACTAACATGCAAACATTTTTATATTGGACAATCAGTTTGTGTTTTGTGTTTCACTTCCCACCAACAGCTAAGGTCATGTGAGACGGGGCCACCGCTTAAAGTCCTATTGGACAGACTGGTGAAGCCAGGGATACAACCTGCGACCCCTGGTTTAAAAGGCAAGTGGTTTATCCACAACACCACAGCCGCTCCTTTGGACAATCACTTATGGAGGAGTCATTTCAAGTATATTCCAAATTAAAGATGTACGACCCCAGGTAATTTATAAAATATGAAACTAAAAATTGTATTAGTTTCATATTTTGTGTAAATTTTTGCCAACAACAAAACAGATTCCAAGAAACAATTTACGTGAATTCTATTTCTAAAATGATGTCTCAGTGAGACGGTTCTTAGCACCTACAATATGGGCCTCCACGCGAGAACGCCTTCTTCTGGGATTTGCGAACAACACAGGTGCAACTGACTCTAAATCTAGTTACGCCTGGCGTGTTACACATGAAATTCTAAAAAAGGGACGGTAGGTAGGAAAATATTTTTATTTTGTTAAAAAATTTTGCAAGGTGAACCTGGGGAAACAATATAGCTGAACTGGGAAATCCCTTGGAAATTCCCTAAATATCTTTTAAAAATTGATGGTCTGTGGCAAAAAGTGAGGCACAGTCAGGTAACCTGAAACACACAACTTATTTATTTTAGGCCTAAAGATAATGAGCCACAACATGAGATTTCCAACAATGTGGTATGTGCGACCAGCAAAGCCTCAGATCAGGGTGTGCATATGCGCAGTCTGATCAGAGCCTTTGCTAGTCGCTTGAGAATTATTTGATTGTTAAGCTATTGACTGAACATCATTTGGAGTTTCTTAGCTTAAAAGGAGGCTGCACAGGCTCGTCTGAGTCGACACTTGTCAAAATGCTACATTGTTGGAAATCACATGCCACAGCTCATATTACCTAGCACTCTGTAGATACATGACGGTATTTTCTCCCTCGTATGTGCAGGCTGGTGTGATATTACCCCAGATCTTGGGTATACCACTGGCATGTGAGTAACCATGGCCACCGCAGGCCAGGCGAAGCTGGTCTATACCGGTATTGGCCGCGAATGATGACAGAGCCTTCAGGCCAGCGGCTACTGCATGTAACTGAAATGTAAATATGAGCGGCCACATGATATTTCCTACAATGTGGTATGTGCGACCAGCAAAGGCTCAGACCAGCCTGCGCATATGTGCAGTCTGATCAGAACCTTTGCTAATGTCTTAACTTTCTATGACTTTCAAGCTACTAACTGAACAGCATTTGGAGTTTCTAAGCTTAACAGGAAGCTACGCAGGCTGGTCAGAGTCTATTCATGTCAAAATACCACATTGTTGGAAACCACATGTGGCGCCTCAATTATAGTCATCCCTTGTCAACCAAACTATGAATATCGACCAACTCATGAGATTTTGGTACTTATCACATTGGTGACCAGCGAATGCACAGACTTGCCAGAATCTTCCTTGCTAGCATGCACATAGTATGGATGTAGATGAAGACTCAGACCAAATTTTAGACCTCATGCCCCACTGGATACGCCAGCATTGGTGTTTGATGTAGTCTTTTGTGCATATGAAATTGTACCAAAATCTCATGAGCTGGCTAAAATAATTAATTTACTGTACACTGAGAGAATTTTGCGAAGATTTCTTTTTAGCAAAACTTCGCAGATGCTATGCGATGTTTCCCAAAAATCAAATCCTTGCGAAATGGCAAATCACTCTGCCGTTTACAGATGGATGTAAATCATGCTCGGAGCCTCCAGTCGCAAAATTTTTTATGTTGCAAATATGTCTTTTAAGGCTTTTCGCGAAAATAAAATTCTCAATAAATATTTGGTATTTACAGTAGAACAAAAATTGAGGCAGACATCTTTTTTGTGCTACTTTTATAAACCTTGTGACATAAGTACTTTTGGTAACCAAAAGTGGCTTGTATTTTCATGTGACTTGCCAGAAGATTTAGAAGAATGTCAAGTTTAATTTTTCCTGAAAATAAAGAAAAACAAGTATTCTGTGGATGGCATTGTCCATAGGCCCAGTTAAGCAAAAATTTTCAGCGTAAAATTGTGATTATTTTCTTATCCATCAATTTACACATGTGTTTTGAGTGCTCAAAAGAACCTCTCAGTGAGACGGTTCTTTTGAGTTCCCACAACATATGCTTTGATCGAGAAATAAGAAAAATAATTTTACGTTACGCACCCTTATCTGGCGGCCTGGGTGTCACACCTGCCATATGTCACTGTCAAAGTCACTGAAGTGTGAAACGGTCAAGGTCACAGTGCTTGCTTGAAGAGTATGCAAATCACTATTGCAGAGAAATTGGTAACCATGACAACTTACAACTTGCATTTCTTCCATATTTCCTTTCTCCACTTCCGCTGTTATTCTGTTGTAGGTCTGTAACACACTGTTACTGGTGAATAGTAGGGCATAGGCTGTGGCTAGGTTAGGGAATAGTTTCTCCTGCTGGGTCTGGTAGTCTAGAATCTGAGGCTCCTCTCCTCTGAAATAATATCAACATGGGTGAAAGTTCAGTCGTCTGCTTTTCTCATCTGCTGAAATGTATAAGTAGCCTCTATGGCAAACAGTGTGGACCCAGATCAGACTGTTCCTATAGGAGCAGTCTGTTCTGGGTCCACACTGTTTGCTTCTATACTCAATTCATCAGTAATGCTAGGCAATTATTTGCAGCAGATGACTTCAGCAGACGACATTTTCAGATGCATTTTTTTCTTGGCACTTTAAGAGTTAAAACTTGCAGTATGTCTCACCCTGCCATTAGCCATTGTACCCATTTGATACTAAAATGTAAGTGGCTACAAATATAAGTCATTGGCTAAAAATATACTCTAGGTGGTTCATAACTTAAAATGTGATTACATATTTGCGAAAAAGTGTACTTTTTACTAGCTTTTGGATTTTCCAGTTTGACTTTTATTATTCCTTCACACTTAAGTTATGTGCCATATTTAAATACAGAACAACTTGTTGATATTACTCCCTGGCTAAAACCTTGGCTAAAGTCTATTTCATTTGGCTCAAACCTTTTCCATTCAAGTGTTCGCAGTAACAATTTCTGAGCCAGGGTTAGCTCTTAAAAAATAATAATATCATCTTAAATGGTAAATTGTCCTAAGATGAACTGAATATATATCAGAGAAGCCATAAGAATTGCTAAAACTGGTGTATCAGAAATGTTCATAATTCGAAACTCAAAAATGTGTTTATCTAGACATATGCAAAGCTAGATCAATACCACATTTTGCCACAAATGTGGACTATACATACACAATTATACCATATGCAACTTAAGGACCCCCCCTCCCTCTAGAGTATGCTCCATATTCCTGGTTTTTTTTGGTTTGTGGTTTTAACCCTTAGAGCGCCAATCACAACTGCAGCAGACGACAAATTTTGAGACATCTTTCCCAATTTTCAAAAAAAATAAGGTATGATATTTCATGAGAATCGTCTGCCAGCAGACGTTTCTCATGAAATATCATGCCTTATTCATTATTTTTGAAAAAGCGGCAAAATTTTAAATTGTCGTTTGCTGCAATATATAAGTGACGCTTTAAGGGTTAACATCCCAGCCAACACTATGGTCATATCAAGATGGTCAGTTCCCCTAACCACACTTTTCCTGGGCAAGCTAAGACTCAGCAGTAAACCAGTGCTCCCTGCACATACTTTAGTTTGTAACTCACAACAGCACTTCTTGAATCAGCAGAAGGCTGACCATAGAAAATATTTCATTATCAATCTCCACGAAAGAATGAGATGGAACTCATAACCCCTGAATCAGCAATCTGACTTGTTCAATAGTTATTGCTGCCTTGTGGTCACCTGCTGGGAAAGGGCTGACCTCTTGGCTGTCGTTTGTGATGTTTAATTGTGTTTTTGTCACTTTCCCATCAGGTGTGGTACTTGATTGTATTGATTCCTGATCTTTGCCACCTTTCTTACTTTGCTACCTATTGTGCTACATGGTCTGGCATTCCATCTTTCTCTATTCTCATTGAGACAGTTCTTTTGAGCACCCACAACACATGTTAAAGTTAATAGGTAAGATAATAATTACCATTTTACGCTATAAAAATTACCTTAACTGGACCTATGTATCATTTGGGTTTATAACTAATTTCATATCTTACCCTGGTCTGATTTCTGTCTGTCTTCTAACAGCACTGTATCTAATGGCTATAGTTGATGCCTGGGCCATACATCTGGCAGTATCCCCCACAATCAATGCTCGTATAAACACCATAGAGCCGTATGTTAACTTTGCATTAGGTGGTTTAATATATGTTCCATCTTTCTCAATCTAACAAAAGTTATAAGAACTTCATAAGGGCCGAGGGCCTATATGGCTATCCAGTGCCAATATGACCTAGAGGCACACCTCAGCCATATTATAACCTTTTTATTACATCGGCACAAATTCATTTAACTTTTCTATAATCTTTGTTGCGCTTGTGAGACATTGAGGCTAAAAACTGATGTGATGAAAATTGCATCAACTTAAAGCGTAACATAGATCAATGACGTCATAAGATAAGCATTGTTTACATTGTTATTGACGACGAGACATTTCAACAGACTTTTGTCAATAAAACAAGCAGAGGCAGCCTTATGATAAGCATTCATGTATTTCAAGATTGTGGTATACCTTTCATCTTACACTGTATTTCATAGAAAATCAACATTTCCGAAAATATTTTATTTGAAGAGCTGACAGGAACTTAAAACGATCCCGGTAACGATCTATCCATTGATGAGCTTGACACACGTGTATTTTACCAGTGTCAGGGCTAGCTATTGTGTTTATTTTTAACCAAAACTGGCAAAAAGCCTAGCTGTTCCATGTTCTGATGTCCCATTCTTTATTCTTCTGGCATTTCTCTATTTTATGGCCTGAATCGAGTGTAAAGTACATCGGAAAACAGGGTCTCGTAACGATTCTAAATCTACTCAGCCATGGTGAAGCGAGTAGCCTAGCCTCTTTCTAATCGAAAAAGTGCACAATTCCTATACGTCATCTCTATGAGGCAGTGCCAAAAATCCATAATGAGGCCCCAATATGAGTTTTTTTTGCATCGTCATGTGACTGTGACATTATTGATTCAGTCCAATTGAAAATATTACCTAGTGCTAGTGCTAACGGCAATTTTACTATGTAAAATGTAGAACGCATGTAATAAAGGTGATTATACCTTTGCATATCTCATCAACATACTGTCCCTGGGAACACGATAGTTATCGAACATCAAGTAGCCATTATCCATACCCCCATAGGCCATCTTATTACCTATGTCACCAACCTTCACTCCTGAAATGTGTAACGAAATTCATTTAACTTTAACCATGCAAAATCATGACTGTATCCAACACAAATTTAGTGGAATCTTTCAAGATTTAGAATAATTAACCCTTTGTATTTGAGAACCTCCTAAACAGGTACTTTTAGTCTTTTACACAAAGTGAAGACCCAGATGAAATGCTGCATAATGCAGCATTTCATCAGGGTCTATACTGTTTGTAAAGGTAAAAAAGATCTTCAGACAAAAGATAACAATCAGTTTTAAAAATTATAAACTGATACCCCTAGATATGTGCAATGGACTATCCCTAGTTTATTGTATCAAACCAGAAGGAAGAATAACAAACTAACCAGGCATAGGAGAATGGTCTTCAAGACTTCTGATCTGTACAACAAAGCTGTGTATACCATGACATTTTCCTTGACTGTACAACTGGGCCATCAGGATCACATAGTTACTGGTTTTCCCCACTGAAAAATATATTACTCTCCATCTTTTTTTGTTTGTTTTGTTGCTGTACTTCCCAAGTCAATAGCTATGGTCAAGGCAGGACGGTCAGTTCACCTAACCACACTTTTTCCTGGGCAAGCTTGAACAAGCGGTTAACCAGTACTTCATGAACAAACTTTCGCTTGTATTTGACAACAATGATTACAATCCTTCTTGAAGGATTCAGGGGAAGGGAGGAGAATTTGTTTTTTGTTTGATTTGATTCTTTAAATCCCATCATCAATCTTTCAGTTATATAGGAACGGGTCTTCTCTGGTTGAACCAGTATTAAGCTAGGATATAAGGGAGGAGAATGACTGTAGAAATTATTTTATAATCAAACTCCACGAAAGTATGGGACCGGGCCTGGATCGAGCTTATATAAGTCTCCATCGCAACTGTAAATGCATAAGGTAAATGTTCTAAAATTGCAAATACTTTTCTCTTTCTGTTCTAAAATAAAATAGTGGTTATCAAGGCCAGAATTCACAAAATGCTTGTTAGAATAGCAAATAGGGAAGACCCTCGTCAGACTGCTTCTTCAGAAGCAGTCTGATCTGGGTATGAACTGATTGTCTAAGACTCTTTTTCGGGGACAAGTTTTCAAAATTTTAGAACATTTTCTGTATATGTATATGGATCAATCAAGAGAAACCCTGACTGTTGCATGCAATCAACAAGAAAGCAGACCAGCCTGCATTGAGTATGGATGCATACTCACCCTTATACAGTGTTTGTTTGCTTTGATTCTTTACGCCCAAGTCAACAATTTTTCAGTCATATAGGGATGGGTCCAGTACTTAGATCCTAATAGCTGATTTTTAGGTTCCCAGGTGAACTAAAAAGACAATTTGTGTCATAAGCTTCCTAAGGTACTCATATATATATCTCACAGCCTATTAGCTTTGGACTTCTACAGTTGAAATAAACTCTTTACTTTGGTTACCACCCTATATTGATATTCCAGTGTATAAATGACTCTATTTATCACATGACGCCGCATCTAGGAGTGAAATAACGCCATGCAATAAAATCGATAAACCACTAGTGGTTTACAGATTTCATAACATTACCTAATGGCGTTTATTATAACGATGCATAAAAGATGGCACAATCTTGACGTTTTCACGCAGTAAATGTGATTTTTAAGTAAGTTAGATGTCATGTGATAAAAAAATTCTAATATTCATGCTCCTGTACTAGTGAATTTATTAAACTTGTTGCGAAAATCAATAAAATGCTCGGCAAGACTCGCATTTTATCGCTTTTCCTCAACTCGATTAATAAAATCAATAAAACATGAGCACTCATGAAAGATCCTCTATTTATATAGGAAACCAAGTTGGATATATTTAATTTGGTTCATCATTAACTCTTTGCATGGCGGGAATTTTTTATTATTTTTATAGTCTGCTGATTTTTAAAAAATCAATGTTTTAAAAAATAAATTCAGGAAAACTTCAGAGTGTCAAACAGTTTGGTTCCAGATCAGGCCTGACACAATGTATGGCCTGATCTGGGTCCAAAGTGTTTGCATAGGTTATCGGAGGAAACCACTAGCAGAACAAGAGTTGAAGCACAGGTGTTGCCCACAACACATAAGTCCCTGTGTACCATTCCAATATTTTGACTATTTCAGTTACCATGGCAACCACAATTTCCATGTAACAGCAAAAAATAAATAATGTGCATCATCAGCACATTGCCATCTATTCAAATACCAATTTTCATCAAGCTAGCTTGCATAGTTTTTTTTATTTATCTCGGGATCCATATGTTTTTGCAACACCTTTTATTTCGTTACCATGGCAACCCCAATTTTCATTTGAAGGCAAAAAACTAATAACCTGCATGATCAGCACATTGTTCACATCAAGCTAGGTTAAATAGCTTTTGAGTTATCTTGGGATCCATATTTTCAGAAGACAGACAGATGGATGGACAGACAAAGGGCAAACCTATAGTGCCCTCTGGTGTGAACCAGGGTTCATACAGGCAAGTACGAGTAAAATTCAAGGACTTTCAAGAACTTCTAAAGACCTCTCCCAATGGTTTTCAAGGAATTAAAAAGTTTATGAAAAATACTGATCTAAGCATTACAATTCTACTTCCTAAATGCTAGACTAGCTAGGAGACATTATTTTAGAAAATTAGTATAAAATTGTTGTGCCTTTATTTGGTGCAGCATATGCATATACTGATTTAGGTCTCTATCAACAGTGCCAAGTCCACAAAAAATAGTAGAATTCAAGGACTTTTTGAGGCTTTTGAGTGATTTCCAGTACTTTTGAAGGCAGATTTAATTTTCAAGGACTTTTCAAGAAAGCCCTCTAAATCCAAGTACTTTTCAAGCCTGTGCAAACCCTGGTGACCACCGGTAGGGGACAAAAAACACTTACTTGCACCAGGCCAGAACTTCATAGAGGTCAAGGTCGGACTGTTAATAATAAATTCCTCTGTAGCAGGATCATAGGTGGCTGTTGTTTCAAGTCCTCTTATAAATGTACCTGCAGAAAATCTTCGCATTTGAGACAAAAATAACTCATTTAGTCATAATCAACATATATTTTTCTATCTAATAAGCACCCATGCGCTGATAAGAAGACATTGAATACTTTATCGGTTGATTCTGATTTCCAGTTAATCCAGTTGAATATAAGAATCCATCATGAGTTTGAGGATGGGATAGAAAAATATGTCCCGGGGACCATCGATTGGCATCATGAGGCTTGCCAAGTGATGACAAACAGTGATCTCGAGGGGCGAATTTTTCTCTGCAAGCCTCGTGATGCCAATTGCTGATCCTTGTGACGGATTTTTATATCCCATCCTAACACGGATAATGGATTCTTTTTCTTGCTCACTATTAAATACCCCATTTTCATATTTAAAGAAAGGCTCCCAGAAGTTCCTGAATACCCTGAGATGCGACATATCACACTGACATAACTTTAATGTAAAGATTACATCACTTGTTTATCACCATGCGGCTGTTTGATTTTTATCTTTCCCACTGGTTAGTACAGGGTATGTGAGATAGAATGATCTCACATGGGAAGAAACAGTGGAAGCTCTGATCTGGTGTGCGAGAATTATTCTATCATTATCAACATAGATTCATTGGATGGATGAAAAAATTTGTATCCTGATCACCTGGCTTCATCAGACGGACCTTGATCAGCTGGATGCCTGCTGATCTGGATCTATACTGTTTTCAAAATAAGATATAGAATGTTAACAAGAAATGTCACAGTCACGTGACGAATGCCCCCAAAGGAATTGATCTAGCATAAGACACATTTGAGAAAAGTTAGCTGTAATATAGGAGATATGCTCCAGACACGAAAACCCTAGAAATGAGGCCAGAAGTCAATGTCAAGGTAAAAGTGATCCAAAATGGTATGTAACACTCTACCACCCCAAGAGGAATCAACACACCAAATTTAAGATTTCTATCAAATAATATAGAAGATATGCTCCAGACATGATTATTCTAAAAACTAGGTCATAGGTCAAGATCACTGATCTAAAAATGGTATGCGACACATCAGCATCCAAAGATGTATCCATACAGCAAATTTGAGATTCCCATCTCAAATAATATAAGAGATATGTTCTGGACACGATTATTCTACAAACTAGGTCATAGGTCATAGTCAAAATGACCCAAATATGGTATGTGACACTCCGCCATCAAAAGTTGCATCCACACACCAAATTTGGGAATCCTACCTTAAATAATGCAAGAGATATGCTCCTGACACGTTTTTTCTAAAAACTAGGTCAGAGTCCAAGGTCACAGTGACCCATAAATGGTACAAGACACTCCACCATCCCAAGATGCATTCACACATCAAAATTGGGATTCCTATCTCAAATAATATAAGAGATATGCTCCTGACACAATTATTATTAAAACTAGGACAGAGGTCAAGGTCACAGTGACCCAAAAATGGTAAGTGACACTCTACCATCCCAAGATGCATACACACACCAAATTTGGAATTCCTACTAAAAGAATATTAGAGATATGCTCTGAACACAAAAATTCTTAAAACTAGGTCAGAGGTCAAGGTCACAGTGACCCGAAATGGTATGTGACACTCTGTCATCTCAAGATACATTTAAACACCAAAATTTGGAATTCCTATCTCAAAGAAAATAGGAGACATGCACCAGACTCAATGCAGTTTCTAGAAACTAGGTCAGAGGTCAAGTTCAAGGTCATAGTGACCCAATTGTGGTATGCGACACTTTGTCATCCCAAGATGCATTCACACACCAAATTTGAGATTCCTATCTCAAATGATATAAGAGATGTGCTCCGGACACGATTATTCTAAAAACTAGGTCATAGGTTAAGTTCAAGGTCACAGTGACCCAATTATGGTTTGCTACACTTCCTCATCCCAAGATACATCATCACACCAAATTTGAGACTCCTAGCTTAAATAACATAAGAGATATGCTCCGGACATGATAATTCTAAAAACTAGGTCAGAGGTCAAAGTCACAGTGGCCTAAAAATGGTTTGTGACACTCCCCCATTCCAAGATGCATTTACACACAAAATTTGGAATTCCTATCTCAAAGAATATAGGAGTTATGCACCAGACTCAATGCAGTTTCTAGAAACTAGGTCAGAGGTCAAGTTGAAGGTCACAGTGACCCAATTAAGATATGGGACACTTCGTCATCCCAAGATGCATCAACACACCAAATTTGAGATTCCTACCTCAAATAATATAAGAGATATGCACAGGACATGATTATTCTAAAAACTAGGTCAAGGTCACAGTGACCGGAAAGTGATATATGACACTCTGTCATCCCAATATGCATTTACACACCAAATTTGGAATTCCTATCTCAAAGAATATAGGAATATGCACCAGACTCAATGCAGTTTCTAGAAACTAGGTCAGAGGTCAAGTTCAAGGTCACAGTGACCCAATTATGGTACGCGACACTTCCTCATCTCAAGATGCATCCACACACCAAATTTGAAATTCCTACCTCAAATAATATTAAGAGATATGCTCCGGACACGATTATTCTAAAAACTAGGTCACAGGTCAAGGTCAAGGTCACAGTGACCCGATAATGGTACCCGACACTCCACCAACCTAAGATGCATCCACACATCAAATTTGGAATTCCTACCTCAGAGAATATAGGAGATATGCACCGGACACCAAGTGGGACGGACGGACGGAGGGGCATTGTGATTACTATAAAAACTAAGTCAGAGCTCAAGGTCAAGGTCACAGTGACCCGAAGATGGTATAAGACACTCCGCCATCCCAAGATGCATCCACACACCAAATTTGGAATTCCTACCTCAAAGAGTATAGGAGATATGCACTGGACACGAAGCAGGACGGACGGACAGTGTGATTACTATATGCCTCCCAAAGTTCCTTTGGGGGCATACAAAAGTTATGCTCACAATGCATTTATTAGATAGGACATGGTAATGTGAAAATGCAACTAAATGTGAAAAGTACTCAAACTGCAAACAAAATAAATAAAAAGATTTATAGTTTACTCGGCCCCTTCCTGTGCTTCACAACCAATCAGTTTGCAGAGAAATTGCGCCTAAATCACATATTTTGTGAATATTTGTTATATCTATTAAGTAAATCATTAAGTAAATCTGTGAAGTGGTCAATGCGACCATTTTCAAAGGAGCAAGTAGAATACTATAAGTAGGTCATAGATCATATATAACAATTATAAAGAAATTAAGTGGTTCCCTCGCTGCGCTTGTTCCCACTTAATTCCTTTATAATTGTAATATATGATCTATAACCTATATTTATTACTTTCATCAACAAACACATTATCTTTGATGAAATAGAAAAGGAAATAAAAATGAAAATGTAAATACAAATGAAGTAAAATCATTTATATTTTTATATTTTTTAAACTGCTGAATATTTTCTATAAATATAAATTCTGTTTTCAAAAAAAAAAATTATCAAGCGTGAAAGAAAAACTTTACCCAAGAAATTTGAGAAAAAAACATCAAAAATTTATATTTAATTAAGCAATTTATCACGATGTCGCGTCTGGGAGTGATATAACGCCATGCAATAAAATCGATAAACCGCTCGTGGTTTACAGATTTAGTAACGTAAGGTAATGATGTTGCGTTAAAGATGGTAAAATCTTGACATTTTATAAGCCAAAAATATGATAAAAAAATAATTTTAATGTCATATGGCAAATAGAATCTAACACTCATGCTCTTGTATTATTGAATTTATCAAACTTGTTGCAAAAAGCGATAAAATGCGAGGCTGATAAAATGCGAGGCAAGCCTCGCATTTTATCGCTTTTCCTCAACTCTTTTGATAAATTCAATAAAACGTTAGCACTCATGTAAGATCCTCTATGTAATAACTTTGGTTCATGTTAATTTAACTTTATCCTGCTGAACCAGGATTTAATCCTTCATAGGGCCAGTTAAGCAAAAATAAATTGCGTAAAATTGTGGTTATTTTCTTATCCATCAGATTAAACATGTGTTTTGGGTGCTCAAAAGAACTGTCTCATCAAGATGGTTCTTTTGAGTACCCTCAACATATGTTTTGGTTGAAAAATAAGAAACATAATTTTCAGTTGTGCACTGTTATCTGGGGGCCGATCCTTTTTACAAAACATCCAGATCCAGATCAACCGGCTTCTGACAGAATCCACAGTGTTTACCACTCTGATAGAAAATATTATGCTAACAGGTTAACAGGATAAATTGGGGGAAGAGTGTAGTACATAACAATATTGAACATAAATCTTGGATCAGCAGGACAAGGGTTAGCTATAGACTCAACATATGCTGATCATAATTCTATGATCATATTCCATGATCATAATTCCATGATCATAATTTCATGAACAATTTCATGAACCGCTGAAAAACAACATTCATTTCTTATATCTATTTACACATAGATAATAAGGCCATAATTGTGCTCAAAATATATTTTTCACACTTTTAATATATTAAACCCTTGCTCTCCTGACGAAACTATAAAAAAAATCTTCATTCACTTCTAATGTCCAGGTCAAAAGTTGCAGGTTGCTTTTACCTTGTGGCAACGTTATGACATCGGAAAGTTACAAACAAACAACATTTCATATAGAGAAATCCAACTTGTAAGACACAGAATATTTTAATGTTTTAGCGGTGTTTTCAGCGCAATTTTAGGTGTAAGCAAGAATAATGATCACTCTTTTAACAATGTTTCAATGAAAAACACTTGCCAGGTCCCAAGGAAGCTGTTTGAACACAAAGTTGCTAGGCTGAGTGTTCAACATATCTCCAAAGAGGCCCAGCAAGTGTTTATACAGTAAAACCTGTGTAAAACGGCCACTCAAAAATATACAAAACAAAGGTCTTTATGACAACTGGTATCTTAATGAAGGTTGTAAGTATTGCAAGATGCTCCCTTTGGAGTATTCTGCAATACTTTTGACCTGCATTAAGCGATTATTGGGCTTGAAAACCAAATTTTTCGGTCTTTTTAGAGTGGTTGTTTTACACAGGTTTTACTGTACATGAAAAATCATGTATGATCCCTAAAGAAATAAGGTTTTTTCCAGTTTATTTTGATGAAGTCTATTAACAAAGGGCAGAAGCAAGCAAGCTTAGCAGCAGTGGATAAAAAAACATAAATAATCAACTCTCATTAACACTATGCTTAACCCTTTGTATACTAATTGATTCCTCCTTCTGGTTTGATGCAATAATCTTGGGAAAGTCCATTGTAAATATCTTGGGGTGTCAGGTTATGATTTAAAAAAAAATAGTTTTTTTGTCCAAAGACCTTTTTACTTAAATAAACAGTATAGACCCTGATGAAATACCGCTTTATGCTGCATTTCATCTGGGTTTTCACTGCTTGCTGTTTGCAAAAATAACCATTTAGGAGTTTCCCATATACAAAGGACATATGCGGCTAATTCCCATGCACACCATACCTGCGTCAGATAATTTAATCTATTCTACAACTGCAATTATTGCGAGCTGCAAACCACTTGGCCTCCTGGCCTAGTGGTTAACGTATTGGACTATTGAACCAGAGATCTAGGTTCAATTCCCTGATGGGCACCTATTTTACAGTGTTTTTCTTCTTTTTTTAACATTTTAATGCTGAGTCACTTCAAACTAGTCATATGGATTTATAAAAATGCCAAAAATTCCAATCCTTATTGTTTACAGTTAGTTTTTCTTAAAGATAAAATAATAGTCCACAAAATAAAAACAAAAATTTAAGATTTTCAGTGTCAGAATTTTTAATATATAATTTTGTCTAACGATCCAAATCCCATTTTGGGGGAATTACCAAAATATATCATGCAGTATCTTGTCATGGCTTGGGATAACAAATAATTTTTTTGCATTTTCTAAAAAACTTAAAAATTGAAATAAAGAGGCTGGGTGAAGATTACAGCTATTCTAGCTTAATATATAGGACTTAGGTTATTCTTTCATTCGTTCAGAAAATTGGTTAAAATTTAATGCTGAAAACTTCCATTGAGATAATGAAAAATTGAGCATGGTGACATATCCATTTTATTTCATAAATTGACAATCCATGCTAAAAACAAACTGTATGCAAAGTATTGAACAATTTTCAATATGGGAATTATTTAGTAGCATATGTCCTTAATTACCTTTAATACTTATATGTTTCAAAAGATATTTTTAGGTACAAGACCCTTAAAGTTACTCTGTTCACCAGTATGTTGCTAAACTAGAAATAAAAATAATAGATTTTCAGATGATGTCTGAGACAGTTTAACATTTCAGTAGCAAAATGTTGCCCCTTGTCAAAGCAGCATTCCTTCATTTTCTCATATTCTCTAATTTCCCATCATTCTTTTACATGCAGATATTCATAAAATCATTTACCATGGCCCATTTCTGTCTGAGCATATGTCCCAATTATCTGGTAGTTTTCCGCCATTTTACCATATTTCAGATACTGTTCCCTGGTTCCCTGTTTTTGAATGGTCGGGATAAACATGACCATGTGCAAGCCAAGAGGGTTGGACTCGTGAGCTCCCATTGCCCTGCACAAATAGAAAATATATTTCTATGTTTCATAATGATACCTAAATTCCTTATTGGCCTTGAATAGTCCTCAATTAATCCACAAGAGCTTCAGGTTAGAGGGCATAATCATCAATTAAACTTCTTAATTTTGACCAAAACATATGGTGTGGGTGCTAAAAAAAACATAATGAGATTGTTTCTTTGGAGCTTTTTTTGTCAAAAAATCTTTCAGGAACACTATCAGGGTGTCTAACAGCTTGGACCCAGATGGTCACTTGAGGACTGATGCTCTGTCGGTCCTTGTCTGGGTCCAAACTGTTTGCTAAGGTAATAAGCAGGCCACAAAAGTCACCACAAGCAAAGAATAAGTTGTGAATGTTGGAGATACCTGGCACATGAAACAAACCAATTGCAAGTTGACCTAATGCTCACTTCGAAGCTGCATGATATTGATAAATGTATAATGCTTTTTTATTGATAACTTAGCCCTATATCAACAAGACAGCAATCCAAAGGACAGCTAAATCCCCCGCTGCATAATCCCATGACCTTGAAATGTGACCTTGACCGTGAGTCTGTATAGCTGAGTCATGGGTTCTGCACCCAGTCTCACTGAGAGGAAAATTTGAGTGAAGTTTAATGAAAATCATTCAAAGGGTTCAGGAGACATGGGGTGGACACAAAATTCAAGGATGAATCCAATGACCTTCAAGTGTGACCTTGACCTTGAGTTTGTATGTCTTCTGCACACCATCTCGCTGAGAGGAAAAATTGGGTGAAGTTAAATGAAAATCATTCAAAGGGTTCAGGAGATATAGAGCAGATAGGAAATTGTTGGGTAGTTCTCATGAACTTGAAGTGTGACCTTGACCTTGAGTCTGAGTAGCTGAGTCATGAGCTCTGCATGACGTCTTACTGAGATTAACATTTGACCAAAGTTTCATGAAAATCTTTCAAAGAGTTCAGGAGATATGGCACACTCGGCAGACACAAAATTCAAGGGTAAATCGCATGACATTGAACTGTGACCTTGAGTCTGCATAACTGAGTTATGGTTTCTGCACACAGTCTCACTGAGAGGAGCATTTGGGTGAAGTTTAATGAAAATCATTGAAAGGGTTCAGGAGATTTGGAGCAGACACAAAATTCAAGGGTAAATCCCATTACCTTGAACTGTGACCTTGATCTTGAGTCTTGGTTTCTGCACACAGTCACACTGAGAGGGGCATTTGAGTGAAGTTTAATGAAAATTGTTCAAAGGGTTCAGGAGATTTGGAGCGGACATGCAAGTGTAACGGACGGAATGATGGATCCTATAACCCCCTGCCACAAAGATAACCCCATCCCCTTCGTGAAGGGGATTAATTATTAGAAAGCCCCCGAAATCATGAAAGATATCACAAAATTTGCTACAGCTGTACCTGCAATTGGCATACTAAGAGATAAGCAGAAAGCAAGCAGAACATGTAAGCAAAGCAGATCTGTTATCATTGTTATAAACAGCCATTTTACCATGTCCTAGTTCTGTCTGAGCGTATGTTCCAAGAATCTCATAGTTCATTGCCTTTTTGGCAAATTTATCTACTTGTTCGTTGGTTCCCTGCCTCTGAATGGTGGGAATGAACATTATCATGTGCAAGCCGAGAGGCAGAACTTCATGGGCCGCTGCTGCCCTTTGAAAATAAAACATATCAAATTTAACCCTATAAGATTTCCTAGAATATTTTAAAGTTTAGCCTGTCAATCACAACTTTTGTTGTCTGCTCTTCTCGTCTGCTTATCTTCTCCGGTTGCCTATATTACAAACAATATGGACCAAGATCAGACTGCTCCTTTGGGAGCAGTCTGATTAGGGTTCATATTGTTTGCTTCCAAAAATCTAGCCTGAAGTGCTCTTGAATATGGGCAGCAGACCAAAAAAGCAGACTATATTTTCAGGGCAAAAAAATAGTGGCAGGTTAAGACTAAATGCTAAAGATCAATTCATTATTGTATAATCTTTTTTTTTTATTCTGATATCAGGCCTCCAGATAAGAGTGTGTTAGTGAAACATAATTTTCTTATTTCTCAACCAAAACATATGTTGAGACAATTCTTTTGAGTACCAACAACTTACGCTTTGGTTGAGAAATAAGAAAAAAAAAATCAAATATGCACTCTAATCTGGTGGTCTGTCCATATCCTTCCAAGGCACAAACAAAAACAGCAAACCAAAATAAAAACTAAATAATTAATAACCAGCAACTGAAGTATTTAGTAGGTTAGCTAATGCTTTATACAACCTATGACCTACCATGACCTAATTCTGTTTGGGCGTAACAGCCTATAATCTTGAAATCTATAGCCTTCTCTAGTAGATGTTCAGTTGCTTCAGTCCCCTGCATTAAGAGAGTGGGGATAAACATTGCTGCATGCAGGCCCAAGGGGTCGTCTTCATTTGGGGTATTGGCCCTGGCAGAAAAATCATTGGTATATCATATACAAAGTTCTTTTCATTAACTTAATTTGTTCTCTCCTAAACTTTCTTCTGACAAAAATACTAAATCAAGATCAAGGACCTTACGGTTCTGGACAAACATGTTATATGTTATTGTTGTTTACTTTGCAAAAAAATAATTGTTTTGGCTACCATTTCAGTCAAATGTTTTGAACCAAACAGCTTTTTGTTCCTCAATGTTATGGATTACCCATAATCTTATCTATATATAAATGTAATTCGATTTCAACAGGTCAAGCTTAAGTAGTATAAATTAGAAAATCTTTATGATGTTTGTTTTGAAGCTTTGCAGACATGCTGGGATGATTTCCTGTCTTCCTTGGACCAGGGTTGATTCCAGTGCTGAACCAGTGCTAAGTAGCTGATAAAGCGTCTTGCTCAAGGACACAACACAGTGATGCTGGTGAGTCTCAAACTAACAGCCCTTCGATCCCCAGTCTAACGCTCTACCAACTTATCAACTGCCCTCCTACACAAAAATTGCTTAGCTCAGATGGAGGCTTCCTGACTCATCCAATGTATCAGCACAGGGAAACAATCGAAATCCAATTATTAAACATACTGAGATGAAACTTATTGCATGATTGGGTCAATATCCAAATACATTGCTTACCTTATTTACCAAATTAATAGAGAATGCTACTGGTGAGGCTTCTACATAAGAGCACATTTATTGAAAATTAATTTTCTTATTTTTCAAGTTCTCAACCCAAATATATGTTGTGGGAAAGGACCCCTGTACTCCAAAGAATCATCTTGATGAGATGGTTCTTTGGAGCAGCCAAACCATAAATAGAGAATACTAGGTGAGTGTCTTTTGATATTACGTTTACCAGGCAATGCTTTGAGAACCCATGTTGACATCGCAAGGCTTGCCGAGCAATTCAACATGACATATTGTGTTCTCAAAGCCGAGCCTGGTAAACTTGATATCAAAAGACGCGAACCTGGTATTCTATTTATTTGTTTACCCATTGTTTCACTCTTCAAATTAGCGATTATGATGTAATTTTCGCGATGTCATTTGAAAGTGCAATGTCATCATGACCTGATAAAGGCACATGCAGTGAGATAGACAATGTTTATCAGGCAACGTGCAGCAATGCAGTTAATATGAGAGGTAACTGATAAACATATTATTTATATTAAAATTGATGGAAAAGAAAACATTTACAATTTTGCGACCCAATTTTTTGTTAATCTTAACTTACTCTCTGAGAAAGAACATCTCTTGGCCATTGGCAATATCCATATCTTTGATAAGTTTGTTGAGGTATACATTCTTCTTCACCCCTGTATCGTACTCGTCTTGCCGTGTTCTGTTCATCCAGGGCTTGAATGACTGCAGGTACTTGTCTTGAAATACCACATTTTCTGTGAATAGAATATATATCAGGGACCAAGCTGGCCCAGAATTTTAGGGAGAAGTGACTTCTCCCTGCAGGACAATTAGGGAGAAGTGACAGTCAGATAGGGAGAAGTAATAGCGCAAAACTACGGCATTTTCTGTCAATTTAGAAGCAAATCAGCCATTACACATACTATTGCCATTTAATGGAAGGAGAAACACAATGCAGTGGTAGTAGATTGTCTGATAATGTCACCACAGCTTGCATTTGTGTGGTGACAGAATGAAAATGAGTCTCCCTAAAAAAAAAAAAAAAAAAATTATTTTTTTTTCTTTTTTTTTTTTTTTTTTAGGGAGACTCCCACTTCTCCCTGGGTCCCATTTAGGGCGAAATTTCGGCCCCCAGGGCAACCATTTCGCCCTAGTCACCCCTAGCTTGGTCCCTGTATATATTGAGCCGTGACATGAGATTTCCAACAATGTGGCATTTTGACATGTGTAGACTCGGACGAGCCTCTGGAGCTTCCTGTTAAGCTTAGAAACTCCTAATGGTGTTCAGTCAGTAGCTTAACAATCATTTAATACTCAAGCGACTAGCAAAGGCTCTGATCAGACTGCGCGTATGCGCAGGCTGATCTGAGGCTTTGATGGTCGCACATACCACATTGTTGGAAATCTCATGCACTGGCTCCTTTGTATTGAAAATATTGCCTGCTTATTACAACTATGCTGTATATTCAAATGCACTACAAAAACTTCTTACCATGAAACTTCAGTGGCGGCTCCAGAGGGGGTTCGGGGAGTTCTGGACGGTGACCCCCTCCCCCCCCCCCCTCCATGCACTTTTAAATATCCTATGAAAAAGAAATAATTTGGTCTCAGTGAGACCAAATTATTTCATTTTCATGGGATATTTAAGAAGAATGAGATAAAATCAGCAAAGCAAACTCCCACACCTTTATAAATATGAACCCCCTTTCAAGAAATCCTGAATCCGCCCCTGAACTTAATGCTATGAACCCTGATCAGGCTGCTCCCTTGGATAAGACTGCTCCAAAGGGACCAATCTGGTTTTGAGGTTATAAAACTTTTTGTGTGCTCAATTCAACTGAGTATGAAATTTCAACTCCTCATAAAAGCTAAAATGTTAAGAAATAAAGAATTTCCTCACTTTTAAACTCTTAGCTATTGTATTTATCATGCTCCTAAATTTTAAAATGCCAACAATTGTTGGCATTTAAACATTTATGAGCATGATTAATTTCATGCTCAGTTGAGTTGAGCATGAAAAAAGTTTTAACACCTTGGGGCCTGATCTAGGTCCATATTGCTTGCAGTATAGATTTATTAAAGTACATAAGTAGATGAGAGACATAGACTGTATGTAGGTCAAGATAATCCACACTTTGAGACTAAAATATTGAAATCTTTCATATCCATCACTCTGAACATATTGCACAGGCCCCCTGATAAATGTGTGTAACTTTAAACTATTTTTCTTATTTCTCAACCAAAACATATGTTATGGGTACTCAAAAGAACCATCTCAATGAGAGGGTTCTTTTGAGCACCCAAAACATATGTTTAGATTGCTGGGTAAGAAAATAATTACAATTTTACAATCAATAATTTTGCTTGACTGGACCTATGACTACATATTAGCAGCAAAGCCAGTTCACAAGATTTTGGTACTTATCACATGTAATTTAGACACTATAAAACATCCATGTACAGCTCATGGGTGGATCCAGAGGGGGGACAGGGTGTCTGGACCCCCCCCCTCGCTATCCCCGCCCCCTGAAAAATTGCAAGCACTGTAACTTTTATCTGGAGTTATGCTTCGTTCTAGATTATAACCCTTGCAATCAGCAATGGACGTGCCAGATTTTGACACATTTCAAACAAACAAATAATCGGCTTCTTTGCTACTTACGCAGGTATCTTCTCCGCCTGACCGTAGATTTGCTTCCGTAGATGACCTCTGTCAGCTTTTCGGGGTCAAACGTGGCCCCGTTTCTCTCCCTGGCTATATCTGGATTCACTGCCATAATCCACTGGAGAACTGGACAAACTGTCAAAAGAAAGGACTGCTCGATTAACTATGAGGTGTTATCAAAACTAATCGTGTGTACCGGCACGTTCGATCTTTGCATTACCTTTCAAAAAAGTAGATCTAGCTGTATATCTAGCTGCTCTGTTAACTCTAATTTATTCTCAAATGCTATCCATCATGGATGGCAAAATAATTTTAGGATAGATCTATATAAAAGCGGCACTGCCATCTCGGACCCAGGGGTCGAGCTGCCATGCTAGGCAGCCTTGGTTGGGAGACGGGCAGATCCCAGTCAGCAGCCAATCTCGAGCCACTATCGGCCCGCCAGCGAAACGCCATTCGAGGACGCGCGTCTTTGCCTCTTCTTTAAAATTGTATACGGTTATGTAACAGTAGGCTACCTCTTCCAGAATACATACAGCCTGTACTTAAGAATAGCGTGTTAAGGCACTGTCACTTTTTTGCTTTGAGTTTCTGTCAACTTCAAACATCAAGGGGCTTTTACCAATATTCTTTTTTTTTTCCACTGGCCATTGCCCAGAGGAATGCCTACCCGAAATTGCTGTATGCTCAGTAGACCCTGATTCATTCAAAGTCGCAATCAGTGAGCACTCCAGGCCATGTTGTTTTACTTGATTTTAGCTTCGATGCCATTTTATCCAGCGTCTTGCCAAAAATTAGTCAAGTTTTGTTAAAAGTGCAAAAAAAATTATCATCTTTTGAAAGCTAAAAAACACTGCTGATATCATATTACCATATTTGATCTAGTTGAATATTGCATAGGCTTGTATAACAAAATCTTTCATCCCCTTCACTATTTACTTTTAGCTTTTCTTTTCTTTAACAGCGCATCTGCCTAAAATGTCCTCGCGGGGGTATGGCAGTATGAGTTGATAGATATATCATTCATTTATGGATACAATACCCAACTTCAATTGGTGTATCATTAAATCCATCCCTATCAGTCCCGTTATCAGCCCCGACCAGCGAAACGCCATTCTAATGACGTATTTGCTGGTGGGCCAATGTTGGCCCGATATTGTATGCTGGCTGAGACGGTACTCAAAACTTCCAGTTGCACTGCCAGCTAAGACAGAGTTCCATCAGAAAAATATTGTTTCTTCAGAAATGCCAAACGTAGTAGAGCTACAAGACCGTCAAAATGTTGTTACTTTTTACATTAAAGACAGTTTTTTTCCATCGAACATGTTGAATTATACAAGCTGCCAAAGATTATGTACAAACCTACTTATATCCTTTACTGGAGGCGAAAACACAACAACATTATGACATGGAGTTCTAATTTTGTAATTAAGCCATATAAAAATTTTCAAACTGACAAGAATTTGGTTATTATTAGATTACGTACCACAATGTCGAAGTAGCGGCCGCAGCAGAAGAAAGACTTTTCCAAAATTGGCGTTGTGAATAATGGTTCTCAGACGAGCCTACACATATGCACAGATCTCGACAGTGTCTTTGATGCTAGCATGCACAATGTATGGATGTAGATGAAGATTCAGACCAAAACCAGTTAGATACGCCAGCATTGGTGTTTATTGGTGGCTTTTACGTATATCCGATAAGTATGAGGTGCCGTGTTACTATAAAATCCCTATTTTGTAATATCACAAATGAGCCGCGATCGACTTGTGGTTTCCAACAATGTGGCATTTTGAAAAGTGTTGACTCAGACGAGCCTGTGCAGCCACAATTTAAGCATTGAAACTCCCAGTATAGCTTAACAATCACAGAATATTCAAGCGACTAGCAAAGGCTCTGATCAGGCTGCGCGTATGCGCAGGCTGATCTGAGGCTTTGCTGGTCGCACATACCACATTGTTGGAAATCTCATGTCGCGGCTCAAATTCGATTTTGTGATATAAAAAAAGCGAATTTGTGATATCAAAAATCAAGGTGAATTTTTGATAAGTCACACAAAAAAATCGATTTTGTGATATCACAACTCGAATTTGTGATATCACAAAATCAAGCTCATTTTGTGATATCACAAAATCGAATTTGTGATATCAAAAATCAAGGTGAATTTTTGATAAGTCACACAAAAAATCAATTTTGTGATATCACAACTCGAATTTGTGATATCACAAAATCAAGCTCATTTTGTGATATCACAAAACCCAATTTGTGATATCAAAAAAAGAATTTATGATATCAAATAATCTGATATTATAGTAAAACGGCACCGCAAGATAAGTAATTAAATCTCACTATACTTACTAACATCCTGACATGCTAGTCTAAGAGTAGACTTGCCCAAGTCCCTTAATTTCAGAATTGATTTTAGATGAACCTCACGCTTATTGCTTCAAGTGAATATCCCCTTATCCTAGACTTCAAAATGTTAAATACGTTCAGTTTTCGAAGATTGTATTAAAAAAATGAAGTTTATGGAAAAAAAATAGATAGAAGAAGAAAAATTAACAGACTTTGGAAAGTCTAAGAGGTTTGCTGTTTGCATTGTAGAAATTATAATGGATATACTTAGGCTACTGGTATCAAATCCACAGTTTCCAGATACTAGGTAGTCTCTGAAGCTGAAGACGATCTTGTCAGGACCAAACTACGATGAAGGTTTTCTCCTGACTTGGTCCATTTATAAACAGCCTTGAGATAGATTAGTTTTCGTCTGAATGTACTCAAGCACATACTTTTTTTTTAAGCTAAAAAATATTATCATTGTTATCTAGACCTGATAGCACTAACCCATTAAACATCTAAAAGCGGGCCACATGATCGGCCCGCCAACGAAACTCCGTTCAAATGGCGGGCCGATGGTGGCCTGACATTGTATGCTGGCTGGAAAGGTGCAGTAACCCTCTGTAGACAAATGAGCGTTTCCATAAAGTTTGATACCCTTTTAAGAACATATTTGACTTCACTACAGCTGGTGACTGGGACTGTGTGGCGGCGGTAGAACGTCTCCCTGCCCTTCACTATAGTGTAGATTTTATTTTCTTGTCCTTTGGGATCATGGGTGTCATTGTGGAACTTTGAAACTATTAGAGGGTCACTGATGAGGCCTAAATGGCCGAAACTAGCTAGCTAACTAACTAACTAGCTAACATGCACACTCTGGTTTCAGTTCTTTGATGCATGCTTTGCTTCCAAAGGATACCCTTTTAAGAACATATTTCAGTGGGGATCCAGAAATACCGACTAAAACCACCGTCGTATCTTCTTTATAGGCATATCAAGTTGCCTTAACTTATCGTTTTACGAAATCTATCTAAGATATTATAAAACCCTAAGAAAGTTATAACGTTTAATTTCAAAGGACGAGAATATCAGTTTGTGACAAGCTGAAAAGGTTACATTGACCAGCGTTAATGTGCTCACTTCGAAAGCGAGAAGTTCCTGACTCAATCCCAGTTCATGTAACTGGGGATAATTGAGCAGTGTTTTAGGGAAAAGCACGCACAGCTCTGCCTGGAAGTCCATAAGAGGCATACTCAAACAAGAAAATATCTAATAATAATAATAATATTCTTTATTTCCTCGACAAGTGAAGAGCATACAATGTTTGAGAAATACATAAGCAATACAAAAAAAAATCATAATTCATATACAGATACATATATGTACAGGAATAATAATGCGTCCAATGATGCATTATCAAACATGAGAATTCTACTTGATAACATGAATAAATTCCGTTTTCAAAACAAAGACATTGACACTTTTGATAGTCTGTAATGAAATTTCTAAACTTTATTTATATCAAATAACTCAATGAAAATTTCGATAGCGGCTATGGTTCACGTGTCGCCAGCTTCAGCCCAATTGCTACAATTGACGGTTGGTCAAGTCAACCACAGCCGCTACTTCACGTATCTTAACGTCATGCCTGAGCTATACGCTGAGCAGCTTAGGACTATATAAAATTTGTCAAAGAATTTTTTTTTACTTAATAAATCCCAATGGAATCAAAGTGTTGCTCCTCGGGAGGGTGTCAGGCGATTACTTGAAAAACCCTGTACGGAAACAGGGAAAAAGCAACCGCACTTGAGCAACTCAATTCTTATGAGCCCTTCCCACGTGTGCACATGTACATATTCCCTTGTTCCCATCAAGTGTATTGGCTTGTTCCCCCCCAAAATACGAAAACTGTCTTCCCTGTTTCCCAATATTGTCTTTGTTCCCCTCAAAATTTGGCATTCGTTTTCCACATCCCTCAAAATTTGGTCGTTGTTCCCTTGTTTCCTTAAAAATGGACTTATTTCATGTAATAAATGCACATTCCCCCGGTCATGCGCCAAACGAAGATCTAACTGTCTAATCGAACACCGTTCTTTATACAAGCATTGGCTTTTATTAAAATATTGTATCTTGTGAATCCAGCATAGCCGCACTGTTGATTAAAACTATATACACATGGCGAGTGGCCCAAGACTGATTAAAAGCAGGCCAAAAAAAGGATTAAACATCTATGAGTCTAGGGCTGTGTGGCGGCTGGAATCCCTGCCTTGAAGGCGTCAAGGGATTCGGCGTTTGTCAGTTTCTCTGGCAGCTGGTGCCACAGTCGGATACTTGACGGGAAGAAGGAATCTTTGTATGTGTTGGTCCTGCAGTATGGGACTCTGTACTTGTACTGGTGACCTCTTGTAGCAGCACCCAAAAGCTGGAGGTGTGGAGAGGCTGGTATAGCTACCATGGCATGTACAATACGAAACACCATAATGGCCTTGGCTTGCTGTCTTCTGTGTTGGAGGGTTTCACACGAGAGACTCTCGGTCATGGCAGTGACACTGCTGGTGTAGCGATAGTCTCCTGTCACAAATCTGGCTGCTATCCGTTGGACAGCTTCTACCTTTTTGATGTTGGCTGTTGTGTGTGGATCCCAGACTGTGGCCGCATATTCCACTTGAGACCTCACAAATGTTCTGTAGCAGGTGTCCTTGACTTTCCTTGAGCATGTTGACAGGTTTCTTCGCATGAAGGCAGTGTTGTTCTTGGTCTTCTTGGTGATGGTTTTGTTTGTTTGATTTGATTCTTTACGTCCACTCAACAATCTTTCAGTTATGCGGGACGGTTCTTCCTGGGTTTAACCAGTACTAAGCTAGGATAAATGTGTCTTGCTCAAGGACCACAACGCAGTGACGCCGGTGAGGCTCGAACCCGCTACCCTTCGGTCTCGAGTCAAGCACTCTACCACCGAGCCACTGCGCTCCCTCTTGGTGATGGTGTCAATGTGGGAGTTCCAGGACAGCGTGTTACTGAAGTACTTGGCTCTTTTCGTTTGTTTCAGTTGAACTTTGTGGATGAGATACGTTGCGTTGATTGTTTTTCGTTTATTGGTATTTCTGATCAGTTCGCACTTATCAGGGTTGAAGTGCATCTGCCAGTCTGCTTCCCAGTCCTGTAGCTTGTTGAGGTCATGTTGTAGAGACTCTGCGTCCTCGTCTGTCTTGATGCGGCGGTATAAAAGACAATCATCTGCAAAGAGACGAGCCTTGGCGTGGACTTTGGACGGCATGTCATTGATGTACACAAGAAACAGTAGTGGGCCTAGCACTGTACCCTGGGGCACACCATAGGTGACTGGGGCTGAACTTGATGACTTGCCCTCTACGACAACCTTCTAGGTTCTGTTAGACAGGAAGCTTCTTATCCATTGAAGGGTTGTTCCTCTAAATCCATAGTGTTCCAGCTTGATCAAAAGTCTTTGATGCGGTACCTTATCGAAGACCTTTGAAAAATCAAGAAGGATGGCATCAATCTATTGCGAGTTGTCTAAACCAGATGCAAGATCTTGGACATTTGTCAGTAGCTGTGATTCACATGATCTGTGTTTCCTCAAACACAATCGCTCAATTACTGACGATTAGAAAAGAAATAGTTGATTTTATATGAATGTTCATGTATTATTGAATGTATTTTAAACACAGTGTGGGGAAAAGAGAAAAAAATGTGAGGTTTGTCATCCATGTTATCGAGGCCCATCGAAGTATTTCTGGCAGCTTGGCTACATATTGGCTATGGGTGAACTTGATTAGCATACTGAGGCGTGCCGTGTACTCATCCACTGACAGAAACAACACCAAACTGATTACCAAACTCACTCCAATTCTTTCAGCAGAAGCTAAGGTACATGGGAGCGATTGTAGAAATATTTTCTTGGATATCAATTGCCGTCAGACACACTATGGATTAGGCTAGGCACACTTCACAACGAAAATTGGGATGCCATTCTTATAGCAGGCGCTGAATTCATTCATATACATTCCGAGATGAAGCAGGTGGTTATTTAGGCTGCATGTTCGTACTACATAGACTTCGAGCTAAAAAAGATCCTGCTCCCCCCCCCCCCCTAGGGAATTTTGCAGACATATCCTATCTTGAAGAAAATTGCAAGCCGCATCTTTTAAGAGATGTTTGCACTCTGTGCTCCGGGGCGTTAGTCTCTGACAGCCTGTTACGTATGTTACTGGAACAAACTAAGGAAAAAATCAAAATGAAAGTTTGAGCTACAGAAAGAAGACATTAAACCATCTAATTATTCAAATTTCTTATGTAGTTTGCAAGCTGAATGCCTAAGCTACACAAAAGCAGCATTTTAAACAAAATTACAGCCTTCAATGGTGTTATATGCGTTACATAGATTAAATTTCCCTTTGAAAGTTGAAATCGTGACTAACATCATTCATTTTACAGACAATTTGTGCATTTCTACAAGTGTTTTTAATCTTAGTTTACTTGAATACTCATTTGACTTATAGAAAAAACAAAGTTTGCTTTTCTATCTCAAATACATTGTTTTATATGAGCTATTAAACAACCTTACCCTCAATTTTAAGCATCCAATTTTGGTATCTATTATTGAAGAAAAATATATGAAAATATTTGACGCTTGTGGATATCTTACATTTTTGGCACTGTCTTGCTAATGCAATAAAGAATCATACATTTGCAAGTTTGACATCAGAATCAGAGCACTTATTAAAATATGTAATGTATGTTACATGGCATAATGAATGAGCTAGGAAATTTTCTTGGAAGTAAGAGATGATATTTCAGAAAAATACCATTTTTCACATGTTTTCCTATTAATCTCTAGCCTCTGGTGCCTTAGTCTTAGTAATTACAGTCATTGCTGATAACAAGCCCATGGAATTGTGTTACCTATGTTATATATAACCTTTTTAATCACATATTTCCTAATGCCTATAATATCAAAATATATAGACATATAGATAGAAAATAATAGTTCTCATTTAAATGACACAATTTAATAAATATTCCTAATATCCCTATTAAATAAAATTATTCAAAAACAATCTTTATTTAAGTCACCCTCACAATGTCTATCATTGTGTCTGCTTCTATGGCAAAATAATCATCCGCTTCATCACAACCAGTAGAATCATGGCATTGTATTAGGACTGCAAACTGAGTACAATCCTATTCCTCTCCTCCCCTTTGGGAATTGTGCAGACATATCCTACCTTAAAGAACAATTCAAGCTGCATCAAATAGAGATGCTTGTACTACATTAACTAGGGGGTTAGCCAGTAATGGTATGATACGTATGTTACCATATCAATTTAAGAAATAAATGAATTGAAAGTCTGAGAAACAGAAAGAAGGCATAAAACTATCTATTTATTTGAATTACTCATGTAGTTTGCATGCTGAATACCTTTGATACATAAGAAAATATTTTTTAACAAATATACAGCTTCCTATGGTGTTATATGTGTAACATTAATTAAGATTACTTTTTGAAATTGGTAATTGTGACAAACATTTCGTGTGATCCTCCTCTTTTGCCATCAAAAGACTTAAGATTCTTTGTATGTGTGGCCAGTGCCAGCGTCAAACAACTTGACTCAGCCAAACTTGAATCCTTAACATCCTTCAAAAGCAGAAACAGCATGTCAGTGTCATAAGATGAAACACCTGATTAAATGGGTTTAATGCCATTTCACATACATGCATACAATGGAGTACCTGACCCTGGTATATATCTCTTCCTGTGAAATTGATAGAGCAATGTAACTGCAGCTGCCTCTGCATCCGTGCTAGTCAAATGATAACTTTGCTCTGATTTTGCAAAATCTATGTCTCTACCGTGTACCTCTAAGAATACTTAAAGATTTCTGTCATTGGTCAAACAGAAAATTGATAGGCTGCTTTTTTGCATCATTTGCCATGGAACCTATCCAGTCTTTTGGTGCTTAAGTCCTCAGGTCTTAGATCAATAGTATTTTGCTGCGCCCAAAGAACTTTATAAGTTTTCTTTAGTTACAATGTTGACTCTTGATGGTTTTGGCAGACTGTCTGAAACAATTTCTATTACACCTTGAAAGTTATCTGGCATAAGAGAAAGAATATGAAGTTGGACATTGCCATCAATTATGTTTGCAGTTGGTTGTTTTTTGGTGTAAGTATATTGAAGCATGTCTTAAAATAATGTAAAACCTATGATTTCTCAGTTTTTGCAGCCATATCATTAGCTGTTGCATTCCAAAGAAGGAAAGTGGACTATTGGTAGAATGGGATAACCAGTAGTTCTATATTATGCTCCATGGCAGATTTATACAGAATAAACAAGTTGATTAGGTGCCTCATTTCATGATCCATTGAAAACACTGAAATTGAAAACACTTGCCTCTGGCTGTATTATCAAAAAGGATGTCACGACAATGCCCATGCTCATTTATTATGACGAGTTATATATATTACATCCTTTAATAAGCGCTCTTATCTTAGAAACTTAGTGAATCATTGAATTGAAAGGGTCTAATTTGCGCTCTGTTCATCCTGCATTTCATTCAGCTTTACCTGCTGTGATACATCTAGTTCGTTTATCTGAAGGGAAAGAGTTACCTCTGTTTCAGCACTTCAGAAGTACTAAGACTTCAAATAAGTTTTTGAATAATTGGGGAAAGATAATAAGTGCAGAGACATTATTAGATGAAAATATGTGGGTTGCATGTATGGAAAGGCTACATTTATAAAAGTTAACCAGCTAAGATATGATTCTGTAACAACAGTCCATGGGCTTGATAATCAGAAATGAATATAATTTCTAGTGTTTTTGGCACCAAAGACTTATAAGTACACATTAAGTGTCCTCATCTTAAACTTAATGACATCTTGCAGATATATGAGCATGACAGACTGAGCAAATGAAAAATATCCACACGCTGTAATCGCTTTCCTGTGTTTTACTTAAACGGTAATAACAAAATTCGCTCCTCTGTAAAACTGGGAGTAGGGCTGTGTATTAGCTCCTATAAGACAATATATTTTAGATAGAAAAGCAAACTTGGTTTTCCTATTCATCAAATGAGTATATGTTTGTAAAATCTAATAAAACAGTTTGAAACCAAGTCATAGTAGTTGTTTAACTAAATGTCGATAGCCACAATAATAGCTTTTAAATTATAATTAGGGGTTCATGTAACGCACATAATACCACAGTTAGCCGTATTAATGTTAAACAGCTTCCATATGTAGTTAAGACATCCAGTATAAAGACTATAAGAATGTCAATTTATTAGATAATTTTAATGTCTTCTTTTGGTAGCTCAAATATTCAAATTTCTTATTCTCAAATTGATATAGTAACATATGTAACAAGCTGTAACAGGCTAACGCCCGACTTACAGAGTGCAAACATTTCTTATTAAATGCGCCTTGAATGGTCACATAAGATGTAATTTGTCTGCAGAATTCCAAAGGGGATTAGGATGGAGCAGGCCCTTACTCAGCTTGATGGCAAAATACTGTTTGATGATTTTACTTATCACGCTAACATATGTAACTCTCTCTGATCTTTAAAACTTGATGACAACTAGCAGATCTATAAGTCTTTATCATACAAGCCAATTTAAAATCCCTAAATAATGTAAGATATCCAACAGTTGCAAGTTTTTTTTCACAATTTTAGCTCAAACTTTCAAACTATGTTTCCTTTATTTGATATAGTAACGCATGTAACAGGCTATTTCAGACTAACGCCCCAACATAGAGAGTGCAAACATCCCTTATTCGATGCAGCTTGAGTTGTACTATAAGAAGGAATATTTCTGCAAAATTCCCTCAAGGAGATTAAAACATTTTAGGCATATCTTACGTAAAGAGAATGAGCTTGCCCATTTATTACATCAGGTAACATATGTTACAGCCTCTGATATTAAAAATTTTGCAACAAACTTGCAGATTTATGAGTCTTTTCATATAAGCAAATAAATCTCAAACAATGAAACACATTCATCAGCTGCAAATATTTTTTTAACTATTTTTACTTTAGTTTTAATACCAAACATTTCACCTTAAAACTGGGTAGGGGTAGGGTTGTTTAATTGCTTATTCCAGAAAAAATATTTAAGCTAGGGAAACAAACTTTAATTTTTCTGTTAGCCATTTGCATAAGCTAGTCAGACATGGTTAAAAGCATTTTGCAAAACACACAGAGAGATTGTGAAATTAAATGATGTTAGCCACACTTGCAAATTTTAATGTGTTATCTGATTTATGTAACGCATATGACACCTTAGGAAGCCGCAATTTTGCTCATATGGCTGTCATACCTAGTTAAGATATCCAGTGTGCAGAAAATATGAATGATTTTTAAAAATAAATATTTTAATGTCATTAATTTGTAGCCCAAACTTTCAATTTACTTTTTCTTAGTTTGTTTAAGTAACGTATGTTACAGGCTCTTACAGACTAACGCCCCGGAGCACAGAGTGCAAACATCTCTTAAAAGACTCGGCTTTCAATTCTCTACAAGATAGGATATGTCTGCGAAATTCCCTAGGGGGGGGGGGGGCAAACCCATTCTCAGCCATCCGTCTAACAGCTTATATCTAACATTTTTCATGCTAGTGACGACTTATAGGCGTCTACTGATAACCGATCATAACCTTTGCAAACAGTTTGAACCCAGATCAAGACCGACAGAATTGATCAATACAAAGAATGTGGTAATGGTTTTGGACCACCGGGTAACTCAGGTGGTTATCTAGAGCATCTGGGCTCGATATGTTATCGGAAAAGCGCCACCTTAAATATTACGGTCTTCACCTTGAGTTCCTCCGTCTTAAGTTGGTCAACTTAAGAGTGGTCCCATGACTCCTACTATAGTATATCTGACAAAAAAGAAACGCACCACTTAGAACTGTTAAACTCCCAGGTAGATCACAAGGGATATGCCAGTTTAGTTTATATCTGTGCAAAGGTATGTCAGGTACCGCTGCGTTACACGTCTTTTGCAATCAGGCTTTGAAATTGTGTTAAAGAAAATTGGTCAGGAACCAAGTTAGGTCAAATTGTAAAGTCACAGGAAATAAGCGTTGTCATAATGCTCTCTTACTGGATGAATTCAAGCAATGGGAATCATTTCAGTAAACCAAATTGTACTCAGACACTTATTCATTCCAACTTTTTTCTTTAAAGTTATCATACGCGATAATTGAACTAGGTAGCTCATGTATTGTGACTACACTTTGGATAACGATTCCACACTGGAGATAAACCTAACAAAACATTTAAAGATTTCAACATTATTTTAATCAATTTAATCGGCCCTAACCGAATAAAAATGGATTTTAGAATAACAAATATGCATCAATAAACATATTGGTTGTCTCACATTAAGACAACGTATCGTTTTCATACTTTGCAAAATGTAAAACATACTCGGAATTCCATGTAGACAGTAGCATTGAATTAACGCATCAGCAACTCGTTTACCATTTGTCTTGGTGAGTTTTGTGCCTACACAGGGAAGATACAGATTCTCATCTACGTCACACTCAAGCTTTAGTAAGATTTGATCAGAAATGAATATTTCATGACAATTAACATTTTCGTTGTAAAACGAGATCTAAATGGGAAAATCGTAGTGGTGCGTTTCTTTTTTTGTCGGGTATATATAGCTGTCGCTTAGAAAGCGTAGTGGCTCTGTGGTAGTATTAACTCGCTTGTTTGAGACTCATCGAGGCATTGTGTTGTGTCCTATAGCAAGATGCTTTATTCTCTGCTTATTACTGCTTCACAAGACACTGAGGAAATCGTCCCGACATGGTGGAACACATGTTGACTGGGACGTAAAACATTAACAGAAACGCTTTTTCTGCTCAGGCCAGTATACATGTAATTAGTATTACGGTGTACACCATTACACACAGTGAGTTTGGATTTTTAGTCATTAGTCGATAGTTTCATTCTTATTTGTACTAGTCTAGTATCAACATTACCTATAGCGATCAGCAGCCAAATGGGACTTGTTGACCGTTATATAGACCTATTATCAACATTACCTATACAGTAGTCAGCAGCCAAATGGGACTCTTGTTGGCCTACAATAATGATCAGTCATTATATAGGACTATCATTATAACCTTTACTGTGATCAGCAGCCAAATGCAACTTGTTGGCCTTCATAATGATCAGTCGTTATATATCATCAACATTACCTATACAGTGATCAGCAGCCATATGAGGCTATTGTTGGCCTTCATAATGATCAGTCATTATATAGGACTATCATCAACATTACCTATACTTTGATCAGTAGCCATATGGGACTATACTTGGTCTTCATTAAAATGATGTCATTATATAGGACTATCATCAACATTACCTATACTGTGATCAGCAGCCATATGAGGCTATTGTTGGCCTTCATAATGATCAGTCATTATATTGGACTATCATCAACATTACCTATACTTTGATCAGTAGCCATATGGGACTATACTTGGTCTTCATTAAAATGATGTCATTATATAGGACTATCATCAACATTACCTATACTTTGATCAGTAGCGATATGGGACTATACATGGTCTTCATTAAAATGATCAGTCATTACATAGGCCTATTATCAACATTACCTATACTGTGATCAGCAGCCAAATGAGACTCTTGTGGCATTCATTAAACAAGACTATGAAAAATTCACCCAGGCACAGTGAATGCTCAAAAGAATAAGCCAAGGACAATTTGGGCCTCGTCGCGAGAAAATCGGGTTTCGGGGTTTCTGACAAAGCCAGTTTCAAACCAGTATCCTCAGCTACAGAGACTAGCTAGAAAAATTGGAATTTCACCTGCAGAAAGTTTACAAATGGTACTTTCCAAAAAGCTAATAACAAAGGTGCTGATCAGACTGCGGGGATGCACAGGCTGGTCTGCAACTGTTTTGTTTGCATACCCCAGAAGACAGGCTTTCTCGTATCGAGGCCCATTTCTAAGCAAATATGACACTAACAGTTATCAAAATGCACTTTCCCCTTGTATATATATGCATGTCAAAGTCTATGGAGCGTGAAAAGTAGGTTAAGGTCAGCATGTGTACTCTGAAGAGTATGCCTAGGACAATTTCTGTGCAAAGTGACATCTACAGCTACTATATCTACAGCTATAAATGCTACATAGAAATGCACTTGTCTACAACGATCTATGTCAGTCACTTGAGTGAAAACCTGGTTCATACAGGCAAGGCAATGTTAAATACAAGGGCTTTTCAAGGACTTCTAAAAACCTATACTACAGTGTTCAAGGACTACATATTTATGAAACATACTCAATCAGACATTAAAATCTAACTTAGCAATGATGGACTGATTGAACAGATAAATATCAGAAAATTAGAATAAATTGCTGTCCCTTTATTTGGTGCAGCATTATGCTGCACCAAATAAAGGGCAACAATTTTATACTAATTTTAGTCTACATTAACAGGATTGAGTCTGACAGAACAGGCTTAAGTCTTACAGAAAATTGTGAAATTAAAGTACTTTTTGAGGCCTTATAAGGATTCTCCAGTACTTTTCAAGGCAAGTTTTATTTTTAAGGACTTTTCAAGAAAGCCCTTCACATTCAAGTACTTTTCAAACCTGTGCAAACCCTGAAAAGTTTTTTGTCATGAGGATCACAGTGCCTGCTGGAAAATGCTGAGGATAATTTCTGTGCAAGGTTTGACACTCAAAGCGATCTTTGCCGCAGAGAAATGCACTAATCATGTACAAGTTTGGGGGGGGGGGGGGGGGGTGGCGCTTAACCCTTTATGGACCAGAGTCCCCTAAATGGGTACTTAGGCAAAAAGTGAAGACAGGGTTCATACAGGCAAATTTGTGTAATATTCAAGGACTTTTCAAGGACTTCTTAAAGACTTTCTTCTGTTTTCCTTCATTAGTGATCAGTCATCACATACACTGTGATCAGCAGCCAAATGGGACTTGCTGACCTTCATTAAATTGATCAGTCATTATTATATACGGTGATCAGCAGCCAAGGATCAATGATAAAGTCACTGGAATATGAAAAATTTCCCAGCCACAGTGCATGTTCAAAAGAATATACCAAGGACAATTTCTAAGCAAATATGACACTAACAGCTATCAAAATGCACTTTCCCTTGTATACTTATGCCAAAGTCTATGGAGCGTGAAAAGTAGGTCAAGGTCAGCATGTATACTCTGAAGAGTATGCCTAGGACAATTTCTGTGCAAAGTGACATCTACAGCTACTATATCTACAGCTATAAATGCTACATAGAAATGCACTTGTCTACAACGATCTATGTCAGTCACTTGAGTGTGAAAGCATGGTTCATACAGGCAAAGCAATGTAAAATACAAGGACTTTTCAAGGACTTCTAAAAACCTATACTACAGTGTTCAAGGACTACAAGTTTATGAAACATACTGAATCAGACATTAAAATCTAACTTCGCAAATGATGGACTGGTTGAATGGATAAATAAGTATCAGAAAATTAGAATAAAATTGCTGCCCCTTTATTTGGTGCAGCATGATGCTGCACCAAATAAAAGGACAACAATTTTATACTAATTTTAGTCTACATTTACAGGATTAGGTCTTACAGAACAGGATTAAATCTTACATAAAATGGTGAAATTCAAGTATCTTTGGAGGCCTTATAGTGACAGTGACCTATATAAGAGTGACTAGAAACTCCAATGAAATATCAATACTCAACTCAAATAACTCTGTCGGGTATCTAAGACAGGTAAATATATATCATTTATCTACACGATTTGCTTTTATCGCAGTTTTGGAATACACAGCGTTATTTCTCTATTGTTTACCAAAACTTTTAACACCTTTACAAACGCCGAAATAGTATAATAACAATAATTATGAATCATATTACATCTTAGTTTATGAATATTGATAAAGCGAGACACAGACATAGCCATGTTTGAAGCTTTTTTTGTCGCAGTGAAAGAGGTATTGTTGAAGCCATTTTTGACAATTTCCGCAATTTTCATAAAATCGCGATATTTACACGGTTATAACTCAATAGGATTAATTTTAACATTGCAGAAACATAGCATTTAGCAATATTTCATACATGTTTTTTCGATTGTTATTAACATGATGTACCAATAAGCGATATTTACAACAAAGTAAGCTCTTCAAGATATCTATAAATGCAGAGTTTTTTCAAGCTGTGTCTCCATTTTGTGTGTACAATGAATGGCCCACCAGGTGTAAGTCACGTGACACACGCCACGACATACCTATATGGCTGAAAAATAAAGTGTCCAGTCACTCTAATATAGGTCACTGATAGTGATTCTCAAGTACTTTTCAAGGCATATTTCATTTTCAAGGACTTTTCAAGAAAGCCCTTCATATTCAAGTACTTTTCAAGCCTGTGCGAACCCTGAAAAGTAGGTTATCATGGGGGTCACAGTGCCTCCTTGAAGATGCTGAGGGTAATTTCTGTGCAATGTTTGACACTTGAGCAATCATTGCTGCAGAGAAATGCACTACTCCATGTAGAAGTAGATGGGCTTAACCCTTTGAGGACCAGAGTCCCCTGAATGGGTACCTAGGCAAACAGTGAAGACCCAGATGTAATGCTGCATGACACCTCAATATATACAATTGATCATCCTGACTAAACTGCATCAAACCTAAGGAAAAATTCAATTTGTCTTAAAAGGGTTAAAATAATTGCAATATATACTGTGGGAAAAATAGTTTAGCAACCAGTTATAATGGGTTTTCTCATAGGTGATCTTTTTAGCATCATATCTTTGTTAATAGCAGGTGCGCAAACATGTCAGTTGTTTGAAAATGGTCTTATGGCTACCTGCAAGAGGTCAGAAGAAACAAATTCCTATTTTATAGCAAGGATTTGATCTACTGAGCATTTTAATTTCAAACACTGTTCAATTGAAAGGGAGTTAATTTAAAAAATACAATTTTTAACTAAAAACTGTACGAAAACAGTAAACAGAACATTCAGTTTTAAACTGGTTTTCACTATTCGGAAAAATCAAACTTTTAGCAGAAAACTATTCTCGCTATTGCCAGATAAGCTGTTTTAGCAAGGGGACTTAAAATCTGACTTTACATGATGTGAAATGTCAACTGATTAATGTCATTGTACTTGTAATCGTTTGTCAACATATTTTTTGATATTATGAAATTAAAAATCCTATTTCTTCTAAACTGTGTTTCCCCAAAGTATATTGCTAAACTTTTTTCCCCCAGTATAAAATGTTTTCTTTTCTGGAACTATGAATAATGTACGTGAAAGGAAAACAAGAATGATGTATAGTTTTACTGTAATTTATTACAAAATCAACTAACAGTATGCCTGCTTCTGATCAATGCACAAGATGTATATACAGGGTTCATACAGGCAAGCTTTAATAACAATCAAGGACTTTTCAAGGACTTCTAAAAACCTCTACTACAGTTTTCAAGGACTAAAAGATAATCAAAAGTACTGATCTAAGCGTTAAAATTCGACTTCAGAATTGCTAGACAGAGACAATGGAGACATTAGTATTAGAAAATTAGTATAAAATTGTTGTGCCTATATTTGGTGCAGCATACAAATAAAGTCACAACAATTTTGTACTGATTTAGGTCTCTATCAACAGTGCTAAGTCCTCTAGAAAATAGTAGAATTCAAGGACTTTTCAAGATTTTGAGTGATTATCCAGTACTTTTCAAGGCAGATTTAATTTTCAAGGACTTTTCAAGAAAGCCCCCTTAATTCAAGTACTTTTCAAGCCTGTGCGAACCCTACTATAACAGTTAACATGCATTCACAATAAAACACTAGCAAAGCCATTTTTCTGTCTTTACTATTTTCTACCAAGATAGCTTGTTACCTCAGATTTCCAATTATACCTAGAGCCTTACTAGTTAGACACAGTGAAAACAGTGATGATATGCGGCAGAAAGTGGCATCTCATCCACGTCTGCACGGTTTGTTCCTTTAAATGCAATACCGAGAAACCGAGCTGATTTCAACATTATGTTTTGCACCCCTTAATAATGGACAAGAGGAGAATATAATATCATAAAAACAGCATGGAGGACAGATAAGCATTTCTTTTAAAAAATACAATCTATATAACAGAAATCAGCATTTCATCAGGGTCTACATTAAATCTGCAGGTTATAATAAATGCCATTCCAAAGCTTTATGCTGCAGGGGACAAAAATCCACTCCTCTGCTCATAATTACGAGTGAAATCTAGAAAGGACAAGTAATTCTTCCCAAAGCACTCGTCCTACAGGACAAGTGCTTTGGAGAGAATTACTCGATTATTAACTTTTTTAGGTTTCCACAAAAAATCTTGGAAAAATGGGAGAAAACAATCCATTATGAGCCTGTCCATGTAGGATAGTGAAATCTCACCCTCAGGGTCCGAATTTAACCAGGGACTTTCTCTATCCTACATGGGCACTCATAGTGGATTATAAGAATCTATCATGAGTGTGAGGGTAGGATAGAAAAATCCGTCCCAAGGATCACCGTTTGGCATCACGAGGCTTGCCGAGTGATGACAAACAGTGATCCCGAGGGACGGATTTTTCTATCCTTTCCTCACACAAATAATAGATACTTTTTCTTGCTCACCATTAAATACCGCATTTTATGTTTTAAAAAATGCTCTCAGAAGTTCTATATATGCTGAATATGCAGAGATGTGACATGATATGGTGACATCACTTTAACATAACAATGACGTCATTTGACGACCATGTAGGTGAGTTAAAATACAGCCAATGTACAGCCCTCATGTGACAGACTGGGTAAGATAGCATGGGTAAGATAAAATTTTCTATCCCAGGGTAAAATCTCAATTATCCGTAACCGGTGTGCAAGAATGTTATATTCTCCTTTGTGTCTTTGTTTGCATATTTGCATCTTTGCCATTCCATTCAGTTAATAAAATTCATGACTCCGTGAAACAAATCTCAGCAGATTCATAACAAATCTCAGCAGATTCATAATTTAACCTTATCCTTACTAGCGGTGACATTTATCGTCTGCTGATAACCTTTGCAAACAGTTTGGACCCAGATCAGGACAAACAAAAAGTCGGTCCTGATTGGGATCCAAACCGTTTGACACTATGATAAAGATCCTGGAAGAATTTTTTGAAAAAGCTAGTTTAGAAAAAATCAGCTGAAGTTTAGAAAAAATCAGCTGAAGACAAAATTCAGTAAAACAGAGGTCTTGCATCAAACCTCAGCAGATTCTGTTACCCTGCTATTGGGAGCTGCGGTGAGTTCTGACCAATCTAACTCTTTCCTTGCTAGTGGCATTTTTTGCCAACTGCTGATAAACTTTGCAAACGGTTTGGACCCAGATCAGGACTGTCAGAACGTCGGCCCTGATCCGTACCCAAACCGTTTGATACTCTAAAAGTGTTCTTGAAAGAATTTTTTGAAAGTCAATTCATAAGAAAGTAAGATGACAAATTTCAGCGAAATGGAGGTGTTGCGTCAAATCTCAGCAGATTCTTTTGCCCCGCTGTGGGAAGCTGCTGTGAGTTCTGACCAAACTCACTCTTTCCTTGCTAGTGGCAGTTCTGACCAAACTAACTCTTTCCTTGCTGGTGGCTGATAAACTTTGCAAACAGTTTGGCTCCAGATCAGGACCGACATTCTGGACCGACAGAATGTCGGTCCTGATCTGGATCAAAACCATTTGACACTAAGATAAAGTTCCTGGAAGATTTTTTAAAAGCTAATTTAGACAAAATTCAGCGAAACAGTCGTCTTGCAGCAAATCTCAGCAGATACATTGTTGTCATTTAGGTAACAATAAAATTCATGCCACAATGCTATTTCTCAGCGGAACGGAGGTCTTGCATCAAATCTCAGCAAATTCATTGTTGTCATTTAGTTAGCAATAAAATTCATGCCACAATGCTTTTTCTCAGCGAAACGGAGGCCTTGCAGCAAATCTCAGCAGATTCAATGTTGTCATTTAGTAAGCAATAAAATTCATACCACAATGCTTTTTCTCAGCAAAACGGAGGTCTTGCATCAATCTCAGCAGATTCATAGCTGTCATTTAGTTAGTAATAAAATTCATGCCACAATGCTTTTTCTCAGCGAAAGGGAGGTCTTGCATCAAATCTCAGCAGATTCTGTTGCCCCGCTGTGGGCGGCTGTGGTGGGTTCTGACCAAACTGAATGGCGTAGGGAAAGGTTGGCTGTTGTTGAACCTGGACCGGATAGACCATGGTCTGCTGTTGTAGCACCGGCTGAGTCAGGATCATTCTGGGGTTGACTGGTCGTGACTGGTTTAAACTGGCTCTTTGTGTTGCAATGCTGTGTACTGGTACCTGTAAACATAAATTGAACAGAATGTAGAATGTAGATAAGAAGGTAGATCTATGAATTGTTGTTCTATAAATTTCTCAACCAAAACATATGTTACAGGTACAGGGTTCAAATTTAAGAATTACATTCACTTGCTATAAATAGCAAGAGTATATTTTTCTCACTTGCTAAAGGTATTGAGCAACTTGCTTTTTTTCTGAAAATGAATGTAGATCACTTATAAAATTTAAGATTTCAGGTCTGTAATGCACAGATTGTGTAAAACAAAAAACTATTATTATCATCTTTCTGGTTTCATATGAGGTTTCCTGGTAAACAGTGTGGATCCAGATCAGCTGGCTTCTGAAGAAGCCGGCTGATCAGGATCCCACTGTTTACCATGTAGCTTATGTTATGTTGTATGATTTGGTTGATATCATGATGGTGACATGTTTTCACATGCTAACAAGAAATGTCACAAACATGTGACGAATGCCCCCAAAGGAATTGGTCTAGCATAAGACACATTTGAGGAAAGATAGCTGTAATATAGCACGAAAAACCTAGAAATGAGGCCAGAAGTCAATGTCAAAGTCAAAGTGACTCAAAATGGTATGCACCACTCAGAGGAATCACCACCCCAAATTTGGGATTCCTACATCAAATAATATAGCAGATATGCTATGGACACAATAATCCTTGAAAACTGGGTCTTGAAAACTGGGTCAGAGGTCAAGGTCACAGTGACCCAAAAATAGTTTGTGACACTCAGGCATCCCAAGATGCATTTACATACCAAATTTGGAATTCCTATTTCAAACAATATAGGAGATATGCACCAGTTTCTAGAAACTAGGTCAGAGGTCAAGTTCAAGGTCACAGTGACTTAATTATGGTAAGCAACACTTCCTCATCCCAAGATGCATCCACATACCAAATTTGAGATTCCTACCTCAAATAATATAAGAGATATGCTTTGGACATGATTATTCTAAAACTAGGTCAGAGGTCAAGGTCACAGTGACCAAGCAATGGTACATGACACTCCGCTATCCCTAGATGCATCCACACACCAAATTTGGAATTCCTCACTCAAAGAATATAAGAGATATGCTCGGGACACAATAATTCTTAAAACTAGGTCAGAGGTCAAGGTCACATTGACCTAAAAATGGTATGTGAGACCCCTTCATCCAAAGATGTATTTACACACCAAAGTTGGAATTCCTATCTCAAAGAATATAGGAGATATGCATCAGACTCAATGCAGTTTCTAGAAACTAGGTCAGAGGTCAAGTTCAAGATCACAGTGACCCAATTATGGTATGCGTCACTTCGTCAGTCCAAGATGCATCCACACACCAAATTTGAGATCCCTACCTCAAATAATATAAGAGATATGCTCCGAACACAATTATTCTAAAAACTAGGTCAGAGGTCAAGGTCACAGTGACCCGAAAATGGAATGCGACACTCCGCCATCCCAAGATGTATCCACACACCAAATTTGGAATTCCTACCCTCAAAGAATATAGGAGATATGCACCAGACTCAATGCAGTTTCTAGAAACTAGGTCAGAGGTCAAGTTCAAGGTCCAGTGACCCAATTATGGTACGCGACACTTCCTCATCCCAAGATGCAACCACACACCAAATTTGAGATTCCTTCCTCAAATAATATAAGAGATATGCTCCGGACACGATTATTCTAAAAACTAGGTCAGAGGTCAAGGTCACAGTGACCCGAAAATGGTACGCGACACTCCGCCATCCCAAGATGCATCCACGCACCAAATTTGGAATTCCTACCTCAAAGAATATAGGAGATATGGACCGGACACGAAAGCGGGACGGACGGACTGACGGACGGACAGTGCGATTACTATATGCCTCCCAAAGTTCCTTTGGGGGCATAAAAATAGCAATTTCTACTTGCTTTTGGAGAAAACAATTGGAATTTAGCAAGTTAGCAAGTGCTAAATTTGATCCCTGAGGTACTCCAAAGAATCTTCTAAATACAGTCCATATTTCATCTTTACAACTTATAATCAATCGTAGACCTGTTGGAAGCATGCCATTTTGGTATCTGTAGATTAGTTTTAGGCTGCTGTTCTGTTGTACTTCAATAATTAATCGAGTCCACTCCATATTTTTGATCTGAACAACCATCTTTGTTTGGTTTGGTTCTTTACATCTCGATCAACAGCTATATGCTCATGTCAGGACGGTCACTTAAGCTAACCACACTTTTTTCCTGGGCAAGCTTGACTAAGCAATTAACCAGTATTTCGTGCACATACTTTTGATTGTAACTGACAACAACACTTCTTGAATCAGCCTAAGGAGGAGAATAACCCTAGAGATTCAGGGTTCATACAGACTGGACAAAACACTATTCCCTGACATTTCCCTGACTTTTCCCTGACGGCAATCCAAATTTCCCTGACATAACTATACTTGCCGGAGAAACTTGGTTTTATTCAAATCTTTGCGTAAACAGCTGCAGTGAACAGCTCTGTTATCAGTTTAGAGTGATTATTTTGAATTTTGATATTAAAATTTTTATTCAAGCTTTTCAGCATGTCTATAGTAAATAACTATGTTTTCAACATAGAAATTTACAGATTGTCAAATTATTGTAGGATAAAACTGCGGTCTAAGCCAGTCATCTTTAAAAAAATTGGATGCTGACCTCTAAACCTCTCCTACAGCCACCAACAAAGCAACCAGTATATAGAGGAAAGTAAAGCATTTTTAACTGGATGTGGAATATTTCACTGTAAAAGCTACACGAGAAAAGGTTTTCCATAAAAATTAACTTAAACCCCGAATACAGCAAATTGTTGACAACGGATGATGCATGACAGGTAACCCACACTGAGTGATCACAGCAGATCACTTGAGCATAAAGTGCTTAGGTGAGCTAACAAGAGACTTAATGGGCCTAAACTGCACACCTGATCTGTTGACTTCATGGTTTCAGAGAAGTTTATTTTATGGGAGCAAATGACCCCTCCCCCCTGGTGGCCAATTAGAACCCCAGGGACATGGTTGGCAGGATTTACGTAGTAAACCACTATGCATTACTACATACTTTGGGTATCATGGTTTCATAAAATATTTTTTAAAGTTTACCCCATTATAAGTCTATGAAAGCTAATGACACTCAGGGTGTATGAGGGTCTGGATGGGGTATAAAGATTAGTGAATAATGGCCTTTTTATAATGAATAGTGAATAATGAGCCAAAAAAATAATGAACAGGGAATAATGAGGGCCTGAAAATAATGAATATTCCTATTTTTAAAATGAAAAGAAAAAATGAATAGTGAATAATCCGATTTTAATGAATGATTGGTCTTATTTTAATGAATAACCCTAAATTTTCAATGAGATGAATAATGGGCTAAATTTTTAATGAAAAGTGAATATCAGACCCCCCCCCCCCCATCCAGACCCTCGCGTATGTAGCCAATTTGGACTCCAGGGGCATCCGCATGGTTGACACAATTAATGTAGAGCTCCACCAGATATTGCTTTATACTAAAAATATATAAGCTGTGGGCCTCCTGGTTATAGAAAAGATTTTTTAAAGTTTTTCCCATTGTATGTCTGAGAGTTCTTGATCCCCAGGGGTGTGGCCAGTTTTCATCAAAGAGATTTATGCAAGGGACTACTAGACATTGCTTATACAAAGTAAATATATAAGCTGTGGGCCTCGTGTTTTCGGAAGAATTTTTTATGTTTTTCCCATTACAAGTCTATGGGAGTTATTGATTCACATGGCTAGGTCAGTTTTGACCCCAGGGGATTTATTGGCAGAATTTATGTTGGGAAGCACTAGATGTTGCAATATACTAAATTTACGTGTATATGGTTTCAGAAGATTTTTTAAGTTTTTCCCACAATAAGTTTATGGGAGCTATTGATCCCCAGGGTGTGGCCAGTTTTGAACACACGGATTTGATTGGCAGGATTAATGTAGGGGACCACTAGACATTGCAAAATACTAAATATATAAGCTGTGGGCCTCTTTGCTTCAGTGGAGAAGATTTTTAAAGTTTTTCCCCATTATGTCTATGGGAGCTTTGTTGCCATCATCCAATCAGCCAAAAAACCTTTTACAGCCTTTCCCCCAACCTGATGATGCTTTACATGAAATTTGATCACATCTGACCATCTGACATTAGAGATATACTTCCTTGAAAATGTGAGCAGACGACAGACAGATGGATGGGTGGGGGACGCCTTACCATTGCCATACCAAAACCTCAATGGCTCAGGTGAGCTAAAAAGGCAGCTTAGGAGGCAAGGAATGCCAAATCCTTTCATCTTCTAATGTTTTAAGAAATTTAAAAGCTATCAAAATGATTTAGTTTGTATCCAAAATGTTTAGAAAACTGCCCTGGCCTTTTTTCTGTTTCTCATCATTTGATACAAATTGGAAATTGTAAATTTCCCTGACATTTTAGTAAACATTCATTTTTCCCTGACACAACATAAAATTCCCTGACCATTCCCTGACCTTGAAAATTTTTAAATTTCCCTGACGCGTATGAACCCTGAGATTATTTCGTGATAAGTTTCCACGAAAGTATGGGAGCGGGCCGGGATCAAACTTGTGACCCCTATATCTGCAGTCTGACTCGCTAGGGACTGCATTACGTGGCCCAGTGATGCTCTGAACAGCAATCTACTTTCTCAATGTCTGTGGGAGAACTAACAAGACTATATGTGCCAGTGCATGAGATTTCCAACAATGTGGTATGTGCAAATGCGCAGTCTGATCAGAGCCTTTGCTGGTCGCTTGAATATTCAAAGAGTGTTAAGCTACTGACTGAACACCATTGGAGTTTCTAAGCTTAAAAGGAGACTGCACAGGCTCATCTGAGTCTACACTTGTCAAAATGACATTGTTGGAAATCACATGTCACGGCTCAATGTTGATTCTGTATTCTGGAGAGAATTAGCCTACCTGTGCGTTCATAAACACTCCTCTGGGGTTATTCTGCATCATCACTGGTTGAGAGAGTGGATTAGTGGGGGATATCTGCTGGTTGAATTGTGACACAGCTGCCTGATTCATCAATTGACTCTGCTGTAAAATAAAACAAGAATTATCAGGACAACTGACTACCCCCAATCTGGCGACTAGGTTATAAAACTTTTTTCACACTCAACTCAGCTGAGCATTTATTAGCATGATAATGAGATAATTCACATAAAGTATCAAGACTTATTTATTTGCCAAACATAGCAGATATTTAACAAAGTGTTGCACCTTATTGATTTGCCATTCATAGCAGATAGTTCATAAAGTATCAAGCTTTATTTATTTGCCATTCATAGCAGATATTTCACACAGTATCAAGCCTTATTTATTTGCCATTCTTAGCAGATATTTCATATAAAGTATCATGCCTTATTGATTTGCCATTCATAGCAGATATTTCACACAGTATCAAGCCTTATTTATTTGCCATTCATAGCAGATAATTCATATAAAGTATCATGCCTTATTGATTTGCCATTCATAGCAGTTATTTCACACAGTATCAAGCCTTATTTATTTGCCATTCTTAGCAGATATTTCATATAAAGTATCATGCCTTATTGATTTGCCATTCATAGCAGTTATTTCACACAGTATCAAGCCTTATTTATTTGCCATTCATAGCAGATAATTCATATAAAGTATCATGCCTTATTGATTTGCCATTCATAGCAGATATTTCACATGAAGTATCAAGCCTTATTTATTTGCCATTCATAGTAGATAATTCACAAAGTATCACACCTTATTTAATTGAAAAACATAGCAATGAAAGGTTTAACCCTCTACCCCATAGAGACACCTTTTAACACTTTTGCAAACAGAGCAGACCCAGATCAGGCAGCTCTTACAAGAGCTGCCAGACCAGGGTCTTCTCTGTATGCTTATGGAAAATTGATCAGATATATATATATATTTGTAAATCACTATTCGACTTGACAAGTAATTTCTTTGTTCTATGTACAAACATGAAATTTCATTTATATAATAATTCATAGCGGGTGGAGCTTAGCATGAATATTCATGAAGGAAATGTTGAATATTCATTACCTGTACAGCAGTTGAGGAAGGAACAACGGGGGTATATTTGGGGCTAACTGCGGCCTGTCTTCTTGACTCTCCGTGCCGCTCTTCCTCTCTCTGGATCGCAGCAGATATATTCTCATGAACACGTCTGTAGTCAGTCTGAAAACCAAATAAAAGACACAACTGAATACCCTTAACCCTTAATGTGCCAATCCCAACAAAAGTCCTCTGCTTTTCTCGTCTGCTTAAATGTTTAAGAAGCCTCTATGGCAAACAGTGTGGACCCAGATCAGACTGCTCCTATAGGAGCAGTCTGATCTGGGTCCACTCTGTTTACTTCTATACTTAAATTTGTCAGTAATGTTAGGCAATTATTTGCAGCAGATGACTTCAGCAGACGTCATTTTTCAGATGCATTTTTTCTTGGCGCTTTAAGGGTTAACAATTGGGTGTGAATAAGTTGAAAACCTAACCTTACAATCAAGTTCATGTTGTAATAGGACTCTTGCAAAGTTTCTGAAAATTTTGGTAAAATGCATTTAAGCCATCCAACCACCCCTTCACCCATGTTTTGTTATATGTTACTTAGTGACCTTTCTAGTTTTGCAATCATCTCGCTGAGAAAGAGCGTGCTGATTGCTTTACTTAAATGGTCTTCCTGAGGTCTTGTGACTGTTATGCTCTGTGGCTCTTCCTCACGGTGCCTTGGGTTGGTCTGCAGTATGTGATTGTGGTATTTCCTGATCATACCAACTTACTTTTTGATTAACTTGCAATAAGTAGTTCTAACTAAAAGGTCTCATTTGTAAAAACTATTTTTCCATTCTTCCTACCAAAAATTGGCTTTGGTACAAAAAGGAAGTCTTACTGAGACATTTTTTATTTTTCATAATCTAAATCATGAATTTTATAATCTGAATCCAGTAAAGTAAAACCTGTCTTAAGTGGCTTAGACAAAACAAAGGTCTTAAAGACAGGTGGCAGCTTATTACAGGTTGAAAGTATTGCAGAATGCTCCACGGGAGCATTCTGCAATACTTTTGACCTGCAGTAAGCGATTGCTGGTCTTACAAAAACATATTTTGGGAACTTCTTTTGAGTGGCTGCTTTAGACAGGTTTTACTGTATATCCTAAATATAGATCCACTGAGGCAGGTGCTTCCAACAATCAGAGCTCAGCTCTAGGTTTTACTATACTGAGAAGATTGAAATCTGCTGCTTGTGAAAAAATGTGTGATTTTAATAGGCTTCATAGGTTTAGATAAACAAAAAATTTCAGCACAAAATTGTAAATATTATCTTACACATGATTTTTAGCATGTGTTTTGGGTGCTCAAAAGAACCGTCTCATTGAGACGGTTCTTTTGAGTAGCTACAACATATGTTTTGGTTGAGAAATAAGAAAATTATTTCCTGGGCTTGGAGTTGGGGCTCTGACAGCCAAGATCCTCAGAATTTCTAGGAAAAGGCTGTAATCTGCTGCCATCTCAGTTTTTCCAGGAATCAAATTATGAACCAGGTACATGTATATGGAGATTACAGGTGTAAAAAAGACCAAACTCTGCTCTGGACCTGCGTGGCCGATGCACATCTTCAATGTGTGAAGAATTATTATGCAAAGTTTGAATTTAAAGGAATGAAAACTATTGGAGTTACAGTTAACACACATACAACAAAATCAAAGCATTCTAAAGGTGGTGTAGACGTAATAATGTCTAAAGCTTAACACTCCCAAAAATATAACATAATTTTATAATTTGTGCACAAAATAGGAGGTGGACATCTTCGATGTATAAACAATTAATGCAAAGTTTGAATATAAAGGAATGAAAACTTTTGGAGCTACAGATTACACAAACTAAGCATCCCAAAAGTGTTGCGACCTATGCACAGAGGGATGGATGGACAGACAGACAACCAGAATGGAACCCAGTACTAGACCTGTGTTTTGCTAAAGCCATGCAGGTAAGAAAACATTATGTCCTTCTCTGAGGGGAGGGGGTAACTGTGTATAGGTCATATGGTGACAATGAAAGCATACCTCAACTGCTGTTGGACTGGGTCCACTGTTAGCTGGTGTTTTTGCTGATGATGCCCTATGACCTCCATTTGAACTCCCATTACTGGCTGACCTTGACCTGTCTGCTGTTGTAGTAACAGTACTGGCTACAATTTGACCTGTAAAAATATAATAGAGGATATTCAAATTTTCGGCATGCATATAAGAGCCTTGACATGTGATTCCCAACAATTTGGCATTTTGACATGTGCAGACTCAGACGAGCCTGTGCATTCCCATTTTAAGCTTAGATACTCCAAATGATGTTCAGTCAGTAGCTTAACACCAATATAATTTTCAAGCGACTAGCAAAGCCTCTGATCAGACTGCGCATATGCGCAGGCTGATCTGAGCCTTTGCTGGTCACACATACCACATTGTTGGAAATCTCTTGCTCAGCTCAATAGAGGATATTCAAATTTTCGGCATAAATATAACATTTATTTCATCAAGTGAAGCAAAATATGTATATTTCTCGAGTTGCGAAGCCACGAATGAAATATACATTTTTTTGCTTCAAAAGATGAATTTAATGCCATTATGACAAAAAAATGAATTTTCTTTTAATTATATACAATTTTGAAAAATAACAGAATGGGTTACACTATAACATCATACATGATCGCATATGATGACATACATGATTCAGGACTTTAGTTAAGAGTGTTTAACACAAAAAATATTTTTCTTATTTCTCAACCAAAACATATGTTGTGGATACTCAAAAGATCCATCTAAATGAGACGGTTCTTTTGAGCACCCAAAACATATGCTAAAAAATATGGGTAAGAAAATATATACAATTATACACTGAAAATTTCTGTTTATCTAATTCTGTGATGATTGCAAGTGACATCAATAGGATGATGATGTTGTATGATGTGTCTGTCTTCCAAAACTTAAGAAATGATTATATCAACAAATCTCAACAAAATTACTACCAAAATGTTCTACACGATCCAATTAATGAATCTGTCCACTTATAATTTATTGGTGTTTGAAATCTGAAGGGGGCTTTGGAAAGTCCACCAAGAAAACATATAACCAAATTAGAAAATAGCTAGATCTATGACAGGTGATTGGTGAAATTTTGGAATAAGAGTCCATTTCAAAAAATCAAGGGACTCAGGCCTCTAGATATGTTGTGATTGAAAGTGGATTTTCTTATTTCTCAACCAAACCATATATTGTAGGTACTCAAAAGAACAGTTTCAATGAGCCCCAAAAACATTAAACAATTGGATAATAATAAATTTACGTTTTTACACTCAACATTTTTTCCTTTAGCTAGATCTATGAAGGGTGATTGGTGAAATTTTGAAATAAGAGTTCTGTTCATAAATGAAAGGGACTCAGGCCTCTAGATAAGTGTCATTGAAAGTTGATTTTCTTATTTCTCAACCAAAACATGTTGTGGGTACTCAAAAGAACCATCTCAATGAGATTGTTCTTTTGAGCACCATAAACATATGTTAAAACCAGCTGATAAGAACATAATAACTTTTTTACACTCAACTTTTTCTCTTTGGCTAGATCTATGAAGGGTGATTGGTGAAATTTTGGAATAAGTGAGTCCATTTCATAAATGCAAGGGACTCTGGCCTCTAGATAAGTGTGTGAAAGTTAATTTTCCCAATTCTCAACCAAAACATATGTTGTAGGAACTCAAAAGAACCGTCTCAATGAGACGGTTCTTTTGAGGACCCATAACATTTATATGAAAACATATTGACATTTTTACGCTGATTCTTTTCTTTATTTAGACGTATGAAGGGTGATTGTTAACTTACTCTGTGCCTGAGAAGCAGTGATCATCTTGTCATTGTTAGTCTGTAGACAGCAGTGCATGTGGGTAGGCCAGTGGGCCTGCTGACACCGGTAGTCACAGTAGATGTATGTTTGTTATTTAGATGTATGAAGGGTCATGGGTTTACTTACTCTGTGCCTGAGAAGCAGTGATCACCTTGTCTTTGTTAGTCTGTAGACAGCAGTGCATGTGGGTAGGCCAGTGGGCCTGCTTACACGGGTAGTCACAGTTGATGTATGTTTGTTATTTAGATGTATGAAGCCATTGAAGGGTGATGGGTTAACTTACTCTGTGTCTGAAAAGCAGTGATCACCTTGTCTTTGTTCGTCTGGAGACAGCAGTGCATGTGGGTGGGCCAGTGGGCCTGCTGACACGGGTAGTCACAGTAGATGTATGAAGGGTGATGGGTTAACTTACTCTGTGCCTGAGAAGCTAAGATCACCTTGTCTTTGTTCGTCTGTAGACAGCAGTGCATGTGGGTAGGCCAGTGAGCCTGCTGACACGGGTAGTCACAGTAGATGTATGAAGGGTGATGGGTTAACTTACTCTGTGCCTGAGAAGCTAAGATCACCTTGTCTTTGTTCTTCTGTAGACAGCAGTGCATGTGGGTTGGCCAGTGCGCCTGCTGACACGGGTAGTCGCAGTAGATGTATGTTTGTTATTTAGATGTAGGAAGGGTGAAGGGTTAACTTACTCTGTGCCTGAGAAGCAGTGATCACCTTGTTTTTGTTCGTCTGGAGACAGCAGTGCATGTGGGTGGGCCAGTGGGCCTGCTGACACGGGTAGTCACAGTAGATGTATGTTTGTTATTTAGATATATGAAGATTGATGGGTTGACTTACTCTGTGCCTGAGAAGCTGTGATCACCTTGTCTTTGTTTGTCTGGAGACAGCAGTGCATGTGGGTAGGCCAGTGAGCCTGCTGACACGGGTAGTCACAGTAGATGTATGAAGGGTGATGGGTTAACTTACTCTGTGCCTGAGAAGCAGTGATCAACTTGTCTTTGTTCGTCTGGAGACAGCAGTGCATGTGGGTAGGCCAGTGCGCCTGCTGACACGGGTAGTCACAGTAGATGTATGAAGGGTGATGGGTTAACTTACTCTGTGCCTGAGAAGCAGTGATCACCTTGTCTTTGTTCGTCTGTAGACAGCAGTGCATGTGGGTGGGCCAGTGGGCCTGCTGACACGGGTATTCACAGTAGATGTATGAAGGGTGATGGGTTAACTTATTCTGTGCCTGAGAAGCAGTGATCACCTTGTCTTTATTCGTCTGTAGACAGCAGTGCATGTGGGTAGGCCAGTGGGCCTGCTGACACGGGTAGTCACAGTAGATGTATGTTTGTTATTTAGATGTATGAAGGGTGATGGGTTAATTTACTCTGTGCCTGAGAAGCTGTGATCACCTTGTCTTTGTTCGTCTGTAGACAGCAGTGCATGTGGGTAGGCCAATGGGCCTGCTGACACGGGTAGTCACAGCAGATGTATGAAGGGTAATTGTTGACTTACTCTGTGCCTGAGAAGCAGTGATCACCTTGTCTTTGTTCGTCTGGAGACAGCAGTGCATGTGGGTGGGCCAGTGGGCCTGCTGACACGGGTAGTCACAGTAGCTAGTGTTCCAACAGCAGTAGAAAATAGCCTCTTTACCACACTGAGCACACTGGAAAAACAAAAACACACGTTAAGATAAACATAAATTTGCAGTGTAAAATTGTAAATATTTTCTTACCCATACTTTTTAGCATATGTTTTGGGTGCTCAAAAGAACCGTACCTTCTTTTGAGTACCCCCAACGTTTGTTTTGGTAGAGAGATTAGAAAAATATAATCCTGGTACTAACTCTTAACAGTAGGCCTGAAAAAAAACCATATTTGTCATCTTCAGATGTTTTTCAGCATTACTTTTTCAACATATTCTTTTGTAAATAACATCAGTGTCAAAACAGCTTAGATCTAGATCACGCCCAACATTTTGTTGGGCCTGACCTGGGTCCAAGCTGTTTGCAAAGATCATCTGATCCGCAGACTACAAAATTTGGCGCTAGCAGGCAGAGTTAAAGCATAGGTCCAGATAAGGATTGTTTGTGCACCTAAAATTGCATCAATTTCCTTACTCTTCGATTTAAACATGTGTTTAGGGAGTTCAAAAGAACCATCTCATTGAGACGGTTCTTTTGAGTACCCACAACATATGTTTTGGTTAAGAAATAAGAAAAATAATTTTCAGTACGCACTCTGATCTGGAGGCCTGGTTAAAGGGCAATTATGTAATGGTTATTATCAAAGATATCTAATGCTAAACTATTTTAAAACAACCATTTTGATGTAAATTTTTATCAAAATCTGACCATGAGTAGATAGTTATGAGTGTAAGTTTTCATAATTGTTGTCATTTTGCAAGATAATTGATACATGTCACTTCCATCCTGTGTGGCCATGATCCATTTTTGGAAATAGTTGAGCTGGTAATTGATTGATATTTTAAAAGTACCATGATTGCTTCATTTGACACAACTTAAAGTTCAAAGTGGAAATTATTTGATGAGAAATTTCGTTGTTGTCATAGACATCATCATGACGTTACAAGTTCATGCCAAAGTGTTTTGTAACATGGTCATATCACATTTATTTATTAAATTAATTTAATTTTTGGAATGTTCATGGAATCATGTATACTTCGGGTATCTTGCAAAGGCTTCTCGTTAACTTTTCAAGAGACCCAAGTATTCATGATTCCATGAACAGACCAAAAATTGAATTTATTGCTTATATTTACATTTTATTATAAATATCTAAAAATTAAAAATTATTCATAATTTAGGAAACAAAACTGTTTTGTTTTTTTAATATGAAGTTGTATAAACTGTTTTGTCGGAGTGTAAAACGAAACAGCAGAACAGCTAGCATGAACACGGACAGCCAAGAGGCTTGTTTTGTATGTGCCACTCGGTTGTGGCTCGCTGTCAATCACAACACCAGTGTCACTTCCGGAAAACGATTTTGATGTTATAGCGTGTTGCACGGGCAAGTGAACTTGGCAGCTGTCAATCAAATTTGTGTCATTCATGAGGCTATGAATGGTTGCAAACATCTAAAGATTCATTGTTTCGAAAATGTAAATATTACACATTATTATATAACTAAGTAAAAAGACCGATTTTCATTGGCTTAGAGCGCTCACGTGGCCAGTCTATATATTGTCATATTCACTGGCTGGCGCGCGCTTGCCGGTGAATATTAGTTACTAAAATTAGACTTTAAAAACTCCCGCCAATACTTAGACCACGTCGCATACGTTTACATGTATTTGTAACGTCTTTCAAGCGTAAAAATGACGTTACACCTTCTAACGCCATTAATAACGTCATTTTACAGTAACAAATAACGTAAGCTATCACACATTTTCCCTTCGCTTTCAAAGCTGTGAATTATTGTTTGATATATCACACTATTTTAACATTGGCTCTACAGGTGAGGTGCATTAGAATTTTTGTGAGTAAATGTTGAATGATGACACTAATGCACAACATATATAAAATAGTAAACGGGTGGTCTTATCAAGGTCTGCGCTGATTCTGCTATGACGGCGCGCACATTATTGGCGAACAAAACGTAACGTCGAATTGTAACGTCGCGACGCTAATTGTTTCTTCTTCTCCTTATATTTAGCTAGACGTCTTGCTTCTGGAGAGACTTTCGTTCGCTGGTAAAATATATGAAAACCGTTTTCTAGCTTTCAAACGTCAATAAATTCGATTTCATACACGTCAGAATCAGTATTTCTAACTTAGTATACACGCATAAACAACAGAACTGAGAACGGCAGCTTATTCTCAAATGCCTCGTTTGACGTTTCTTTGTTTAACGTCATTTTAACCGCCGGTAACAAAATTTAAGACTGGGGTAAATGTTCATATTTTCTTTATTTGTCGGCGGAGAAACTTCATGTACCGCAGTTTAAGTAAGCAAGCAAAGTACATTGTGGAGATATAATTTTCTTGTAAGATTCATTGTCAACGTTAAAGCTATGCCTTAATTTCAAGAGTATGTGTATTTATTTTAATGAAAATTGTGTTTTGGTAACAAATTTTAAGACTTTGGGTTTTGTTAAACATTTTTAAATGGAAAGCGCCAATGCAGATATTTTTCTATTAACTTTCACAACGGAAAAAGTACATTTTAAACAAACAAATATTTTGTCAATAAAATGCCATCAAGATTACAAAATTACTTACCGAAGAGACCATGCCTGTATATTTCGCGTGTTTTTTGTCACGAGTTACAGATTTTATTTTACAAAACTTAACTTTCTGAGATGTCGTTATAGAGAAATAAACAACAATTTGGATATGATGTTGAACGTTGACGTTGCCGCTTTGACGTATACTAAATCCAGTAATAATTGACATCAAAATGGCTTTGTAATACGCATTTGCGTATGCCTACCACAGCGCTATTGTTACAGAGTTACAGACGTTTTACTCACGAATTTTGAGTTCTTGGGCTCTCATTGAACTGTTTAGTTAAATAAAACTTAAGAATCAATAAACTCTTAACAAGGCTAACGTACACCCTAGCTTCGGAACAAAAAAATGACAAGAACATCAAAAATCGGTTCCTGTAAACAGAAAAAAATGCAAAACCCCGTTTTGTACGCCAAGACTGTGCGCGACGTCTATATGCTTGACTGTTCCAAAACTCGTATATAAGTTCAGTATTTTATCCAGGTGAATGATACCTGTACATCTTTCTCTTAATGTTATATAATAAAACAGTTATTTACTAATGAGGCATTGGCCTCGGTCAATATTGGTATTATCTGGTCGATATCACATCATATCCAATGCCTCATTAGTCAACAATTGTATAATATTTTCCACCGAATAACATCCACATCAAATACTAAAATACAGGTTTTTTAAATGCATTTTATGCCAGCCACGACTGCAGCAGCTGTAGATGACAATTTTTATGATCATCTTCTTGATGTTTGGGCAGACAATTCACATAAAATATCAAGAATAACTTTCTTTAAAAGCAGCAACAAAATATAAAAATGTTGTCACATGCATATTTTATTGAAACCTCAGAGTTAAGCCTGGCCCCTTTATCCACTAAACACACTCTTAACAGACAAGACTAAAATATGCATTATCATCTTCTTGATGTTTGAGGAATGCTTGATATTTCATGTGAATTGTCTGCTGGCTGACAATTCACTTAAAATATCATGAATAATTTTCTTTTAAAGCAGCAACAAAATTTGAAAATGTTAAAAATTGTCACATGCAAATTTTATTGATTATTCACTAAACAGGCAAGACTAAAATATGCATAGTTTTAGATAAACAAAATTTTTGAGAGTAAAATTGTAAATATTTTCTTACCAATTAGTTTTAACATGTGTTTTTGGTGCTCAAAAGAACTGTCTCATTGAGTACCCATAACATAAGTTTTGGTTGAGAAATAAGAAAATCGTTTTTTGCTTACGCACTCTTAAATAAAGGCATGAATATAAATATGCATTCTAAGAATTTTCTGATCTGGTATGCAATACCAGTCTATGTCAAGCCTTGCCCAACCTACCCATTGTTTCTTTTTGGTGTCTTTCACAGCCGCGGTCAGAGCAACATCATGAGCAACTTTAAGATCCTTGGTCACTCGACTCTTCTCAGCGTCCCAGGAGGACTTCATTTCTTGAACTGTTAATTCTATACAAGAAAAGTAGAAAACACGTATGAAAAGTATGCTTACCACATTCAACCTAATAAACGTGAAACTATATAGGTAAGAGTTCTTTTTTGAATTGTTAATTACTAAATCAACTTCTTATTTCCAGTGATGTAACTTTGTATTCTGATTCACAAAGTATGGGTATCCATTTTCTTCATTGGATCGTAAAGAACATTTTGGTGTTAATCTTGTTGAGATTTGTTGAAATTATCATTACTTTAGTTTTGGAAGACAGACACATCATGCAACATCATCATCCTATTGATGTCACTTGCAATCATGTATGTCATCATATGCGATCATGTATGATGTAAAACATTCTGTTATTTTTCAAAATTGTATAAATTAAAAAGAAAATTCTTTTTTTTTTTTGTCATAAATGAGGCATTCATTTCATCTTTTGAAGCGAGAAATGTGTATTTCATTTGTGGCTTGGCAACTCATGAAATATACATTTTTCGCTTCACTCAATGAAATAAATGTTATCCAGAATGAAAAGGGTTAACAAATCCATTTGTTTTTCTGTGAGAGGTAGTCATATAATCATGTTCTATATCTTTAAGGGCTGCATATACTTACGGAAGTTATGTTTCATCTCTGTCAGTTCGGTCCAATACTTCCATTGGGCTTGTTCTAATTCTTTCTTTACGGCCGCTACATTCACCTAAAACAGGCATCATGAATATTCATGCTAAGCTCCACCCACTTTAAATAATTATTTATATATAAATCAACTTTCATGCTTGAACAATAATATATCATATAAAGTAAAGTAAGTAAGGTTGCAAAGATCAGGAATCGATACAATCAAGTACCACACCTGACCCAGGATACCAATGGGAAAGTGACAAACTCACAGAAGAAACCACAAACGAGAGCCAAGAGGTCAGCCCTTTCCCAGCAGGTGACCACGAAGCACATATAAACAGACGCGCACAAAACATAGCAAACACAAGACAGAACAAAAACATAAAAGATCCACAAAAGAAGTACCGCCTTGGAACGGTCAGTAAAATATTTTACTGGAGGGCTTAAACCGGTTTAACGGCGCCAACCTCACCCTTAATTCAGATGTGGACCAAGACACATAGATATTTGGTTTGCATGAAAGACCCCTAACTTATCAATGCATCATCTCCTAAAACATATAAATCAAGATATAACAAGGAGATAAAGCAAGGATAAGGACTCAACAGTAAATTAAACTGAATACCGGAGCAAAAGAAATCCAACAGGTAAACCCCGGTGGGCCTGATCTTACAAGAGCTGCCTGATGAGTCTGCTCTGTTTGCAATTGCGTTAAAAAGCATCTCTATGGGGTAACGGGTTAACTTTCTGCCTCACAGGTAAATTTTCATGCTTTTTATTCGTCTGCTGATTTTTTTCAAAATCAACCTCTTTGAAAAATTCTCTCAGGAATATCATCAGAATGTCAAAACGTCGGGCCTGATCTGGGTCCAAACTGTTTGCAAAAGTTCTCATTTGTTTTGTTTGATTTGATTCTTTACGTCCCATCAACAATCTTTCAGTTATAAAGGGACAGGACTTCCTGGGTTGAACCAGTACTAAGCTAGGATTAATGTTCTTGCTCAAGGACACAATGTAGTGACCCCGCTGAGGTTTGAACCCACAGCCCCTCAGTCTCAAGTCAAGCACTCTACCACTGCGCTCCCTACATGCCATTGCCAATGGACATTAATCTGCAGGTTTGTACGAAATTATTGACTAATGAGCTTTTTATACTAATTTGTTTTTGAGAATTTTGACAGCCTTCCCCCCTTTGATCAAGCATGCCATTTTATATGATGTGTGCAATGTAAAACTACAACTGTATGCAGTCTATATTTTGCTATGTCATGAGTCACTGAACTATGGACCAGTCAATATTTTTGACTATTGACTGGCACTTTACCATGGCCTGGTTTCCCGCTTCGCTGTTAAAACACACAGGCGTTTATGGACATGCACAACATGCATGTATGGTTCGTTTATGAAAGATGTTGTGTAACAAAGGTGAAAATGAGCCATGCTTTGGCAACTATAAACTCCAATAACTTCATTGTTTAAGGTCAGAAACATAAAGTGTGGGTACTCGTTTTCTTAGTTGGAACAAGCTAAACATTTTGAGACCAAAATTGAGCAGATTTGGTGAAATTTTCTGTTTTGCAACAAAACTGCATCATCTACATTAACTCCATGCAAGAAACGCTGCTAAGTATTTCATCAAATGGGTTGGGTAATAAAACAGTTATTTCATGCCTGTTTGTAGTATAGTCAAACTATTACCCCTCAGTACCTTGGAAGACATGATGCACTATTGCACTCGGCCTTTAGCCTAGTGAATAGTGAATCAGGTTGTCCACGGCACCTCTGTGTAACAGTTTGACTATACTACAAACAGGCATGAAATAACTGTATAATAGCTTACCTCAGATGACTGAACTTCAAACACATCTTGTGCCATTTCATCAAAAGTTTTCTGTATGGTATCTATAAGCTGAAGAATAACAAACAACACTGATCATTACTGGTAAGTTGACAACACAAGGTTCATACAGGCAACTTTGTGTAAAATTCAGAGACTTTCCAAGGACTTCTAAAAGACTTTTTTTACTGTTTTCAAGGACTGAAAACTTGTGAAAAATACTCATTTACAGGTTACAATTCTATTTCGGAAATGCTAGAGTCCATTACTAAAGATTTTAGTTTTAGAAAATAAGCATAAAATTGTGGTGCCTTAATTTGGTGCAGCATATGCACCACAATTTTATACTTATTTTCTAAAACTAAATTCTTTAGTAATGGACTCTAGCATTTCCGAAATAGAATTGTAACCTGTAAATGAGTATTTTTCACATGTTTTCAGTCCTTGAAAACAGTAAAAAAGTCTTTTAGAAGTCCTTGGAATGCTGCACCAAATAAAGACACAATTTTATATTGATTTAGGTCTCCAAAAACTGTTGAATCCTTCTGTAAATGTTAAAATTCAAGGATTTTTCAAGGCTTTGGAGTGTTTTTCAAGTACTTTTCAAGGCAAGGTTAATTTTCAAGGACTTTTCAAGACAGTCCTGTATATTCAAGTACTTTTCAAGCCTGTGTGAACCCTGCAACATTGAAGACCCATTTGAAACTACCTTGGCCAATTCTGTGGAATCAGACCTCTGATGTACACAGAGGGTCTACTTTGATAATGACATCACAGAAACCATGCCAACACAATAACAAGTTTAATTGCAGCGAAACAAAGCATAACATAACTCCATGATAAAGAAAGAAAATAGAAATGTAGAAAGAAAGACGCTATAACAATATGCTATTGGAAAATTGAAAATGTATTTAGCCCTTAAAGGGTCAATCACGACTGCAGCAGACGACAAATTTTGTGACATCTTTCCTAGTTTTCGACAAAAATAAGGTATGATATTCCATAAGAATCGTCTGCCAGCAGACGATTCTCATGAAATGTCATGCCTTTTTTGTTATTTTTGAAAGAGAGACAAAATTTGAAATTGTCGTCTGCTGCAAATTATAGGTGGCGCTTCAAGGGTTAATCTGTTGATAAAACTGTTTGGGTAATCAGAACAATCAATTTTAATAGAGCAGGCCCCATCTGCTGGTGAACTAATTTTCCTTACGCCAGTTCAGGCTAATAAAACTCAGCTTTTTCTTACATAATACACTAGAGCGCTGATAGAAAGCTGTTCAATATAATTTGTTTGTTTGATTTGATTCTTTACGTCCCAGTCAACAATCTTTCAGTTATGTTGGAACGGATCTTCCTGAGTTGAACCAGTATTAAGCTAGGATTAATGTGTCTTGCTCAAAGACACAACGGAGTGACGCCGGTTCAAATAACCCACGGCCCTTCGGTCTGACCCTCGAGTCAAGCACTCTACCACTCAGCCACTGCGCTCCCTTGTTCTATATTGTGTGATGACCAGTAAAGTGCAGGTGTAATGTGGCTACCATTTCTCCCCTCAAAAGTTGGATCTTTTTCTCAAACAAAAAGGCCATGGTGGCCCTGCAAGGCTCACCGGAATCCTTAGCTTTTGTGGCATTTATATTTACCATAGTGCAATCATTTGAACAATATAATGGACATGGAGTATCCTAGATTATTTTTCTATTTTTAGCCCTTGCAGCCAATTTGTATGGCAGGGCAAAACCCTTTGGGCAATTTTGGAAGAGGGCCTTGAGAAACATAGAGCTAATACAGAAGCTAGTCACAGACTGTAGATGTGTATCACTAAAAATAGACTATAAAAGTAAACATAGACCTAAATTTACTATTCTAAGGGTTTGTGACTTGCTCCCGTGCTAATACCTTATAGGTGCACATCATAAGGTCACATCAAATATTTAAGATATTAACCCTATACTCAATAATAATGCCTTTTGATGCCTTTGAAATATCATGTATTTGAAAATATTATGGATAATGGAGCATTTGCTCCAAAAGAGCAAATGCTCAACTTTCCATAATATTTTCAAAAGTATTCAAGGCTTAACTTAAATTTTTCTTGAAGTTTTTCAATCTTGTCTTAAAATAGAAAATGATGTCATGATCTAAAAATAGCCTATGGAGTAAAGGGTTAAAGGATCGAGAAAATACCTGTTTTGAGAATTTTTCTGCTATTTTGCTAGTTCTTGCTTTGAAGTCACTTTCAGCTGTGTCGCCTTCAAGCTGGGGAACATCTCTGGCGGCCCCTTCCGGCGCTAGTGCAGGCTCATCAATCGATATACGAACAGCAGATAACCCAGGTGAGGTTACTGTAGCGACAGGGGACGTCACGGGTGCTAATACTGATGTGGAAGGGGAGGTAATTGGTGTTATGCTTGAACTGGTGGTGGTAGATGCACTGGTGTGGCTGTTTGTTGAAATGCTGGTTGTCCCTGGCAACACACTACTGGTTGTCATAACAACAGAATCTGTTGTAAATATAGTTGCTATCTCTTCTTCAGTTAAAGTCACTGAACTAAAAATCAAAATATATTTCGTTCATAAGCTGTATTTTATACATTAAGTGCACTCATACTTTATATAGAGGATCTTACATGAGTGCTCATGTTTTATTTAACTTATTAAATGAGTTGAGGAAAAGATGCAAAATACGAGGCTTGTCAAGCATTTTATCTCTTTTTGGCAAAGAGTTTAATTAATTCAATAATACAGGATCACGAATGTTACTTTCTATTTATCACATGACAATAAAATAACTATAACTTAAGTCACATTTTTGTTGTGAAAAGGTCACTATTTTGCCATTTTATGCAACGCTTAAAGGGATGTAATTACACAATGTTACTAAATCTGTAAACAACTTGTGGTTTATCGATTTTAATGCATGGCGTTATATCACTCCCAGATGCGAAGTCATGTGATATATAAAGGTTACACGGTATGATCTTTTGATTTCCAGTCAATTCAGCATGTTATTTCGTTGTTAATATGAATTTATGGTGTAGATGCTAAGATAAGGATCACAGGCCCCCAGATAAAAGTGTGTAACTAAAGAAATTTCTCAACCAAAACATATGTTGTGGGTACTCAAAAGAACCATCTCAATGAGACGGTTCTTTTGAGCACCCAAAACACATGTTTAAACTGATGGGTAAGAAAATAATCACAATTTTACCCTGAAAGTTTTTGCTTAACTGCACCTATGGGATCCTGATTCTAATTAAGCTAGATGATCTGGATCTACACAATTTTCAATTTAAGAAGGGTATCGTATGTCCAGGTAAGGAAACTCTTGCTGTGGAGGAGAGACTTGGTTGCTTTACTTTAATTGCTACAGGACTTTAGTTAAGAGTGCGTAACGAAAATTTATTTTCTTATTTCTCAACCAAAACATATGTTGTGGGTACTCAAAAGAGCCGTCTCAATGAGACCCCAAAACAAATGTTAAAACTGATGGGTGAGAAAATAATTACAATTTTACGCTTAAAAAAATTGTTTATCTAAACCTATAGAAGAGAGACTTGGTTGCTTTACTTTAATTGCTAGTCTGATGTCTTGTGACTGTTAGTGCTCTGTGGCTCTTCATAGCGGTGTCCTGGGTTGGTCTGCGGAGTGTGATTGTGATATTTACTGTTCATACTCACTTACTTTTTTTTTTTTAACAATACTTGCACTAAAACTATATTTGCTCTAAATGTAAAGATAGATAGGCACAGGCCTTCAGATTTATGGTGGGTCCGGGTCATTATCCCATGATTTCAAAATATGGCCCATCACTTTCGAGGGCAATGAGCCCAGTGGACCCATCCTTTTTAGTTGTGAAAAATCTCACTTTAATAAAAAAAATTAATCTTACAGCGAGTCTACAAACTCCACAAAACAGAAAGTACATGTAGGTTGTCAATACAGTAAAACCTGTCTAAAGCAGCCACTCAAAAAATGACAAAACAAAGATCTTAATAATAACAAATGGTAGCTTAATGAAAGTTGAAAGGATTGCAGAATACTTCCCTTGAACATTCTGCACTACTTTTGACCTGCATTAAGGGATAATTGGTCTTCTTTTTTGAGTGGCCACTTAAGACAGGTTTTACTGCATAATCAGCAGTCAATATGCATATATGCATACAAGTGTGTCAGTCTGTGTCAGTGTGCAGGTAAAGTTACTACCCAAATGTTAACTGTGGTTAGTTTGATATACTTGGGCCCATCATTTCAGAAAATGACCCACCATTTTTTGTTTCATGGTCACTTCGGCCCACTAATCTTGAAAAATCTGAAGATCTGTAGGCCTGAACGCTGATCGGTCTGATCTGGATATACACTATTACCATCAAACACTACCTATTGCACACCTCATCAGGCCTCTGGATAAGCGGGCGTAATTAAAAATTCATTTTCTTATTTCTCAACCAAAACATATGTTGCGGGTACTCAAAAGAACCATCTCAATGGGATGGTTCTTTTGAGCACCCAAAACAAATGTCAAAACTGATGGATAAGAAAATATTTACAATTTTACACTGAAAAAATTGGGTATCTGGACCCATGCCCCATTAAGTTGTACCATACCAATAGATACTTACTCTCAGGACTTCAGTTAAGAGTGTGTAACGAAAATGTAATTTTTTTTATTTCTCAACCAAAACATATGTTGTGGGTACTCAAAAGAACCGTCTCTATAAAACGGTTCTATTGAGCACCCAAAACATATGTTAAAGCTGATGGGTAGGTAAATATTTACTTTTTTACGCTGAAATTTTTTGTTTTTCTAAACCCGTGCTTACTCTGATGCTGGTTTCAGTTTCTTCTTCTTTACTTTCTTGTGTTTCTTATCGGGACTGGAGTCCAACTCGTCAGACACCATCACCACGTCATCATCCCTCGGAGACACCAAGTTCTTCTCTTTCACAGATAAAGTCTTCTTCGCTTTCTTATGTTTCTTATCCGGACTCGAGTCCAATCCGTCAGACACCATCACCACGTCATTATCACTCAACTTCTTCGCTTTCACGGATAACTTCTTCAGAGGCACACCAGTATCTCTGCCCTCCGGTGAGCTCTTTTTAACTTTTTTCGGAGGACTTTTTTTCTTGGCTTTTTCAACCTCAACTTTTTGAGATTCCTTAAAGGGAGTCTTTGCAGGGCTGCTCGTATCTGCATCCAGATCTATTAATAGTCGTCCAGCTTCAGAATCATTATCAGATTCATAGTCAACTTCCATCAGCATTCCCGTGTCCAGAAAAGGTATGTCAGTTTTCTTCCCAGAAATCTCAATTGTTTTATCTTTAACCTTATCATTTTTAGCATCAATTGGAGCATTTGTAAGTGTATTTGTTTTAGATTTTTCAGTTATCATGGTCTTGTTTGACATATTATTTTCTGTTTCCAATGATGTTTGTTTATCTGTATCCGAGATCTTTGCTTTGGTCACAGAATCCTTAACTTTGTCCTCATCTGCTTTCTCGCTACTGGATTTTTCAGATTCCTTTGATTCTGAAACAGAGCTGTCTGACTCAGTCACCTTTGTATTCAAGTCACATATTTCCGCCCTAGAACCAGTTCTTTCAATCTCTAAATTATCACTTGTTTTTGAGATTTCCTTGTGCTCCACCTCTCTATCCTCATTGGTGTCTTTTGTATCAATTGTTACACTGGAATTGTTTCTATCCTTCTCAATCCCCATTTCACCATCTTTAGTACTTTCACTTTCATTCGAGTTTTCTGTCCTACTCAGTGCAGATCTATCAGTATCATTATCATTTCCAACAGTTGTCTCATTAGATGGTTGTTTCTCATCGGATACTTGTTTCTCATTAGATTGTTCTTGTTCTTGTTCATTTGACAGTTGTTTCTCATTACATGGTTGTTTATCTGAAGTTCCTTCAGATAAACAACTATCTACTGATAAACTTTTTTCCTTCTCTACTTGAGAACTCTTAACTTCCTCAGATTGATGAGTTACTTCTTTTTCCACGGTTCCTTTATCCGAGGAAACATCATCACCAGTATCTTTCTTCTCAGCTATATCATCCTCGGATTTATCACCATCAGAATGTTTTAAAGAACTAGTGTCAACTTCCATATCACTATCTTTCATTTCTCCAGTATCAGATGCACTGACTTTTGTAGATTCCTTCCTCGTATCTGATTTTGTATCAACAGTATGTGAAGCATCAGTAACATTTGTAGTAGCCTCTGCAATTTTAGTGTCACTTTTCTTCTCATTTTCACTATCCAGTTTTTTAGAATCTGCACCATCTTTTCCTGTCACATTTTTATCATCTTTATCTAGTACACTTTTGTCACCTTTATCTGTCGCAATTTTATCATCTTTTTCTGTCACAATTTTATCATCTTTTTCTGTCACAATTGTATCACCTTTTTCTGTCACACTTTTATCATCTTTTTCTGTCACACCTTTATCAGCTGCCTCCTCTTCATCCTCCCCTTCCTCTTCACTAGAACTGTCACTACTGTCTCTGTCAGAATCATCACTATCTTCTGAAGAAGATTCAGAAAGATCAACTTCCTCTGTAATACCTAGCTTAGCTTTACAGTTCAAAATTGTACTTTCTAATTTCTTCTTATACTCCTCTTTAGATTTTGGACTCTCAATTAAATTATCATTTATCCTTTCTGTCACCTGTTCTGATTCTTTAACTTCCTCCTGATTGTCTTTAGCTTCAGATGTCAGTCCTGAAGTTTTCACTTTTTCATCTGAATCTTTCTCTTCCGAGGAGTTTGATATTTCAACTGAAGAATCCATTCGTTCATCCTTTTTAACTTCTTGTTCTTTATCTGAAACACTAGTTTTGTTGTCAGCAGTTTTATCTTGTTCCGTCCTTTGACTTTCATTTTCACAACTCTGATTTGCACTCTTTTCCGCTGACTCAGCAGGCACTGCCTCAGCTGTTTCAGAATCAACATTAGCTGTCAATTTCTCTGATTCACCAATACCAGAAGCTTCAGTTAATTCATCCACTTTCTTGTCATCTATCTCGGCTATTGCTTTAATCTTACTTGCTAATTTATCAACAATATCTGACTTTATGAACCTTTTTGGTCTGTTAACTCGAACACCAGCCTTCCTTTTATCACCGGACGTGGCTTCTATTTTATCTTCAGTCTTATCACATACAACAGTTCCCTCTTCAGATTTTGTAGAGGATGATAACAAGTTAGAGGATGATAACAACTTGTTATCATCCTCTAACTTGTTATCAACCTCTAACTTGTTATCAACCTCTAATGTGTTATCATCCTCTAACTTGTTAACATCCCCTAACTTGTTATCATCCTCCAACTTGTCATCCTCCTCCATACTGATTTCAACAGGAGCCTTATTTTGATCTTTAGGAGTACCTTCAAGAGCACCAGCAACTCCTTTGGGTTTTGATTTAATTTCACTCCCTCGTTTCTTTGATTTTTCGGGAGAGCTGTCCATTTTTCTCAGAGACACAAATGCACTGTATTTATTCTTTAACTTCATTACCATAGAATTTTTTACATTTGATTTTTGGACCCTGCCTGAAGTGGATTTTGATCTAGTTTTCAGCGATTTAGGAGCCTTGTGACTGAATGGTCTATATGAGTCATTTTTATCATATGGTGTGCGGAAAGGAGCATACTCATAGCCGCCAAACTTCTCCCTGAAAAAGAAAATGAGAACATCTGTTATCTTACCCTTTATGCACTAATGGATTACTCCTTCTGGTTTGATACAATAGCTTTGGGATGGTCCATTGAATATATTGAGGGGTCACAGTCTATAATTTCCCAAAAAATTGTATTTCTTTCACTAATGTTTTTTGTCTTTATTAGCAAACAGTGTAGAACCTGATGAAATGCTGTATTATTTCATCTGGGTCTTCATTGTTTGCTAAAGTACCTGATTTTGTTTGTTTTTTGTTCGATATGATTCTTTATGTCCCATCAACAATCTTTCAGTTAAACAGGGACGGGTCTTCCTGGATTAAACCAGTACTAAGCTAGGATAAATTTGTCTTGCTCAAGGATCACAACGCAGTGACGCCGGTGAAGCTTTAACCCGCGGCCTCTCGGTCTCGAGTCAAGAACTCCCTAAAGTGCGCTCCCTAAAGTACCTGTTTACCAGAATACAGAATGAATGGTCACTGACTCAACATTACTTTATCCTCCTTGCGCTACCACTTTTCAAAAGTGTTAGTGCTAGTGAGAAAAAGTAATGCAGGTAGGCATGTGTTAAAATATTTCATGTTCTAGTGATATTCTACATAGTCGGGTTGGTCTGCAGTGTGTAACACAGTGTTTTTTTGTTTGTTTTGATTCTTTACGGCCCAGTCAATTATATTTTAGTCATCTCGGGACAGGTCTTCCCTGAGTTTAACTACTACTCAGAATAAAGTATCTTGCTTAAAGACACAACACAGTGAGGTGCAACCCCTTGATCTTGAATCAAGCACTCTACCACCATGGATGAAAGTTCAAAATTTCCAAAATCCTGAACTTTTGAAACTCCAACCTTAAAACTTGCAGTATGCCTACTAAATATTCACAATTTCAAGTTTAAAAGGTCAGTTGTCTTTAGACAGACTGTATATAAATAGGAAAACCTATTATACTATGCACAATAAGTTTAGCAATTGTTTTGTATTGGTGAGCTCATCCACATCAGTTCTCGAGTTTCATATGCTGTCATGAAGATACAAGCGCCGATCATCTGACAAGAGTTTCCATTTAAAAAAAATACAGAATTACCAAACGCAGCGGCCGTGCTAAAGTGACGTTTAATTTTATGACTAGCGGGTAACGTGGGTATTTCTGATCATTAGGGGAAGTCGAAACCATTTTCAAACGATTGTATGGTCACTGGAAACCGAAAAAGCATAGCAAATGCTGCAATTTTCTGAACTTTCGCAGAGAAATAAAGGGCCAAGTTTTCACAATTTGGCGTTTTTACTAATGCTTTTACGTTATCGCCTTTAAACGGTGTTTCTAGTCGGGTTTTCTTGAACCAAATTAACAAGTAAAACTGCTTGATGCCTCCCAATACATTCAGAGAAATACTGTTGAATGAAACATCTTCACTACTACAGTGCACGAGCCGAAAGATAAAATCTAACGTCACCGTTATCTCGCAAATGCGTCGCACCATTTTTCAGTAAACTAGGGTTTTAATCAACCATAGGATGAGTTACATTGCAAGCCTATGACATCTTTTTAAGTTGAGTCTCTGTTGAAGCGAAATGCCTATTAACATTAGATGTTAAATCAAATGATGACTACGTTTTGACGTCATTGATGGCAGCTGATGTTTTTCAGCATGAAATCTCTATCACATCTGTCACATAACCAATAGTTTTATGGGCGTATGATGCATGATGAAGATGAAAAACCAACAAACGAAAAATCACATGCTTATCATTTTAGCATTATTTACAACGGATGTGATTTTTGCTTACTGACCCCTTCTGCAATTCTTGCTCTCCCCAAATGCCTATTAAAAGGATGGCGTCTGAAATTTCGTGGTTTCATTTGCCTAATATCCTGTTCTCTTCGTTGCAATTAAAATTGATCGGTACTGCACAAAGATGAGCGCAAAAAAGATGCGAAACATAAGAAATTGCTAAACTTATTGTGCATAGTATATATTCTCCCTCATTCACCATTTTGAGGCTGTCTTTCTATGGAAAGTCAGTCTCAAAATCCTGAATTCAGGAATAATCCTGAAAAGTTTCCCCCACTGAGCCACTGCGCTTCCCTCTGCAGTGTGATTGAGACATTTCCTGATCATATTCACATTTTTGTTTAAACTAGAACAGCTAGCATCTAAGGTGACCAATACCCTCAAAACGGAGCCAAATACAAACGATCATTTTCATTCTACATGTACATTTGCTATAGTCCTGCCGCAATAATAAGAAACGCGAAAATCAGGAATATTATTTTAATACATGCATTTATCCGAACATTAAGCTCAAATCTGGATTTAGAATATCCTGCAGTGTCAGAAGAAAATTGTTTAAAGAATCTACTACCACTGCCCTGACCCCTAATCTCTTGGGAATTTCGACATTTTTAGGCTTTCTGAAAAGCGGGAGGGGATTCGAATGGTGTAACAGCCATGTGACGGCCTATATATCTGTACTTAAATTTCTACAGGTAAGTGTCAAAAGCATCACACATTTTAAAATTGTGATTGCTTTCAGTGTACATGCCAGTTTTATTTTTTAAGCACTGCCATTCAGTTGAAAGTACCGATTCAATAAGCGTAGACACAGATCCAACTGATACAATACGATCAGTTTGATCTGGGTAAATACTGTTTGCTATATTTGTAAGGATATTTTGTACTAAAAACAGTGTGATGTGGCTATTATCGACAGTTTATAAAACAACTTTTACAGTGGTAAACGGACTAAACATTATCAACTACACATATGTAATTTTATAGTCAGCCATTCAAGTAGTGCAGAACAATAATATTTTTTTTTCACAAAATGGAATAGGCCTATCCCAGGATTATCCCTGTCAAGTGTCAAATAAGTGGAACAAAATGCCCAAATTCTACCATCAGAATTATTAGAACAAAAGTTAGCCGTAATACCAGGCAATATCTTTTGTCAAAATACTGCCTGACATGATTCACGTTTCTTGAATACTCAATGTGATATAAATTGAAAACATACATCTTAAGTCATTTATTCGCGATTCTAATTTATGGAGCACTACTTTATATGTACTATACACTTTATGCTGTACTGAACAAAAGTGAAAACGCTATACTACAATATTTTATGTTTTGTGAGAAAGTATTGGATGAAAAGTATTTACTTAAGATTAATAACGTTTTCCAGACATCCAGCAAGCGATTCGTCGAAATTCCACCAATTTGTCTCTGTTGATGTTTGAGTTATGTTCCTTATTGTGTTTAAAGCTTTATTCACTGATTTTTTGCAATTGCGCATGCGCAAAAAAGATTGGTATGCTTATCAGAAATTCGTCATACTTGTGTTACATTATTACACAAGAAAACTGTTTTATCACTTGAAACAAACTCAGAAATCAATTTTGAATTTATCAAATTTGTAAAAAAAGGAAAATGTCTCGCTTTGACACAAACAAATAGGGAATATTATATAAATATTACGTTTCCTGATTGGGTGATAGTCGAAATTATCATCCCAAGGAATGTGATTATCACATTTCCAGAGATGATTTTTTTGACTATCACCCAATCAGAGAATGAAATATTTATTTTATTATACCGAATATTAGATCCTTTATTTTCTACCGTCTTAGGCCTACCGTGGTGAGGGGAGTTCCAAAGGGAAAATGACGCACAGCCTCTTCTCTATATGCATGAATAAAAAACATCTTTCACATAAATGGTTCTTTTAAGTAGTTTGAATGCTCAAACTGATCATGACATTCGGGCAAACAAATTACGTCATAAAAAGTCGGCGACGCCAAACCTAATACCAAAGCAGCGTCATTTAAATGGGATACTGTACAAGATGTGGTTTTGTTGCAAAATAGAACATTCGCCAAATCGGCTCAGATTTGGTCTCAACGTGTTCTTCTCGTCCTTACTAAGAAAACGAGTACCTACAATTAATGTTTCTGACCATAAACAACGAAGTTATTGGGAGTGGAAAGTGGCCAAATCATGCCTCGTGTTGAACGTGTCCTGACGTGAACGAACTGTACGCGCATCAGCGTTGCGCATCAGACGAACGACTGATATTTTCGACTATCACCCGCTGCTATGACAAACGAGTGACAGTATTCACCGTCGCTATAGTAGCGGGTGATATGGAAGTTTCGTATGAGAAATTCACGTGAGATATAATAATAAATATTTGGTAATCTTCGATTTATCACGATTTTCGATATCTTTCTTTCTTTTACCAAATCAGGTAGACCTATCAGCACATTGTTCCCACCATTTCTCCGCCAGTAATGTGCGCAGACTAAAATGCAACAACACATTTATTTTCCTATGGAGATTTCAGTGTTGAAATTTCAAGCTTGGCCAATTTGATGAAAACCCCGCTTTCTAAGGTTGCTTTTCTAAACGATCGAAACACATTTCTGGTTGTCAAATGTCTTAGACTACCATTTCGTTCAGTCGGATTAGGTTGGCAGTGGTTTTCTGAAGGCCTAAACTGTGTTAGATTTCTGTTCAAATTTGTAACCTGAAAAATTGGACCCCTGTCACGTTTAAATGACTTTCATGTGTTTCCTCGTGACAATATCCGTAAACTTTAACTTTATGCATAACCCAGTCTTTAAACATTCAGATACATTTACATTTGCTTTACTGGATTGCGTCATTTTGCATATAAATGGCAAACAATTCAAGTTTAGCGTTTTCACTTTAGTTCAGTATATAACCAAATTGCGATCACTGACCTGAAACGCCATCGAATGGGTTAGTAAACCCTTGCATATTATTAATAAACTGGGTCAGTTTATGTCCATTCTACCAACAGTAATTCTCCCATGTTGAAAAGAACCAAAACTATGCAAAAATTCCATCTAATTACAGAAAAATTCAACAAAAACATCAGGTTCAAAATTTTGTCAAAAAATACTGCAGCTTTTTCTACCCGCATATCGAAAATATCAAGAGAAAATAACGTGGAAAGATGCACTTTAAGTTGATTTTTCGCGTTTCTTATTAATGCAGCAGTACTTTAATAACTCAGATCCAATAGGTTAAATGGAGAAAAATTAGGGAGTGTAGTGCATATAAACAATCCCACGTTTTGAGAGAAAATCCGAAAAGTTAATTGGTGAAAATCCCATAACTATTAAATTAATTGGAGAAAAATTGAGCAGGAGAGTAGTAAATTTATATAAACTTACTTGGTCCCATAAGTTAATTGGAGAAATCCCATAAGTTAATTGGAGAAACTCCCATAGTTAATTGGAGAAATCCCATTAGTGGAGAAAATCCTAAGAGTTAATTGGAGAAACAATGAGGAGTGTAGTATATGCAAACTTACTTGATCCCATAAGTTAATTGGAGAAATCCATCAAGTGAATTTGAGAAAATCCCATAGTTAATTGGAGAAAATTCCTTAAGTTAATTGGAGAAAATTCTTTAAGTTAATTGGAGAAAATCCCATATTCAACCATATATGAGAAATCGCTAAAGTGAATTGGAGGAAATCCCATTATTAGTTAAGTGGAGAAACCGGAAGTCATGGCAGTTTTAGGAAACATTGCTTAGGAGGTAGTACATATGAGCCTCCTCGCGAGAAAATCTGTCTTCGGGGTTTCCGAGAAAGTGAGGTTCAAACTAACCTGCTCAGCTACAGAGACTAGCTTGAAAAAGCAAGTCTACATATAATACTTTCCAATAAGCGAATAACAAAGGCGCTGATCAGACTGCGCTAATGCGCAGGCTGGTCTGCGCCTGTGTTGTTCGAAAACCCCCGAAGACAGGTTTTCTCGCATCGAGGCCCATATAATCTTACTTAATCTTCTGTATATGTAGATTGAGTTCCTCCAGGGCCCCATCAAGTCCAGCATTCTTCCTCCCCTTCTGAAGAGTTGCAGGAATCTCTTTAGACAGTAAGAAACACTGAGACACATGTACCCAGGATCTGTTCAATTAAGAAAATATAGAAATAAGAAAAACCAAGACCTTACACATTCTTCCTCCCCTTCTGAAGGGTGGCAGGAATCTCTTTAGACAGTAAGAAACACTGAGACACATGTACCCAGGATTGGTTCAATTAAGAAAATATAGAAATTCACAGGTCTATATATACAAAAAAAAATTCAGCGCAAAATTGTGAATATTTTCTTACCCATCAATTTTAAAGTGTGTTTTGGGTGATCAAAAGAACCGTCTCATTGAGACGGTTCTTTTGAGTACCCACAACATATGTTTTGGTTGAGAAATAAGAAAATATGTAAAATTGTTAATATTTTCTTAACCATCAATTTTAATGTATGTTTTGGGTGCTCAAAAGAACCCTCTCATTGAGACGGTTCTTTTGAGTACCCACAACATATGTTTTGGTAGAGAAATAAGGAAATTAAGTTTTTGTTACGCACTCTTAACTAAAGTCCTGGAAATTAGAAATAGAGGACCTTACACAAAACGTCATTTGATTTGAAATTTATGAAACAAGCTTTAGGGAGTCTTATAAATTTCAAAAGAAATTCGCACCAAGTGTAAGCATGGTAAGATTCTGTTTATCATGTGTCTGTTAAAACCAGGCCATTATACTCTTAAAGGCAATAAATAGAATGTATCTCAATGGAAATAGTAAAGTTATATATTAAACTCGATTTTTAATGTTTTTCACATTGATTTTCGGCGATAACTTTTTTCTTATTAATTTTATCAAACCGTGTTTGCGATGAAAGTTGTAGAGAAAAATTAGCGCCAATTTCTCCAAAAGGTCCCAAGTTTGTGGCGCAAACAGATTTTTTTGCACATAGATGAAGATTTTGCAAAACATTGAATTCAGCTAAAATTTCAAAGTCGTTTATTGACAGATAAATTTCGTAGAGGCGTGACAAAGAGGGTTCATCTCAAAAGAATATTCACAAGGGGTATATATACTGTTTTTCAATGGCTGTGTATAGTTAAATCTTGCTGTGTGCACACTAAGAATGTACCGCGCATATTCAGAATCTCCTTTGAGCAATATCATCTGTAAGTACAGAAGCTAGGATTCCGCATGACGTGCCATTTGTCTCTTATGCACATGCTCCTTAACAGACTGCTTCGAGATGACCCCAATAGCTTAACGCACGAGCGAATCAGGCGCGATTACCAATTTATTTGAACAAGCCATCCATCACCTTAGTAAGTGAATCGGGGCGGTGCAATGCAACTTTTTGACTGACATGTTTGACTTAGTTTATTTGCGCTTTGCTTAAAATGCTCAAAGAGTGCATCTATGCGCAGAGTTAACTGCAGCATTTTGGACGTTAGAACCGTTTGGAGAAATTGGCGCTAATTTTTCTCTACAACTTTCTTCGCGTATACAGTTTGATAAAATTAATAAGAAAAAAGTTATAGCCGAAAATCAATGTGAAAAACATTAAAAATTGAGTTTAATTGATATCCTAGGGTTCATACAGGCAAGATTGTGTAAAATTCAAGGACTTTTCAAGGACTTCTAAAGAACTTTCCTACTGTTTTCAAGGACTGAAAACTTAAGTAAAATACTGATTTACGCCTTAAAATTCTACTTCTGAAATGTTCTAGTCCATTACTAAAGACAGTAGTTTAAGATATTTAGTATAAAATGGTGGCGCCTTTAGTTGGTGTAGTATTATGCTGCACCAAATAAAGGCACCACAATTTTATACTGATTTAGGTCTCAAAAACACTGTTGAATCCTCCTGTAAATGGTAAAATTCAAGGACTTTTCAAGGCCTTTGAGTGTTTTTGAGGTACTTTCCATGGCAAATTTAATTTTCAAGGACTTTTCAAGGCAGTCCTGTATATTCCAGTACTTTTCAAGCCTGTGTGAACCCTGCTATATTTGATAATTTTAAGATAACAGTAAGTGTCTATGATTAAGTCAATACCATACAGTCTGGATAAGAGTTTAAGACAAATAAACCAAAGGGTGTACCAGATATGGCTCTGACATGTATTTCAGATCATGTGAGAGAGAGACCTTTCTTCTCTACAACATTTGGTTTCCATATAACCTATTCACCAGTAAAGTTTCATGACATAATTATAAAATGTAGTATACTGTTCATGTATATACCTGTCATGAGCGCCAAAGAATCTGACATCTAGTTGTCCATCCACTTCTCTCAGAGCCTTGGAAGGCCAGAATGGATAGCCTTTCAACTTTGCCCAAACCAGTGTGTGAGGTTTTCTCTGTCAAATAGAAAAAGATCAATCATAAGCTACATCATAGAAAAATCTGTTTTTAATGTTCCTCGGGCAACGAAAGCGGAGGCCAGCTACTGTAATTATAGGACAGAGTTCATACAGGCAAGATTGTGTAAAATTCAAAGACTTTTCAAGGACTTCTAAAATACTTTCCTACTGTTTTCAAGGGCTGAAAACTTAAGAAAAATACTGATTTACACTTCTACTTCTGAAATGCTAGAGTCCATTACTAAAGATATTAGTTTAAGATTGTAGTGCCTTTATTTTGTGCAGCTTATGCTGCACCAAATAAAGGCATCACAGTTTTATACTGATTTAGGTCTCAAAAAAACACTGTTGAATCCTCCTGTAAAAGGTAAAAATCAAGGACTTTTCAAGGCCTTTGAGTGCATTCAAGTACTTTTCAAGGCAAATTTAATTTTCAAGGACTTTTCAAGACAATCCTGTATATTCAAGTATTTTTCAAGCCTGTGCAAACCCTGTAGGAATCCTATATGTTTTCATGCATTAAGATTTACTGAGTCCTGAAGAAGCTGTGAGAACAGATGTTTACATTAAGGCAGTGTTTTCAGAGGAAAACTATGTCCCCCCGAACCGCAAATAAGGTCGGCAAGCATGCTTACTGCTCTTAATTGTGTCACAATGATACAGGCTGAAACCCATCAATTATTTCAAGGGAGAGCATGCACAACCATAATTTTGGTCAAACTTTGAAATTACAAAGTGCTGTGGTTACCTTGAATATAAGGTCAAGGTCATCGAAATCTAATTAACTCTTTTCTGTCTGCAAACAATGTATCAGTGCCAGTTTGATGGCGAAAAATCCACTGGTTCCCAAGACAGAGCTCAAAAAAGGCTGATTTTACAGTTTTTTAAGGATGGTGACCTTGATAATGAGGTTTTGTTTTGTTTTGATTCCTTACGCCCCATCAATAATCTTTGAATTATATAGGGACGGGTCTTCCTGGGTTGAACCAGTACTAAGCTAGGATAAAGGTGTCTTGCTCAAGGACCACAACGCAGTGATGCCGGTGAGGCTCGAACCCGCTGCCCTTCGGTCTCAAGTCAAGCACTCTACCACTGCTCAGGATAAAGGTGTCTAGCTCAAGGACCACAACGGAGTGATGCCGGTGAGGCGCGAACCCGCTGCCCTTCGGTCTCGAGTCGAGCACTCTACCACTGAGCTCCCTTTGATAATGAGGTGACCTTGAAAACTAGGTCAAAGTCACCAAAATCATATCAACTCTTTATTTTGCCACAATGTTACAATACATAAAGTTAAACTAGAATCCATTGTTCAATTCAAGAGATATCAAACAAAAAACCTATGTGGCTTGCAACGCTTCAATTTGAGAAGGAACTGTAGAAGTGCATTAGAATGGGGATAACCATATTCAAAATTTTCAATTGGGGAGGTATATCATCGGATATATGTTCAGATATGACGCTTTACTACTACGCTCACACATCAACTTAAAAATAAATTTCCGATCATATAATATATATATCTCTCCAAATGAAAATTTTGAATACAGTTATCCCCTTAGTGTTAATACAGGGTTCATACAGGCAGGTTTGAGTCAAATTCAAGGACTTTTCAAGGACTTCTAAAAGACTTTTATACAGTTTTCCAAGGTGTAAGTTTATGAAAAATACAGATTTAAGTGTTAAAATTCTACTTCAGAAAAGCTAGACTGAGATGATGGAGTAATTGGTAGTAGAGAATTAGTATAAAATTGCTGTGCATTTATTTGGTGCAGCATATGCTGCACCAAATAAAGGCACAGCCATTTTATACTGATTTAGGTCTCTATCAACTGTGCTAAGTCCTACAGAAAATAGCAGAATACAAAGACTTCTCAAGGCTTTTGAGTGATTTTCCAGTACTTTTCAAGGCAGATTTAATTTTCAAGAACTTTTCAAGAAAGCCCTCTAAATTCAAGTACTTTCAAGCCTGTGCAAACCCTGTAATACTTACACAAGGCTCTGAAAACCAATAATCATCTTTTCTGATACAAGAGTTAAGGTAACAATCAGGACATAACTCTAACTCATTCATCTGAAAAGACAACATAATGGAGCCGTGACATGTGATTTCCAACAATGTGGCATTTTGACATATGTAGACTCAGACGAGCCTGTGCATCTTCTTTTTAAGCTTAGAAACTACGAATGCTGTTCGGTCAGTAGCTTAACAGTCACAGAATATTTAAGCGACCAGCAAAGGCTCTGATCAGACTGTGCATATGCGCAGGCTGGTCTGAGCCTTTGCTGGTCTCACATACCACATTGTTGGAAAGCTCATGTCATGGCTCAAATAATAACAGAAAAGGAAAGATGACTAAAAGTGAATGCAAATGAGAAAAGAATCTCACACACTCAATAAAGATATCTAGTTTTGTATCCTGCGATAGAAATTCTGATCTCACCCATGAACATTGTCAGGTCTCGTATAAATGGTATAAATTGAAAGTCATATACAGTAAAACCTGTCTTAAGCCACCACTCAAAAATAGACAAAAAAAGGTCTTAAAGACAAATAGTAGCTCAATGAAGGTCAAAAGTATTGCAGAATGTTCTGCAATATTTTTCACCTGCATTAAGCGATAATCAGTCTTGAAAACCAATTTTTGGTCATTTTGAGTGGCCGCTTAAGACAAGTTTTACCGTACAATGGTTGTACAGTTGACAGGTTAAGAAGGGAAATAAGATATTTTTTAGTTACCTCCTCTTTCCGGGACGTATGTATGGTGCACCATTTCATAACATTTATCTTGAACATTGAGCTTACAATTCTATGCATCGTGGGTAATTTTGCATGTTTTTGTCTTATGCAGATTTTTGTATAAAAAAACTTACATGCTTTTTTGTCCTATGCAGATTTTTGTAAAAAACAAGAGGACCTGGATTGCTCACCTGAATCCTGGCACATGAGTAGATGATGTATTGGCCTGTGTCAAACGAGATAACATTTAAAGATATATATTTCTATTTTAGCTCTGGTGGCCAGGAAGTTGATTTGATTCTTTACGTCCCATCAACAATCTTTCAGTTAAACAAGGACAGGTCTTCCTGGGTTGAACCAGTACTAAGCTAGGATAACTGTGTCTTGCTCAAGGACCACAACGCAGTGACGCCAGTGAGGCTCGAACCCGGGGCCCCTCGGTCTCGAGTCAAGCACTCTACCACTGAGCCACTGTGCTCCCCCAGGGAGTTGAAAGGAAATAATACCTTACCTCGTGTTTACATATTTTGATGATCATCTTAGCATTTGAGGTGAGCTTGCTTTGCACTGAAATTAAAAGGGACAAAATTAAAACTAGAAATGTGTCCAGCAGCCACTCAAAAAAAGACAAAACATAGATCTTAATTACAAATGGTAGCTTAATGAAGGTCGAAAGGATACTTTTGACCTGCATTAAGCGATCTTCTTTTTCAAGTTGCTGCTTAAGACATGTTTTACTGTATAATCAGCAGTCAAAATACATATATTCATACAAGTGTCTGTGTCAGTGTGTAGGTAAAGTAAACTACCCAAATGTCAACTGTGTTTGGTTTGATATGCTTTGGCCCATCATTTCAGAAAATGACCCACCATTTTTTGCTCCATGGGTCACTTCGGCCCACAAATCTTGAAAAAAATCTGAAGCCCTGCGGTACATGAAACTTTGATTCTTATCTTATACGCATCCAGGGAATTGAACATGCTGTGTTGAGCTCCTGTGGAGCTCAACAGTCGAATGAGATCCAATGTGGAAACATATGAACAATATAACTTTATTATACTACACTTGTTATTAAGGACTTTGGTGTGACATACAGGCCTTTAGTAAAGAGTAGGGACCAAAAAAATATTTTTCTTATTTCTCAACCAAAACATATGTTGTGGGTACTCAAAAGAACCGTCTCAATGAGACGGTTCTTTTGAGCACCCAAAACATATATTAAAACTGATGGGTAAGAAAATATTTACAATTTTATGCTGAAAATTTTTGTTTATCTAAACCTATGGACATACCTCCATTGTAAATGATACAGTTGTGAAGTATCCACTTGGCATCGGCCAGTAAGGCTTCCGTACAGCCATACATTTTCTTCTTAATGTTCTGTAATAGAAAAAACATAGATTTTAGCAACACATCTATTAGGCAACCTAAGGATTTACCTAGAATGACCCAATATATTTGTCGTGGGTTACAGGCAGGGGACAAAAATTCCACTCGTCCGCTCGTAACTACAAGTGAAATCTAGAAAGGACGAGAAATTCTTTCCAAAGCACTCGTCCTGTAGGATGAGTGCTTTGGGAAGATTAACTTGAGGGTGCGGGTGAAAATCCTGAGGGTGAAACTAGCATTTTCTGAGTATTGACTGTGAAATCTTGTCAGTATATGGGACACAGTTATGAAACTGACTGGGTAAATATCATTTTAGCAGTGATATAAGGAACTTTATAAGTCATTTTACATATTACTCCCTTATGTTCTTCATTGCATACACTTTTAAAGGACAAGTGCATGTGTTTGCCGGAAGAGTGAAAATTGTAAGTCCCTTGTCTTGCAGGACAAGTGCAATATTGAAATAATTTGCCCCTTAGTTACAGGGTATAGCTTTAGCCCTTAAAAAGCTGCAAAACAATGCATCTGAAAATGTTGTCTGCTTATCTAATTTGCTGCATATATTTGCTAACAATATTATGTTGATTAAAAATAGAATCAAACAGTGTGGACACCCCTCCTATTCTACTTCGTTGGCGGGGGTATAATAAAATTGCATGCTAATCAATTTCCAAAGATGAAACCGCCAGTAAAAACTCAGGTGTGAATATTGTCACTGACACTAACATCATGGCACATTTGCTCCACAATAATCAGAGATTTTCCTACCTTTCTGAAGTTTGGACAGGGGCCCGAAGGATTTGGGGGGGAAAGCATTTGGTCCATAAAGAAATTAGCTGTGTAAAGCTGTAACATTTTTGTTGCCTTAATTGCCCATTATTAAAAACTCAGGAATATTTGCATAAAAATGTGAATGAAAACATGTTTTTTTTATTATTTGGCCTTATCAGGGTGCCACACAGTTTGGATAAAGATCAGTAACAAATTGTGGGACTTAACCTTAAACTAAAATGTTTGCGGTAAGACTGACCTTTTCTAGTGTAGCTAGATCCATCGGGTTGAAGATATAGTCCAGATACTTTGGAACAGTAGAGAGATCTACTGCCTTTTGGAAGGGGGAACTCTGAAAAAATACATACAGATGTGAGAACAGTCTTTTGAATACTGAATGGAGCCTAATTGTTCTTGAATCACCTATTAGAGCTTAAAATCACAAATCAGGTATTTTATGGCAATGAAACGCATTATGGATACTAATAAAGTTATTTGTTTTGTTTCTTTACATCCCAGTCACAATTTTTAAGGCATGTCACCACGGGTCTTCCTGGGTTGAACCAGTACTAAGCAGAGGATAAAGTGTCTTTCTGAAGGACACAATGCAGTGGCTTTAGTGAGGCTTGAACCAGCAACCCCTAGATCTTGAGTCAAGCGTTCTACAAATGAACCCTGAACTTTTAAATTTTAACGTCTGTGAGGGTTGAAAATAAGATAATAAATTTTAATATGTTTAAACTGAATTACGGCAAAGACAAAAACGACATCATATGCATCATGTTTTGAGTGCTCAATCAGTCAGGGGCCGAAATTCGGCCCCATTCACAATGGAATTTAGGTGAACATCAGTACCTAAACTAATTTTTTGAGCAATTGGGTATGTTACTCAGTCCTTTTTCATTCATTTGGGTATTTCAAATTTAAATTGGGTATTCAAAATTTCTAATAAATGCTTATTTGCTTTTTTCAATTGGGTATTTTCATAGATGTTAAAACTTTCCATGATTTTACAGTTTGTTTTAGACACATTCACTCCCGAATGGAAGCTACTTTCAGTTTCGATTTCATGGATGTCTATTCTCGTTGAAAATTGAGGATACAACTCTGAATCCTGGTCTGACACACTTAAAAAGCAGTTTAATAAAGGTATCAACATTACCTGAACGAAGACCAACTTAAATACAGTCAAACTTCGATGGCTCAAACTCTTCAGGATCGTCGGTGCGAGTTCGACCCATCCATGTGTTTAAGCGATACCTAGCCTGACAATTTTCAAGTTGGTTCATGTGTACTTTATGTCATCACGGACACCACGTTTTTTATCGACCAAAGTTGCAAAGTGCAGTGACACCTGTCACTGATCAATAACCCTTTGCACGCTAGAGTTAAAATGAGAAGCCGCATGTGTTAGCATATGAAACTGTTGAAAGTAAAGACATTTATCAGCATGCGCATATGCGCCGGCTGATCATTGCATTTGCTATCTTGTAAGCTGTACTGTTTTTCTTCTAGTGAGTGAATGTTCCTGTTTATGTGTCACTACAGTTTATGTTCGGTTGTTTATCGTTTCCTTTAGAACAATAAAAGAAAAAAAGTCTGTTTCTTATTATTTATTCACAATGCGCAAGTTTCGAAAAAATGACAAACTCCCCAGGATGTTTACAACAAAGACGCAGATCAGACTGTACCGCCGCACAATCTGATGCCTGTCTTTATCCAACATGACACGCAAATTCTTGATTACAAAATATCTCATTAATTGTCTTTAATCATTTTCCGCCACCCTACTAAGTGGTGACAAGTGAGAACTTACTCAAATCTTTGATCTGATAAATTGCCGCTAATTGCTTCACAAGTTCCGCTCGTCAGTTAGGTAACCAAAGGGTGAAATCATCATTGTCACGGAGCGCTTATGAAAATAATAATGAACTTTTATCAGGCGTGTGACTGATTCATGTATAGAAATATTCAGTTTGAGCCATCATAGCGTTTTTATATGTAAAAATCGCCCTGCGGACCGTGCTTTGAGTTCGAGAGTTCCAGCCATCGCTGTTCGAGTCTGGAATGTATTTTAACATTAAATATATAGGGAAATTGCCGGGACCGACGAACAAGTTCGAGCGATCCCTGGTGTTTGAGACAGGCGAGTTTGAACGACCAAAGTTCGACTGTAACTGTTATTCTGTTGTTTTGCTGCACAAAATTAGCCTAATTTTCAACTTGCTTCAACTTGGCAGCCATTTTGGGCAAACACGACGCTATCATCTTTGATAAAAACCAGTCAGTTGACTGTGTTCTTTTAGCCAGACTGAACAGCGAACAGTGCATACTCCCTAATAGTGCCAAATATACTTCCAGTCGATCTTGTTCTGGAAAATTGGGGAGTTTACGGACTACAAAGTGATAAATGATGGTACGCACCGCTATTTATTCACATTGCATATTCGGAATTTCTCTTGGGTTTTGTTATGCTACCGATTCAGCTCTAATTGCATTTTTTATAATTAATTTGGGTAAATACGCAAATACGCTTACTAATTAAGGTACTGTGACTTTTTTCTCAATTTTGAAGATTGGGATTTTCATTCAGTCTACCTCCACACACAAGCTACATGGTGACAATCTACTACCATTGCATCTTATTTCTTCTTCAATTTAATGGCAGTAGTATGAGTAATAGCTAATTTGTTTTTTATTGTCTGACCAAAAATGACAATTGTGCACAATAACAAATTTCCCAATTTAGCAGTTTACTTCTCTAATTTTCCCAATCTGAAAGGCCCCATGGCCCCTTTAGGTATGTAATATGTGAAATGAGGATTGACTCGCGTTGTGTTTCTACTCAATGTTTATTCTACAATATATACAAGTAATAACGGATGTGACGTCTGCTCAACCGTTTCCCGCTGTCATAACGTAACGTCGACATTGGCGCCTTATGTGCAACGTCGTGGTTTGCGCCAAGTACGGTTGTCGTCGTCGTCTCGACATCCTCCCCGCCACGAAGAAAACGTCAGTAGAACTTCTAATGGGTAGAGCTTCACTATGGGCCTTGATGTGATGAGACCGCTGCTCGTCCGTAACGTCGCTGCTCGTGTGAGACCGTCGTTTCCTGTAAGCAGCCCCACGATAGTTCCAAGCTTCCACTGGGTCCTTGGTGACTCGTCGTAGATCTGAACAACGTCACCAACTCGTATAGTCTGGTTGTTGTCGCCCGACGTCTGGTGGAACTGACGTAATGACGTAAGGTATTCGTGACGCCATCGTTCCCGGAACTGACTGATTAGGTGTCCCTGTGCTCGTGCTCATTTAGTTACGTCAGTTTGTGTAGTTACGTGCGGTACTGGAACATCTTCTTGGTGTGGAAGGGAAGTGATACGTCGACCATAAAGTAGGTGCGCTGGTGTAAGTGGTTCCTGATCACTTGCGTCTGACGTCACGTAAGTAAGTGGTCGATCGTTCATAACGCCCTCAATCTCTGTAACGATGGTATGCAGAGTCTCATAGCTGACTAATGCTCGACCAAGTACCTTCTTGATGGTGGATTTGGTAATCCCAATCAGTCTCTCCCACCATCCGCCGAACCAGGGTGCCCGTTTAGGTATGAATCTCCATTAAGTACCATGACGATGTAACATGTCTTGTACAGTTGTTGATCCAATCAGACTCTGTATGGTATTGGCTGCTGCACTGAATGTCATTGCATTGTCCGAGATCATGGTACGAGGTAATGACTTCCGGCTGGCAAATCGTCTGAATGCTTGAATGAAGGTCTCGGTTGATAGATCAGGAACAACTTCGAGATGAACTGCTCGCGTTGACGCACATGTAAAGAGACATATGTTGGCGTTCTCAATTCCGGATTTGCCTCTGATGTGCAATGCTCCTGTAAAATCCACACCAGTAACTGTGAAGGGTGTTGCATCTTGAACTCTGATCTTTGGTAGTGGTGGCGGATCTGGAGCTCTGTACGGCTTTCCCATAACTTTACGACATGTGACACACTTCTTAAGCAGAACTTGAATGTACTGGCGTATCGACGGTATCCAATATCTCTGGCGTATATGACTGACAAGTGCACTCGTGCCAGCGTGTAGTTGAGTCGTGTGCGCGTCTAAGACTATCATGCGTGTTAATGGATGCTTTGCTGGAAGTAGATATGGGAATCTGGTAAGCTCTGTGAGAGGTGCATTATGGATCCTCCCACCACAACGAATGAAGCCTTCTTGGTCCAAGAACAGTTGTAACTGTTTCACCAGGGTTGTACGTTTGTCCTTAGACTTCAAGCTGGTAATCTCTGCATGGTAACTTGTGGACTGGCAACTAAGTAACCACAACTTTTCGGCTTCTTGAAGTTCAGGTACAGTCAATGGTTTGATGCTTGACAAAGATCTGCTGGTTCTGAGTTTAGCTTTGCACAAGTTTATAAATCTTATGACGTATGCGGTAACTCTGATTAGTTTTCTGTAAATGCTGAACTTCTTGATGTCTATGACATTGTGAATTCCGGGTTCGGTTTGTGTCTGGACTTCATCTTGTTGTTCGTCTGTAGTAGCAAGTAATATAGCATTCTCTGTCGTCAGTTGCAAACTAGGGAAGTTGCACTCATCCGTTAACCAATCGGGTCCGTTCTTCCATAACTTAGATTTCAAGTACTTGTGCGCTGCAATACCACGTGTCAATAGGTCAGCAGGGTTCTGGTCAGTAGAGCAGTAGTTCCATTTCCGTGATTCTGTTAATTCTTGAATCTCAGTCACTCGATTTCGCTCAAACATTTTCAACTTCTGGTTTGTTGTCAACCAATGAAGAACAATTTGACTGTCAGACCACAGATAGAATGTTTTTGTTGGAACTGACTGTAGAAGGTGTGTCATCAGACGTGCTCCGATCACCGCAGCCATGAGTTCGAGCTTCGGTATAGTTAACTGTTTCAGGGGTGCCACACGGGCTTTTGTCATGAGTAGAGCAGATTGTTTCCCTCTTGTAATGTAGGCTACAGCACCATATGCCTGTGGACTAGCGTCGCAAAAAACATGGATTGAATGGTCCTCTGGTGATCTGTTTGTATCACTGGCTGTACCGGAAGTGGTCGTCGTATCGGCTGCATTCCCAAAGTATAATCTCGGAAATGTGGTAGATGTGGCACTGTTACGGTCTTCTGCAATGCTACACCACTGGGTCTGAAAATCGTCTGAAAGTGGAATATCCCAATCAAATTTCTGCTTCCAAATATCTTGAAGTAGGATCTTGGCCCGAATCGTGATTGGACTGAAGAAACCAAGTGGGTCATATATCTTGGCTGTTTCTTGAAGAATCGTGCGTTTGGTCATCGATGCGAAAGTAGGAATGGTCTTCTGTGCTAAATATATCGTATCTGTAGCAGCATCCCATCTCATGCCTAGTATCTTTGTGATCTTGTCAGAATCAAGTACATCTTCAGCTTTGGCAAGGCTACTCAGACGACAGCTATTGGAGCTCCAAGAATGCAGGTTAAAACCAGCAGAAGACATCAGATCATGAGTATCATGGAAGTAGTTGAGTACTGTTTTCTCGTCTGTGAAACTGGAAATTATGTTGTCCACATATATGTCTTTCTTCAGTAGGTCACTAACCCATACGTGGTTGTTGTCCTCTAGGTGCTTGGTCAGTGTGGCATGCAAGATGAATGGCGAACATGTAGCTCCAAAAAGTACGGACTTGAACCTGTATGTCTTGAGTTTGCTGTCTGGGTCGTTCATGTCGCTCAACCATAAGAAGCGGGTGACGTCACGATCTCTTTCATCAAGCTGCACGTGCAGAAACGCTTTCTCTATGTCTGTGCATACAGCAAATCTATGTAGGCGAAATCTCGTCAGGATACTTGTCAGGTCGTTAAGCTGTGGTGGTGTGGACTCCAAACAATCGTTAAGACTAGGAGAATCTCTGTTCTGGCGACAGCTGCAGTCGTACACTATACGGATAGGAGTGGTGGCTGAATCCTTTCTCACGCCATGGTGTGGAATATAGTGAACTCGTCGATCTGGGTCCAAAGTGTTGTCTGTGACTTTCTCAATGAAGTCCCTTCTCTCCTGATCAGCAATGATCTCGCCATACATCTGTAACAATGCAGGTTCCTGTCGAAGTCGCCGTAAGGTGCTCTCTGTTCCGTTTCAGTGTAATATTGTAATTGTCGGGTAATTCCGAGTTGTCACGTTTCCATGGTAACTGTGCTGAATAACGCCCATCTTTGAACACAATACAGTTTCTCTGGTATGTCGTAAGGTATTCAGAAGAAGATTCGTCATCTTTCTCAGACTGTATACAGAGGGTCTCTAACTTCCAGAAGCGTTCTAGGTCGTACATATCTAACAGATGTGATTATATTCATGATGCAGTCTGTAGCCGTTTCAGTTGTAGGTGTTGGGAGGGGTCCGGAAAGAAGATAGCCTATCTTTGACTGCACTGCCGTCGGTCCGTCTCCTCGAATGACTCTGTTGCCCACGATGTCCCAGTACTTGTCTGCTCCAATCAGAAGAGATATGCTGAAAATGTCTTCTCCAGTCAGCGGATGTGCTAGTTTGAGCCCGTGTAGATAGGGTAGTGAAGTAACGTTACGTTGGCGGTTTCTTAATGGGACTGCGATGGTAGGTACTATCAGCACATCTATGGCTATCTTCTCTCTGCTATTTGTCAGTAGATATATAGTTGCGGTATCTATGTGGCTGACCTTCTTGGAAGAGGAACCAAAAGCAGCTAACTGGACTTCTTCTGTGCCTGACGTCTGAAGTTGGAGTTTGTTAGCAAGATTTCTAGTGACGAACGACCTCTGTGCCCCTTCATCAAACAAGATATTAGCATCAACAGTGTAGATTCCGGATGTAACCTTGGCAACGGCGGTCTTTAGCAAAACTTCAGGTCTAGACTGCGTCATAGAAAGAAAAACCTGAAGTGTGGCATCTCTGGAACTGGGTTTGGATCCTCCAGGCGCAGGAGCTGGTACAAAATTCAGAGCTTTTGGATCCAGGTTGTTACGCGATGCTGGCACAACTTTTTGTTGGTCACATATACTGCTATGGTGTTTACAGTTACATCTGCGACAATGCCGTCTGGACCTACACGTGGCTACCTGGTGGTTACCTAGACAATTAAAGCATAATTGTTTCTGTATAATAATTTTCTTGCGTTCTTGTGTCGTAGTTACTTTCGTGCAGTTATTAGTGAAGTGGTGGTCACTGCAAAATGCACATCTTGGCGTACGTTCTGTAGGCCGCCGGTCACTCGTCGTTGGATCTCTGCGAGCCCTCTTGGGATTCGAACCTGTTCCTGTGAAGAAAGAAGCTGTAGCGGGGTGTATCTCTGGCGTCAGTGTTGGCAGCCCTGACTCAAGAATACCAATTTCCCTTTTCAATGCCTGTCTTAGATCTTGTAATTGCCATTTATTGTTGCCATGATCATGGGTCATGTTACGCTTAATGTCTACGGGTAGCTTCTCTAATATTACAGGCACCAGTAGATTACCAAATGAGTCTTGACCTTGACCCAGCGACTGCAGTCCTCTAATATAAGATTCCATCTTTTCCTGAAATGTTCTTAGACTTACAATGGTAGACATTGGGCGGGGTAACTCTAGTAAACCTTGCATATAGGCGTTCACGATTTGATGTTCTTGCCCAAAACGCTCCTTCAGCAACTCCACGGCCTGTATGTAGTTTGTATGTGTCAACGGAAAGCCTTCAATCACTCTAGCAGCATCACCTTGCAGCAACGACCTCAGGTAACTAAACCTCTGAATATCTGATAGGGAGTCGTTATGATGTACGCTTGATTCAAAAGAATCCCAGAAGGTTTGCCACTCTAGAATGTTGCCAGTGAAGATAGGAAGCGATAATTTCGGAAGTTTATGGAATTGACTGGACTGGCTAGTATTTAAAGAAGAGTTACTCACATATGTGCGGTCTCTGGAGGTGGCGGAACTATCGTCTGACCCACTGTTGCTGTGATCTCTGGGTGGCTGCTGTCCTAGCGGGGGTTCTTCAGGATGTAGCAGCGGAGGCGGTATGTTGGCGTCGGCAGACATCTTCTTTTGAAAATCTTGTAACTTCAATTTCAGATCCAGCATAAAGTCTTCAGTATCCACCATCTCGGTCTCGTAGTCATCTTCGTCCGTCAATGCAAGAATATTTTCATTTAAGTCTACCAGGGCAGCATACTTGGTCTGCAGCGATTTCATAATTGTCTGGAAATGATCCATGTCTTCTGTTTCTCCAAGTTTCGTGATCTGCCATGTGATGACGGATTTCTGGGCACCTCTTCTCTTCTTTAACCTTAGTAGTTCCATTATTGTTTCGGTCACGGCACCAAAATTTAGGTATGTAATATGTGAAATGAGGATTGACTCGTGTTGTGTTTCTACTCAATGTTTATTCTACAATATATACAAGTAATAACGGATGTGACGTCTGCTCAACCGTTTCCCGCTGTCATAACGTAACGTCAACGTTGGCGCCTTATGTGCAACGTCGTGGTTTACGCCAAGTACGGTCGTCGTCGTCGTCTCAACAGCCCCTTCCCAAAATTGCAAAAAAAATCCCCCAGACTGATAAGAAAATGGCCTCAACTTTATGCCGCAAACATTAATAGCTTATCTGACCTATTGGGTAGTCAACGGATCTTGTTCAAATATTTTGATAAATATGGTGCCAGAGGAACAAGTGTCACAATATTAAGACTGAAGATCAGGCCTTTAGATAAGATTGCATACCAGAAAAATAATTTTCTTATTTCTCAACCAAAACATATGTTGCAGGTGCTCAAAAGAACCGTCTCAATGAGACGGTTCTTTTGAGCACCCAAAACATGTGCTAAAAATTACGGGTAAGAAAATATTTACAATTTTACCCTGAAAATTTTTGTTTATCTAAACCTATAGAAGATGCTAATCATTTTCTACTCACTCCCTCGTGTTTCATCCTCTCTATGGCATATTTGAAGAGGGTACACAGTTGGTCTAGTGTCAACATCTGTATGGCCTTAGATCTTGTATCTATACATTCAGCCCTAATGACCTTCTGTACTGTAACAATATACTCACCCCTTCATGTTTCATCCTCTCTATGGCATATTTGAAGAGAGTACACAGTTGGTCTAGAGTCAACATCTGTATGGCCTTAGATCTTGTATCTATAAATTCAGCCCTCATGACCTTGTGTAATGTAACAATATACTCACCCCTTCGTGTTTCATCCTCTCTATGGCGTATTTGAAGAGGGTACACAGTTGGTCTAGAGTCAACGTCTGTATGGCCTTAGATCTTGTATCTATACATTCAGCCCTCATGACTTTCTGTAATGTAACAATATACTCACTCCTTCGTGTTTCATTCTCTCTATGGCGTATTTGAAGAGAGTACACAGTTGGTCTAGAGTCAACATCTGTATGGCCTTAGATCTTGTATCTATACATTCAGCCCTCATGACCTTGTGTAATGTAACAATATACTCACCCCTTTGTGTTTCATCCTCTCTATGGCATATTTGAAGAGAGTACACAGTTGGTCTAGTGTCAACATCTGTATGGCCTTAGATCTTGTATCTATTTCACCTTGTGTAATGTAACAATATACTCACCCCTTTGTGTTTCATCCTCTCTATGGCATATTTGAAGAGAGTACACAGTTGGTCTAGTGTCAACATCTGTATCGCCTTGGATCTTGTATCTATACACTCAGCCCTCATGACTTTCTGTAATGTAACAATATACTCACCCCCTCGTGTTTCATTCTCTCTATGGCGTATTTGAAGAGGGTACACAGTTGGTCTAGAGTCAACATCTGTATGGTCTTAGATCCTGTTTCTATACATTCAGCTCTCATGACCTTGTGTAATGTAACAATATACTCACCCCTTCGTGTTTCATCCTCTCTATGGCATATTTGAAGAGGGTACACAGTTGGTCTAGAGTCAACATCTGTATGGCCTTAGATCTTGTATCTATACATTCAGCCCTCATGACTTTCTGTAAAGTAAATATATACTGTGCAGTGCCATAGTTTGTGTTAATGGTTTACATCCCAGCCAGCAATTTTTCAGTCAGGTCAGGACATTTTCCTGTCTTTCTGAGTTGAACCAGTACTAAGCACAGGATAAAGTGACTTGTTCAAGGACACATCACAGCGCCTCAGTTTTGTCTCAAACTAGTAACCCTTAGATCCCAAGACTAACACACTGAGCCACTGCTCTCTTTATAAGAAACCTCCCAATAATAACACGGTCATGATGTGGCTCCTATATTTTTGAGCAAATTTTTCAAAGAAATTATGGGAAAATGATCATAAAATGGTCATTTTCCTATAATTCCTCTGAAAAATTGTCCCTTTATAACACAGTTCACTCAGGGATTTTCCTGTCTTTCCGAAGCCGGGGCCAGAGACCTGTTGAATTTGGGAAAATAGCAATCGAACCATCAAATTTGGGAAAACTGGATTCAGCTGGGGGAAAGAACTGGATCTCCATAACAACCTATCAGTGTAAAGCTGTAACCTGTCGCATTGGCTTTAATAATTTCTCATGAAGTTAATGTAAACATCTGTAACTTTGCTATATTTGGTCCAATTTTCATGAAATTTTCACCAAAATGTAAAGCCAAGGAATTGGGAATGTAATACACCATATTGGGAATTTTTTGCTCATTTTTTAATTGGGAATGGGCCGATATTCGGCCCCAGATTTGACCTAGGAAAATCCCTGTCACTTACAACATGGTCAATTGCTATGGATCCCAATTTCTCAATCATAGCAATATAAAGGGACAGCACTGTACCTTCACGCATTATAAAAGAAAATGATATACCTCCACATATGAATGTTTTGCTGTCTAGTGTAATTTAGTGTATATTTGTGGATAGCATGCCATATAAATTTTTGCATCAAATTAATTTCATCAGTAAGCTAATCCTGAAGAAGGTCTTTGTAAGACCGAAACGTGTCGATTAAAACAAAATGTCAACCTAACCGCTAATGATTGTAGGTTCTGTTTTTTACGTTTCATTATGATTTCAATTACAATGAACCCTGGTCAGACTGCTTTGGGTCCATATTGATTCCAATATAGGCGACCAAAGTACAGTAAATTTTCTTAAATTTCGAACAGTAGTTGCCGACGAAAAAGTCCTAGACAATCAGTGCAGACCCAGATCAGACTGCTTCTTAAGAAGCAGTCTGATCAGGGTCATCCCTGTTTGCTATTCTGACAAGTATTTTGTGAATTCTAGCACTGAACCAACATTTTATTTGAGTACAAAATAGAAGTGTTCAAAATTTTAGAACCTTTACCGTACATCTTCAGATGCGAGAGCTGAGAACATTTGTCGTGATTGACAGGAAGTCATGTTTTCTAGCATTTCCCAGAATTAACTGTCACATATTTTATGCGATCACTGGCAAGCACACCTGACTGATCAATTCTTCGACACAGAATATCAAAATATAGATAAGGCCATCCTTAAAAAAAATTTGTTTGCCGTCACCCGACTGACTCACTCAAAATGCCACCCACCCAAAATATTTTATGACCGCTTCAGAGAAATTTTTTTTTTATTCTAATTTTGGATATTTTTTATTTTACTTTTAATTAGGGGATAACTGTATTCAAAATTTTCATTTGGGGAGGTATATCGTCGGATATACGGTCGGAAATTTAGTTTTACGGCGACACGTAAGCGGAGCCGTAAAACGTGATTTCCGAACGTATATCCGACGATATACCTCCCCAAATGAAATTTTTGAATATGGTTATCCCCATTCTAATGCACTTTTAACATTTTCCCTTCAAAAAGACAGTGACAATGTACTTTGTTGCGCCTATACGTCCAGCGGCTGCCAGCTGCATAAAACCGCTTGCCAGCTGCATATATTCACTTGTTAACCAATGAAAAGCAAAGTTACGTAATGACGTCGGGTTTCCGACAGTATATCGCAGGATATACTGTCGCAAATTCATGACGTTATCCAATCAGACGTCGCGTTGCATTTGCAAGTGCATTAGAATATCTTTTTAACAAATGAGTGAAAAAAAATGTCTACCTGCCTACCCGCCTGGAAAATTATGAGCAGGGTGAAAGCAAACAAAATAGTTTTTAAGGATGGCCTAATTAGGGGATAACTGTATTCGGAGCGTAAGCGGAGCCGTAAAACGTGATTTCCGAACGTATATCCGACGATATACCTCCCCAAATGAAATTTTTGAATATGGTTATCCCCATTCTAATGCACTTTTAACATTTTCCCTTCAAAAAGACAGTGACAATGTACTTTGTTGCGCCTATACGTCCAGCGGCTGCCAGCTGCATAAAACCGCTTGCCAGCTGCATATATTCACTTGTTAACCAATGAAAAGCAAAGTTACGTAATGACGTCGGGTTTCCGACAGTATATCGCAGGATATACTGTCGCAAATTCATGACGTTATCCAATCAGACGTCGCGTTGCATTTGCAAGTGCATTAGAATATCTTTTTAACAAATGAGTGAAAAAAAATGTCTACCTGCCTACCCGCCTGGAAAATTATGAGCAGGGTGAAAGCAAACAAAATAGTTTTTAAGGATGGCCTAATTAGGGGATAACTGTATTCGGAGCGTAAGCGGAGCCGTAAAACGTGATTTCCGAACGTATATCCGACGATATACCTCCCCAAATGAAATTTTTGAATATGGTTATCCCCATTCTAATGCACTTTTAACATTTTCCCTTCAAAAAGACAGTGACAATGTACTTTGTTGCGCCTATACGTCCAGCGGCTGCCAGCTGCATAAAACCGCTTGCCAGCTGCATATATTCACTTGTTAACCAATGAAAAGCAAAGTTACGTAATGACGTCGGGTTTCCGACAGTATATCGCAGGATATACTGTCGCAAATTCATGACGTTATCCAATCAGACGTCGCGTTGCATTTGCAAGTGCATTAGAATATCTATTTAACAAATGAGTGAAAAAAAATGTCTACCTGCCTACCCGCCTGGAAAATTATGAGCAGGGTGAAAGCAAACAAAATAGTTTTTAAGGATGGCCTAATTAGGGGATAACTGTATTCGGAGCGTAAGCGGAGCCGTAAAACGTGATTTCCGAACGTATATCCGACGATATACCTCCCCAAATGAAATTTTTGAATATGGTTATCCCCATTCTATGCACTATTAACATTTTCCCTTCAAAAAGACAGTGACAATGTACTTTGTTGCGCCTATACGTCCAGCGGCTGCCAGCTGCATAAAACCGCTTGCCAGCTGCATATATTCACTTGTGAACCAATGAAAAGCGACGCTACGTAATGACGTCGGGTTTCCGACAGTATATCGCAGGATATACTGTCGCAAATTCATGACGTTATCCAATCAGACGTCGCGTTGCATTTGCAAGTGCATTAGAATATCTTTTTAACAAATGAGTGAAAAAAAATGTCTACCTGCGTACCCGCCTGGAAAATTATGAGCAGGGTGAAAGCAAACAAAATAGTTTTTAAGGATGGCCTAATTAGGGGGATAACTGTATTCGGAGCGTAAGCGGAGCCGTAAAACGTGATTTCCGAACGTATATCCGACGATATACCTCCCCAAATGAAATTTTTGAATATGGTTATCCCCATTCTAATGCACTATTAACATTTTCCCTTCAAAAAGACAGTGACAATGTACTTTGTTGCGCCTATAAGTTCAGCGGCTGCCAGCTGCATAAAACCGCTTGCCAGCTGCATATATTCACTTGTTAACCAATGAAAAGTGAAGTTACGTAATGACGTCGGGTTTCCGACAGTATATCGCAGGATATACTGGCGCAAATTCATGACGTTATCCAATCAGACGTCGCGTTGCATTTGCAAGTGCATTAGAATATCTTTTTAACAAATGAGTGAAAAAAAATGTCTACCTGCCTACCCGCCTGGAAAATTTTGAGCAGGGTGAAAGCAAACAAAATAGTTTTTAAGGATGGCCTAATTAGGGGATAACTGTATTCGGAGCGTAAGCGGAGCCGTAAAACGTGATTTCCGAACGTATATCCGACGATATACCTCCCCAAATGAAATTTTTGAATATGGTTATCCCCATTCTAATGCACTATTAACATTTTCCCTTCAAAAAGACAGTGACAATGTACTTTGTTGCGCCTATACGTTCAGCGGCTGCCAGCTGCATATATTCACTTATTAACCAATGAAAAGCGAAGTTACGTAATGACGTTGGGTTTCCGACAGTATATCGCAGGATATACTGTCGCAAATTCATGACGTATCCAATCAGACGTCGCGTTGCATTTGCAAGTGCATTAGAATATCTTTTTAACAAATGAGTGAAAAAAAATGTCTACCTGCCTACCCGCCTGGAAAATTATGAGCAGGGTGAAAGCAAACAAAATAGTTTTTAAGGATGGCCTAATTAGGGGATAACTGTATTCGGAGCGTAAGCGGAGCCGTAAAACGTGATTTCCGAACGTATATCCGACGATATACCTCCCCAAATGAAATTTTTGAATATGGTTATCCCCATTCTAATGCACTATTAACATTTTCCCTTCAAAAAGACAGTGACAATGTACTTTGTTGGGCCTATACGTCCAGCGGCTGCCAGCTGCATAAAACCGCTTGCCAGCTGCATATATTCAATTATTAACCAATGAAAAGCGAAGTTACGTAATGACGTCGGGTTTCCGACAGTATATCGCAGGATATACTGTCGCAAATTCATGACGTTATCCAATCAGACATCGCGTTGCATTTGCAAGTGCATTAGAATATCTTTTTAACAAATGAGTGAAAAAAATGTCTACCTGCCTACCCGCCTGGAAAATTATGAGCAGGGTGAAAGCAAACAAAATAGTTTTTAAGGATGGCCTAATTAGGGGATAACTGTATTCGGAGCGTAAGCGGAGCCGTAAAACGTGATTTCCGAACGTATATCCGACGATATACCTCCCCAAATTAAATTTTTGAATATGGTTATCCCCATTCTAATGCACTATTAACATTTTCCCTTCAAAAAGACAGTGACAATGTACTTTGTTGGGCCTATACGTCCAGCGGCTGCCAGCTGCATAAAACCGCTTGCCAGCTGCATATATTCAATTATTAACCAATGAAAAGCAAAGTTACGTAATGACGTCGGGTTTCCGACAGTATATCGCAGGATATACTGTCGCAAATTCATGACGTTATCCAATCAGACATCGCGTTGCATTTGCAAGTGCATTAGAATATCTTTTTAACAAATGAGTGAAAAAAAATGTTTACCTGCCTACCCACCTGGAAAATTATGAGCAGGGTGAAAGCAAACAAAATATTTTTTTAAGGATGGCCTAATTAGGGGATAACTGTATTCAAAATTTTCATTTGGGGAGGTATATCGTCAGATATACGGTCGGAAATTTAGTTTTACGGCGACGCGCGAGCGAAGCCGTAAAACGTGATTTCCGAACGTATATCCGACGATATACCTCCCCAAATGAAAATTTTGAATATGGTTATCCCCATTCTGATGCACTTCTGCAGTTTTGTCTCGAATTGGAGCGTTGGAAGCGCACAAAGCCGCACGTCATCCAACGAGATGTGACGTAATTAATGACGACAAACTATTTCCTACAGTATATCGCAGGATATACTGTTGCAAATTTTTGACGTTATCCAATCAGAAGTCGAGTTACAAAGTCAAGTGCATTAGAATACATTATTATTTTCTTGGATCATAAGAGATTAGCCTTGAAGTATGCTTACCTCACACTCAGGGCAGACCCAATCCTGGGGCAGCTCACTTCCCAGTCCCAGACATTTAGGATGGTAGACCCGAGGACAAAGCTCACAACAAACCAACGTCCCCTCCTTATGACATAGCCAGCAGAAGTAGTCATTCCTGTTGTCCTGAAAAGATATCATTTATAAAGATTTAAAAGAGTGGAACAGGGCTACTAACTTTACATGATTTCACCAGGGTCTGAGCTGATTACTAACACAAAACTGAGAGTTGGTTAATATCTTTTGACTGGGTTGGCACTTTTGACTAAAATTTAATACATATATAGAATGACCCTTAGGGCTTCATTGCATATAGAAGTTGACATCTTATCATCTTCAATGTGCTGTTGTTAAGCAACAGAAGACAGTCTCCCAGCACTGTGCATTTGTGCTGACATTTCTGACTAAGCAGCAGTGAATTCAAAATCACTTTAAATCTAAAACAGTATAATAACGAATAATAATGCCTGTATTCATGATTTTAAGGCTGCTTTTATGTGGAAAGTCAGCCTAATTCTGTGGAAAGTCAGTCTTAAAATACTGAATTAGGTGGAAATCAGCATTCTGTGAAAAGTCAGCCTTAAAATCCTGAATTCAGGATAAATCGTGAAAACTTTCGCCCATGGGACATTCAAGAAGAGTTACCTCCCCACTGCCATCATTCCTGCCGATCTTCCTCTTCTTTGGGGGTGGGTGTGATCCCAAGGCATCAACTACGGGCGCTGGTGGTGGACGTTTCTTACCGCTGCCCGGCGTGGAGTGAGGGGACTGATGGGTTATTTTCTCAGCTGCAATATATCATGCTTTCAATTCACCAAGCCATTGTGTTAAAGACAGATGGTAGCTTAATGCAGGTCGAAAGTATTGCAGAATGCTCTCTCGGAGCATTCTGCAATACTTTTGATTTGCATTAAGCAATATAAGGTCTTGAAAACCAAATTGGTTGATATTCTGAGTGCGTACTGGGTAATTTTGCTTGCTATTTTGTCGTCTGCTGATATTTTTTTTTTAAATCAAATTTTTCAAAAATTCTTTCGACAATACCATCAGTGTGTCAAACAGTTCGGATCTAGATCAGGCCAGACAACTTTTCGGGCCTGATCTGGGTCCAAACTGTTTGCAAAGGTTGTCAGCAGAAGACACTAGTTAGCAGGTATATAGAGTTAAACCAGATGATTCATACTACTTTGACTTATATGATTATTCTCATTTGAAAACATCAAGAAAAATTCTAATGCACTTGCTTTTGTAACGCAACGTATGATTAGATAACGCCAAAAATTTGCCAAAGTATATTCTGGGATATATTGTCAGAAATAGTTTGGTGTCACTAATTACATCACATATTGATGCATGATGTACGCCTTTGTGTGGCCTATCTTTTTGTCTGATTCAAAATTTTCATTTTGGGTGTATATCATAGGATATACAGTCGGAAGTTAGTTTTACAGCTAAACCTGAGGGCAGCCTGTAAAAGGTGAATTCCAACCATATATCCGACGATATACCTCCTCAATTAAACATTAATATGGTTTATTTCTATTCTAATGCTCTTCTGTGCTTGTTTATTGTTAAAACCTCTGTTTTGTCTCAAAATCCTAACTGCTTAGTGTGAATAATATTTTACTAACTTTTTCCAATTACAAGTGTACAAAATCATGATATAAAGGGAAAAGATCAACAGGATTTGCAAACAAGCATTAATTTAGTACTAATCATTTCCTGATCTTGATTCAAACTGTTTTCACAGGTTAATAGCAGAAGACACTATCAGGCAACTATCACTTTCTTAATACTTGAAACCCCTAAACTAGTATATTGGCAAACAGTGAAGACCCAGATGAAATTCAGCATCATTCCGCATTTCATTGTTTGCTTAGACAAAAAATGATCTTCAAGTTCCAAGGTGGTTCTTCTTTTGTGGATCATTAGTGTTTTTTGTGTCTTGTGTTTTCATATGCTTTCGCCTCTGTTCATTACTGCCTTGTGGTCACCTGCTGGGAAAGGGCTGACCTCTTGGCTCTTGTTGGTGATGTTAATTGTATTTTTGTTACTTTCCCATGTAGTATCCTGGATCAGGTATGGTACTTGATTGTATTGTTTCCTGATCTTTGCCATCTTTCTTACTTAAGAGGAAGAAACTCAATTTTAGTTGGAAATTATAACCTATGATCCCTTTATATTAACAATGAACCATCACAATTTTATGATCATTTGAACTTCTGGGAAATACTGCATCACCTACATTTAGCAATCTGCTTCATAATGTGCTCCATGTCCAATTTCTCCTTGTAAGCCGAGACTGTGGTGGTACCATTCATGTGGATACTCCCCGTCGACAGTCGGGTTCTCATCTTCTCTTTGGCAGCACCCCTTGGGGTGGATAGCCTTGTCCCTTTCTCTGGTACCCAATCCTTCTGTGAGGCTGTGAAAATATATTTATCATATGACGTCACATCTGGGAGTGAAATAACACCATGCATTAAAATTGATAAACCACTAGTGGTTTACAGATTTTCAGGAAACATTACGAAATAACGTTTTTAATGTCATGCATATGACAAAATCCTAACGTTTTCATGCCAAAAGTATGATTTCAAAATAATTTCAATGTCATATAATAAAAAGAATCTAACTTTCTTGCTCCTGCTTTATTGAATTTATTAAACTTGTTGCGAAAAAAGCAATGAAATGCTCGGTAGGCCTCACATTTTATCGCCTTGCCGAGCATTTTACTGCTTTCCACAACTCAATTATTAAAAATTCAATAAAACATGAGCACTCATGTAAGATCCTCTATGTATGGTAAATTTTGCTTGAAAAACATGTGTTTCCTTTTCTTATCCTGGTTGGGCAAAAAACAATTATGTACAGTTAAACCTGTCTTAAGCTGTCACTCAAAAATAGACAAAACAAAGGTCTTAATGACAGATGGTAGCTTAATGAAGGTCGAAAGTATTGCAGAATGCTCCCCTTGGAGCATTCTGCAATACTTTTGACCTGCATTAAGCGATAATTGGTCTTGAAAACCAATCTTTGTTCTTCTTTTGAGTGGCCGTTTAAGACAGGTTTTACTGTTCACTATTTATTGCCTGAATATCCCTATATTTTGCTGCCAACCCTAAAGGTTTTTTTTAATATTATTTATGGATTTCCCAGAAATTCCCTTTTTCGATCATGTATTGTTTCCCATATAAAAGCTATCTACAATACAGTTAAATCTGTCTTAAGCGGCCACTCAATAGAAGTAACAAACAGTTTTGAAAACCGACTATCACTTATTGCAGGTCAAAAGTATTGCAGAATGCTCCACGAGGAGCATTCTACAATATGTTAGACCTTCATTAAGCTACCATTAAAATTTTGTCATAATGAAAAAAAGTCAATAAGCAATGCTTATTAGATACCCCCCGCACAGTAAGATTCAGTGAAAAAACTTTGCAAGTTATAGTTCAAACCAGCAGACCTAAGTTTTGAAAAGAAGATTTCAGCAGAGTCTGTGCAAACAAAAATTATAAACTCCTTCATGCATATGTTCAACGTGTCTACATTGTATCCGCAAAGTATCAAATTGCTCCATGAAAAGCTGTGGTAGGAGTTGAGCAGCCCATAAAGGCACTGTCCATGCATATACAAAAGTCATATAAGGTAATAATTGGCTAAGTTCTAATTGCTGTCATTTTGTCATTTTTTTTTTCAACCAGACTCCTTCATGCATATGTTCATTGTGTCTATATTGTATGGGCAAAGTATCAAATTGCTACATTAAAAGCTGTGGTAGGATTTGATCGGCCCATGAAGGCACCATCTATGCATATACAAAAGCCTTATTAGGGAAAAATTGTCTAAGTTCTCACAGCTGCCATATTGTCAAAAATTATTTTTTCTGAGCCAAACTCCTTCATGCATATGTTCAATGTGTCTACATTGTATAGGCAAAGCATCAAATTGTTCCATCAAAAGCTGTACTAGGAGTTGATCGGCCCATGAAGGCACCATCTATGCATATACAAAAGCCCTATTAGGGTAAAATTGTCTAAGTTCTCACAGCTGTCATTTTGTCAAAAATTATTTTTTTCTGAACCAAACTCCTTCATGCATATGTTCAATGTGTCTACATTGTATAGGCAAAGTATCAAATTGCTCCATCAAAAGCTGTGGTAGGAGTTGATCGGCCCATGAAGGCAAGTCTATGCATATACAAAAGCCTTATTAGGGAAAAATTGTCTAAGTTCTCACAGCTGTCGTTTTGTCAAAAAATATTTTTTTCTGAAGTAAACTCCTTCATGCATATGTTCGATGTGTCTACATTGTATAGGCAAAGTATCAAAGTGTTCAATCAAAAGCTGTGGTAGGAGTTGATCGGCCCGTGTATGGCCTATAATAGCATAAGCATAAAACCCTATATTAAAAGCCATTTAGAACTACAAAGGGAAATAACTCTAATAGAATTGGCCCCTAGCCCTTACTTTTTTGTCTAAAGTATTTGTCTTGCATATATGAACATGTTTGCAAGGTTTGATGAAAATCCAGCAATGACTCTTCAAGATATTAAAAGAACAAAACGTTACGGACGGACGCACGCACGCACGGACGCACACACACACGCACGCACGCACACACGGACAACGTGAAAACATTATACCCACCACAAACAAAGTTTGCGGGGAGTATAAAAATCTTTAGGTCTATTTTTGAGTGTCAGCCTAAGACAGGTTTTACTGTATTAAAACATTTTCCGACCTACGGTAAATGTTAATCAAATTTCAAACACTTTTCTCTTTCTGTTCCAAAATAAAATGTTGGTTGTATGTGTGTTTGTACTTAACATCCCACCAACAGCTAAGGTCATATGGAGACAAGGCCACAGCTTAAAGTTGCAAAATTCCAGTCTGATCCAAACAGCCTGATCAGTGGCTTGGTCATTTGGTGCATATAAAGAATACCATCTAGGCAAGTGCAGTGGTAGGGTACTTGACTTGATTGATTAAGGCTTAATGTCCCAGCCAACCATATTTCAGTCATGTCGGGACTCCCAGAGAAAGGGAGACTGAAAAAAAAAGGATAGACTATACAGCCCTATCACCTGCCAAAATTTTCCTCAAGTGAAGCAAATTCATCCTGCCAACAAGCTAGATATCACAGGGCAATCCATCTCTCTGAAAGCTGCAGCAGAGTTCATTCAAGCCTCACCAGGGGCACTGTGTTGTGTCCTTGTTACACAGTTTCTGACTGTCTGCCACAAGCTGGTTAACAGATAGACTACAGTTTTGTAATATGAGCCGCGACATGTGATTTCAAACAATGTGGCATTTTGACATGTGTAGACTCAGACGAGCCAGTGCAGCCTCCTCTTAAGCTTAGAAACTCCCAATGATGTTCCGTCAGTAGCTTGACACTCATAGAATATTCAAGCAACTAGCAAAGGCTCTGATCAGACTGCGCGTATGCGCAGGCTGGTCTGAGCCTTTGCTCGTCGCACATACCACATTGTTGGAAATATCATCTCGCGGCTCATATAGTAATCATACAGCAAATGGTTACTGACAAAGAAACCTACATCTCGAAGTCCCAGACCTTTCTACACTTCCATATCTCCGCTTCAAGGGGCCTCTCGTCTTCATTGGACTCAAGGATCCTGTAATAAAACAGCAACTCACTATACCTTAACCCTTTTCATTCTGATGCAGGGTACAAAAATATATAGAATACATGGTTCGTGCCTTTTTATATCAAGTTTACCAGGCAAAGCTTTGAGAACGCATGTTGACATCGCAAGGCTTGCCGAGCAATTCAACATGCGTTCTGAAAGCTGAGCCTGGTAAACTTGATATCAAAAGACACAAACCTGGTATTCTATTTATCAGTTTACCCATTGTTTCACTCGTCAAACTAGCTATTATGACATAATTTTTTGTTTGTATGTTGATTCAGCGTCATTAGCGACGTCATTCAAAAAGTGCAACCTCATCATGACCTGATAAAGGCACATGCCGTGAGATAGACAATGTTTATCAGGCAATGTGCAACAATGCAGTTAATATGCGAGGTAACTGATAAATTTAATTGTTATATGACTGGAGAGAATCCTGTCTCCTGATTGGCCCAATTTGTCTTCATAAATCTCTATGTCTACCTGAAAACTGGTCTAAACTGGCTCAGAAGGTGATATAGGAAGAAATCCAGCTCTAACTGGTTTCCAGAAGTTAATATTTTTGACACATCTGCAATATCACCCTCTAGAGAGCTAAAAATAGCATGATGAGTATAAAACTAGCATGTGCTGCATGAAATTGACATGATTTGCTGTTTCACATCCCAACAGGTAAACTAAAGACTTTAATGAATTTTAACAACTGTTTTGTTATGTTTTGTTTGTTCATTTATCTTTGTATGAATAAACAAAATGTAAAAAAAGTTATATGATTAAATTTTAAATTCCACATTCAGAGAATCAATATACATTTCAAATTGCAAAATACTACATTAAAATATTTTAATAACAGTTGATAAAACTTGTTAGAAAGTCCTAAGGTTGAAGGTTGACTTCAACAACAAAGTGAAAGTAGAAAACTTTCATTCTAAGTTAGAAAGTCATATAACAAAACAGTTATTGACTTCAATTTCGGTAGACATAAGGATTTATCTACCCTTAAAAGTGATATTCACCTCGGCCTAGGGGCCTCGGTGTATAATCACTTTTTCGGGTAGATAAATCCTTATGTCTACCTCATTGAAGTCAATAATTGTATAATATTGCACTTGCCCTGCAGGACAAAAGACTTACAATTTTAACTCATCCTGCAAACACATGCACTTGTCCTTTAAAAGTATATCCAATAAAGAACATAAAGGGAGTAATATGTAATATGACTTCAAGTAATTCTTTCCAAAGCACTCGTCCTACAGGACGAGTGCATGGGAAGAATAACTTGTCCTTTCTAGATTTCACATGTAATGACGAGCAGACGAGTGGAATTTTTGTCCCCTGTGATGGATTATCCCATAGATATTGATACAATAGCATGGAATGGTCCATTTTGTATTTTAAGGGGTTGTCAGTCAAAGATTCTATAAAATGATGTATTTCTGTCCCTGAAGATTGTTTTTTTCATCTTAGCAAACAGAGGAGACCCTGATAAAATGCTGCTATATGTGGCATTACATCTTGTTCGCCACAGTTTGCCAAAGTACTTGTTTACAGGTATCTAGAATGAAAAGGTTAACCAGCCGATATTGCATGTCCGGAAGCCAAAAAATTCCAAAATCCTGAACTGAAGAAATTCAAATCTTTAATTTTCTTATAGCTTGCAGTAAGCCTACAAAATATTAACAATTTCATGTTCAAATGGTCATACGTATATCTTCAGATAATCTGAAAATAAATCAGAGAAGCTATTATAATCTGTCAAATTCAGGATTTTGAGGCCAGGCCTCAAAATCCTGAATTCTTTTGAGGCCAACTTTCCAGAGAAAGTCAGCCTCAAAATCCTGAATTCAGGAATAATCATGAATATCTTCACCCATGATATAGACCGTATTTATGCATTCCAACATGAAACTCTCGCTCAAAGCTTTTCTACCTAATTTTCTAGTAGATTTAGCCATTTTGACAGAGATTAAGTAATTGATAACCAGAGATAATTAAAATCTGACTACAGCTATAGATGTGACAGAGAGATGTTCAGTCAAACAAATGGGTAAGTTGCAAAGCTGAAGAATAGAAAGCCCATTACGGTGAGCATTAAGCTTAAATGGATTATGGGCAAACAGAAATAAGGGTCTGCTCACCTCTCCTGCTGGTAGAACTAGACCGGGATGCTGATGACGATGATCCTCCACGACCTACGGGACCTAAAAATACAAAACATACATGTAGGTCTAAATAAACCAGATTTCAGCGTAAGTTTGTGAATCGTAAAAAATAATTGTTTGTTTGTTTGTTTATTTGATTTGATTCTTTACGTCCCATCAACAATCTTTCAGTTATATAGGGACGGATCTTCCTGGGTTGAACCAGTACTAAGCTAGGATGAATGTGTCTTGCTCAAGGACCACAACGTAGTGACGCCGGTGAGGCTCGAACCCGCGGCCCTTCGGTCTCGAGTCAAGCACTCTACCACTGAGCCACTGCGCTCCCTCGTAAAAATGTTAATATAATCTTATCAATCAGTTTTAATATATGTTTTGGGTGCTCAAAAGAACCGTCTCATTGAGATGGTTATTTTGAGTACAGACCCACACTGTATATTTTAGTTGAGTAGGAAGAATTAAGCACTCTTACCTGGAGGCAAGATACAGAGACCTTATATCTATAGATAAGCTTTGTTTGAGTTATACAAAGCAGGACAAAATTAAATTGAACATTAGCCAGGTACTCACTAATCAGTGAGTTTTTAACTTGCTGCATACTGAGTAATTTTTCATACTTTTGTTGTTGTCCACTGATTATTTATAAAATCAACTTTTTTGAAAAATTATTTCTGGAATACCATCAGTGGCTACTTTTGTCGTTTGTTTATGGCCTTTGCAAACAGTTTGAACCCAAATCAGGCTCAAAGTTATGTAAAACCTGATCTATTTCAAAACTGATTGCATTTTAGTTATCAGCAGACATATAGCAAAAGCTGAGAACCCAGCTAACAAACATCGTCGGGCCACTAATGGCCCGCCAGCGATACGCCTTTTTAATGGCGTATCGCTGGCAGGCCGTTGGTGGCCCGTTGTTGTGTGCTAGCTGGGAAAGAGTTAAAATGCTTACATATAACAGGCCTTTAGTAAAGAGTGTGTAACAGAAAAATAATTTTCTTATTTCTCTGAAACCCAAAACATGTTGTGGGTACTCAAAAGAACTGTCTCAATGAAACAGTTCTTTTGAGCAACCAAAACATATGCTAAAATTCATGGGTAAGAAAATATTTACAATCGAAAGCTGAAAATATTTGCTTATCTAAACCTGTGTTATAAGCAATCCGATACTCACTACAGTCCAATAAATCAGAAAATCCATTATTGATTCTATGCTTGCCTTAAATCGTTCCTTGCTAGCTGTGACTGTTGTTGTCTGCCGATGGCCTTTGCAAACAGTTTGGAACCAGATCAGGACCTTCAGGACTGATCTGGGTCGAAACTGTTTGCAAAGGTTATCAGCAGACAACACTGGCATGCTGAATAGTAAATTCAGTGGTAACTAATCAGCAGACATCTAAGCCCATGAAGCGCTACCTAAAATTTGCAGCTGATGAAATTTCAATTTCATTTTCTTCTCTTTTTGTTTTGTTTGATTTGATTCTTTACATCCCAGTCAACAATTTTTCACTTATGCCGGGACGGATATGCCTGGGTTGAACCAGTGCTAAGCAAGGATAAATGATTTGAACAGAGGAAAATTAGACTCAAAATATCGTGTAAAATGCCTACCAGCGGCCACCAATCAGCTGAAAATTCAAGCCATAAACTTTGACGAAAATCTGTAGACGGATGTTGCAAATATGTCGTCTGCTCATGACTGGAACATTCAGTCTGAGTACTACAACAATACTCACTTCAAACTCTCGGATTCTATCAGCACTACATTTTATTCTAATTCAGACAATCAATATTGATTATATTGTTGCATGCCAAGTAAATTTTCATGCTTTAGTTGTCGTCTGCAGACTTTTTTCAAAATTACTTTTTTCAAAAAATTCTTTCAGAGTGTCAAATTGTTTGAATCAAGATCAGGACCAACGTTTTGTCCGTCCTGATCTGGGTCCAAGCTGTATGCAAAGGTTATCAGCAGACAACAAAAGTTGCCACTAGCATGGAAAGAGTTAAATTTATGACTCAGGCTGGCAAAAATTGTAGGTCCTCAAAAAAATGATCTCCTGAAATCTTCATCAGAATTTTACATTCATTTTTTTGTCCCACGCAAAATTCCTCTGAGGCAGAGCTGCTGGTTGTATATAGACAACCTTGACTGGTAAAATTCCCGCTTATTCAGAGCAAGGTCTCAATATGACTGAAATACTACTGATTTTCCTGTCTGATTACTTTGGTTTTGGCACTTTAGATCTTTAAGTAAATTAAGCTAACAGCCTCGATAACCATCTTATCTGGGGCCATGGCTAATCAACGTATAAACAGGAAATTTCGCCAACACACAAGGAGATTGTACTACACAGCTGACAAAACACACTCATACTTAACCCTTTACCTGCTTGTGTCGTCTGCTGATAACGTTTGCAAACAGTTTGGAGCCAGATCAGGCCCGACAAAATGTCGTGCCTGATCTAGATCCAAACTGTTTGACACTCTGATGGTATTCTTGAAAGAATGGTTTGAAACTATTATTTTTTAAATATCAGCAGACGACAAAACAGCATGCATGTAAAGAGTTAGTATCGGTGTAGATAAAAGGTTCAAGGTTAAAAGCACAACATAAACCTCTTATGGGCATTAAATATTTTACACAACATTTATACAATTTGTACTAATTTCCATGTAATGTTACGGTATGGCCAAATTGTCTTTTTGTCAGAAAAACAGAGGACTCTTAACAATGTTTCATCTTACTGTGTACATTAATCTTTTGAACAATTTCATTGTTGATTTAATAATAGCTACCGGTATACTCTCCATTTTATTATTAAATCACTGGTCGATCATTAGAGTACATAAAATGTAACTTCACCAAGAAAATCGTGTTGGGCATGGGCAAAAAACGTAAGGGGTCCATATAAGGCTTCAATCATGACTGTAGCAGACTACAAAATTTGTACCTTCTTAATTTCTATGATTGACAATTCACAAAATTCAGGAAACTAGGTCGTGTTAATGATTGCAAGCTTTGTTGCTTTGCTTTTTTGTAGACAGGGTCAAATGGAATGTGAAGAGGTGTTTTTTGTTTGTTATGTTGATGCTTTACGTCCCAGTCAGCAATTTTTAAGTCATGTTGGAACGATTTCTGGTCTTCCCCTAAGCAGTCTCAGAATGAAAAGTCTTGCTCAAGGACACAAAGCAGTGCCAGCCTTCGACCCATAGTCTAACACTCTACCAACTGAGTCACTCCTCTCCTCTTAAGTTTTTTTAAAATGAAAACATTTTGAATCATACAAGGAATGATCAATTGAAGGAGACAATAACTTTTCATAATTTACAGCTCTGCTAAAAGCCTTGCACTGCCGGGACCATCCAATGGTCATTGAACTGCTATTTACATATGGGCCTCACCGTGAGAAAACCTGTCTTCGGGGTTTCAAACCAGTCTCCTCATCTACAGAGACTAGCAAGAAAAATGAAATTTTACCTGTAGCAAATTTTCATATGTATGATACTTTCCAAGAAGCGAACATTAAAGGCGATGATCAGACTGCGCTTATGCGCAGACTGGTCTAAGACTGTGTTGTTCGAAAACCCCCGAAGACAGGTTTTCTCGCGACTAGGCCCATATAACATAAGTTCCTTGGGGCTATTTTTGTGCAATAGCACTAGCCAGGCACTTGACCAGCAATGCAGGGGAACTAAAGGTCATTGACCCGAATATCACCTGTAGTGGTTACAAAAAGCCGAAACAAGTTTGAAAAAAAAAATGTGAAAGAATAAATCTAAAACTAGCTGTGCAAAACATTTCTAGAGTCCTATACTTATTTTTTCTTTGAATGATTATGAGTGGATAATGCACACCCTTGCAGGGGTTTCATACTCGGGCATGTTTCTTACCACTGCTACTTCTAATCAAATTGGTTTATTTTACATGCAAATCAACCATCTACCTTGCCAGACTACATTCCATTGTAACCATGACAACAGCAAATTCCAACTCCCTTACAACTTTTAATATGCTGGGTACAACTTGCATTCTTTACATAATGGTACTCGGCACAATTTACGTTTACTCTATATGCTGTATAAAATTAACTTACATTCTTTACATGCTGTGTATAAATTACATTTTTTTTCATGTTGGGTACAACTTACTTTCTTATCATACACTCTATACACGTAGGCACAATTGACATTCTTTACATGCTGTGTAAAACTCACATTCTTTACATGCTGTGTGCAACTTACATTCTTTACATGTTGGGTACAACTTATATTCTTTACATGTTGGGTCCAACTTACATTCTTTACATGTTGGGTACAACTTATATTCTTTACATGTTGGGTCCAACTTACATTCTTTACATGTTGGACCCAACTTACATTCTTTACATGCTGTGTGCAACTTACATTCTTTACATGTTGGGTACAACTTATATTCTTTACATGTTGGGTCCAACTTACATTCTTTACATGTTGGGTACAACTTATATTCTTTACATGTTGGGTCCAACTTACATTCTTTACATGTTGGACCCAACTTACATTCATTACATGTTGAGTCCAACTTACATTCTTTATATGCTGGGTACAACTTACATTCTTTACATGTTAAGCACAACTTACATTCTTAACATGCTGTGTACGACTTACATTCTTTACATGCTGTGCACAGCTTACATTCTTAACATGTTGTGTACAACTTATAATCTTTACATGTTGGGCCCAACTTACATTCTTTAAATGTTGGGTACAGCTTATATTCTTTACATGTTGGGTCCAACTTACATTCTTAACATGTTGGGTACAACTTATATTCTTTACATGTTGGGTACAACTTACTTTCTTTACATGTTGGGTACAACTTATATTCTTTACATGCTGGGTACAGCTTACATTCTTTACATCTTGAGTCCAACTTACATTCTTAACATGTTGGGCAAGGATCAAGTTAAGCACTTGCTAACTTGCTAAATGCTAGTAGTTTTTCCAAAAAAGCAAGTTGAAATTACCATCACTTGCTATGTTTAGCAAGTGAATACAAGTTGCTCTTTCCAAATTATGCAACATAGCATAAACTGGTTGAAAAAACAGCATAGATCCAGATCAGCCAGCTTCTTCAAAAGCTGGCTGATCTGGATCTACGCCGTTTTCAAGATAACCAAAATGTGCTCTCTGAAAGGAGATAATATTTGAAATAATTTTTTTGGCACACAATCTTGTAAGCACATAGGCTAAATGAATTGGTTCAATTTTCTAATTAGCGACATATGGAGTGACTTAGCAAGTTGATCATCACCTTTAGCAATTAAGAGAAATGATCACTTGCTTTATTTATCAAGTGGTTAAAAATCTTAAATTTGATCCCTGTTGGGTACAACTTACATTCTTAACATGTTGGGTACAACTTATATTCTTTACATGTTGGGCCCAACTTACATTCTTAACATGTTGGGTACAACTTATATTCTTTACATGTTGGGCACAATTTACATCCTTTACATGCTGTGTAAAGCTTACATTCTTTGTATGCCGTGTACAACTTACATTCTTTACATGTTGGGTCCAACTAAAATTCTTTACATGTTGGGTACAACTTATATTCTTTACATGTTGGGTACAACTTATATTCTTTACATGTTGGGTACAACTTAAATTCTTTACATGTCGGATACAACTTATATTCTTGGGAGCGCAGTGACTCAGTGGTAGAGTGCTTGACTCAAGACCGAGGGGCCGTGGGTTTGAGCCTCACCAGCGTCATTGCGTTGTGTCCTTGAGCAAGAACATTAATCCTAGCTTAGTACTGGTTCTTTATAACTGAAAGATTGTTGATGGGACTTAAAGAATCAAATCAAACCAAATCAAAAACTTATATTCTCAACATGTTTGGCACAACTTACATTCTAAACATGCTGTGTACAACTTGCATTCTTTACATGTTGGGCACAACTTACATTTTTTACATGCTGTGTACAATTTACATTCTATAAATGTTGGGTACAACTTACATTCTTTACAATTTTCACATGTGTTTTTTTTTTAATGAACTCTTAAAGAATACGACACCCTTTTGCCGCGCCTGATCAGGATATCAGCAGGAGTTAAAAAGAGAGCACTATAGGTCTATTTTTGGTATCTTTCAATGAACCCCACCACAAAATTGAGTTTCCTCATGACAAAACCACCAGGAATAGTGCAGTACATGGCGTTGGGTGCCATCACATATCTCCATGATAATAGCCCTGACCTTCCCAGGGCCCATGTGTGTGTTGAGGGGGAAGTGGAGTAGGAAGGAGGGGAGGGACAAAAGTAAATTTGGTGTTGCATGTCCCGCTTATGTAAGTATGTCACTCAATAAATTTGGTTAGACTCGGTCCAGTGGTTAAGGAGGATAGTAAAATGGATGTATGGATTGAAAGAGAGGCCGAGGTGATGAAACAAGAGGGTCAAGTGGTCCTAAATCGCTCACCTGAGTTTTGTTCAAAGCTTACATATAGGTATCTGTTGAAAGCTGACTATGTCCCTGGTGACACCTAGGGTGGGACCAATTTTGGCCCCAGGGACATAATTTGAACAAACTTGGTAGAGGTCAACTAGGTTATGCTACATACCAAATATCAACGCTCTTGGCCTTATGGTTTCAGAAGATTTTTTATACATTTTCCCTAAATAAGCCTATGTAAAACATGTGACTCCTAGGCGTGGCCTTTTTTGGCCCCAGGGGGATAATTTGAACAAACTTGGTAGAAGTCCACTAGGTGATGCTACATACCATATATCAATGCTCTAAGACTTGTGGTTTCAGAAGGTTTATTAAGTTTTCATCTTGAAAATCTATTTTTAGCCTGTGTGACTTAGATATGCAATGGAATGGAACCATTTGAACAATTTTTCAAGAGGGTCATATAATGATCATACCTACCAAGTCAACAATTGCTTCAAAGAACATCTACTCCTTAACTTGTTCTGTTTTTGTTTACAACGTCTGGTGCAGTCTGGTGGTACAAAAGTTATGTGTATTTAAAGCGGCAACATTACGGTGTATTACTCCCTATCTGAATTTTTTAATCCAAATGTGAAAGCAGGTTGCATAAATCTGTTTATTCGTCGTTTGTATTGGCTTTATTTTGACATTGTTATTATTGTGGACCGTGACAATAGTCATGACTCGCGGTTCAACTCATCAAACTATTTGATTCAATTGTTGCTACCATCGTTACGTAAGCTCCAACAATATTTTAATGCAAACCAATATTCTATTTACACAATACCAAATTAAAACTTATAATCTATTCAGTTAGCTGTCGTGAACAATTTCAACAGACAGATCTATAACGCAGTGTATGAAGTTCTACTGTATTTAGATTTACTTATGTGTATTAAACCCATTTGCTTATTTATCAACCCTGAATAAAGACATTGTCTCATTTTTTTTCGCAGGAATCACTACCGGAGTCATTAAAGTCTCAGTCACACCTAACCGGAAAGCACTAACAGATGTGTAATAGACACTAGACAGTAAAATTCTTTGTCAGTTTGTGTTCGTTCGCATGCGTTTCTTGTCGGTCCTCATGCCTTGAATGTCAGGTGAAATCCGTTTTGTCCGGTCTTATACGTTGACAGGTTTTGGTCATGTTCAAAACTTCAGATAAATTGTCTGGTGAATGAATATTACCTGTGTGTTGGTATGCGGTTTGTCTAGTTCTCATATATTATGCATCCTGTAGGTATCATGTATGTATCAGTTGATGTCTGTTTGACCCGAGTTGTGAACGGTCAACTATACAGGACATGTAACTGTTAAAATGGAGTTCCCCGGACCAGTACTGCATGTGCGTTCTGTGATCATTCAAGGAACGTTTTGTCTATTTTTATAAGGTACATATTCATTTTGTCCATTTTACATTTATTACTCGTATGGCAATATACCTTAGTTGAACGTTCTTTAATTGTCAGTTACTTGTCCATTTTTGTTTGATTTGATTCTTTACGTCCCATCAACAATCAGTTATATAGGGACCGGTCTTCCTGGGTTGAACCAGTACTAAGCTAGGATTAATGTTTTTGCTCAAGGACACAACGCAGTGACGCCGGTGAGGCTCGAAGCCGCGGCCCTTTGGTCTCGAGTCAAGCACTCTACCACTTAGCCACTGCGCTCCCTAGTTACTTGTCCAGTAAGCATGCTTTACTCATGTGTTTTATGCACTCCTTACACCTTCCGTGATGACCTTCATCGCCACCGAGCTGACTTTCACCTTTTTTCTGTCCATTCGACGTCTGTTACTGTTACCCTTTATTATGCGACTGCACTTTAGAGCACATGCATCTTTAACATGTTTAAAATCGCCATGTCCACCTAGTTTCTTTTAATCATCAGTGATCATTGGGGGAATAAAAGACACTGAAAATCAATTTACTGAAAGTGACAGTGCAATTCCAGTACGTTTGGCGATTAAGAAACAAAAATTTTAAATTACAGCATAAGGTACTGTATGATCGTTTTTCTCCATTTTTTTTCAGGTGAGCATTTTATAAGAAGCTTTAAAATTTCAAAAAATTGTACAAAAAATCACCATTTTTGACGTCCAAACCAGGAGATGGGCGTTTTATAGAGCATGGTAAAGCAATGACGATACTTAAGAAGAATAAAGAATCACTAATCATGAGTAACTTATTAAGCCACCAATAACATGTCTTGGTTATAATTTCAACTTGTTACGACAAAAATGGCCAATTTTTCTTATTCACAGTGAGGTAAGGGTACTTATTAGAAGCTCTGCCAACTTTGAATGCTGGGTAATTATTCATGCTTTTGTTGTTGTCTACTGACTTCCTTCACAATTAATTTTTTCAACAACATTCTGTCAAACTGTTTGCAAAAGTTATCATTAAGCAGACAAAAAAAGCCACCGCTAGTAAGGATTTGGAAAGAGTCAATATCAGACCTACAGAGAGGAGAGCCTTATTAACCCTAAAAGGCCCAATCACAACAAAAGTTGTCTGCTTTTCTCATCTGCTGAAATGTTTAAGAAGCCTCTATGGCAAACAGTGTGGACCTAGATAAGACTGCCCTTATAGAAGCAGTCTGTCCTGGGTCCACGCTGTTTACTTCTATACTTAATTCGTCAGTAATGCTAGGCAATTATTTGCAGCAGACGACTTCAGCAGACAACATTTTCAGATGCATTTTTTTTCTTGGCGCTTTAAGGGTTAATGCATTGCTTTTTGATCAGTTTTTACAGCTTGCCAAAGTATCAAGTCTGGTTGACTAGGCTGGACTAGGCTGCAAATATCAATATGCATTTACCTGCTCCCCGGGAACCACCTCTTCCTCTCATACCCCTCATACCAGGACTCTTTCCTCTCACTGCTGGACTGGTTCCCTTCACAGCTGGACTGGTTCCCTTTACTGCTGGACTGGTTCCCTTTACTGCTGGACTGGTTCCCTTCGCTGTCTGGCTAGATTTCATGGTTCCTTTTCCTGTGAAGATATTTATGAAGCTGCACATGAGATATTGGTCGCGGGGTTGTGGGTTCCAGCCTTACCAGAGGCCCGGCACAGTGCTTAGTACTGGTTCAACCCAGGCATAACAAGAATCAAAACAAATATGATATCTTGGAACTTTGTTTACTGCAATAGACAAGCAGTAAAGGCTCAAATAGGCAAAATGCTTGTCTATATATCAAACAGACTGATCCGATCTTCTGGGTCTGTGCTGTTTGTCAAGACCTTTCTGACAGAATTTGAGGTGGCAGACAACTAGTGTTTGAAAATTTAAGAAATCTACCGTAATAGTACTGCAGCATATCATAGGTAGCGCTTTAAAAGGGGCTAAAGGCTCTCTTGTAATCATTATGTGATATTTTCTTGGTTTTTTGTCACTCCCATATGGTGTCCTGGGTCATGTGCATAATTTGATTGTATTGATTCCTGATCTTTGCCTTCTTCTTTATTTTAATGTGACAAATACCTCTACAAATAACTTATTAATTTAAGTGTGTGACTCTTTTACTCTTTGAATGCTGGATTATTTTTTATGCTTTTGTTGTCGTCTGCTGACTTTTTGTCAAAATTTAAAGAATTCATTCAGGAACACTATCAGAGTGTCCAACAGTTTGAATTCAGATCAGGACGGACATTCCGTATATCCCGATCTAGATCCAAACTGGACAGGTTATTAGCAGACGACAAAAGTCGACGTTAGTGTCAGAGCTAATAGTAAAATACATTGCAGCGATGTCCACTGAAGAAAATAGCATGAACCTGATTAGACGTCTGTTTTGCAGTGATTATACCTTCGCATCCTGCATCTTTTACTCATAATTTTTCTCTGAGATGCAAAGTTTTTATTTCACTGAGTCCCAGGATGCCCATTATATGGGAAACGGCGAGTCCCAGGAACCATAGGCCCAAAATCGTTTATGAATCACTGGTTTTGACAGACTATCACAGATAATATATGTTCAGATGCCTTTTCAAGAGACATGTTTTATAACTCTCTCCATGTTGGATAATTTTTCATGCTTTTGTCGTCTGCTGACTAAATCTTTTCAAAATTATAAACTTATTCAAAAAAATCTTTTTCAGTAATTAATGTACATAATCAGATAGTACCAAATGATTTGGATCCAGATCAGGACCGACATTCTGTCGGTCCTGATCTGGGTCCAAACTGTTTGCAAAGGTTATCAGCAGACGACAAAAGTTGCCGTTAGCAAGGAAAGAGTTGAAAAAAAACTTACGACGAATCAAAAAAGAGCTGAGCTGTTTCAACAATATCTTCTATTCATTGCAACGGTGCGTGTGATGCACTGTGGAAAACAGCATGAATCTGATCAGACGGTCTGTGTTGGCTTCTGCCTATCATGAATTATATACGTTCAGATACCTTTTCAAGTGACATGTATAGATTTATCTCTAATAACTGCTTTTTAGAGTCTAGTCAGTATTTGCCAATTTTAAAAGTTAATACTTTAAACTCCATTAATTCTCTGCACCTGTAAACCTTTACAAACTGCGCGCTTGAGCCGACTTATAGAGCTATACACAAATACAACATATACCTTTCATCATTCTAGACTTGACTTGGAAGATCAATTTCTCTGTAAAACTCTGCTAACACATGTCAGCCATTTTATTCATTCCAACACATGTACTGTGTTATCTATTTATAGTACAGTTCTCTTCTCTAGTAAACACAGACTGGTTCACTGGATAATTTATCAGGAGGCGTATTTATTGAGTGAGTAGAGGTCACATGACCTTGTAGCATGGAGACAAGAATGTGATTGACACTTTTAAATGACAAAGGATAGATTGATAACGTTTTTGATTAATACAGAGGTTCCATGAGGGGAAATATTAACATCTAAGTTATCAGTGTAGGCTATCAATGGCTATAATAATTCAGCTAGCTGTTTTAGATAAGTCGGAGATGTTTCTTAAATTACTTTTAACTCCTGCCTTGCTAGCGGAGACTTTCGTCGTCTGCTGATAACCTTTGCAAACAGTTTGGACCCAGATCAGGACCGACAAAATGTCGGTCCTGATCTGGATCCAAACTGTTTGACACTTTGATAGTTATCTTCAAAGAATTTTCAAAAAAAAGTTAATTTTGAAAAAAAAAGTCTGCAGATGATAACAAAAGCATGAAAAATTACCCAGCATGCAAAAAGTATATTGTTGCAGGGGTTTCATTAGGGATTAGGGTAAAATATTTACAAAAAGCCGCTTATTATATTTTTTTTTGACTCCCTAATTTTTCACGAAAGCATGTTGATGTGCTAATTAATAGCATAAGCGATCCGGCCAGAGAGACGCTTCTAATAAGTACCACTATAATTATACATTAGGCTAAAAATAATAAACAAGTGTTTCTCAAGCCACTTTTTTTGAAAAACAGATGAGGCAGGCTGGTTTTTATTTTTTATTTCCCAAAAACAGAATCTGATAAGGCCACTTTTTATTTTGATTTTGACATATTAATAAAATAAATAAGGCAACTTTTTTTTTATTCAAGTCTGAAAAAAAGACAGATGCTCGGAGGGGAATTTGAAACAGATGAAGGAGGGCCTAAGAAACATTTTTTTTATTTGGCCTAATTACACAATTGTTTGTAAAAGAAAGATATAATAGCTACCTAAAAAACCCAGCAGTGTGCGCAGTAAAAAAAACCTTTTGCATGCATTGACTAATTCTACACTCTTTTTTATGATTTTCTTGTTAGCCTGGCCGTGAAGCGCAGTCAGTAATGTGTCTGACTGCAGATAAGTGTCTGACTGCAGATAAGTGTCTGACTGCTGATCCAGGGATCCATACTTTCTTACAGATTGATCATGAAATAATTTCTATGGCCATACTCCTCCCTTCCGCTGATTCAAGAAGGCTTTTTAAGTTACAAGCAAAAGTATGAGCACAAAGTACTGGTTAACCCCATAGCCAAGCTTGCCAAGGAAAAAGTGTGATTAGGTGAACTGACCGTCCCGACATGACCATAGATGTTGACTAGGAGGTTAACAGGCCCCAAGATAAGAGTGTGTACCTGAAAATTATTTTTGTTATTTCCCAACCAAAACATATGTTGTGGGTACTCAAAACAACCGTCTCAATGAGACGGTTCTTTTGAGCACCCAAAACACATGTTTAAACTGATGGAGAAGAAAATAATCGCAATATTAGGCTAATTTTTTTTGCTGAACTGGCCCTATGGGTTCAGATTAAAATTAACTTTTTTCTTAAAACTCTTTCAGGATTACTATGGGCGGATCCAGAGGGGGGGACAGGGGGTCTGGACCCCCCCCCCCCCACCCCCTGAAAAATCACAAAAATATAGGGTTTCTTTGCAATACTGGTCCGGATCCCCTGAAAAATCACAAAGCAACCAAGCCAGCATTAAATGTTGGGCCATCATCGGCCTGCCAGCAAAATGCCATGTCAATGGCGTTTCACTGGCGGACGGATGATGACCCATTTATAGCGGACCCTCTCTGACAAAACTTTCTAGATCCGCACATGATTACCATCAGAGTCAGATGGTTTGGATCCTAACAGTATGTTGATCTTGATCTGGGTTCAAACTTTTTGCAAAAATTAGCAGCAGACAACAAATGTCGCTGAGTTAATTATACACAGTGATTTCATAAGAGACTTTTAACCTCGCCTTTGATGATTTTGTCTTTTTTTACTTTACTCATTAAAAGTGTCCAAGTGTGACACTTCTAAGCTGCATGGCTCGAAAAATCTACATACAACCACGCAACTAGCAATTTAGCAATATACTCCCATGAAACATCTCAAGATAAGCTGTCAGAAGCATAAAATAGACAGTCTTTTATTGTCATCCAGGTGCATGACAAACTACATGAAAAATTGTTCATTTCTACATGCTCATTTCTTTGAATAAATGAAAGTGGTTGAGAATTTTTTTTAAAAAAGCTTATGGTGAAAAACTCATTTATTGAAAAGACATATGTTGTAGGTACACATTGGAATTGCCTCATAGAGGAAATTCCAATGTGTACCTACAAAATATGTTACTGAAAAGAAGGAAGAAACTTTTTGGAAATTTACATTTTCCAAGTATATCATGTCCATTGTCTTTACCTCTTTTAAACATCCCAGACTGCCAACCAGTATTAAAATTCCTGTCACTCTACCGCAAATTGTTTATATTTGCTTGTTTGTTTGTTTGTTTGGTGCTTAACGATGCATCAACCCTTGTGGGTCATTAGCGTCAGACGGTATTAAACTAAACATGATGAGGATGGAGAAAGTAAAAATTTATGAGATAAAATAAAAGGAACGATGATGAGTTTGTATAATGATAATTAGTTGCAATACGATTGTTGACAGGAGAGACCACGTACAATATCTGACAGTTTCAAAGAGCTATTCAGATAACTGTACATGTTCTTTAACTGAACAGAATACATCATTAAAAAATCTGTATTATGGTCTGATACAAATGTAAAACAAAACATGATTTTAAAAATAGCAATTAGATTTTGTTAAAAAGATTTATTTGTCTTAAAAATGTCATAATACTGTCAATATGTATATCTTGAAATAATTCTTTCATGCTATCAACATGGAAGCAATTATTTCTTACGTGTGCAAAGTCGCCACACTCCAAAAGGAAGTGACGTACAGTGAATGGTGTGTCACAACCAACACATTGTGGCTGCTCGTCACCTTGTAGTAAGTATGAATAAGTGACTCTTGTATGACCTAAACGGAGTCGAGCTAAAATGACTTCTTCTTTTCTAATGTTTCGAACAACTGATTGATATTCACCAATAGTTGGTTTTATGTCAAAAAGTTTATTTCCAATGCTGTTATTCCATGAAGTTTGCCATTCTTCCAAGATATATTTATTGATAGATGGCTTAAAATTAGAAAATGGAATCTTAAAAGAAGTTGGTTCTAATGAAAGCGATGTTTTTGCTTGCTTATCTACCATCTCATTCCCTTGGATACCTATATGACTAGGAATCCAACAGAGAACAATTTCTTTATAAGCTAAAAGCTCATGACATTTTTCTAAAAGTTTCTGAATCTGTGGATTCTTTGAACTGGTATGGTTCATTGCTTTCAATACAGAAAGAGAGTCAGAAAATATAATAAATTCATTGTTCGTATCAAGTGCTAATGAAATCTAAAGGTAGATCAACTGCTTTGGCTTCAGCAGTGAAAATTGATGAATCGTCAGGTATACGTTGCATATTACTATGGTGGTCTGATATAACAGCACAACCAACCTTTGAGTCTTCCTTTGACCCATCAGTATAAATTTGTTGGTAATTCTTATAACGACTTTGCATTTTTCTGAAATCATCTTTTAATATGTGTGGATTTGATTCAGATTTTTTTCCCGGAATGTAAATCAAAAAGTATTTCAGGTGGTTTCATACACCAAGCTGGAATATTTGGTGTAAAATGTTTTTCAATATTTTGTGGTTTGATATTGGCAGATTCTAAGAGTGGTGAAATTCTGATGCCAAATGATTTAATAGCTTTAGGTTTTTGTTCATATAAATCAACATAATTTGGTGGGAATGTAACTTCATGAGCAGGATTTGATGGGTTAGCAGCAAGTCTTATAGCATATTGCAAAGAGAGTTTCTCTCTTCGTGAGTAGAGTGATGGTTCATCTGCTTCCACATAGAGACTAGCAACAGGAGAAGTTCTAAAAGCCCCTAAAGCTAATCTAAGTCCTTGGTTATGTATAGGATCAAGCATTTGAAGATATGATTTTTGTGCAGAGCCATATATAATACAGCCATAGTCTAATTATGACTGGACTAGAGACTGATACAGCTTGAGAAGCATGACAGCTATACCTCCAAATTCGAGTTCATGAACAACCTCTTTGCTAACCTGCTAGTTGTGTGGTTGTATGTGCCTGTGATTTTTGTGACCCAGAGCAAATGCCTATTTCAAGATTTTAATAGCGCTACTACCATGTATTTATCTTATAGCTACAACCCTGTTGCCACCAATACAAACTTATGAGCCGTGACCTTGGTGTGTCCCTGTTCAGGACTAAATGTAGACTCGAATGACGTCACGGATTCACCAGAAGTGAAGCAGGGAAGTGCACGTGACTTCATAAAATTTGTATTGGTGGATGAAACAGAAGAATTTTTTGTTTAAAATTCATCGTTCTTGGTTGTAACTCCCCTTGTATTTTCACCATTTTGCTGCCAATACTTTCTTTATTTACCGCGAGTCTTCTTCTGTGAATGTTGTTCACTTCTCTCGCATTTATATTCGATTTTAACTTTTAAAAAATTTAATGTTTCAAGGTCTGAAGTGGTTGTATATTATGGGAAAAAATTAGAAAAGTACAGGTGTAATATAGAAAACCCAGAACTGTTAAACTCATGCTGCTGATTTTTATATGCAAAAAAAAAAAGAAAAAATTGAACAAGAAATGTCACATTAACATTTTGGATACCCCCAAAGAAATTGGTCTAGCATACGACACATTTGAGGAAAGTTAGCTGTAATATAGGAGATATGCGCCAGACACGAAAAACCTAGAAACTAGAATTGTTTTTCTTTGATAAAACAGATGTCTCCCCCCTTTTGATGTCAAAAGCATGAGTCATTAAATACAATTTCAAACAGAAACATTAAATACAATTTCTAACGGAAATTCTAGTCATTTCATGCAGACAATCAGCTCATATCTAGTAAAGATATCTGTCAATGTAGTTAACTACTGCACAATCATAACCTCGTATAAAATAGTCATAGATAATTGTTTTTGTGATGGACAAAGTTCCAAGGGAAATAACTCAAAGAGTATAAATGACAGATGTACTATTCTTGCACTCTGTACGTAGACTCATGTTGGTTGATACTTGTATAAAGTTTCGTGAATATAGCTTAAGCACTTTTCAAATTATAGAACGGACACGGTTTTTGTGATGCACAAAGTTCCAAGGGAAATAACTCAAATAGTATAAAAGGCAGAGTTACCATTCTTGCACTCTGCACGTCACCTCATGCTGATTGATATTTGTATAAAGTTTCCTGAATATAGCTTAAGTGGTTTTCAAGTTATAGAGCGGATAAGATTTTTGTGATGCACAAAGTTCAAAGGGAAATAACTCAAAAGTATAAAAGGCAGAGTTACCATTCTTGCACTCTGCATGTCATCTCATGCTGATTGATATTTGTATAAAGTTTCGTGAACAGAGCTTAAGTGGTTTTCAAGTTATAGAGCGGATAAGATTTTTGTGATGCACAAAGTTCCAAGGGAAATAACTCAAAAGTATAAAAGGCAGAGTTACCATTCTTGCACTCTGCATGTCATCTCATGCTGATCGATATTTGTATAAAGTTTCCTGAATAAAACTTATGTGGTTTTCAAGTTATAGAGCTGACACAATTTTTGTGATGCACAAAGTTCGAAGGAAAATTCCTCAAAAAGTATAAAAGGCAGAGCTACCATTCTTGCACTCTGCACGTCATCTCATGCTGATTGATATTTGTATAAAGTTTCATGAATAGAGTTTAAGCGGTCTTCAAGTTATAAAGCGGACACAATTTGTGACAGACAGACGGACAGACAGATGGAGAGACGGACGCCCGGGGAAAAAAAACAATATGTTTCCCGAACCTGAAGGGGGGAGACATAATGAGGCCAGAAGTCCATGTCAAGTGGCCCAAAATGGTATGCACCACTCCGCCACCCAAAGAGGTATTTTACACCATAATTGGGATTCCTACATCAAATAATATAGCAAGAAGTGAGCAAAGCTCACATACCCCCGGCGGTAGCCATCAGAGGTTGTAACACTTTCAGAGAAAAGACAAAATTGTCAAATATTTCATAATCCTAAATCAAGTAGTTTCTGACTGAGAAAACTTTGATGAAAAATGTCCATATGTGTTATATAAGAGTGACAGAAGGAAAAATTGAAAATTTGAAAAAAAGAAGGCAAAATGAGGATTATAGCATCTTAATTTTCATTTACACAATACACTTTGCCTACCTGAAAGTTTACACAAAATTTCATAATCCTAAATCAAGTAGTTGCTGAGAAAACTCTGACAAAAAATGTCCATATATGTTATATAGGAGTGGCAAAAGGGAAAAATTGAAAAAGAAGGCAAAATGAGCTTTAGCATCTTTATTTTCATTTACACAATACACTTAGCCAGTACCTGAAGGTGTACACAAAATTTGAAAACACTAGCTCCAATAGGAGCCGAGAGATCTGCGACAGAAATTTTCATTGGAGAGAAAGAAAAATGGATATTTAAAGGGACTGATAAGCAATATGTGGTTGTTCTTTTGTTACAGATTACAAATTATCACTATCAAGCTTTGTACCAAATTTCAGTATCCTAACTCAAGTAGTTGCTGAGAAATCTTTGACAGAAAAAAATGTCTTTATGTATTATATAAGAGTGAAAGAAGGAAAAAGTGAAAAATTGAAAAAAGAAGAAAAATTGAGGATAAGCATCTTAATTTACATTTGCACAGTACACTTTGCCTTCCTGAAGGTGTACACAAAATTTGAAAACACTAGCTCCAATAGGAGCTGAGAAATCTGTGATAGATAATTCCATTGGAGAGAAAGAAATAAATAATAAAGGGACTGATAAGCAATATGTGGCTGTTCTTTTGCTACACAATACAACTAATCACTATCAAGCTTTGTACCAAATTTCAGAATCCTAACTCAAGTGGTTGCTGAGAAACCTTTGACAGAAAAAATGTCCATATGTATTAATTATAAAAGAGAGAAAGAAGGAAAAAATGAAAATTTGAAAAAAGAAGGCAAAATTAGCATTAGCATCTTTGAAAAAGAAGAAAAATTGAGGATTAGCATCTTAATTTCCATTTACACAGTACACTTTGCCTTCCTTAAGATGTACACAAAATTTGAAAAACACTTGCTCCAATAGGAGCTGAGAAATCTGTGACAGAAATTTCCATTGGAGAGAAAGAAAAATGAACAAAAAAGGGACTGATAAGCAATATAGGTGGCTGTTCTTTTGTTACACAATGCAACTCATCACTATCAAGCTTTGTACCAAATTTCAGAATCCTAACCCAAGTAGTTGCTGATAAATCTTTGATGGAAAAAAAGTTTACAGACAGACAGACAGACAGACAGACAGACAGACAAACATAATTACAGAAAAGACAAAAACTATATACCCCCTATATACTTCGTACCGGGGGTATAAATATAGGAGATATGCTCCAGACACGATTATTCTAGAAACTATAGGCCATAGCTAAAAATGGAATGCGACACATCAGCATCCAAAGATGTATCAATACAGAAAATTGGGAATCCTCCCTCAAATAATATATGAGATATGCTCCTGACACAATTATTAAAGAAATTAGGTCAAGGTCTTAAAACTGATACATGACACTGCCATCCCAAGATGCAACCACAGACCAAATTTGTTTGGGATTCCTAGCTCAAATAATATATAAAAAAAATGCTCCTAACATGATTATTCTGAAAACAAGGTCAGATCAAGGTCACAGTGACCCAAAAAATAAAATGGTATGCCACACTTGGACATCCCTAGATGCAGCTACACACCAAATTTGGAATTCCTACCTCAAAGAATATAGAAGTTATGCACCAGACTTGATGCCGAATCTAGAAACTAGGTCAGAGGTCATGGTCACAGTGACTGGAAAATGGAAAGGAACAATCTGCCATTCCAAGATGCATTCACACATCAAATTTGGGATTCCTACCTCAAATAATAAAAGAGATATGTTCCAGATAATATTATAATTATTCTAAAAACGAGGTCAAAGGTCAAGTTTAAGGTCACAGTGACCCGTAATGGTTCACCACACTCCACCATCCAGAGATGCATCCACACACCAAATCTGGGATTCCAATCTAAAATAATATAAGAGATATGTTCTGGACACGATTGTTCTACAAACTAGCTCAGAGGTCAGTCAAAAAGACCCAAAAATGGTATGTGACACTCTGCCATCCAAAGATGCATCCACACACCAATTTGGGATCCCTACCTTCAATAATGTCAGAGATATGCTCCAGACACCATTATTCTAAAAATTAGGTAAAAGGTCAAGGTCACATGGCCCCATAAATGGTACACAACACTCCACCATCCCAAGATGCATCCACACACCAAATTAGGGATTCCTATCTCAAATAATATAGGAAATGCACCAGACTCAATGCAATTTCTAGAAACTAGGTCAGAGGCCAAGTTCAAGGTCACAGTGACTCAATTATGGTATGTGACACTTCTTCATCCCAAGATGCATCCACACACCAAATTTGAGATTCCTACCTCAAATAATATGAGATATGCTCCGGACAAGATTATTCTAAAATCTAGGTCAGAGGTCAAGGTCACAGAGATCCGAAAATGGTATGCGACACTCTGCCATCCCAAGATGCATCCACACACTAAATTTGGAATTCCTACCTCAAAGAAGATAGGAGATATGCACCGGACACAAAGCGGGACGGACGGACGGTTAGATGGACAATGCGATTACTATATGCCTCCCAAAGTACTTTGGGGGCATTAAAAAATTATATTTTAGGGTCCATTTTGTCAGAACTGGGTCCAGACTCCAAACTGTTTGGAAAGGTTATCAGCAAATGAATTAGCCCTCTGTATAGGGTACTAATGGATTCTTCCTTCTGGTTTGATACAATAAAATTTGGTTAGTCCATTGCACATATCTAGGGGTGTGCAGGTTATAATTTAAATGAATATTGTATTCTTTTGTCTGAAGATCTCTTTCACCTTTACAAACAGTGTGGACCCTGATGAAATGTCGCATTTCATCTGGGTCTTCACTGTTTGTGAATATACCACTTTAGGGGTTTCCCACATACAAAGGGTTTACAAAATTTAAAGTTGCCATTATCTGGGGGAAGGTATTTCCAAAGCTCAAAATCACCAAAACATTTATTATGATGTAGGATCTTAAAATGTTACATTATTTATTTTTTAAGTTTAATGTCCCAGTCAACAACTATGGTCATGTCAAGACGGTCAATTAAACCACACTAGATCTTTTTTACTCGGCAAGCTTAGACTAAGCAAAAATCTACTTATTGCATATGCCTTAATGAGATGATTCTAATGAGTACGGAATACCTTTATTTTATGAAAGACTTAAATATCTGGTGAGCTTAGAAGATCATTTCTGATACAAATTACCAGTTATTGAGGCCCCCCCAGGGGGGCCGGGGAGGGGGGGTCTGTGCTCCCTTGATCCTTGAAAATAATGCATTGATTTCCCCAAATCCCTGAAGGAAAGTTCCTCAGCACCCTGCCCAAAAATTAAAGCCAAGTCTCCATAAAATGTATTTTCTTACCGTAGGATTAAATTCACATACTTAAAAACTATGAAGCTATACATTAGCGCATAACTTAATATTCACTTAATATTTTGCGTTATACATAAAAAGTATGAGGCCATCGCTTTAAATGGAGGATTGCTCTCTAGAATATATTTGTTAATTTGGGACAGCTAGAACAATTGTTTTTTGGTGGGGGAGGGGCTGTTTTTATCGAACTGCTGAAACTATATATTTTTAAACAAAGTGAAAGCATTTATTTTCGTAACCATGAAAAGTCTATTTTACAATACTATTAGGGCCTATTATAAAGTAGTCACTGGTTTCGTCTGTGAGGGTTCATAATAATTGTGAATTGCCTGTGGGTATTTACAATATTTGTGAATGCTTGGTTTGGGTAGGACGCAGGTGTTCAGCCAGGTGCGGTGTTGACATCTGTGATTGACATGTTTATGTTTTTATAGGGAATTCTGACACCAGTTTGTTATTGTTTTTCAAATGTCATATTTATTAGCCTGTCAATTTTGATGGGATGTTTTAACACTTTCAAAAGGTCATGATGACAGATGTTACTTAGTTTAGTAAAATTACATAAGCCCAATAAATAGATTATGTCAATTCTGACATTGATTGGCAGGATTGCGCAATACACTTAATCATATGACCTTTGGGGAATTGCGCAACTGGTGTGACTATGAGTCACTTTTGTATCTTCTGATTGGTTGGTATAAATGGAAGCTTACCTATGTAGAGGGCGCTATATAGTAAATTTGAAATATGATTGGTTAGTGATGATGTCATTAGGTGGCGCTGTGGTCAGCTTCTATCACGTGACTTCATGGTATATAAGATGAAACCCAGTGGCAGAGCTGGAGATTTCGGAACTTTGGGTTATAGATAGTTTCTTGAAGTATTTAGTTGGACTTAAGAAGATTTAATAAAATTATAAAATTGTGAAAGTTGTTACTGAAATTTTACAAGACTTTAAAACACAACGCGAACTTGAATATTAGAATCAACTACTACCTTACATCTGGGACGTTTTTGGTGCCTACTAGACCAGGATATCGAACTTTGTTTTTGTGGACACATTGTGAAGAACAGAGAAGAATAGGAACAGTTTGGGAACAGATTGTAATTGAAGATATAGTTGACTATTGATTGGTGGATTTTTCTTGACACGGTAGGACTTGTCATTTTATTCTTATTTAAGTAACAGTCAGCTAACCATATTTAAAATTAATTACTATGGAAGGTTTGAATGACGCATGTGTCAGGAATGTGTTTAAGCATTTGGCTACGGAAATAACCGAGGTCTCATTTTCATTTTATGCACAGACTATCTCACAGACTGTGCAATGTTTTGATTATAATCCAAAGTGTTTCAGAGATTGGGTAATTCAAATGAAACTTGGCACTCTGTTGGCTTATTGTTTGAGACAGACTTTTGTCAGTAGATTTTAATGTGGATATAGAATAAAGTTTATTTTCATTTTTAGTTTTTATTTCTGCATTTTTATTTTTTTAATGAAAAATTTATAGGTGAAAGATTATAATTTTATGGAAATTACGGACTTGGCTATATAAATTTTGAAGAGTTTTCAAAATTTGTTTAGGATTTCAGTAATCATTCTACAAGATGGGGGTGTCTTCAGGCATAGTTCAGATGTTTTGTCATATTGTAGATGACGTGGGGTGTTATGGAAGAGTTATTCTTCTCCCCTTTATTTTGTATTTGTGGTACCATGTGGTACGTTTCTGGATTATGATGAAGACGTTGACATTTTAGTAGAGTTTTACTTTATGTTTATTTAATTGGAATTGATTAGGTTTTCATTATCTATTTTTTTTATGGCAATAGTTTCATTTTATGTTTAAAATTCATTTGAAAGAGTTTGAGAGACTATAAAACTTTGTTTTAAAAGGCAAAATATTTTTGAAAGTTTTTTTTTTTAAATGTTGAAGGCTTTATGAATGTGATATTGGTTCTATGGATTGAGAATGTCTTCGGTCATGGTTTGGGTGTTTGTCATATTGTATATGGCGTTTGGGGTGGTTATAGAAGAGCTTTGCCCTTCTCCCCTTTTATTTTTATGTATGTTACCATTTGGTATGTATCTGGATTATGATGAAGACACTAGCATTTTGGTAGAGCTTGTGTCATGTTTTTGTAAATCAGAATTTAATGGTTATGTAATTAATAAGGTGTTTGAGTAACTAAATAATGTATTAGGAAAATTTTCAGTATGGTATGAAATTGAAAATCATTTAATCATTTGTATGAGGTCTTCATTGTGGATCAGACTGTGATCCATGTGTGGATGAATTTAGGGTTGTAAGGGTGTTTTGTGTTTCCCTAACTCATGAGAAATTCTGATATCCATACTGCATCATTGTCTGATGGGTTTCTGAAGATTTTCTAAAACTGATGGATATTTTTTTTTATTTTTCATTATTTGGTATTTTTTATTGAGAATATGGATTGTTAATAGATAAGATTCACAACGGTGATTTGGTTTTAAGTTTGTAAGACCAAAATCCAGGTTGTTAGTCTTGAAATGACTGGATTGAATATATTGACTATGGTTTTTGGATATTGATTAGAGTTGTGGAAAGACTTAAGGTCTTTGATGATTTGGAAAAGCTATTTTGTATAGCTTGCAAGGTGATTTTCCTTGTGTTTGAGGTGGAGGTGTTGACCTAAGTTTACAGTTGGTAAATGTGAGAACTTGCTTGGGATCATGATGTATGAGCAATTTGTATATGTGGCTTTTATTGTAAAAGTCTTCAAGTTATTTTACTTGCAAGTTGCTAGGTAGGTGGTTTACACTACCAATTTATGGGATTTTATTTAGTGTTGTTGTAACGGTTGTTACAAAGTGGTTAAGCATTCTTATTTTGTTTTGTGCATCAATTAGCTGTACCTCTTGTTTTGTAATGCATGAGATCATAATTTATCTGAACCCTTAATTGTGAATTGTGGAGTGTGTACACTCAGGTGTGTGGATTATTGAAACTTCTGATGGTTGTAATTTACCATTGTTTGCCAAGATAATTTAGGCATTCAAAGTGGAGTTGTATCCACCCTTGATGTGATAAGATTGAATATGACTTGTGGGGCTGCAAATGGTTATTTGTGTTTATACCTATGTTGTGAGAAAAGGTTAGAGGTCATATTTGGGATGCTTGGGGTTCACTATTTAAATTGAGAAATATAACACACTTTTCTCTTTGGGAAAATTTTACATCTAATTTCCCTTAACAGCAGGTCAATTTCTATTTGGTCATTTGTTGTAATGATTTTTGGCACATGTGTTTTTATTTTGATACTGCTTTTCATGTATAAGAAATGCTTTCATGAGAAGGCGAAAGTATATTTTGGTAAGAGGTTAGCTGATTGTTGTGGCAATAAGAATGTTGTGACGAGTTCCTTGTCAGTTGTTGAGAATGGGTTGGTGTCGTCAGAGCATGACGAGATTGTTAGGCGCAAATCGGGAAGGCAACCTACTTCCGCACCAGACCAGAAGGAAGCGAAGGTGTTATTGGCTTCGCTGGAAAATATGAAGAAATAAGTTGTGTTTGAAAGAGAGAGATGGCCATGAATAACTTAGAGAAACTTTGACTTAATGTGTACACAAAACTTTACTATGAGTCCATGGTAGTGCCATGGTGAAGATATGAAGAGATAAAGATATGTAAATAGTTATTGATAATGTGTGTAAGTCCAGTCATTTAATATGGAGTTTGGTGGCTGGTTAAGATAAAACTATACTACTATGATGTGTACAAAAATATGCACTGTAAAGACTGATAAGAAGGACGTATATGACTTTGAGATGTATAAGAAGGAATACAGTAAGGGACCTTTTCACCTCGAGTATCATTGAGTTTACATGGAACATATTGACCTTTAAATCTAACCAGTTTCCCAAAGTGATAACAGATAACGGGTCAAATCAGGATTCTGTTGACAGCACTGACAGTTGACCTTTAAATGTTAAACAATAGATGACATTTGCATGTTAAAATTTGAAAGGGGTCCTGAAAGTGTTGACAAATTGGAGGTCAAATCTGCCAGCTGATAACAGACAAGATGCTGTTGGCAGATATGGGGCTTATAAATACTGAAGTTGCAACATGTTTTATCAAAATCACGAAATTACTTTTAACAGCAATATTAAGATATAAATAAGTTAAAGTGAAGAAATTTGAAATAAAATGGATACATGTAGAATCTTTGATGCTCAGCAATTGATGGAGCAATATGGACCAGAAGCCAAGTTTATTGTGCTGAATTTTCATAGTGCCCTGCAATTCCTGGACAGGTGTATAGAGGACATTGACAATCAGATGATGCAATACTACACACCCATGGAAGAGACAGATGAGAGCGAGGTAGACAGTGCTGAGATCGATAACATTCTGGACGAAGTAGAGGGGTTAGAGAAGGATGGACGTTTGGTGTCAGTCAGAGAGAGTGAATCTGACTGTGCTTTTAGTGAGATGGAGGACGTTGGATGTTATTTTACTGAAGATGATATTCCTTCAGATCTGGAGATGGGCGATGACGAAGTGTTTTATGCAGGAACGGGGATACAGGGGGACCCAGTACAGATAGACTAGAAGGGACAGAGTTGAATTTTCCTGGTTGTGTGTATTTTTGGGTTTAAACAAAATTGACTTGTGTGGGATATATATATTTTTTTTGAGCGTGTAAAGTGGGTTCTAAATGAAGTACTGTGCGTGTTGGGGACCAGGGTGATTGCTTGCCTGGTGGTTTGATCAGCCATAGGGTGAGTACATTACTGATTCATGTGTTCCACTGTAAAGTTTGACATGTATATCTCTGTCCTTGCAAAATGCAAGGATGGATATGTATATGTTAGCTTGACAGGCGGCAGTGGAATGCAAATTGACCCTTATACCCATATGCTTCATCGTACATGCATATACTGTATAGGTTAGTGGTTTTGTACACATACATGGGTTAAAATAGTATTGTGTTTATTGAGAATGTAGAATTATGATGATAAATTTGTTTGCAACGTTTGTATGTGTAGGAGAGTTTGGTGTGACTATATGCTTGATGGGGTGTACAACCATTAAGTGGGCACACGGGTTCTCTTGTACATGCTGTTGCATGCATATATTTTGGTGTAGATAGTTCATGTTTTTAAAGTTTGTACTTTGATTTTGTGTTTATGAGATAATGGGGTCTTCAAAGCCAGTGTCTGCTTTGTGGTCTGATCAACCATTTTGTAGGCATTGCGCTGTTTCATGATGTGCTCCATTGGAAAAGCTTGGCATGCATATGTCTGTCTCTGCAATATGTAGGGAGGCATGTATATGTTAACTTAATGGGAAGATGCAGTGGAGTGACAATTGACCTTATTGTGCATGAGATTCGTAATGTGTATATATGATTAGTTAAGATTTGACATTGTGTTGTGAATTCACTTGGGATTTATTGGATTGTAAATTTGCTTGTGGCGTCTGTGTGCTCTTGAGAGTTTGGGACAGTTGCACACTCGATGGGGTGGCCAACCATTGAGTGGACACAAGGTTCTCTGGAGTGCGCTGTCACATGCAGATGTTTGTTGTAAATAGTACTTTGATGATGCATATGTATTGATTATGTTTAGTAGTTATAGGATGATTTGTGCATGCTAGTATTTTATTTATATTGTGGTATGTATGTGAGTGAGTGTGAGAGTGTGTGTGGATGTTATTTGTATATATGGTGTATGAGAGATGAGCTTGGAGAGTTTCACTTAATTGAAAAATTAAGTCAAACTCTTAAGGTTTGGGCGTGTATAAAGTAGTCACTGGTTTCGTCTGTGAGGGTTCATAATAATTGTGAATTGCCTGTGGGTATTTACAATATTTGTGAATGCTTGGTTTGGGTAGGACGCAGGTGTTCAGCCAGGTGCGGTGTTGACATCTGTGATTGACATGTTTATGTTTTTATAGGGAATTCTGACACCAGTTTGTTATTGTTTTTCAAATGTCATATTTATTAGCCTGTCAATTTTGATGGGATGTTTTAACACTTTCAAAAGGTCATGATGACAGATGTTACTTAGTTTAGTAAAATTACATAAGCCCAATAAATAGATTATGTCAATTCTGACATTGATTGGCAGGATTGCGCAATACACTTAATCATATGACCTTTGGGGAATTGCGCAACTGGTGTGACTATGAGTCACTTTTGTATCTTCTGATTGGTTGGTATAAATGGAAGCTTACCTATGTAGAGGGCGCTATATAGTAAATTTGAAATATGATTGGTTAGTGATGATGTCATTAGGTGGCGCTGTGGTCAGCTTCTATCACGTGACTTCATGGTATATAAGATGAAACCCAGTGGCAGAGCTGGAGATTTCGGAACTTTGGGTTATAGATAGTTTCTTGAAGTATTTAGTTGGACTTAAGAAGATTTAATAAAATTATAAAATTGTGAAAGTTGTTACTGAAATTTTACAAGACTTTAAAACACAACGCGAACTTGAATATTAGAATCAACTACTACCTTACACTATCTTCAGTTTCATCAAAGTAGTATATAACTCACTGGTCAGCATTCATCAAAGTTTTAATTAAACTCATCTAATTACCCAGAGAGAGAGATACATTCCAGATGCGTATGATGTGGATTCAAACTCGTGCTAGGGGAGTCCGGGGGGAATGCTCCCCCATAAAATTTTGATAAAAATGGTGCAATCCCTTCCATAGTTGTTATTATCAACCTTAAAATCAACAATTTTATCAACCTTAAAATCAACAATTTTAAGGTTAACAAATCAGCAACAACCCAAATTACTTGCCATATTTTTTTCCAAGATCAATTACTTAAGATGCTCATGTTAGTACAAAAATAACTACATTCACATTTTACAAGGCGGGTCTGGGGGAGGGGTGGCAGTCAAAGAAATTTTAAAAAAATCAAAACAAAAATAAGCCAAAGATTTTTTTTAAAAAAAAAAAAAAAATGGAGGCTTTTCCTTTAAGGTGAGTTTTTAGATTTTTTTTTAACTTTTTTGCAGGGCTCTCTAAATCTATGAGCTTGCTTACCAGGGCTCCCTAGCTCCCTGACAATAAATAGCCCTTCTCCCCAGATACGTGAAACCCCTTGGGGGAGGGGGGCTTTATTCTAGCTAGCTGTGACTTTTTGTCATCTGCTGATAACCTTTACAAACAGCTTGGACTCAAATCTGGATTGATGGTCTGTTCCAGGTCGATAAGTTTTTGACTCACGGGTTATGGTTGGCGATATTTTGTATTACTGCTATTTTGCGACCTCAACTCGGTCACTTCAAATATTGAACGTAAACTACCAACTGATATAGCATTTACGTCCCAATCAACAATTTTTTCAGTCATGCTGCATAGGAGACTGGGTAGTCAATTATATAAATAATTTATTAAAAATTTAAGGCTTCATATTGCATAATTCGAAACATTTTTATTTTCATGTTACAAAACATTACAAGTATGAGAATTTGAGAAAAATTAAATGTAAATGTGCATTTTTTTAAATTCAAAAATATGATTATAATGCAGAAATTAACTGAAATATTTGTTTTATTTTTGTCAAATCAGATTCATATGTAAGGGAAATAACCAAGATTATATCTAAGGGACATAACCTAGATAGAATAGCAAGTATGAGCTTTACAAAAAAAGCTTGGTTGTTATTCTGAACACACGATTGATTTAATTCTGAATTTTTCATCTATGTCGGGACAGGTTTTTTATCACCAGTACTAAGAAAGGTTTAATCTGTCTTGCTTTTAAGCCAGTGGCGGATTTAGGGGGGGTGCTTTGGGTGCTTCAGCACCCCCATCCGAGTCTATGGTAAAAAAATCTTAACCTACCTTTTTTTCTTCTTCATGTACGGTAGGTACCTTTTTGCGTGTTCTGCAAGCCCGGTTTAAAGTCAGCACCCTAGAGATTAAAACGGCTGTTAATTGTCACACCTAGCCATTAAAAAAGTTTGAGCAAATCAGCTGACCGACAAAGTGAATTTTTAAACTCTGATAAATTTTGTATAACTTTGAAAAGAAGTCTTGAGAACCCTCAACTTATGTGTTCATTATTGAAAATGATATTCCTGCAAACTGCTGAAAAGGAAGGATATGCTTAGCGGTCATGTTTTTGGAGTTTGACAATTTTTCATATGTAATGTATATTTTCACGCGTCATGGCCACCGACACGACGCGTGCGACCTGGTAGAATACCAGTGGCTGTTTTGAAATTGTCGGCCTCTTTGATCATGAATCACCACTGGTGGTAACACCACTGATAACATTAGCAAATAGTCTGGACTCAGATCAGGCCCGAAATTTTGATAAGGTTTCAAACTGCTTGAAATTATGACGTTTGTATGAAGGTCTGGATGGGGTATAATGATTAGTGAATAATTGCCCTTTTTATAATGAATAGTGAATAATGAGCCAAAAATAATGAACAGTGAATATTGAGGGCCTAAAAAATAATGAATAATTCAATTTTTAATGAATTGAAGAAAAAAATAATGAATAGTGAATAATCAGATTTCTTTGCCACCTTTTCTACTGTTAATGAATAATTTGTCTTATTTTAATGAATAACCCAAAATTTTAATGAAATGAATAACACCGTGTAGCATCGACTCCGGAACTTGCTACCAACTTTATCGATTATAAACAAATGTCAGGCATGACGACGGTAAGAAAAAGTTGTTATTATAGGCCTACTGTTTTATCACGGCGTTATGCGTTAAGATGGATATATTTTTATCTGAACATATTTATCTTTGAAATATACACCAATGATACGAAAGTGATTTTTAGTTGACTTTTTTACTGTAATTGTAGCTGCCTGGTACCGCGAAAACTCATGTCAGCTTCAAAATTCGCCTTGTAATCTTGTAAGTGGAGGATGCAAATTCAATCCGCTATTATGCACATGTATTGACATCACTAGAGTATATATTGAAGCAGAAGTTTTCTCCAAAAACTAACGGAGCTGGATATAATCAAGAGAAATTTCCGACGACTTGAGTACGGCAATTTGCGACACAACACAGAATCACAGGACGGCGTCTTGCTAGTGAACAGTACGGCGACTTATTTTGAAAATGATAGAATTCTTCTCGAAGAAGCTGCCGTTGGGAACCAACTTATGTCCGTAATGATTCAAGAGGGCCAGTATGGTCTATTATGGATACATAGTACAAATTTGTGAAAGTATTCAATTAGATGTTTCGGGGTTTTACTCCCAGGGGGGTACTCTGATATTTTCATACATACGTAGGCTCGGTCCATTTTTTGGGGTCAAATTTTTGAATTTCAATATTTTTTGGGGTTTTCAGAAATATGAATATTTTTTGGGTATGAACATTTTGTAGATATTTTTTGGGGTCATCCCAAAATTGGACTAGTTTTAGGGGTTATTTCTATGTATTTTAGGGTCTTTTCTTAAGGTAAATATTCAGAATCGGGATATTTTTTGGGTTGCAAAACTTTCAAATATTTTTTGGGGTGCTTCAAATTTCTGCTATTTTTTGGGTGAATATTAGATGCTGGGTCTGAGCCTACGTATGCAGATAAAAAATAGAGTACCCCCCTGGGGTTTTACTATACTGAGCGTGACGTTGAAAGGTGACGTCATAACACACTATTTGTGATGAAATCAGAAATGTTATTTATGGGTCAGCATTAAAACACCAAACCTCCTCCAATCTTGACTTCAATCTTCCCTGTCCCATCACACACTCCAGCACACCAACTCAACTTGCCCAGATAAATGAAACACTTTGACAAATTAAAACCGTTGCCTCGTGTACTAACATACTTGCCGGGGGAGGGGAGGACTCTGATATTCTCACACATAATAATGAGCCGTGGCATGAGATTTCCAACAATGTGGTATGTGCGACCAGCAAAGGCTCAGATCAGCCTGCACATACGCGCATACTGATCAGAGCCTTTGCTAGTCACTTAAATACTCTATGACTGTTAAGCTACTGATCGAACATAATTGTAGTTTCTAAGCTTAAAGGATGGCTGTACAGGCTCGTCTGAGTTCATACCTGCCAAAATGCCACATTGTTGGAAATCACATGTCATGGCTATTATGTAGGCTCAGACCATTTTGGGGGGTACAAAATCTAATATTTCAATATTTTTGGGATTTTCATGTATACATTGTATATGTATAAATGAGAGTATCCCCCCCCCCCACACACACACACACACAAACACTGGGCGTATACATGTACGTCTAAGTGCACCAGGGTTTGGTGCCCATCGCATTTGCGCATGCGCGGATCCAGATTTTCGTGTGTTTTTTCGTCTGCTTATTTCACAGAGGGGCCCATATGCTTAGGTCCCTTACCGGTTTCTTTTTTCTAACGGAAAACTATAGTACTTGTATTAATCGCCCTGTGAGAGGCCCACGCATGATGCGCAAAAGTCTGCTTTAAAGGTTGTGGTTATCCTGGTCGTGAGATTGTATGGAATACGTGCTGGTAATTTGCGGTTGAACCTGGTCCGATATGGTTTGGGGGTGCTTCCACGGACCCTCTTGTATTGTACTGAAAATGTTGCAGGTATTCATGCGTGTATCCGGGGGAGGGGGCAAGGGTCTCTGGATCCCCCTGAAAATCGCAGAAATATAGTATTCCCTTGCATGCTGGTCCAGTGAAGAATCACAAAGTTGCCAACTTAGCATTCAATGTTGGGCCATCATCGGTTTGCCAGCAAAATCAATGGCGTTTCGCTGGTGGCTCGATGTCGTCACGCTAACAGTGTCCCCTGTCAAAAAAGTAAACCCATCTGCCAAAACATCATGCCCCCCACACAAGTATTGAGGCTTTACACCCATCCCCCCCCCCCCCCAAAGCTTCCTAGCTACGCCTATGTGGTTTTCGTCTTGGTGTAAGCGGAGTCGTTTGAACTCGAGTTAAATTGGCTTTGTGGTTGTGGGCTTAGGCTCGTATTATCACTTAAATATTCCCTTACTACTAACACAAGTTTAAACTTTTACAAAAAAGCTTGGTCTACGCTGAACAATTCATATTTCAGACCCTGGCTGGGTGTCTAATCTCGATGCACTTACAATACAATTCAAGTCGAAATCGCGAGTACAGGTTAATTTTACAATTTGTAATAAGAGGAGTGGAAATATTTTGTTCAAATATCCACCCACGGTTGAAGAAATTAACCAAACCACCACATTAAACCAGCCTTTCCAAATAGAATTTACTGTCCTGCCAGCTAAGAGTGACAGTGAGAGCAGCCTTCAGGATAGGATTAAAACGGCATCTTCTAACATGAGGTGTACTGTACAAGTTAATGTTTAACATTGTACTAGCGTTGTACTATATACTTAGCAATTGTAACCAACATATAACGTCACTGTCACTCTTGGTTGGCACGACAGTCGCTAATCATTGAAATTTGGGCTAAAAAATCGCTAATCAGTAAAATTTAGACCCAAAAATCGCTAATCAGTAAAATGTACGCCCAAAAATCACCTGATCAGTAAAATTTACACCTAAAAATTAGTAATCAGAAAAATTAAGACCCAAAATTCAGTATCTATAAAAAAAATAGCCACCACAATCGGTTATCAGTAACGGTTTATTGTAAAAACGAATTGGAATAACTTTCTTCCACCGAAAACACGTCATTTCGATATTTGGTATTTTTTCGCCCAAAAATCGCTAATCATTAAATTTTAGGCCGAAATTCGCTAATCACTAGCACTTAACATCCGCTATTTGGTCAAATTAACCCTAAAATCGCTAAACGTTAACTTTTAGGGCCAATATTCGCTAATCGCTTAATTTTATGGCCATAATTCGCTAATCAGTAATCCCCATTTACATCCGTACGCATTTACATGAGATTGTGTACTACGAGCAGCCAAACGCTCAGACTAGCCTGTGCATCCACGCAGTCTCACCAGGGCCTTTGCTGCTCTCATACACAATGCAAATGGACGGAGGTATAGAAGTAAGTCTCCATAAGATCTACGTCAGCGTATTAAATAAAACTTTTGCGAATATGCGACAAGTACCAAAGTGTCGTGTTCTGGCCCATATCTGGTTGTGAGGTGTTTGGTGTGGTGTGTTTGGGGACATGCGGTTGTTTGAAGCTGGAGAGGCTGGTTTTGGTGTTCGTTTAGGGTGATTTGGGTGGTTTGGGGAGTTTTCACAGACAAACATGTCGATGCAAATTTAATGTTTTTTTCAAGTTGCCGTACTTCGGACTGGTAAATTGCCGTACTCAAAGCATTTTCTATTTTTGATAATATATCAGTCAAATCAAGATCATTACAAATAAAACTTATACCGAACGTGATTTTCAATATGCTCATTATTTTGGCATTGAAAATGAGGTGGAAAACGGTTTTAAACACTGTAGAAACAAACATTTTTTGATGGGACATGCTGTTTTTAGCGGTACCAGCTGGCAGTGTTTCACGATGTTTTGTGACATACAGCAAGAATTGATCATTTTGGTGGGCACGGACAAGTGTTTGACTTCTCTAAAGATGAATTCTATTCACTTCGACTGCAGGCGCTCATTACAAACCACTAAAAAAACGATTGACTCACCCCACTACATGCCATGTCTGTGTTGACATTCGATTCACCTGGTAGCAAGTTCCGGAGTCGATGCTACACCGTGATAATGGGCTAATTTTTTAATGAATAGTGAATACCAGACCCCCATCCAGACCCTCATGTTTACATGAACTTGGACCCGGTCTGGACAAGAAATATATTTTTAAAAGAAGTTTAGATAAAAATCTGCAGATAACAAACACCGCAAAATATCACTCAGCATGCAGAGTTGATACACAAACATGTTGACATAAATACTGGGTTTGCGACCAGGTAAGGGACAGTCCAGTTTGCTCAGCTACAGAGACTACCTGTGTTATAAAAATCTTGCCTGAGGTAGGTTTATCTGTTACAATTTCAACAGACAAATTCGCTGGTTTTGACTACATCGCAGTCCGATCTGTACCTTTGTTGTTCGCTAGCAGTAGGGGCTTTCTATACCAACGGGACTGGAATCAAGTTATCTCGCAGCTATCACCCATAATATGAATTTTTCAAAGGATATAGTTTTAAAATCGGACGGTATAATTAGCTTTTTCCTCAACCACTTTTTTTTAAAAAGAAATGCCGCAGACATTTGCCTTGCTGCTCTTTCCATGACCTGTTAGCAGTCTTGCTGGGGTCTTCATACGCGGACGTGTGTTCTAATTTGGATCACCCAAACGAGAACCTTCGCTGGGCAACATTGCGTGGGATAAGACGCTTTTATAAAAAAAAATTGGCCTAGCACTCGAGATTTTGCACTTCTTGATGCATTTTCTCCAAACACATTTTTCATTGAAAAAATCGCCGCAAACATTCACCGTGGTGCTGACCTGTTTAGTCTTCATTTTTTGCTGACAAACACGGATGCGCACTCTGATTCAGATCATCAAAGTTTCAGCCTTCTCTGGGCAACATTGCGTGCGATAAGACGTTTTTTTAATTAATTTAAACTAGCACATTAGATTTTGACACTATTGTATCAGCGATGCCAGTCTTGCATATAGTGCCTGTGTGTGTCAACTCTGTGGGATGTGGGTCTGACTAGCTATCAAGCTGTCATGGGTTCGCTCTTCCTGTCCAGCACCATTCTATTGTTGAAATTGGTCATGAACAATTTTCTACAGTCATTCCCATTCCTTCTTATTGAAAGAAGGACAGTTGTCAGTTACTGGCAAAACCCCACTCAAGGCCCTTTTGTATCTATTGGATGGGAGCATTTACGAATTATTTCACTACCTTCGCCTCCAATCCACTGGGCAATAATCTAAATGTGGACCCAGTTGAGTAAGTATATGGTTAGCTCAAATGAGCCCGAAAACTCATGTGAGGTTTTAGTATACCAATGGTCCAACGTTTGTCACGGCATCTTCCGTTCACGTTTTCAAAGAAGTAAATCAGCGGACCAAGTTTAGTCATAATACATATAAAGCTTCATCAGGTATGGAAGGAGAAAGGATGCGTGTGGTTTTTGGGCTGATTGGATTGGAACTCTGGCATTTATAGACGTATAATGGGGGGAAAAAATCTACTTCTCTAAAACGGCGAGACCCACAGCTTATAGCTTTATGTCTTGTGGGCACCTACATAATTCCTGCCATCCATGCTCCTGGTGTCTAAACTAGCCATGGAGTCATAAGCTTCTATTGATTTAGAATAAGGAAAAACTTTAAAAAAAAATCTTCTGAAACCATGAGACCCACAGCTTGTAGTCCCATAAATTCTGCCAACCATGCATCTTGGGTCTACATTAACCAAATACATACCATCATTAGGCTTTAATAGCTCCCATAATCATAATGGGGAACAGCTTTTTTTAAAACAAATCTTCTGTCCACAGCTAAAATACTTTTAATATGTAGCAAAGTTTAGCGTTTTCTATACGTTAACCCAAACACGTACCTCACTCGCTTTGGGACATTTGCTATTTTAAACAACAAAAATGAAAAAAAAAACTCTGAAACCAGAAGGCCAAATGCTCAGGGGAGTGGTATATAGGCTAATTGAGTCTTTTGCTTCTAAGGGACACAGTTCTATATGGAAACTGATTTGTGGTATTTGTGTCTGTAATACATTGGCTGTCGGTGTCCACCTATCAAGCACCCCCAGCATCAGTAGTCCTGGATCCGCCACTGTTAAGCAAATAGGAAAGTAGGTTTATGGTAGGCCAGGTAAAGGAAGTTCAGGACGGTCAGACAGACTGGCAGGCAGACAGGCATGAACACACATATGCAGGCAGGCAGACACATCAGATTAAATCCAACCAAATCTTTTGAGCAACAATTGATTTGAGTTAAGGAAAGTCCCAGTCGACAATATTTCAGTCATGTCGGACTCCTCCCAGAGAGAGGGAGATTGGGTTAGACTAAATGGGCCCAACCCCTACCTAAATTTACTGTTTGGTGACAAGAGGGCATCAAGAGTACATTTATTTTTGTCCCCGCCAGGGGTCCAAACCTATCAGCATGGAGATTAAGGATGGCGTACCATCCACTTTGCAATTCTAATTTGTTTTTGTTTTTTTGCAAAAACTTTATTTCTCGCTTCATTTGTTGTTTTCAAAATTCCTATCCTTTCTTCTGATATTTTCATCCAATTAGGTCGTGTATAATATGTTGATAACAATGTCGACAAGGAGATGGCCAGATACCTGAATTAAATTACTCCTTGTCGTCATTTGAAAATATCTGAAAATACATTGCAGTCCCTTTATGATGCTATGTTTGAGGTCCAGAGGAAAGGAATGGCTGGGTATAAATATCCTAATCTTTGTTAAAATGAGTTGTATTATAAAGGGAGTGTACAGTTACTGTACACTTTTTTATTGGCATCAAACAGCAGAGATTTAGATGATCATGTTCAGCCATTCCCTTCAAGGCTACATGTCTGTATTAATTGGGCCTCCACACTAGAAAACCTGTCTTCATAGCGACAAGTCATGCTCAAACCAGCCTACTCAGCTACAGAGACTAGCTAGAATAATGAAACTGTGTGAAAAACAAAGCCACCAATCAGTCTGCAAATGCGCAGGCTGGTCTGCCCTTTGTTTTTCGCATGCAACAAAGTCAGGTTTTCACGTGTTACTACATTATTCAACTTAATAAGTGAACAGAACAGAACTTTTATTTTAGAGTTTAGCATACAATCTGATCTTCATTTAGTGCATATGCTCTTATAAGCGCACACTAGGTACTTTATGAATTGATTACACTTCTTAGCCCAAAAGAAAAATATGCCTTGTTTCCGGTTACATGTCCAAATTTTTTAGGGTCAGTAGGTAGGCAAACTTTTTTTATGAAAACTTTATTGTATGGAAAAAGTATGACAATCCTTAAAAACAGTCTAAAAATAGACTTTAATATCCAGAAAGTCTTCAAAAAAGTTTGAGTAGGCCCAAAAATATTAGGATCGGTAGGGTAAGCATAAGCAAGACATTTTCTTTTTTGGCCTTATTTGACCTCCTTATTTTCATTCAATCCAATTTCATTGCCGAGGTGAAAGAAAGTATAAACTACAAGCAAATCCCTCTGTGTCCAACTTGCTTATCTCAAATACACAGCTTATGTCAAAGTGATCATCCATTCCCCAACATTTCCCCTATATATTGCATTGTATTTCGAGCTTGTTTATGTCGAACTCGGATATCACGAAATCTTGGCTTTTCATACCAGAAAATTAGTGTTTTCCACTTGCTTACCACTGCTTGTGTCAAACTCAAAGTAAAAATCAGTGTTGGTCAAAAAGTTAAACAATATGAATGTCAAACAGTTGATATTGAAATTGCATCACTGGATGGCCTGGGAACTCAGAAGCTCATAGAATGTAAACAACCCATAAAGGCCCCAGTCGGCAGTGTATACTTGTAGGAGTATATCATTGTGTGCTTATATGGTCAAATACGGTATTTGTAAGTAGATAATTACAGTGCACGTCCTTTATAAAAACACCTCATTATAACACAGGTTTTAATATAACATGGTCACGTTGTTGCTCTCTTACTTACCATGGTACATATTTGACAAAGGAATTATAGGAAAATGACCATAGAATTATAAAAAAATGAAAATGACCATCAATTTTACAAAGGAATTACAGGAAAATGACATGGTCATTTTCCTATAATTCCTATGTAAAATTGTTGGTCATTTTCCTATAATTCCTTAGTAAAATTGTCTCTATGTAACAGGATGGACCCCTTTGTAGAATTAACCCTTTTTAACATGGTTCACTAATAAAACAGTCCATTCCTATGGACCCTTTTGTAGAATTATACCTTTATAACACGGTTCAACTATAACACTGTCCCTTTGTAAAATTGTCCCTTAATTACATGGTTCGCATATAAGAGTACATTCCTATGGACCCCTTTGTAAAATTGTCCCTTTATATCATGGTTCACTTATAACACTGTCCATTCGTATGGACCCCTTTTTAAAATTGTCCCTTTATTACATGTTTCGCTTATAACACAGTCCATTCCTATGGAGCCTGAAAATAGCTTTATAAAGGGACTGAACTCTATGCTATACTCACCTAGAGAGCTATCCACTGCATCATCAGGGACACCTGTTATACTGATAGTGCTGCCGCTTTCTTCTGAATTCTGTTTTCTCAGATGCTCTGCTCGCTTTCTTGTTGGGCTATAGACAGATTTTCCACGCTGCAGACGTTCTCTCCCTAGGCGTTGATTGTCCATCCTCGGCAGCTTGCGCTCATGCTTAAATAAAGCGAGGTAAACATTGAACAATGAATACAGATACTATAATCTTAGAAAATGCATGGTTAAAAATATGTTTTGGGTGCTCAAAGGAATTTCAATTGTCTCATTGAGACGGTTGAGTATACCCACATGTTTTGATTAAAAGAAAAAAACCTGCAGACATCATGTCATGTATAGTTGCTAGTGAATTAAGCATATTAGCAAAATCGACAAAGACTTTCACTTTCCTAAAAGTAATTAGTCGCAGAAAATTATTGGTTGGACTTTAAAATTCGGTACATGGATGCATCACCAGAGGGTCTTGGACTGTTTAATACATTTGAACTTCAAAAAAGTGTACTTTATCCAGATTCCTGAAAATAATCTGAAAAATTGTTAACTGATCATTGAAAATATGTTGCTCTGTGAATTTTAGGCATCAAAATGAGCAAGAACCACTGGGTGTTGTGGCAGTCTTCGATCAACTCAATATCTTCACACCGGATAGACGGCAATCAAAAAGCTCTTATCAATCAACTAACGCGGATAAAAAATCGCTAGAAACAGTGTTTCGATTGCCATTTGTCGCAATGGAAAACTCTGTTTCTAACAATTTTTTATCTATGTTCATGGATAGTATACTCAACGTCAGTAACAAGTTACCAGTAAATCACATACACTTAACATTGGACAATATTTAGTCCATTCTGAACGAAGAACGGCAGATACTTCAACACTCAATTTTATGGCATAGAGCCCCATGCATCACCACTATGGAAAACGGTATCCATGACACCCGAATGCAATATAATCATTCCTTGATGGACCCCTATAGTTTCCATTGCATTGTATAGGAAAATGAAAAGTTTTGGTGCTACCTTAAAGTTTGATCCTCATTTTTCGCATTTAATGGGATAACTTAAACCATTTCGGTGGCGTTTTCAATGAAAATGTCTAGGGGATGTCCTGGAATGTTGTCTTTTGAAAATGACGATTTCAAATTCTTAAAATCTGCAAAAAACATAAAATGCATGTGCTTCACATGCACCATAGTTCTAGGCTCGTGTAACTTTTTTATCTCTCCAAACTAGCTTGTCGTTGACCAGAAACATGAACGTTACAGTAGCCAAAGAGCTGTATTATATATTTTCCGAAATATCGAAATTTCAATACTGGTAACTTTTCATTGACGCTGAGTATATTAACATTTTGGATTGCTGCCTATCCGGTGTGATCTTGCATCAGGGAAAACCTGTGGCAAACAATTTGCATAGGTATTACACTAGCAGGCAAATTCACTAACTATATAGCTGGCTGATCTGCAACTTTGCTTTAAAATCATAATTTCAAGCAAATATTATATTCTCATAATGCAAAGCATTTGTTACTTTTAAATTTATGTCACTAACAAAAAAGGTACTGTTTATATATCCTAAACATTCAGATATAATACATTGTATATCATGCTCCTTCAGAGCAGTCATATCATTCAAAGCAGTCTGATCATAAGGGTTTACATATTTGCCATTCCATTGCTATATACCTCGCAATTGAATTAAATATATATTAAATTATTAAATTATTATATATAAATGCCACTCCTAGGATTAATTTGCTCTTTTTTCTGCTTAAAATCTCATTAAAATTGGCTTACTGAGAATGTAATTTTGCTCAAATTTCTCGTTTCTCGCCAGCTTTGGCTGGACCGGAGATTTCTGTCTAATAATATTTGAGCCAGAATTATCCTGCCACTTTTTCAATTTTATTGCTGATAAGTCTTGCAAGCAGTAAAGATGCCTGCACATTAGACAATTTGTCAGGCTGATCTTTACAAAACCCCATTCCAACGTAAATGCTATGAGGAGGGCAGTTGCTCAGTGTTAAGAGTGTTAGGCTTAATTTGGATCGAAGGGATGCTAGTTGGAGACTGACCACAGGCAGTCAGTCGAGCAGTCAGTGTATTTTGTCCAAATGCTTTGTCTTCTTTAATCAATCATGTTAATGGGTTTTTGGTTCAATCCTGGAAAACATCTCAACATGACTAGAAAATTGTTGACAAGGATGTAAAGCATTTACACAAACATAAACTATAGTTACTATACACTCACTAAAAGTATAGTAGATGTCTGCATGCAAGGCAGGCCTACAGTAAAGAGTGCTTCGATTTGATTTGATTCTTTATGTCCCATCAACAATATTTCAGTTAAACAGGGACGGGTCTTCCTCGGTTGAACCAGTACTAAGCCAGGATAAATGTGTCTTGCTCAAGGACCACAAAGCAGTGACGCCGGTGAGGCTCGAACCCGCGGCCCCTCAGTCTGGAGTCAAGCGCTCTACCACTGAGCCACTGCGCTCCCAAAGTAAAGAGTGCAATGGGTAACAAAAATAACTTTATTTCTCAACCAAAATATGTTGTGGGTACTCAAAAGAACCGTCTTAATGAGACGGTTCTTTTGAGCAACCACAACATATGTTAAAAATGATGGATAAGAAAATATTTACAATTGTACGCTAAAATATTTTGTTTATAAATATTCTTTTAAAACCTGGGATGCAGGTGATGCAAGCTAAATTAAGGCAATTTCACATAATAGAAACAAAATGCATGGATTACCAACTGTAAATTCTTTCAGGCCCGTAGGCGTAGAGATTCTGTGACTGTAGCAGGGTCGGAGATTCCCTCGGTGATTCTTCAAACATAGCACATGGTGGATAATATGGCTAACAGACTCCTCTGTTCATCTGCACATGGCGAGCTCTTTTCAATAACACTCATAGTGTATCTAAAAATAGAACACATACATTTTGTATACAATGAGGCTCAATACAGGGTAACTGAATACACTACAGGTTTTAGGAAGTTTATCAGGTGGCAGTTTACTCTTGTCCTGCTGAACCCAGACTTTGTTGTTAATGTTGCTTTCAACAATTTTTCAGTAATATTGTTATACACTCATGCAGTTTACTGTTACAGGGATAAAAATGGGTAAGAAATTCAGAGATATGCTCAATTTTTTGCCAAAATTGGGTGGATGGGAGAAAATCTCACTTAATTACGGCCAATTATGATAATAATTCTCGATGAAAAGCAAGAAATTCTCATAGAAATTGGGTCAATGAGACATTTTCTCATAAAAATTATACAGTGTTGTAGCTCAGCCAGTCTGACATCAGCAGTTTGTTTGATTTAATTCTTTACGTCCCATCAACAACCTTTCAGTTAAACAGGGACGGGTCTTCCTGGGTTGAACCAGTGTCTTGCTCAAGGACAACAATGAAGTGACACAGGTGAGGCTCGAACCTGCGGCCCCTCGGTCTCTAGTCAAGCACTCTACCACTGAGCCACTGCGCTAGGGATATCAGCATTAGGCTATTTCTATTAATTATACCACAGGGGTGTATCCAGGATTTCTGGAAAGGGGGTTCATATATATATAAGGGGGTGGGATTTGCTTAAAGTGCTGATTTGCTCTCATTTTTCTTAAATATCCCATGAAAATGAAATAATTTGGTCTCACTGAGACCAAATTATTTCATTTTCATAGGATATTTAAAAACAGGGAGTGGGGGCTTGAACCCCCTCTGGATCCCCCACTGAACCATATGGTTTGTCTGTCTGCCTGTACTTAGGCTGTATTATCTCCAGTACAGGTGGACAATATTCATGGTACCCCATTGGCTCCATTAAGCGCACCTGCTCCAATAAGTGCACCACAGGTGATTTCCGAAATATATGTGCACAAGTGCCACACTGGTAAATGTATACAGTCAAACCTGCTGTTGCGGCCACCTCTATTAAGCGTGACCCTCCCTTAAGCGGCCATTTTGGAGCCCCCCGAATGATTTTGAATGAAAATGCACCTTTATTAAGCGTGCACCTGTCCAACACGGCCAGCGGTCGGAGAAAATTCGCCCCAAAACGCTGAAATTGTGTCCTCAAACGGCCAATTTCTATGCGTTGATGCGGCCAGTTTCGATTAAAATTGCATCGATTAACTTTTTTGCACCGGTCATATGCTTGGTGCAATTAAACTCCCCAGCAGTGGTGTCTCCCAGAATAAATTCTTCAACGGCCGCTACCCTATGTCGAGGTTATTGGGCCCAACTATTTGGAAGTTTGTGGTGCAGTCGAACTGCAACGGGGCCGAAATCAACTAAGTTCAAGTGTTTACGCTAATAAAACACTACGACATGCAGTGATTTTTTTACCTGCGCGTCCTGCGTCTCAGACGCATGATTCTCACAAAGGACGCATGATTTTAAACCATGTGAATCCCGCAGGACGCATTAAAAATTGTGGCGAAAAGTCTGCATTTAAAAATTTGCAACTTTCGTTTTGAACATTTTTTTTACTTGCGCACCGTGTCTTGAATAATATTGGTAAAACCCGGTACCGAAATACTCCCCAACAGTTTAGCGATCATTACTTCCCTTGAGAAACATGTGTTTTCAGATATTCACGGGGAGTTTACTGGTAAAAGCCAGTGCCGATAAACCAGTACCGACAAAAAATGAAGCATTGGAATAATGCGTTTTACCCGCAAGTTTAAACACCCTTTCCATAATGCCCCTCCATAATGAACACAGCATGCTTTCATGAGAAGATTATGTCTCCAAAAATAGACTCTAAACAGCCCACACTGGTGTTCTTAGCAAGAGGCCCAACTTGGAAATAAACGAATGGCATGGCATTAGAGTCTGACATTTCTGAGGAATATTAAATTGTCTTCTACCGACCAGGTATGTGCCATTTAGTACTCTATTTTCCAAAAATCTATCATTCTGGAGAAGAGGGTGCTCTGATTACATTTGTTTATATTCAAATCAGACACCCCTCCCACTCTTCTCCCTCTGTCTTTGTCCAACACTTTTGAAGGCCAAGGTTATTGTGGTTGGGGGGTGAACAGAACAGGCCAGCGCCTAAAGACAACCCCTGCTCGATTTTTCTTTAGGTGTGGACTTAGTTTTTTTAGGGGGGGGGGAAGGGCTGGTGGGGCTTTTTTTTTTAGAAAATTACCATTACCCATTTGATTTGCAGGTTGGCCCCCTTTTGGGAACACAGGGGGAGGGGGGGAGAGAGTTGGCCCCTTCTAGACAAATCCTAGAATCAACTCTGCAAATAGAATTGTTAAAGTATTACTGCAGGCTCATGAAGTACCGGGACTGTACTGTGAACAGATGGTATTAACAAAAATTAATATGGTATCATCACCATATGTCCAAGGGCTCAGTAACTTCCAGCAGTACACTTGTAGGCATGCAGAGTTAGATGAACACAAGCTAATGGCCTGGGCTCTGAAAATTATTTTACATGACAAAGTAAGCTTGCTCTTTATTGTATAAGTAAGTATGACAGTGTCTTGTTTCTCAAATTGGCTTCTATGAATGGGTCGGATTTGTATGGATACATAAAATTTATGATTCAAAGTGGGCCCCATATGGGATGCAGAACTTCGAGTTTGGGATGCAAAGAATTTTGGCCTAGTGAGTCCCGGGACTCATAGAAACAAATTTGTAAAAAAATCACTGGACATGGTTCAAGAATCCAGCACATGTGGATTAAAAACAGCGTCAATTGTAACCGAAAACCTGAATACGCTAAACGAACACCACTGGTTGATTTTTTTGTAAGCGGGTAACCATTATTGCAAGCGGGTAACCAGTCGTAGAAATAAAATTGTCGACATCAAAGCATTTTGCCGCTGCCAAAGTCCATTCATCCATACCGTGACAGATGTTTAACGGCAAATGTGTGAAAATCTAAATGCAAAGTAATACTCTTTGCTGGAGGCATATACTTACTACACAAGGATGCAATCTTTGCTAAAAGTCAACAAGCAATAGCTTTTGAGAAAAGAAGTTATTTTTGAGTAACAAAATTTGAACCATTTTCCGATTCTTTTTCACCTGAATAAATTGACAGTTCTAACAACATTTTCTTCATGTTCAATAGTACAATGGCCATTAAACATACATTTGCTTATCAAAAATCAAGTTTTTAGCTTCTTGAAAAAATATGATAAGCAGTGCTATCTCAACTCTTTTGACATACATGAACATCTTTAGACTGAATGGACATGATTTTTTTTATTTCATATTTTGTTGTTGTTTTTTTTCTTCATTTATATATTTCATGAAGAAATGCAATAACTGCAGCAGTGTAGACCTTATTCTTTATACTTTTCAACTCATTATTATATGGGTATCCTCAACTCGAAGCCAATATTCTTTCGAGTCCGCAATCATATGGCCATCTTAGCTGAACCTCTATTAAGCAGCCACCTGTCTTAAGCAAGCGATTTTGGATTATCCCTTGACCGCTTGCTTAAGACAGGTTTGACTGTACGTCGATTTGCTGGTATTTATGCATATTGCCGGTACTTCATCGACCGGAAGTAATAGATATTGGTGTTAATACTATATAGAAAAACATGCCATATGCCTAGGGGATTATAGAATTAGGTCATTTTTAAGTATTCAGTATGTGCATGGTGATTTATGTAAGCATTTAGGAATAGATTCGAGTACCGATCATCCAGATCGGTGCTTGAATCTATTCCTAAATGCTTACATAAATCGCCATGTGCATGCCTAATACTTAAAAATGGTCTAATTCTATAGTCCTTTAGGCATAAGGCATGTTTTTCTATATATGATTTAACACCAATATCTACCACTTCCGGTCTATGAAGTACCGGCAATACGCGTAAATACAAGCAAATCAACGTGGGGGGGGGGGGGGGGGGGGGGGGGGGGGGTTGGGGAGGGGGCAGGTTAAGCTCTGACAACCTTTTTTTCTTTCTTTTTTTTTGGTCCTCAGCTTGGTCAATTTCAAAGAAATCTATCATTTTTCAAGGTTCCAGAGGGGGTCCAACATTTTCCAAGGGGGGGGGGTCCAACTTTTTCCAGAAGGGGGGGGTCCAATTGCTTATTCCCTGTAGAGACCCATATAACTTGTGATATTCCATGGGGGTCCCGACCCCCTGTCCCCCCTCTGGATCCGCACTTGCAGTGCTTCCGGCAAAGCTCGAAACCGCCACCCCTCGATTGGCAATGCACTGTCAGCTTGGGATCATCATTCATTCAATTATGAAAATGTAGCAGTTTCGTGTCAGCATATTTACGGAAAAAGCAAACGCACATACACAATTTTTCCCTCATCGCACCAAATAATCGTAGAGCCGGCTACCAACGGTGGAGCGGACGAGCCTGCTTTTGCCATAACCATCGCCGTTCAGACAATCAAAAAACAAAAGTAGGTGAAGCATCAGACAAAATACTCAATATCTGGGCCAATGCGGTATTTTTAATCTATCACATCGGCGACAAACGAATGCTCAGATGAGTCTGCGCATCTTCTATGAGAAGACAAATGTTCAAACAAGCAAAAAACAAGACATTTATACTGTAGCAGCAAATCAGATATTAAATTGGCACATATACATGTATATCTCGTTCACAACAAGCAAAATCTCATACAAGCCTAAACATTGTCGCCATCTCGCCTGGGTCTTTGCTGTCCGCATGTATAGTGATTCACATCAAGTGGCATAATAATACTCACACCAATGTCAAAGCATTGTTGTCTTATTAGCTGACGCAGCATATATTTAAAAATATATTTATATCTTGTATAAAAAAAACACATTTGAGCAATTACGCGAGATTTTGATTCTTATCGCATTGGCAAGTAGCGAAGACTCAGACAAGCCTGCGCATACGCACAGCTTTGCTAGAGGAATAACTGCTCGTACACACAAAGTTGGGACTTATATGAGAATTATGGCCTGCATGTTTAAATAGTGATGCATGTTTAAATGGTGTCTGCGCATGTGGGATTAGTACCGAAATCTGGTATGTTGTATGCGTTCTCAGCTCAAGACAATAAAACTGCTTGATTGAATGCTAAATAGACTCGATATGTTATGAATGAGACGGTTCTTTTCTGAACTGCTTTTGATTGTTTTATGCTCTTTTCTGTTATAATCTTCACAAAGCTCAAACTGCATGCAAGAAACGAAATTATTCAGGTACTACTTAAGTTTCAGGGTGAATGTATCATGTTCGGCTATCGAATAGGGCTTGGTAAAACATTTTTGACCAGAGCTGTACTAAATATACTTCATTTCAGCAGAGACCTCTGGTATTTGAAGAATGATCATATGCAATGATTCGTCAGGGCATTCGCTGGTCCTCGATGCGATAAGTACCAAAACGTTGTGTGCTAACTTTAATTTATTATCGCAATTTACAAAACCAACACTGATCTATACTCAGTCTGGGCATGCGCCTAGTCCAATAAATCAGAACTGTCCATGCAGAACACATGGGTCCTTGGCTTAGAGCACAACGAAGATTTGCCCTCAAGCTGATGTGAGTCTTCACTGAGAGCTTTGGTTTATTCACACGGCAGCTTAATTATTATGTGTCTTGATGAACAACTCCGATGGTCGTGACGTACAGTAGTACACTTTAGTGCATATTTGAAATACTTCCTCTGAAGACTTACGAGGAACTCTCCCGAACGTTCGGGCAATTAGAAAGGCTGAATCTCGGAGGGCTGAATCAAGTATGTAAATGTATTAAAAAACATATTTGATCTCTATATTTTTTCTGGGTTTCATACAGTACTAAGATGATAAGGTGTCTTGTCATCACACAACGCACCTCGGATATCTGCATATTTTAAACCAACGAAATTCCTTTGGCAGTTGATATGAATCGGCTGCCTTTGAAAGTTTTAATATATAAATGAACCTGCGTACCCAAATTTCTACAATCTACCACTGATGATATGATGTGCGCCAAGGGTAGACTCAGATCAGACCGTCGTTTTCTACACTTTTTGGATACATACAACTAAGGATCGGTAGCTTCATAGTGCGGCTATTGATGACTGATCAGATTGCATGCATTGAGCTTTCAAAAGCGTTTATTTTACATAAAGGTTTATGCAAACAGACTATAAATGCGGTAGAAATGTCATTATCGCAGCGCGTGAACTGATGGAAGTCTTACCAAGCTAGATTTGTAACGAGCCATATGATTGGATATCCCAATAATAAAAATAGAGCCACGAATAAAATAGAATAAATTTTCTCATGGAAATACTGGGATCACCAATCAGAATGCCTCATTGATATCACGTGATAACGAGGAAACGTAAGCGAGTTACCCCAGGGGTGATGAATGCAGTGTAACGGAATGGGTTACGCCTGGGTTACAGAGGATGTCTGCTACCTGGGTGACATGCTTTCTGCTGGTGGAGGCTGTGAGATAACGGTCACTACTCGCGTGAAAACAGCCTGGTAGAATTTCAGGAAGCTACTACCAGTTCTCACATCCCGCCACCTCTCTTACAAGACACATGGCCATGTATACAGCTCTTGCGTGCGGAGCGCCATGCTCCATGCCAGTGAAGCTTGGCCACTGACCAAGACAAACCTGCAGCACTTGCAGCACAATGATAGAGCCATGATCAGACAGATCTGCAGTATCAAGCCAGAGGATGTGGCCATGGTAAGGTCAAGCGAATTACTGGCAAAGCTTGAGCTTGAGGACCTCAAACTTATTTTGAGAGAGAGGCTTCACTGGTTTGGGCATGTGGAGTGTTCTAGTGGTGCAGTCAGAACAGCATGTGATATACAAATTGAGGGCAGGCGGGGGGCTGGGAGGCCCAAGCTAACATGGAAAAAACTGACAGAAAACGACTGCCGTGAGTGCAAGCTCACAACAGTTGACCCTCAAGAAAGGAGCACCTGGAGATCAGGTGCAAGATCTGCTATGCGTGCAGCTAGCCGCAGTTACCTGGAAAGGGGCCCACTGATGTGGATGATGCCCCTGCACCTGCACTTTAATAAAAAATCTGATTATGATATGATTTTAGCTATCTGCTGAAGGCAATTTTCGTTTACAGGGTGTGATAGTTTGGATGCAATTTTACTGACTATTTTGTAAGCATATTTTTAAAAAGTTATGAGTATCACCAGGCTAATTAAAGTTAAAAATTCTTTAATTAGATTTTTAATTAAATTTATTAAAATTTAAATATTTTCACTCATGACATAAGTTTAAAGGTTTAAATCAATAACAGTTTAAGTTTAATTCTTATTTTTATCTAATAATCTTATTTTGTTTAAAATGTAGAAATCAGCATTTCTTAATTATTATTTGTGTAAAGTGCTTAGTCTGGCTGCAGACTGGCCAGGTCAAAGTACACCCTGAGAGTCCTCCTAATTAGAGGCCCTGGAGTCTAGACAGTCTTGGAGAAATTGACACCTGGGTAAGCTTATCAACAGTGAGGGGTCTCCCATATTAGGCTTTCTCTAGGGGTGTTTATTCAGATGGAGTGGTAAGAGAGATGTTGATTGATTGATACAGAAATAGTGAGAATGCTATAAATTAACTAAGATGCAGGGGGTGCAGGATTTTGAATTCCTGTAGGCAGTCAAGTTTTAGAGATTGAGAAGGAAAGACTGTTTTTGATTGAGAAAATAGAATGTGATAATTTAGGCGCCAAATATAGAGTTTTAAAAATGTAGAGGATTGCACTTGTAAATAGTTATAATATCAGTTACTGTCAGGTGGACTTTATGATGAAGAAAAAAAGAAACAAATTATAAGATTGGAAATAGAACTTTGACTTTAGTTAGCCTGGTGATATGTGCACTGTGCACTAAATAGAGTGAATACGGTATAAATATTTTATACCACTGTATATCAGTGTAGACCTTGTACACTACGAGATATTGTTCAAAAGTTGGCAAGGATGGTATAATCTCTATGAAAGAATGTGAACAGACCCGGCAGCTAAGGTTCAAACTCACTATCTCTCAATTGCAGTCCAGGAGACTGGCTTCTGAACAAACTCGAATTGTCAGAGAATCTGACTATAGCCCGCTGTAGCGCTTTTCATGCTATAAAAACCATCAATCAAGGGCCATTACTCTGTTACAAATTTGTGAAAAAGTGACAGGTAACAATCCCAACCTAGATCTTGCCAATATTAGTGCATATATAAAATTTGGTTAAATTCGATCCTTTTGTTCTCAAGATATTGAGTGGAAACAAAATTCTGATAATATCAATCAAGGGCCACAACTCTTTTACAAATTTGAGAAAAATGACAAGTAACAATCCCAGCCTAGATCTTGTCCATAGCAAAACATTCATACAAAGTTTGGTCTAATTATGTCCATTTGTTCTGAACATATTGAGAGGAAACAAAATTCTGACATCAACCAAGGGTCATAACTCTGTTATAAACAAACAAAACTAGAATTGTCAGAGAATCTGACTATAGCCCAACTGCTGCGCTTTTTCATGCTGCAAAAAGGACAAGTTATAAAGATATTGAGCAGAAATAAAATTCTGACATCAATCAAGGGCCATAACTCTGTTACAAATAAGCAAAAATGACAGGTAACAATCCCAACCCAGACCTTGTCAATATAAATACATATACAAAATTTGGTGAAATTCTATCCATTTGTTCTCAAGATATTGTGCGGAAACGAAATTCTGATGTCTATCAAGGGCCATAACTCTATTACAATTTGTAAAAAATGGCAGGTAAAATCCTATTGACCTAGATCTTATCAATATAAATGCATTATAAAGTTTGGTCAAATTCTATCAGATAGTGAACGGAAACGAAGTTCTGGTATAAATCAAGGGCCATAACTCTGATACAAATGTGCGAAAAATGATGTGTAACAATCTCAAGCTAGATCTTGTCAATATGAATGCATATATGAAATTTGGTGAAAATCTGTTAATTTGTTCTCAAGATATTGAGCTGAAACAATATTCTGGTGTAAATCAAGGGCCATAACTCTGGTACAAATATGCAAAAAATGACGTGTAACACTCTGAACCTAGATCTCGTCAATATGAATGCATATATAAAATTTGGTGAAACCCTGTCAATTTGTTCTCAAGATATTGAGCGAAAACGAAATTTCGGTGTAAATCAAGGGCCGTAACTCTGGTACAAATGTGCAGAAAATGACATGTAACAATCCCAACCTAGATCTTGTCAATATGAATGCATATATAAAATTTGGTAAAACTCTGTCAATTTGTTCTCAAGATATTGAGCGGAAATGAAATTCTGGTGTGAATCAAGGGCCATAACTCTGGTACAAATATGCTAAAAAGGATGTGTAACAATCCCAAGCTAGATCTTGTCAATATGAATGCATATATAAAATTTGGTGAAAATCTGTCAATGTGTTATCAAGATATTGAGCTGAAACAAAATTTAGGCTTAAATCAAGGGCCATAACTCTGGTACAAATATGCGAAAAAGGATGTGTAATGATCCCAAGCTAGATCTTGTCGATATGAATGCATATATAAAATTTGGTGAAAATCTATCAAATTGATCTCAAGATATTGAGCAGAAACAAAACTATGACTGAAGAACTGACGGACGGACAGACAGGCGGAATGACAGACAACCCAAATCCCTCAAAGTGGGCCGGGCTATAATAAAAATACAGGTAAGAGTTTCAACCCAGATCTTGTCCATATAAATGCATATATAAAATTTGGTGAAATTATGTCAAGTTCTCAAGATATTGAGCGGAAACGAAAATTTGTCTTTAATCAAGTGTGAAAAATGACAGGTAACAATCCCAGCCTAGATCTTGTCAAGTTGTCATTATCAATAAACATACAAAATTTGGTTAAATTCTATCAATAAGTTCTCAAGATATTGAGTGGAAACGAAATTCTGACATCAGTCGAAATTCTTACATAAGTCAAGGGCCATAACTCTATAACAAATGTGGGAAAAATAATGTGCAACGATCCCAACCTAGATATTGTCAGTATCAGTGCATATACAAAATTTTGTAAAATTCTTTCAATTTGTACTCAAGATATTGAGCGGAAACAAAATTATGACAGAATTACGCTGGTCGCACATACCACATTGTTGGAAATCTCAAAATACAAGAATCTTTTTTTTACGTCGGATACATTTAAACAGATAACATTAGCTATAAAAGCTATTTTCCGACAAACATATTATAAAGCTAATGTTCAACAAGTAAAAATAAGCTGTAAAAGAAAAACATTTTAGATAAAACAGTAGCAGAAAGATTCTTGCTGTTAAAATACTGAAAAAGGATTCTTATATCACAGGGCATTATCACTAAAACTTTATCACAGGCGGGTGTCGCGGCTCAATTATAAAGTAGGCTTTCCTGCAACCCAGAGTGTACAAAGTACACCCTGCCGATAATGCCTGTGAGGGCATCAGGCAGTATATAGAGCTAGATAGATACAGCTTTTTAGGATAGACCAAGTTCATAATTTCTTGAGTGCCTTTCCTGACCGGGCTTGCTGGTTAAAAAGTTAACACAGAGTGCCAGGGCGCGCCGAGACTGGACCAGCCACTTTAGGACAGGAGGAATTGTACCTGGTGTCTCTGGATGGTCTGGAAAGGGGTCTGAAGAGGATGTGCGCATGCGGGAAAGTATAAAGTCTGAAAAATATTCTCAGCTGAAAATTTTTGGAAATCTCATAAAATACAAACTCTTGTGCATTCATATTTGGTGCTAAGTAATCAATTATTACCTGTGGTATATATTATTTTGATGTGAACTAAACGTCCAAAGGTAGGGAAGTTGCCAGGATTGTTGACAAAGGATCCAAGATGGCCGCGCCCATGGAAAACCTGACTTTGTTTTCATTTTCCTGTGTGTGTCTCTATCCAGAGTTTACAAACTAAACGATGAAATAACTAGCGATGAACCAAACTCAAACCGAATGAATTACAATACTCTGATATTTGGAAACCTCGGATCGCCCAAAAAACTTGTAAATTTGACAAGAGCATCTCATTCTGATTCATGGAAAAACTTATCTCTAATGGTGTTAATTATATCAGGTGACATACAGATGAACGCGGGGCCCTCTATCTACCCCTGTGGCTTTTGCCAATGCCCGGTTACCTGGGAACATAATCGAGCAGCAGCATCAATGTAGTGTTTGGTACCACTCGGCCTGTTTAGAACAATGTTCAGTTAACGTTAGTCTATTGCAGAGAGACCATGTCTCGTGGAAGTGCTGTGGTTGTGACTCTATGAACATTGAAAGTTTTACTTACCATTCTTACGAAATGGAAATGAGTAACCGTTTTGAATTATTAACTTCAAGAGACACACTTTCATCAACCGGATCGTATGCATCTATACCGTCAATTGATTCATCGTTTAGTCCATCTGCGTTCAGTAGCCTTAAGCTGCGACTCGCGAGTGATACCAGTACAAATGACTCTAATGAAACAAATGTGCAAACAGAAAAATCTTTCACGAAGAAAAAGGACAATTTTAGAGTACTCATGATGAATTGCCAAAGCATTTGAAATAAAAAAGCACAGTTAAATGAAAGTATATATTGAATATATCAAACCTGATGCCATTATTGGTTGTGAATCCTGGTTAGGCGCGGAACACAAAGACGCGGAAATTTTCCCGGACAACTACCTTACACCAAACGAGTAATTACCATTCGCCACTAGTCACGGTGGAGGTGACCTAGAGTGACGCACGGTGCCGACACTTTGACATCCACCGACAGAACGAGACTGGGCGAGACAGGTGACCTTTTCACTGTGGATCCGATAATAGCCACGGTGTCGCAGCGTGTATTTTATTGCACTGTTATACAAACATTACGCTCGCGCTATAACAGGTGAGGACATGTTAAAACTGTCGAAAACGATCAGTAGCATAGCGCAGGCTTTTCACGGTAATGTGCTAGTTATGATAGAAAGGCGTTGAAAATCAGCGCTATTTGTCCAGATTTTCTCCCGATGAGGTATGCCGACACCTGCATGTGAAACAGAAGCGTATGTGACAAAATTCACATTGTATTTCGCCAGCTTTTTACCTTGACATGCGATCATTTTGAGCACCGATTATGAAATGAGGTTCTACAATAAACATTACTTTTATTTCAAAGTTATAAGTTGTCTTTTTCTTCTCAACATAACACAACCAAGTTTTGAGGAAACTCGTCAGCGACGCATTGCAGAGGCGATTCTGTTTAGCAAACAATGTTGACCCAGATGAAACGCTATTTGATGCAAGACTCCTCGGCTTTGAAATTAAGTTAAGATTTAAAGCATTTAAGTCATGCCGGACTATATCAAATTAGACAAGATACCTAATATCTTTTTTAACATTTCTTTTCCCTATACTTCGCTTGTGCGAGAAGTGAAAGGTCTAGTGTGGAAAATAATTTTAGAAGTTACAAGTTCACAAGTTGAAAAAAAGTGAAAAAATAATTTGACGATAATGGACCAAACCAAATGCACATCCTCGGTCCATGGACAAAACATCTGTGAAGTTTCAAAAAGATCGTACTAAAACCTGTAGGGGGGGCGGATGGGCTCATTAAGTTACAGCACCCCCTCATTTCACCAACTGACAAACTCATTTTAATAGTCTCATTTGATAAACGTCGGGAGACAATTAAAAAATCTCCCTACCGTGAAATGATTTCAAAGACGTAGAAGCACAATCGATGTTGGTTTTCATTGCATGTTCGAGCAGTAAAAGCTCTAGCGAGTCTGTCCATTTGAGCAGTCTCACCAGTGCTTTTGCTATTCCCATTCAAAACATAAGTGCATTTAGAAGACGTTGACACGCAACCAACGTTGGTCTTTATTGCACTTTGTGCGAGCAACCAACGCCTAAACGAGTCTGCGCAGTCTTGCCGCATTCAAAACAATTAGAAGACGCAGACACGAAATCGATGTTGTTGTTGTTGCTTCTGCAAAAGCTCAGACGTGTGCGCATTTGCGCGCGCAGACACCAAATTGACGTTGTTGTTGTTGCTTCTGCAAAAGCTCAGACATGTGCGCATTTGCGCACGCTTTGCAGAGCCTTAGCTACTCAGTACATTTAATAGACTTAGGGTCCTGATTATAATTTTGCTACTCTGGTAGTGTTCCTTGAGTTTAAAGGAAAAGATCATATCTAGACTTGCTATGGGCAAGCATAAGTAACCTGGCAGGCTGGTTTTATCATAACCGCTTTTTTATATTTGATATTTCTTGTGAAGTTGAATCAATTCAGCAACAATTTCTTTGTAACCCATTTTTCATTTAGTACCTTGCTACCATGCACAGAAATGGCGTCCGCTTTTTTGATTCAATATTCTTGATGAAGCATCCATTCTTCATTTAGCCGAATCCATTTTTATGGCGATCGCTAGCCTCCGCTTTTTTTTTTTTGACATTTCTTGATGAATTTTATTAATCAACATCAATTTCTTCGTCATCCATTTTTAATTAGTCGCATCCATTATTATGGCGATCGCTAGCCTACGAAGGCTTTTGAGCATATGCAGTAAGCTGTACCTTGCTACCATGCGCAGAAATGGCGTAGGTAAATAATAAGTCATAAATTTCTCGCTCTGACACGTACAGACACGGTGTCGCAATAAAACATCCCATCTCCCGAAAATCAATAATTACGCCACGTTCTTCGTCACGCTGACTGTCTCATTGAATTACCTGGAATTCACGGTGGCCGTCTCCATGAAACCACCGTGACTGGGCGAGACACAGGGTGGCAACACTGAAACCAACGTGAAATATAGTAAATACTTGTTTGGTGTACTGTATAAGAAGAATGTTTTCAGAAAAGAGAGAAACAAAAATGGAGGAGGTGTCTTTATATCTGTACATGACAAATTTAACTCCACTTCAGTAGAAAATAGTGAAAATAACTGTGAACAGCAATGGACAGAAATCCAAACTAAATCCAAATCAATTATTCTTGGATCATACTACAGACCACCAAATTCTAACATTAACTCATTATTGGAATTGAAATCTTCAGTAACTAATGTGACCGAAAACGGCCGGGAGAAACCACTTTTTCTAGCAGGTGACTTCAACTTACATCATATTGACTGGGAAAATAATATTATTAAACCAGGTGGACAAAGTGCCCATAGTCAAGAACTTTTAGAACTCTCAGAGGAATTTGGAATTGAACAGATACAAATGAACACTGCTCGTGAAAATAACAATTTAGACCTGTTTTTTACAAACCACCCAAGTTTAGTCAAATCATGTAACACTGTACCTGGAATTTCGGATCACGACATGGTTGTTGTTGACATTGAACTAAAACCTCACTATAATCGCCCGAAGCGTAGAGAAACATTCACCTATAAAAAAGCAAATTGGGAAGAAATTAGAAGTGCTATTTCTACACAGGGCCAAGATATTATTGAAAGTAATGAGCCTGTTGAAGGAAATAAGTTCATTCCTAAACGGCTCACATCCAAAAGGCATAATTTAGCATGGCTTACTAAAACAGAAAAAAAAATGATAGTGAAAAAACATAAACTTTATCAACATGCAAAGAAATCAGGAAAACAAGTAGATTGGGACAAGTTTAAACAACATATAAATAAAACACAGTGTGCAGTTCTTCAGGCTTGAACTGGAACTATGTGAACACTGTGCTAAACACTTCCTTAGAAACCGGAAATAACAAGCCTTTCTGGAACTATATTAAATCTAAAAGAACTGATAACATTGGTGTCTCAGGCATTAAGAGCGGTGGTATCCTTCATCAAGATAGTAAAGCCAAAGCAAATATTTTGAACCAGCAATTTAAATCTGTATTCACGAAAGAAAAGAAAACTGATAAATTACCCGAAATGGAAAGTGCAAAATATCCAGGAATGAACGACATTAATATCGAATCACATGGTGTTAAAAAACTTTTGAAAAACATTATTAATACGAAAAAAGCATGTGGACCTGATATGATCTCGAACATAGTTTTGAAAGAATGTGCAAATGAAATAGCGCCTGTGCTTAGTCATATCTTCCAATTAAGCATTGATACTGGAAATTACCCAAAGACTGGAGAAACGCCAATGTAAGCCCTATCTTCAAGAAAGGAGACCGCCACACCTCAAATTATAGACCCGTCTCATTAATCTGCGTGTGTTGCAAACTTCTTGAGCATATCATTCATCTGTCTTCAAATTTTAAACCACCTAGAACAGCACAACATATTAACACCTCTACAACATGGCTTCCGCAGTGGACATTCATGTGAAACGCAGCTTATAACTACAACAAATGATATTATGAAAACATTTGACAAAAAAGAACAGACCTTGCAATTTTGGACTTTACAAAGGCCTTTGACACAGTCCCCCACCGCAAATTATTACACAAATTAGACCATTATGGCATAAACGGAAAAGTTAATACCTGGATCAAGGCATTCCTCATGGAAAGACAACAACAAGTGATAGTCGAAGGTGAATTTTCTGATTCCTGCACAGTTGACTCGGGTGTACCTCAGGGCACAGTGTTAGGACCCTTACTTTGCTTGTGTCATATCAATGACTTACCTAGCAGAGTGAAATCAACAGTGAGATTCTTTGCAGATGACTGCTTATTGTATTCTCGGGACCGCCGTGACGTCACAGCCTTAGCGACACAGGTAAACAAATGACCGCGGTGATGTGAACGGTGAATTTTAACATTACGGGTAACGGGAAAATGATGAAAAATTGGCCGTATTTAATCAAATTCACCGATTTCTTCATCAGTCTGCGCTTATTTCGAAGGGAAAACATTGTCTTTTGTCCCGCCACGATTATTTTGATTATAATAGCACCGATTTTTCACTAATTATTGAAAAAAATCGGGTGTGGATGGGGTGAACGGCCATCGGTTTGCCATCATTTAGACGTGAAAGAAATGAGTGTCTCTAATATCTTAGGAGCTTTAACACATTAAAACAGTCTTTAAATTCCATATACCTTGAGATATTATCATATTCCAGATAGATAAACAACTAATTTGAATCTAAATTCTGACACATCACACCTCCAAGTTTGACACTCAACACCTTTAATTGGTACAATATGCAGCCTGTCATAAGCGCTAATCTTTTCCAGAAAAGTCCCAAGTAATAATTATTATATGGCATTCCAGCATAGATGAAACAACAATAGCTCAAGATTTGTATCAAGACGTGCGCGGATCCAGGAATTTTCGTTGGGGGGGGGGGGGGTCCATCTGTCATAAAAAATCCCTGACAACGTTTTTATAGTTCTTTTTTTTTAGTAGTACTTCAATTATTTTACAGAATGGCAATGGTTTATTTCAAAGAAAATTATAATTTTCCGAGGTTCCAGAGGGGCTCGAACATTTTTCCAGGGGGGGGGGGGGGGTCCAATTGCTTATTCCCTATTGAATCCCATATAACTTGTGTTTTTCCAGGGCTTATTCCCTATTGAATCCCATATAACTTGTGTTTTTCCAGGGGGGTCGGGCCCACCCCCCCCCTCTGGATCAGTGCATGCAATATTTTGCTGTGAAAAAAGTTAGCTATGAGAAAAAGTTATCAATTTTGACCCCCACCCCCCCCTCCACTGGGTATTCCTAAATGTATACATGGTGTCTGGGAAAACATTCATAGTGGCCTGACCAGGATCCAAATTGTTTTGAAAGTTTTAATGGGAGCACAGTGACTCAGTGGTAGAGTGCTTGACTCAAGACCAAAGGGCCACGGGTTCGAGCCTCACTGGTGTCACTGTGTTGTGGTCCTTGAGCAAGACACATTTATCTTAGCTTAGTACTGGTTCAACCCATGAAGGCTCATCCCTATATAGCTGAAAGATTGTTGATGGGACGTAAAGAATCAAATAAAAAAAAAAAGTTTTTCCAGGTTCTGACAACTTTTGGTCAAATCCATTGTATTTTACCTTTTGCATTAAAACTTTACCTGACATGTCATCTGCTGATAACCTTTGCAAACGGTTTGGACCCAGATCAGGTCCAACATTCTGTTCAGGCCTGATTGGGGTCCAAACTGTTTGCAAAGATTATCAGCAGATGACAATGTGAAGTTGAACCGATGTATTTTATTTTTGCGCTAAACCTTTACATGCTGATAACCCTTTCAAACAATTTGGACCCGGATCAGGCCTGACATTCTGTCCGGACCTGATAGGGGTCCAAACTGTTTGACACTTTAGAGGCTATGACAAGTTGAAGTTGAACCGATGTATTTTAACTTTGCATTAAACCATTACATGACATCGTCATCTGCTGATAACCCTATCAAACAAATTGGACCCAAATCAGTCTCGACATTCTGTCTGGACCTGATAGGGGTCCGAACTGTTTGACATTTTAGAGGTTATGACAAGTAGAAGTTGAATCAATGTATTTTAACTTTGCATTAAACCCTTACATGACATTGTCATCTGCTGATAACCCTTTCAAACAAATTGGACCCAGATCAGGCTCGACATTCTGTCCGGGCCTGATAGGGGTCCAAACTGTTTGACACTTTAGAGGTTATGACAAGTTGAAGCTGAACCGATGTATTTTAACTTTGTGTTTATCCTTTACCTGACTTTGTCATCTGCTGATAACCCTTTGCAAACAATTTGGACCTAGATCAGGCTCGACATTCTGTCAAGGCCATATCGGGGTCCAGACTGTTTGACACTTTAAAGGTTATGACAAGCTGAAGTTGAACCAATATATTTTAACAATGCGTTAAACATTTACATGACATTTTCATCTGCTGATAACTCTTTGCAAACAATTTGGACCCAGATCAGGCTCGACATTCTGTCGAGGCCTTATCGGGGTCCAGACTGTTTGACACTTTGAAGGTTATGACAAGCTGAAGTTGAACCGATATATTTTAACAATGCGTTAAACATTTACATGACATTGTCATCTGCTGATAACTCTTTGCAAACAGTTTGGACCAAGATCAGGCTCGACATTCTGTCAAGGCCTTATCGCGGTCCAGACTGTTTGACACTTTGAAGGTTATGAACCGATATATTTTAACAATGCGTTAAACATTTACATGACATTGTCATCTGCTGATAACTCTTTGCAAACAGTTTGGACCCAGATCAGGCTCGACATTCTGTCCAGGCCTTATCGGGGTCCAGACTGTTTGACACTTTAAAGGTTATGACAAGTTGAACAGATATATTTTGACTTTGCGTTAAACCTTTACTTGACATTGTCATCTGCTGATAACCTTTTCAAAATATTTGGACCAAGATCAGGCCTGACATTCTGACATCAAAAGTCCATACCCATAATGTACTCACTTTGCACTGAAAGTTCAGGTCAGGTCCTTTCAGTAACCAATATTCTCTTCTATCTATCTATCTATCTATCTATCTATCTATCTATCTATCTATCTATCTATCTATCTATCTATCTATCTATCTACTGTATCTATCCGTCTATCCATCCATCCATCTGCGACACCCTCATTGACTGAGTGTTTTGAGTTATTATTATTATTCAGATTAATTGTCTATGCTATATTGTCTATGCGTGATTAACATATCAGTACTGAATTGTTCTTTTGTTGTCTAACAGTCGTGTTGCTTAACTGTTGACATAATAGTGCCAGCGGATTCCCGTAAGTTACTAACGTGACTGCAAAGACTGATATTTCTAAGTGTTTGTCATTATTATTTAGGAAGCTAAAGCTCTGTAATTTCTTTTCTTTCATTGTGTTATGCTTGTTGCAACCTACTGCAAACTACGATTTGGCCATTATTGAAGATTATCTTGCGGGAAACGCAAAAATCAAAATATCGATAAAAAAACAAAATGGCGTCGTTGTCATATTCAGCAAGCCTTGGCAACTGTTGCTAACCGGAGGTGCGGTCCCGAGAATAAAACTATCAGAACAATTCAAGACCAAATTCAGCCACAAAATGACTTGAAATCTCTTGAAGAATGGGCAGGTTTGTGAGGTATGCGATTTAATGCGTCTAAATGCTACATCATGTCGATCCACAGAAATCAAAATCCATTAACCTTCACATATATTTTGGACTCCCCATATTCTCGAAAAAGTGAACAATAATCCTTATCTTGGAGTCTTAATAAGTGATGACCTAAAATGGGCTATATACACACATAAATAAAATATGCAACAGTGCAAATTCTACACTCGGCTTTATTAGAAGAAACTTAAAAAATTGTGACAAAAAATTGAATGAATCTGCCTACATTTCACTAGTTCGTTCTGTTTTAGACTACTCTTCTACCATCTGGGACCCGTATCACCAAAAGGATATTAACAGAATTGAAACCATTCAACGCAGAGCAGTTAGATTCGTACAAAAGGATTACAGATGGACTAGCAGCATTACATCTATGATGGTGGAGCTAGGGTGGAAACCCCTGCATTGAGCGGAGACGAGAACAACGCCTTATTCTGCTCTACAAGATTGTCTACGACCTGGTACCGTGCTGTAGGCTAATTTGGCGCACCTAAGAGTTTTAGCTGAATTCGCAAATGTTAACTGGTCTACTCAGAATTGTTTATTATATCAGAGTGAAGAAAAATCATTTTTCAGCAAAAGGAGCAAAACTTCACAAATTTTTTTAAGCAAATAATAGAATAATAAGCGTTCAACGTCATTAACCCCCCTGTTTCAGAGTCGGGAAAAATGTCTGCTAATGTGGCGCACCTATGTCTATTTTCTTGGTTGCCTTGAACATAAAAGATTTTTGTTGGGTTTAATACATGTTTTTGGTTTCTACAATCAATGCAGCACATTATCTTGGCAGTTTTATTACCATCGATGACAAAACAACCTTTTAAATACCAGATTTGTGGAGAAGGGGTCTTGGGATTTAGTGAAAAACAGTTTTTTCTAATTATTTTGATATTTAATTTGGATTCACACCACAAAATGTTATTGTCAAATACCTATTAATATGTTTCATACTATGAAACCACAAAAAAATGTTTTAGAGTTGTTTGGGGAATAATATTGGAGTGAGTCAAATTAGCAGATGCGCCAAATTAGACTACACAAGTGTAGCTATCCCTGCCGATCAGCACATCACATACAACAACAGAAGATCAAGACACGGACATAACAAACAACTGAAAATAGAAAGTGCTAAGTATACAGGAATTCTTTTTACCCAAGAACTATTAAAGACTGGAACATATTGCCACAAAGTGCTATAGACTGTGAAACGGTAGATAGCTTCAAGCAAATTATTTCTCGCGACTAAGTAACATCAGCGCACACCCACCATGGATAGAGTTATGCTCAGCGAATGAGTCCATTTCCAGTAACCTACAGATACAGAGTACCGGAATGGGGTAGAATCCCTGGATCCTACAGGCAAGTCCCCACTGCACCCCCCCCCCCAACACACACCCCACCCATTGTACCCGTGCACAATATGTCTTAGTGATTTCAGCGATTGTTGACGAACGCAGACAGACAGGCGTGTCCATTATATACTATTTAAGCTCATTCAAAAACCTTCGACTCGAAGAAAAAACAGCATCAATAATAAAACGAATTCCCGCCAAATGTCAATTATAGCGCAGGTTCTCGAGTATGTAATAGTGGTATAAAAAGTGAATTTACTCCCCAGTAGTTGTATGCTGAGGCTTCTGTTTTATACCCTGCCCCCACCCGTAACGCCTATCCCCGTGCTCAACCTACATTGTGAGAAGCTTACTTGGAGAAGATTGTGCCACAAGGCCTGATACGGAATACCTCCCACCCCATCGATCCCCATCCCATCCCACTTCACAAGCAACATAATATCGAGGCCCTGGAAGGGGGGGGGGGGGGGGTCCCAGTATCCCATATCCCTTTAGTTATTTTGAAAAATATCCAATATCCCTAAAATAAACATGGCAAATATTCACAAAATTCAGAAAGCATTGTATCTCCTTACCCCTAAAATTGATCCAAGTATCCTGTGTCCCTTTAAATGTTTACAAAAATATCCCGTATCCCTTTAAGTTTTTGACCTATATTATAATTAAATTTCAGACATATTCTAGGATGTTTGAATAGAATTGTTTTAAATAAATTGTTTTATCCAGATTCTGTTTTGTTATTTCTGTAAAATAGCATTAAGGAATGTTTTCCCCCGACAGTCCTTCTATACAAGATACTTCAAAAATTACATATATTCGCTAGTTTTTGATGATTCTGATAGAAAGTTATTATATTTGAGCATATGGCGTTTGTCTGAAACCCCCCCCCCCCCCCCACACACACACACACACGTACGCATGCCTTTCTGTCCGCATGTTGCATACACAGATTTTCTAACAACGTTGTCTGGTCTAAGCATACCAAGGTGATCATACGCATACAGGATAATGCAATGCAAAATTTTGTGCCCATATGTATAAACCTAAAAATTTAAGCATGAAATCCAGTTTACGGATTTTATAATGAAAGATCACAATGAAACATGTAAAAAGTCACTAGCGCGAATTAACAATCAAATTTATGTTTCTGTCCGTCAATGTCAAGAGAGAGAAGGCTCTCCTTACCTTGCATGTAGTGACAGAAATGCTTTTTTTACTTCAGAAAAACCATAAAAATATCATGCATGGTCGTGTCAAAATGTATGCGATGCGCTGACCTTTTTGTTGGACAACATTTTTATTCGATTTGGCACCAAGCTCTATAGACAAGTTGTTGGGATTCCTATGGGCACTAATTGTGCTCCCCTGGTTGCAGATTTATTCCTGTTTTGTTATGAAAGGGACTTTATGATGTCTCTTTCTGATGATAAGCAGGCTGATGCTATTGATGCGTTTAACACTACTTCCAGATATTTGGACGATATTTTAAATATTAATAATGTTTATTTTGACAATATGGTTAGTCAAATATACCCTTCAGAGCTCCAACTTAATAAAGCCAATGCCTCTGATACCGAAGCCGCATTTTTAGACTTGCATTTGTCAATTTCTAATGATATTGTTTCTACCAAAATTTATGACAAACGTGACGACTTTGATTTTGAAATTGTCAATTTCCCATTTTTAGATGGTGATGTTCCTCGTTCTACATCCTATGGAGTCTATATCTCTCAACTCATTCGTTTTGCTAGAGCATCTAGCTATGTTGCTGACTTCAACACTCGCAATAAATTGTTAACTCAGAAACTTCTTAAACAAGGCTATCGGTATCATAAACTTCGCAAAACATTTTCAAAATTTTATAGACGATACTATGATTTGATTTCTAAATTCCAAGTTGGACTTAAATCTCTCTTGCGCCAAGGACTTTCGGAACCTGATTTCTATGGTGACTTGGTGTATAAGTTGAAGAGGATTGTTGGCTCTAATAATTTTTCAGCGCAGTTCATTAAAATAATTTCCCATTATAAAAAGATTGGCTATAACATTAATGTATTGCAACAGACTGCATGCTTGGTAGTCAACCCAATCACGGTTGGCAGCTTTGCTTTCCTCTTTAATTGCACGACGGTGGGTCGGACTTCAGACTCTATGATGGTTCCGACTTAAAGACTTATCTATTGATAAGATGGTAGGGGCCTGATGCTTTGGCTGTTTGTCGGGCCCACCGGGGTTTACCTGTTGGATTTCTTTTGCTCCGGTATTCAGTTTAATTTACTGTTGAGTCCTTATCCTTGCTTTATCTCCTTGTTATATCTTGATTTATATGTTTTAGGAGATGATGCATTGATGAGTTAGGGGTCTTTCATGCAAACCAAATATCTATGTGTCTTGATCCACATCTGAATTAAGGGTGAGGTTGGCGCGGTTAAACCGGTTAAAGCCCTCCAGTAAAATATTTTACTGACCGTTCCAAGGCGGTACTTCTTTTGTGGATCTTTTATGTTTTTGTTCTGTCTTGTGTTTGCTATGTTTTGTGCGCGTCTGTTTATATGTGCTTTGTGGTCACCTGCTGGGAAAGGGCTGACCTCTTGGCTCTCGTTTGTGGTGTCTTCTGTGAGTTTGTCACTTTCCCATTGGTATCCTGGGTCAGGTGTGGTACTTGATTGTATCGATTCCTGATCTTTGCACCATTACTTACTTTTGCTATGTTTTGTGCGCGTCTGTTTATATGTGCTTTGTGGTCACCTGCTGGGAAAGGGCTGACCTCTTGGCTCTCGTTTGTGGTGTCTTCTGTGAGTTTGTCACTTTCCCATTGGTATCCTGGGTCAGGTGTGGTACTTGATTGTATCGATTCCTGATCTTTGCACCATTACTTACTTTTAATAATATCAAACTGTACAGACACTGATAAATTTCGTAGGCATCTCGTCTGGGTCTACACTGTATATCAAAATATCATACATGTATATACAGCTTAACAGTCACTTTTATGAAGATATATTTAAAAAGAAAAAAGAACAAAAGGTGAAATTATATTCTCAGATGCAGGGCTAAACTTTTCATTACCAATTTCGAAACAAAAGTAATATCTCATTCCTTCTTGGAAGATCTCCAAGTGGCGTGATGATTCGTATTTATTTATGCAAACAAATATACATTTATAACTAGCTTCCAGGGAGCATTGTCAATGCACATTTCCTATTTGTCTTCAAGACCTGGATCGCGACGGCTTTCTCTCTCTCCCTGTAAGACTGTTGATTAAGATGTCTTTAACCTGCTTTTTAATTGTAAGTTTATATGGACCCCATTCACGTTTCCGCAGCTTTTACCAACAGTGGGAGGATGCCTACTTGGTGATGCACTTTATTGGTGCTTGCACGACGCTGCTCGTCTACACACTTCATAGATACTTATCATCAATTACTGTTTATAAGAATTAGCTGGCATTTTTCAATGAACCCCCCCCCCACCCCCCTAAATGTCAAAGGACATTTTCTTAAAAAGGCAACACCTTCTACACGTATCGACCTAATTTGATCAAATGTCAACATTTTAAGTCAAAACACCCATAAGCACTATTATTTTTTCAAACTTTTTACATTAGTTACCAGACACTAAGACAAGCTTTTTCCCTTTTAGAATTACGTATTTTTTCAAAATACCTCCTTTGAAAAATGGGGACGTTTTGATCTATCTTTTTTTATGTTTGGGGACGTTTTGACCAATCTTTTTTTTTCATGTTTTGAGACGTTTTGACCAATTCGGGGACGTTTTGACTTGCACCCCAATTTATTACTGGTAAAATAATTTCCTTGGTTGCCGTTTTAAAGAAAATGCTTTTTTGACATTTTGAAATGTTGTATCGTTCGTATAGTAGCTCGGGGACGTTCCAACTTAGGGTCGTTTTAATCGCACGTCACAACTGGGGAGTTTCCCATTGGTATCCTGGGTCAGGTGTGGTACTTGATTGTATCGATTCCTGATCTTTGCAACCTTATTACTTTGTCCTTTACCCTTAGGGTCACTACCGGTATCTTCGGACAGTGGGGTATCTTCGGACACTTCAGCATTTCTTTCCTGGCACAAATGCGCTTCAGTGACATTAATCAGGGGCTAATCGGTCAAAATGACCAATAAAATACCTGTTTACAACTAGCTGTATATCTTTTGTAGCATGTATATAAGACCTTATTTGATTGGACGAAAATCCAATACGTAAACAGTAACCATTTTGGCGCGAAAATAAACCAAACCAATTTCGAGAGGCACCAAGGGGGTGCATATTAAAACATTGCTTAAACCACAATCATATAACTGCATACCGATTATTTATGTATCCGCTGTGTCTTAGATATATTTATGTAAACTAAAATATATAGTTTTCAGTTTATATTTGAGTGAAATGGCAATTATAAGATGAAATTTAGCTGTCCGAAGATACCAGACTATTGGCAAATCACATACCGGTACAATCGGACATATTTTTGTTCCGTCGAGAGTGCTGCACCAGTGTATAAAGGTGATCAGGTGTTATTTTCCATGTGCAACCTAGCCTTAATGTATGCTGGAGCTGTATACCAAATTCGTCATGTGCTTCAATAACAAGAAACATTAATAATAATGCTCATTTACCCCAATGCATATGATTTCTAGGGTCATCCTGAGGATCGGCTGATATAATATAAGGTTGTCATAATTAAACTTTGCAGTGCGTAGCCCCCTCTCCCTTTCCCACTTAGCAGCAGCTGAAACCTTTTATAAAAAAATAGCCATCAGAGGAGATGGCAAATCCCCCGACCAAAAAGTAATTGATATGCAGTTACAAGCAGCCAACCTAGTATATACAGAGTTCTCGGAAACGCCGAATCAGGCGTATTTTTACGCCAACTTTTGGTTTTGTACGCGTACTTTTCCTGCTGGGGATTCTAAATTACGCCAAGTTTTTTTCTGCTGACGCGTCTCAAACACCTTAAAAACACCTGAAGACGACAGCGGGAGTCCAAATTTGGCTTCCGCCACAAAAGATCAGAAGATCGCCGCTAATCCATGCCCCAGGGTTTGTCATAAAATGTCCAGTCGTCCGTAGGCGTGATCTCATTTAGCTCTCGACCAATCAGAACGTCGCACAGCGACTGCGTCTTTATTGACAGGACAATTATTACGCCTATGCAAATTTGAGAAGCACGTGGTCGATTGGTTTTAACTTTTCCGAGAATGATAGTCGCGCATTCGTGACTGTCTGTCTCAATCAAATCTTGAAGTGTTTCTTACTTTTTTTGAACGCATGAAATCGCTTCCACAGCCCGAGTTCCACAGATGGTTGATAAAATAAAAAGATTTGCTGAAGACATCGGTAAACCAAATAGGATAACGTCCGATGAGGCAACGTTCCGAATGAAGCGTCATTAGCAACAAATGAGTGATGCAATCAATTATCGGTGTTTTTACCACCGAAAAAAAACTATTCTTAGGGTATTAAATGCAAACAAATGACGTTCAGCAAGAAAACCCGTTCATTTCAAACCATTGAAATCGTCTCGCATGTAGATAGGAAAGCAAAATAATCATCTTAATTTTGGAACAATCGCCGTAGACTAGGTGCGCAAAAAGCACCTGCATGCAAATAATTAAATGATTGAACTAGTCTAAGATCTATACACCTGCAAAAGATCTATCTGTCTGTCCGTTCGTCTGTCTGTCTGTCCGTTCGTCTGTCTGTCTGCTTGTAAATGAATAAAACAACTACATGTATCAATAGTATAAGCTTTTCATTTTTAAGGCCAAACATAAAAATATGTGTTTCATGATACATGAAATTTTAAAATATGAAAATATTTTTATTTTGATGCTGAAGATGGGAAAACAATGTAGCCAAACCGCTTTGATATCCCCAACAATGTTTAGAAAATATTGTGAAGGGGTTGGCGAAGAGGGGGATTTAGGGTATTGGTAACCTGATACAAACTTTTATTTTTGGTCTAAAATCTTTTTTGTTCACAGCTAGTTCTCACAAGGATTTTGAAATTGCCATTTTGCAGGATAAAAGACATTACATCCGTAAACAAAACTTTTCATATTTCGGCTAAAACTGAAAACTCCAACTTTTCCAGGTCAAACTCCAATTTTTTCAATTTTGACTCCAACTTTTTCCAGGGATGGATTCTATGAATCCTGTTTTCAAAATCCTAGTGAGAACTCTGATATATATTTGATGTGATAATACTGAGTGTCACTGCGAACAAAAGTGGAAGGCTGACTGTAGAGACTTCATTTTTACCTTTAAATTCATCCAAGGGAGGTACGTTAAAATGTAAGCCCTAAAGAGCAATCATTCTTAAACCGAACAACAACACAAGAGAAGTAACTCTAAAGGATAACAAGCGGGAGCTGTCTTGACCTGATATATATGTATACTAAATATCATCAAAATATCTCAAATGATATGAATCATTGAGCACAAAAGTTCATTCAAGGGAGATAACTCAAAGGGCTGTAAGGGAGAACAACCATTCTTGCATGTGACACACCGTTTTCACCTTATATATATGTCTACCAAAGATCATAAAAATATCTCAAAGGGTATTAAAGTTATTGAGTGCACAAGCTTACTCCTATAAAGTTCATTCAAGGGAGATAACTTATAAGTCCAGCAAGGGAGAACAACAATTCTTGAATGCAAGACACCCCCTTGACCTATTATACATATATACCATATATTATCAAAATATCTCAAAGGATATTAAAGTTATTGAGCGCACAAGCTTCCCCCTATAAAGTTCATTCAAGGGAGATAACTCAAAAAACATTAAAGGAGAGCAACCATTCTTGCACGCAACACACCGTCTTCACCTGATATACATGCATGCCAAATATTATCAAAATATCTCAAAGGGTATTAAAGTTATAAAGTGCACATGCTTCCCCCTATAAAATTTAAATTTCACTCAAGGGAGATAGCTCAAAAGTCCATTAAAGGAGAGTAACCATTCTTGCACGCGACACACCGTCTTGACCCGATATACATGCCTACCAAATATTATCAAAATATCTCAAAGGGTATGAAAGTTATTGAGCGCACAAGCTTCCCCTTATAAAGTTCATTCAAGAGAGATAACTCAAAAGGCCAGCAAGGGAGAGCAACCATTCTTGCACGCGACACACCGTCTTGACCCGATATACATGCCTACCAAATATTATCAAAATATCTCAAAGGGTATAAAAGTTATTGAGCGCACAAGCTTCCCCTTATAAAGTTCATTCAAGAGAGATAACTCAAAAGGCCAGCAAGGGAGAGCAACCATTCTTGCACGCGACACACCGTCTTGACCCGATATACATGCCTACCAAATATTATCAAAATATCTCAAAGGGTATAAAAGTTATTGAGCGCACAAGCTTTTGTCTACGGACGGACAGACGGACGGACAGACGGACGGACGCCAGGCTGATCGCTATATCCCCCGATCCTTTTCGGGTCAGGGGATAAAAATAAGCCAAAGAATGACACTTCATGTATGCAAATTGATGACTCAGGTGACAGGTCAGCGGGGGCATCTGTACACTCGAAGCCCACAGTCCGTTAACAGGAATATCACAGACTCTATATTGAACCGTTGTTATAAGTACCGAGTGCAAAGCCATGTGCGGATCCAGGAATTTTTGCCAGGGGCGTCCAGGTCCGACTGTCAGAAAGCAGCCCTTCATTTTTAGTCCTCAACATTGTATGTGATTCTCCAGGCGGTCCAGACCCCCTACCTCCTCTGGATCCGCGCATGAAAGCTAAGAATGACCTGTTCAGTTTCCCTCAGTGAGCTGTATATTTGTTGATGCTCTGACCCAGTGGGGTCCAAGGTTGATATGAAACTATAGGAAAGTGTGCGAATAGACTCATAATTTGGGCCAGCACACGAGATTTTTGTAAGCCTTATCATCGTTATGCGCAAACGTCTTCTATAAACGTATACGGGACTAGGGCCCGAGGTTATAAAACTTTTTTCATACTCAACCCAGCTGAGCATGAAACTTATCCAGCTCATAAATGTTAAAATGCCAACAATCGTTGGCATTTTAACATTTATTAGCATTATATATATACAACAGCTGAGAGACTTAAAGCAATAACCTTCTTTATTTGTCGGTAGTTTAGTTTTTATGAGCAGTTGAAATTTCGTGCTCAGTTGAGTTGAGTACGAAAAAAGTTTTATAACCTTTGGGCTAGAGGTCTAAATTTTGATCTGAGTTTTCCATCTTCACCAATATGCTTTATTTATACGAGCCGAAACGGATCAAGAGTCTCTGGCGAGTCTGCATATTAGCTAGGCTAGCGCAGGCTTGTCCGAGCCTCCGTTGGTCGATGGCCATGGGATAATTAACAATTAGAATGTAAATGTCAGTGCCAAATTGTTCCTAACATCCTAAAGGCTCGATGAAGGCTTTTAGATAAAACGTGGCATTTGATTAATTAAAAGGTATGTGTTACATATTTTATTAAATTTTGGCCTCATTTAAAACCTGTGATGGCCATATTTTGGAAGTGTATAGGACTTTCAATAGTGGTCATTTTTACAACCCAAGAACATTGATGGTAACTGAAATGAATTTCTAAAGTTGTTTGTCCAAGCATAACCATCAAATTGTCCAAAATCAATTAACATGCACCCTCCCCCGCTTAAAATATTAAAATTCAACAAGCATATCACATGTGGAATTAGCCCCAGAAACACAAGTACGGACAATGGCCAGGAACTAATTATGCATGAAGTTATGCATATACAAACAAACTTTATCTCTCGTTCTCATACGGTCAAGAGAGGACCCATTATACTATATGATGCCGAGCCACAGATGACGGTACTAGCTAAAGTTGAAAAAAATCGGGCAAGTCGCTGTAAACTTGACGGTAAAGTTTGATAGTAAAATCTCGGACCCAATAAACACCGTTTATACTGGGTCCTAGGTAAAATATGTTTATTGCAACATTCAGAATCGTTTTCTCAAGCATACAAAGGCTTAATGTAAGTGAAGTACTCGTTGTAATTCATACTAACTATTGTTTTGGGCAGATAATGCTATTGTCCGATCGTACCATCATGGGTGTCCGAAGGTACCAGACCCCGTCCGAAGATACCATACACCCGACGGAACATTACTATTGGTCTGTATTTATAGTAAATAATTATATTCTGGACCCCAGCTTTGTGTAAACTGTTACATGAGACATTGGTCTATTCAGCCAAGTAGTTTTCCATAGCGTCAGATTAACCCAGAAACCGCTATAAGCTAGGAACCGTTAAGGTGTCCGAAGGTACCGGTAGTGACCCTAGGTCAAAATGACGTGTTAATCGAAAACCATCAATTATGACCAATCAAACGACGTGTTACAAATTATTAAACGGAATGCTGGGATAAGTGCCATGCACTTCCTCTTTGTTGAAAACCGGCGTCAGTAGTTTTTGTTGTAGACGGGAGAATATTTAACCGCAAACATGGGAATGCGACGTACTAGAACCAACAAGAATCCACCAGTTTTTAGCCATGAGTTCTTTATTCAAAATCATGCTGATATTGTGTCATGTATCGCAATGGTTTTTGTTATTGGACTGATGTTTCAGGTGAGAGAATTTGACATCTCGTATTGCGTGTCTGCAACATATGGATATGGTCAACTAACCACTATCCAACTGTTTTCTTGTCTAAGAATTGTTTGTCCTTGCTTGTTAATATGTCAAAATGTTACCTCATACTTCCGCAGTTATACTGGTTTCTTTTAATTGATTGTGTGAACAGCTGTTTACCTTGGATAGTAAGGCTTAAATGTAAGGCAGTGGCTAGAGGTACGGATCCGTACCCCATAGCCTAGGAGGCTACCCCTAGCCTAGGAGGCTAGGGATACGGATCCATACCCCTAGCCTCCCAGGCTAAGGCTAGGGGTACGGACCCGTACCCCTAGCACATTCTACTATGTCAGGCTACCAGGTTGGGAACACTTCTTTGTTGATCTATTATAGATCAATTGATCTAAAATAGACCGATTTGTCTACTTAAAAGCACTGAAATAATGCTTTTTATGCTCTGCGTAGCTGTTGCCAAAAATTTGCAAAATCATTCTCCAGCCAAATTGTAGCCTTTGTTGATGCGATCTTGGTGATGCAAAAGTTTTGATTTTTCATCGAGGAAATTTTTGCAGAAAACCCTTTTTTTTATTAATTTGTCTGCTGATTTTGTTAAAAATTTAATTTAACATATGAATTTTCAGTAAATAATGTTATTCCTTACAGGATTCTTGAGAACAATATGCAAACATTTATGTCTGGACAGAAAGGTGATAATAAGGTCACATGTTCCGCTGCAAATCCATTTTTTCCACTTAACAGCATCCAAAAGTATGAAGGCAAATAAATGACATGCATATACAGAGAAAATTTTATATTTTTGAGAAAACAGTCTTTATTGTGTGCCAGGGGTTTTCCTTCAGGTTTGTATTACAGAAGTCAACTTAGGACTCTCTTCCTAAGGGTTTTGAATGTCCCAGTGCAAATTTTAAGAGTTGCATAAAACATGTTTTTGCTATTATTGTTTTAAAAAGCCCATACTTGTAAGCATGTCAAGGGAGGCAACTACAAATTATTGAAATAATATTTTGTCTGAGAAAAAGTTGAAATTTCTTTAATATTTTGACACAGAAACAAAATACTAGATAAAAATTATATAAGGAGAATAAAATCCATGAGTTTTAGAATAAATATATAAATGGAACCAAACTTTTACTAAGGCTATTGTAAATCAAAGATAATTGAATTATGCACTGTATATTAACTGTAAACCCCTTTCTCTATATATGCATGACACTTATTGGCCACCATACATTTGGATGCTGTTAAGGAAAATTTGAGTTGCAGCAGCCCAATTGACCTAATTATCATGACTGGGTCAAAGAAAGGCTCCAGAAATGCAGTGTACATGTTGGTCCCAAAAAGTCTGGATCTTCAACAGCATTTATTGAAAGTTCATCTGTTAAATTGAATTTTTAACAAAATCAGCAGACAAATTTATAAAAAAGGGTTTTCTGCAAAAATTTCCTCGATGAAAAATCAAAACTTTTACACCATCAAGATCGCATCAACAAAGGCTACAATTTGGCTGGAGAATGATTTTGCAAATTTTTGGCAACAGCTACGCAGAGCATAAAAAGCATTATTTCAGTACTTTAAAGTAGACAAATCGGTCTATTTTAGATCAATTGATCTATAATAGATCAACAATGAAGTGTTCCCAACCTGGCTACAGGTACATACATAAAACCCTGATGAGAAATTCTAAATTATCATGATGATAAGTGTTATAAAATACCTTGTTGCTGTGTTATAAGATACCAATCCAGTAAGTCGCCATTTGCAATGTGGGATAGCTCTGTATAGTAAATATAAAAACGAAACACGCATTCGGACAAGTGGCGCGTGATTTATGTTGTGTTGTTGTTATTATTATTATTATTATTATTATTATTATTAAATCAAAACTTGTTATTCATGATTTGTTTTTGCTGTTTTCACTTTCGGTTTGTGTCATTAGCGAGGGTGCGAACAACATTCTGTGATTAATTGGTCGGTATAACGCACCACAAAGATTTCTCTAAACTTAAAAGAACAAATTACAATGATTGGCTGAATGTTTTAATGTCCAGGGTTTTCATTAAGAAAATGAACAACAGATTAAAACGTGGAAACAACAGATTAGGCCGGGGGTGAAGGGAGCCACTAAGGCCCCCTCTGGGTCCAGGGCAACGCCCTGGTAGGGGGGCCAGGGGGGCCCGCTTTTTTATGTTTAGTGGGATATATGATGCGTAGACCAATTATTCTCAAGTCATTTCAGACATATAGTTGGTGCTAAAAAGAGTCCTTTCGATGAGACGGTTCTTTTGAGCACCCAAATTCAACGTTAATTTAAAAAATACACTTTTACACATCTATCTATCTATCTATCTATCTATCTATCTATCTATCTATCTATCTATCTATCTATCTATCTATCTATCTATCTATCTATTCTTCCAGCTCATCCATGGGCTAACATGGCAGGTCGACGTTATAAAAAACGCTTTTATATTTGTTCTGAAGTTATTGATAGTATCACAGATGCAAATTCTGGATGTTTAGGACGTGGTTTGGGGTGGTTTAGATATTGTTTGTGGTGGTTTGGGGGTGGTTTGGGGCTAACATGGCAGGTCAACGTAATAAAAATGCTTTTAAATTTCTTCTTCATTTATTGATACTATCACAAAAACATATTCCGGGTGTTAAGAAAGTGGTTTGGGATGGTTAAGAGGTGGTTTTGGGGTGTGTTGGGGTGGTTTGGGTGTTTCCACGGACCCTGATAGGTCGTACCATTTCACAAAAAATATTTCCTTTCGAGGTTAATCTTCCTTTTATATAATAATAATAATAACACAACATAAATCCCTCCCGGGAAATCCTGCACCACTTGTCCCATTTCCGAATTCGGAATTCGTGTTTCGTTTTTATATTTACTAAACAGAGTTATCCCGCATTGCAAATGGCGTCTTGCTGGATTTGTATTTCATAACACAACAACAAGGTATTTTCGAACACTTATTTTCATGATAACTTCTCATCAGGGTTTTATGTCTGTACCTGTAGCCTGACATGGTAGAATATACTAGGGGTACGGGTCCGTACCTCTAGCCTCCCAGGCTAGGGGTACGGATCCGCACCTCTAGCCACTGCCTAAATGAAATGTATGTGTGGTTCCTGTTGCCTACCTACCTTAATTTTTTAACCCCTACCCTAAACATTAAAATGGTCTTTGGAGAAAAAATACCTAAAATGGGCACTTGTTCAGAATTTGTCACTATTTTCTTTGTTAAATGTTATAACAAAATTTAATAATTTCCCTACCTACCTACCCTGAATTTTGTTGGTATGCAACAGGAACCACACATATATTTCATTTAGGCCTAAAGAAGAAATTGGTGGAGCGAAACAAGTCTGGGATGACTTACAGTGCTCGGAAGACACAGTAAACAGACACTCAACTGACGTCCCCCTCGGGGGGTTAAGACATATTGGAAGATAGATGGATAGATATTCTCACTGATGCGTTGTGAAGGAAGGGTTGGTAGCTCAAGACTCATCACCAGCGAAGTCGCTGCGATGTGTCCTTGAGCAAGACACTATCATCTGTTTAGTACTGACCAGTTCATCCCAGAATGACAGGACTGAAAAATTGTTGACTGGGACGTAAAGCATTGACAGCAGGGCTCTCACACCCTTTTTGGGAATGGGGCGGGCCCTTGGAATTGGGAAAATTAGTGGCCTTGGACTAAAATTGGGAAAATCTATATAGATATCGTCTTTATGTATGAAGTTTCCATTGCTAGATTGATTCCAATTGTTAACCTCTACCTTGTTTCTTGATATATAAGATTTAATAAATAGACTGTATCATAATTCAGGGAAAATTCTGCTTCATATATTTCTCATTTTCTCACTGGCTAGCCATTGGTGGGTTGGTTCTAATTAAATGAATACTCACTTACACCTATATATATGTCTTTAATAAAAGAGCTTAGAACAGACAAAAATAATTCCTTGTCTGGTTGAATTTCTGAAATAAGACATAAGACAAATTTTATTTAAAGTCTGAGAGTATAAAACAGAGATAACATTTGCTATGTATAGCTATTTACCGACTAATGCAACAGAGACAGAACATTGCAGGATAGAAAGTTTTTTGAGTGAGTGACTTTTAATTTAATCATTTTCTCAAATTTTTGAAATGCAAACCCTATATGGCTCAAGGTTGGGCGGTAGAAACCATCCCCAGTTTTAACCGGCGGTTTTATTCGGTTAAAACCGCCCTGGTCAATATGCCAAAAAATGGTGATTACTGGTCAATACAAATCTGAGTGGTCGATTGAAATTTTTTAGTGGTCGTTTTAGTGGTGGATTGAGATATAACATCGGGTTTTATGCTCTTTTATTGAAAAAAGATTCTGTTCGGCTACTTGCTGCTCCCACATGTTGGCATCAGTTGAAATTCCAAAGCTGTTGAAGCTTAGGTTTCTTTGAAGGTCAGGGAGCGCAGTGGCTCAGTGGTAGAGTGCTTAACTCAAGACCGAAGGGCCGTGGGTTCAAGCCTCACCAGCGTCACTGTGTTGTGGTCCTTGAGCAAGACACATTTATCCTAGCTTAGTACTGGTTCAACCCAGGAAGATCCGTCCCTTTATAACTGAAAGATTGATGATGGGACGTAAAGAATCAAATCAAACAAACAAAAATTCTTTGAAGGTGGCTTTTCATGAAGGTGTAGCTGGTTCATGGTTTAATGTTTCAGCAATCTGTTCAAAAGATCTTTTAACCGGTTTTGATTTGTTTTTGTCTTTTATCAGTTCAGGATACTTTTCACAGTGAAATTTCTTAAGACCTTAGCACTGACTTCTGCATTACAGTACCTAAGGGCAAATTAGAATAACTATCATCATCATATCATAATTGGATTTTTGATTAACGTGCAGGTGCAGGGGCATCATCCACATCAGTGGGCCCCTTTCCAGGTAACTGGCTAGCTGCACACATAGCAGATCTCACACCTGATCTCCAGGTGCTCCTTTCTTGAGGGTCAACTGTGGTGAGCTTCCACTCACGGCAGTCTTTCTCTGTCAGTTTCTTCCATGTTTGCTTGGGCCCCCCTGCCCCCCGCCTGCCGTCAATCTGTATATCATATGCTGTTCTGATCGCACCACTTGAACACTCCACATGCCCAAACCTGGCAAACCAGCGAAGCCTTCTCTCTCTCAAAATGAGGTCTAGGTCCTCAAGCTGAAGCTTTGCCAGTAGCTCGCTTGACCTTACCCTGGCCACATCCTATGGCTTTATACTGCAGATCTGTCTGATCATGGCCCTATCATTGTGTTGCAGCAGGGCTTCCGTTAGGCGGGCATACGCCATATATTACGTCCAAAAATCAGCTGCATACGCCGAAATTTCACATCAAAGACGTACCGCAGACTCCTGAAAATTCCTTAGTACGGCCAAAAATGGTTATTGAGACGTCCTGTCTGCAGAAAAACCCCGTCCACATTTACCAGATTACGTGATTTATGTCCCGCCTTAGTATTGGAAACTCATTTCTTTTGTTTATTGACCACGCTATGACGTCCCACTTGACTGATTTCGAGAGTTTTATTGACAGCCAGTGTCACGTGTAGGCTTTAGTCGGACACGTTATTATTAAAGTGTGTCATCCAACAGGTGTGAAAACATCGACATATCTTGACAACGGCCTTAGAAACCATTCCCGCGAGACGGACATCCAATCCTTGAGCAATAAAGCGAAACGGCCAATCAGTATCCATTTTGTTTGACAGTTGAGAAATCTTTGAAATACAGAAAGTGCCGACGTGACACTTTGCACGCTTGTGGAATAAAATTAATAAACTCTACACGTCTGTGTCGTAATTAATTGTTTTGTTGAGTCTGGGTATGCGAGAATTTAATACTTGAACGCTCCTTCTACACAGGCACTACACTAACGAACATACAATATATTAAAAACGAATGTCAAAATGTTTTTTGTTGTTGCAATTTTTTTGCTACACAACACTCCCAAACAAATTCCTATCTATCTATCTATCTATCTATCTATCTATCTATCTATCTATCTATCTATCTATCTATCTATCTATCTATCTATCTATCTATCTATCTATCTATCTATCTATCTATCTATCTATCTATCTATCTATCTATCTATCTATCTATCTATCTATCTATCTATCTATCTATCCATCCATCCATCCATCCATCCATCCATCCATCCATCCATCCATCCATCCATCCATCCATCCATCCATCCATCCATCCATCCATCCATCCATCCATCCATCTATCTATCACATGAATATGAATGCAGGTTACATTCAGGCTCATTATGGTGTGGGTATTAGCTATATTGATGAAAATCCTATGCTCAGCTGACCATACTGCAGTCCAAGACCAGACAACATGGGCATCAAAAATAGTGAGTATGGTCAGGAAATACCACAATCACAAACTGCAGACAAATCTGTGGCATCGTGAGGAAGAGCAACACAACACTCACAAGACACCAGGAAGACAAGCAATGCAAAGCAACCAGCTCTCTCTTCCCCATCTAGGCTGATTACATGACAATTCAGGAGACATCAGACATCCCCTCTGTAGCATTATAAGCAATTAAAAGTAAAAATGCATTGTAAGGAACAAAGAAGAATTATCTCTGAAATATATATGTTTATTTTACAAAGCAAGTTTAACAATCAGCCATACCGCGACCGTATCACAGAAAAAAGTGGGACTTCCAAAAAAAATCAATGGGACTTCCAAATTTCAAAGGTAGGGAGTCTGGACTTCCTGAATTTGAAAGTAAATGGAAGCCCTGGTTGCAAGCGCTGCAAGTTCGTCTTAGTAAGTGGCCAAGTTTCACTGGCATGGAGCATGGCGCTCCGCACGCAAGAGCTGTACACATGGCCACAGGTCTTGTAAGAGAGGTGGCGGGATGTGAGAACTGGTAGTAGCTCCCTGAACTTCTTCCAGCCGGTTTTTACACGAGTAGTGACCGCCATTTCACAGCCTCCACCAGCAGAAAGCATGTCACCTAGGTAGCAGAAGGAAGCTACCACCTCCAGCTTATGTTGGCCTGGACTTCACTCTGTGGTCTGCCGTCAATAGGGCGAGCATTTCCCATGCACCGTGCACACCTATAATCAGGATTTGGTGTCAGTTGTTGTAGCCCACTGCATTTCTTATGCACCCAAAGTTTGCAGCCATTGCAGTAGATGCTGTTGTTGCCTACTGCTGTACGACAGACAGTGCATGGGTATTCGCCTGAACTCTGCAAGAGGTCCAGGCCTGTACCACAGATCATGACCTTTGTCTTTCCTGCATTTACCCTCAATCCCTTCTTGTCCATGGCTTCTTTCCATATCAAGAGCCTCCTGACACATTCCTCTAGGGAGTCAGCAATGATGACAAGATCATCTGCATGTAGGTCCCCCCAGGAAACACCTTTAACACCAGCCCGAAACTCAAGGCCTCCAGCACAATGATGAAGAGCAAGGGACTGAGTGCGGATCCCTGATGGACCCCGACCTTCACCTCAAACTCTTTGCTGAAACTCTCGCCAACACGAACCCGGCTTCGTGCATTAGCCTACATTCCCTGGACTAACCGCACAATCCATTCCTCAACGCCTGGCTTTCTCAGGGCCCACCAGATAACATTCCGAGGGACACGGTCAAATGCTTTCTCTAGGTCCACAAAGGCCATATAAAGCCTCTTGTTCACTGCTAGGTATTTCTCCTGCAGCTGCCGGACCTCAAAGATTGCATCTGTAGTGCCTCTTCCTGGGACAAAGCCAAACTGGGAGTCGTCAATAGACAGTTAGACACCACCTGTCTTATGAGACCATCGACAATCCTCTCTAGGATCTTCATGGCCTGCTCAGTCAGCTTGAGGCCTCGATAGTTGCCTCTATCCAAAGCATCACCCTTGCCCTTGTAAAGACAGACAATGAAACTTTCCTCCCAGTCAGTTGGGACCTTGCCATCACGGATAATCGCAGTAGCAAGATCTCGGATCATGGTGGCACCTGTATCCCCTGCTGCCCAGCTGCCTTGATCATCTCCACCACTATGCCTGATGGACCTGCAGCTTTGCCCGACTTCATCTTTGAGATGGCCTTCTTCATGTCAATAGTGATTGGGATAGGCGGGCCTTCTAACAGAGGTTCATTGGACAGGTGATCAGGGTCCCAGTCAAATTCAACGTTGAGATGCCTTTCATAATGTTCAGCCCACGCATTCTGCTTTGCCTCCTTGCTCATTGACATTTCCCCAGTGTCATTCTTCACTGGCTTGTCGCCTACAACATCAACATTCTCTTTCCTCATCTGGTTGGCGAGGCGGAAGATATCAGACGACTTGTGGTCAATGCCCACATAGACCACCTTGTCTGCTTCGTGGCGTGCATGGTGCACCACACGTCTGGAGATGCGCTTGGCAGTGTTATATGATGCTCGTGTGCATTTGCCAGCCTTCCATGCTTTGAAAGCTTGGCGCTTGGCTGTGATTGCATCATCTACTTCCTTATTCCACCACCAAGTTTCACGTCGCCATTGGTGGGGCTTTGTTGTGCCGCACACCTCCTCTGTTGTCTTCAGCAAACCTGTCTTGAGTTTCACCCAGATTTCCTCAGTAGTAGTAGCCACTCCAGTTTCCACAGTGGCACATGTGCCTTGAAGACTTCCTGGAATTGGCTACATGTTTGAGGATGGGTGGCACTAAATACTACAAACCACCGCAAACCATACCACAAACCACCACAAACCACTCCAAAACACAAAAAACTCATATCAAACAGTTGTGAAATAATGTTTTAGACCAAAATTGAGTTTTATTAAAATATTCAGCGGTTAAGCAGACAAAATATTTTGTTGTCTGCCAGATCCTATCCCAAAGTTCCATATCAGTGTGCATGATGTGATGTATACAGGCATGATATTTTTGGCAGATTTCAGATTTTTTCATTCCATATTTTAATTTCAAAAGGTGTTGGATTTTTTTTTTCATCTGAAGGTTACAAAAACACTGTTTTGGACAGGGGGTGTAGGGGTTTCAGACTTTTTATGGCTTGTTTCAGATTTTTCCATGCAGAGCTCAGGTTCATGCCTGTGTATATTACTTTATGACTGAATAATGAAAAAAAAAGTGCACCCAGAAAAATTTAAAGAGTTTTTTTTCACAACTGTTTGATAGGAGTTATTTGTGTTTTGGAGTGGTTTGTGGTGGTTTGTGGTATTTAGTGCCACCCTTGAGGATCTCTAAGCTTCCACACTTTTCTGTGACCCTCAATATACAAAATGGATTGTATTAAACTTAATAAGTGTTATCCATTTGTTTACTTGAAATCCACAACCTTTTTCATTCTGGATACTGGTAATCAGGTACTTTAGCATTTCATCAGGGTTTGTGCTGTTTGTGAAGATAAGAATAATCCTCAGTGACTGAAATATACATGTATAAGAAATTTAGACCTGTGGTTCTTTAAAATACAACAAATCCATGCTTATTGTATCAATATTATGTATGGCAAAATCCATCAGAATGAAAATGGTTAAACTGGTGCTTTGGCAATCAGTGTATTGAGTGAAGTGGTATTTCACCAAGGTGCACTGTTTGCTGTTTTGATGAGCTTTGGAGATTATAACCTGTGACCCTGAATATATAAAATGGACCGTCCTGACTTGATTATATCAAACTTTATGGAAGAGTCCATTGGTCTATACAGGGTTAATTTTTCTATTTCAGGCAACATCACCTGTGGCATCACTGTTTGTAACTCTCCAGTATAACACAACACTAAACAGTAAGTACAAAAACAGTGTTGGATAAATCAAAACTAGCGAATTTAGTATCCTTGACAAGGCTTTTCTTAATTAACCCTTAAAGCGCCAAGAAAAAATGCATCTGAAAAATGACGTCTTCTGAAGTCGTCTGCTGCAAATAATTGCCTAACATTACTGACTAAATTAAGTATAGAAGCAAACATGGTGGACCCAGATCAAACTGCTCCTATAGGAGCAGTCTGGTCTAGGTCCACACTGTTTGTCATAGGGGCTTCTTAAACATTTTTAGCAGACGAAAAAAGCAGACCACTTTTGTTGTGATTAGCACATTAAGGGTTAATTAACCTTTAGCATGCTGAGCCATATTGGGAAAACAAATATTCTGGCCACAGAAGCAATTTCACGGCTGACAATCTGTGGAATGCGAAAACGGCGGTTCAGCAAAGACATCCAGGCAATTAATTTCCGGTTTCGCAAAGAGGATCTGCAAAAGGTAAACAAACAACGAGTGCTCGCATTTGAAAGCCGTTAATTTGAACTAAAATGAATATTTATGAAATTAAAAAATGCTATTTTGACAGTTTTATATCGGTTTCTTTGTGCACCAAAGGATATGGTTAGGTGTTTCCTCATTGTTGTGATTTTTCTTCCGTCTCGTGAAACACCTGTTAAGATGAGGAAAATATAGGATAAACACGACGATATTTTGCTAGTTCTGACAATTATTGCCTTGTGGGCTACAAAAAAGACGCCATGCTGAGTGTGTATATAATGCGGGGGGTCTGTAATAACTCCACATTGGTGTATATATTGGTGTACCCTATAGGGTATTACATTTTGCAGATTTGTAGGCTAATTCGGTCCCAAGTTTTTGGTTTCGCAGAAGGGTTGAAATAATTCCTTCATATTTTAATGATTTCATGCCGAACCAGGAACAATCTTCCCTTTCAATCAATATTCTAAAATATGCTAAACGCTGTGTTAGTTGGGGCGCAATCGCCGACTTACGAAAATATAATTCAAACAATTAGACAGTGAATTTTTTCATCGAGACTCACTGATAATGGCAAAATGCTTTATTTTCCTTTGTATTTTTGGCGACCTTGACCATGTTGAAAAAGGAGTTTCGGAGGAGGGAATAAATTCCTTGAAAGCCTTGCCGAAATCAAGTAAATTACTTTGGCGTGTCAAAACACTAATTATTAACTGACAAAATAGCATTCTAAGATTTTTGATTTACTTTCTGTATAAGTAAATATCCATCATTAAAAATGGAACAGGTACACTTTGTCTACCTTTTGCGGATCCTCTTTGCGAAACCGGAAATTAATCGCCCGGATGTCTTTGCTGAACCGCCGGTTTCGCATTTGACAGATTGTCAGCCGTGAATTTATGATCTGTAAACGACCTCATGCCACTGTATTTGTCTTACTTTGACTGGTTAAACTTTGTACCTATTGTCAGGCCTCAGCATCACTGTGAATTGCCTTCTAATATTTCTAATATTAACTGGTTGCTGATTTTCTTGAAAACACAAATTGGATATGATTTCGGGCTAGCAAGCCGTGTGCATTGCATTTAAGGTAAATCCCAACAGCAACCATTCGCCCAGAGGCCCAGTTAATTTAAAATGATGATATTTGGAGACTGCCGTTGTGGCTAACATGAAAATTCAGCATATTGCTGCATTTCATTTGAGTCTACGCTGTTTGTATTAAAATGTAAAAAAGACAAAATAATACAATTTAAAAAAAATTATGAACACGGCACACCTAAGATATGTACAATAGACTCTCCCAAGTTTATTGTATCAAACCAGAAGGAAGAATGCATTAGTATACAATGTGTTTACGGTTAGAAGTCACTTTTGTCAGAATTACAGTTTAAGTTTTTTTAAAATTTTGAATAACTCAGTCTACTGTTATCAGCTGAAACTTTCCCTTTGTCTAAATTAACTGTTGACAGCTAGGAGTTTTATATATACAGGGATGTTATTTTTGTATATTAATGTCTAGTTGACATTGGGAAAGAAAATAGTCTGTTCATACCCTGCTTAGGCTCTGAGCTGATCTGGATCCAAGTCGCTTGACACTCTTCGGCAAATAAGCGTGCAAAATTACCCAGCATGCAGTGTGACTGTCAATTTTTTGTTTTAGACACAGACGCTGACGTAGAGGTTGATCTTCCGACTCTCTACACTAATGGAATGAAAGATCTGTTCACCGTTTTCTTCTATCTTCTCATCTGTATTGTCATACATGCTGTCATCCAGGAATATATTCTTGATGTAAGTACTGATCTATGGGCCCCGTAGCGCAGTCAGTAGCAACTAGGAAGTCTGATTGCAGATACAGGGGTCGTGAGTTTGATCCCTAGCTGGTCCCATACTTTCTTGGAGATTGATCATAAAATGATATATTTTTCTACGGTCATTCACATCCCGGTTGGTGTAAGTTACAAGCGAAGGTATGTGCATAAAGTACTGGTTAACCACTTAGTCAAGCTTGCCCAAGGAAAAGTGTCGTTTGGTTAACTGACATGACCATAGCTTTAAGCTGTTCACTGGGAAGTAAAACTAAATACCAAACAAAACAAACAAAAATAATCTGTTTATTAATTTCTTATGTGTTCTCATCTGCTGATCTGTTTACATTTGTCTAAAAGCTTCCCATCTGTATTGTTATATACACACTGTACTATGATGATACTATTGAGGTTCTTATATCACATAACACAATCTCCAAATCTTGTGGATGTTAAAGAATTGAGACCATTTTCAGAATGTCCTTTAAATATTACATTTTCAAGTAAAACATATGTTGTGGGTGCTGAAAAGGACCGTCTTAATGAGACGCTTCTTTTGAGCACCCAAAACAAATGTTCTAGGTGATGGATATGAAAATATTCACAATTTTATGTTTTTGTTTGATGGTTGAAAACTGTTTCACAATAGCACCCTCAAAACATGTTAACCCCTAGAAGTAATATTATGTTTATGTCTTGTTCAGGACTTTAGTTAAGAGTGGGTAATGAAAATACATTTTTTTATTTCTCAACCAAAACATATGTTGTGGGTACTCGATGAGACGGTTTGAGCACTCAAAACACATGTTAAAACTGATGGGTAAGAAAATATTTACAGTTGTATGCTGAAAAATTTTGTTTATCTAAACCTGTGCTGCACACCGGGCCGCGTAGCGCAGTCGGTAACGTGTCTGGCTACAGATGCGTGTCTGACTGCAGATCCAGGGGTCGCGAGTTCGATCCCGGTCCGGTCCGATACTTTCGTGGAGATTGATCATGAAATAATTGCTACGGTCATTCTCCTCCCTTCCGCTGATTTAGTCAAGAAGGGTTTTGTCAGTTACTAGCGAAAGTATGTGCACGAATTACTGGTTAACCGCTTCTTCAAGCCTGCCCAGGAAAAAGTGTGGTAAGGTGAATTGACCGTCCCGCAATGACCATAGCTGTTGACTTGGGACGTAAAGCAACAAAACAAACAAAAATAAACCTGTGCTTGTTTCAGAAATTGAACCGTAAGATGCACCTGTCCAAAGTAAAACACAGCAAGTTTAATGAGTCTGGTCAGTTGATGGTCTTCTACTTTGCCGCTGCCGCCTGGGGAGCTGATACTATTATAAGGGTAAGTCAGATTGTTTGGTTGAAATTCTTTACAAACACTATATCCGTCAGTCCTTAACTTTAGAGTGCCTACCAAAAAATTAATTTTCTTATTTCTCAACCAAAAAATGTTGTGAGTACTCAAAAGAACCGTCTCAATGAGACGGTTCTTTTGAGCACCTAAAACATATGTTAAAACTGATGGGTAAGAAATCATTTACAATTTTACGCTGAAATATGTTGTTTATTTAAACCTATGATCAGTTTAAAATGAGCATTTTGTAAAAATTCAAGACAAGTATTTAAAAAACATATGACATAATTTAATGATCATTGTTAAGACTATATGGTTGTATAATAAAGGGAATACGAAATCTGTTTATTGCCAAAAAGAAAATATATTAACTTTTTTTTAAAATTTTTATTACAATATGTAAAATGTACAAAAATGAATAATTTTAACATACAAACAATACAAGTTAACAAATAAGGGAATTATGGTAGCTCGGTGGTAGACTTGAGATTGAAGGGATGCTGGTTCGAGAATCACCGGAAGCACTGCATTGTGTCCTTGAGCAAGGTTCTATCCTCTGCTTAGTACTGGTTCAACTCAGAAACATGACTTTATTGAAAAATTGCTGACTGAGATGTAAAGCATCAACCCAAACAAACAGTAATATCTGCTACATTGATGAAAATTTTCAAGAATTTTCCTGAATTCATGATTTTCAGGCTGACTTCCCACAAAAAGTCAGCTTCAAAATGCTGAATTAAGGAGACCATAATATATGAGCCGTGACACGTGATTTTCAACAATGTAGTGTTTAGATAAGTGTAGACTCAGACGAGCCTGTGAAGCCTCCTTTTAAGTTTAAAAGCGCCAAATGATGTTCAGTCAGTAGCTTAACACTCATAGAATGTTCAAGCGACTAGCAAAGGCTCTGATCAGACTGTGCGTATGCGCAGACTGGTCTGAACTTTTGCTGGTCGCACACACCACATTGTTGGAAATCTCATGCCATGGCTCATATAATCTAGCTTCTCCGATTTTTTTTCAGTCTGTCTAAGGACATATACCATTTAAACTTGAAATTTTGAATATTCAGTGGGCATGCTGCAAATTTTAAGAATGGAGTTTTTTGAATGTTCAGGAATATTGGAAACTTTGGACTTTCACAATGTAAGTACTGTATCGAAATTTTTTTTGTAGATTCTTTTTAAGCCATGACATGAGATTTCCAACAATGTTGTATGTGCGACCAGCAAAGGCTCAGACCAGCCTGCGCATATGCGCAGTCTGATCAGAGCCTTTGCTAGTCACTTAAATATTCTTTGACTGTTAAGCTACTGACTGAATGTCATTTGGAGTGTCTAAGCTTAAAAGGAGGCTGCACAGGCTTGTCTGAGTCTACCCTTGTCTAAATGCCACATTGTTGGAAATCACATGTCGTGGCTCATTTCAGGAATAAAAGTAGGTTTGGGGTAAGATGATTCACTGTTTTTGTCTTTTATCTGTTACAGGAAGGATTTGCGAGCATTGGTCAGCTTTGGGAAGGATATCCACATGCAGAATTATCGTAAGTAGAACATAAGTCAAGATTGCGACTTTATTGACATGTCAATCTCACGGTCTGTGATCAACAATTTTACATGAAGTTCGAAGCAAAATAAATGAGCCAGCCAGGCCTTTAGTTAAGAGTGCGTACCAAAAAACTAATTTTCTTATTTCTCAACCCCCAAAAATATGTTAAAACTGATGGGCAGGAAAATATTTACAATTTTACGCTCAAAAATTTGTTTATCTAAACCTATGGCCAGCTGATGTGATTTTGGTACTTATAGTGTATATGCGAGCAAATACACAGCCTTGTCAGAGCCTTCACTGCTTGTACAAGCAGAGTAATTAAATAGGTGATGGCTTAGGTCAAAATTAAGGGTTTCAAGCACCACTTGACCTTGTATAGTACTGACTAACCCAGGAAGACCCGTCCCAACATAACTGAAAAAGTTGTTGACTGGGACGTAAAGAATCAAATCAAATAAATAAAAAGGCATCACTTGATAGCGGTCCATGTAAAGAATGACTTTCCACATATACACTAACCCTTTGTAGACCTGAAACCCCATAATGGGTACTTTGGCAAACAGTGAAGACCCAGATGAAATGACGCATAATGTGGCATTTCATCTGGGTCTTCACTCTTGGCTTAGACAAAATCCACCTTCAGGGAAAGAAATGCAATTTTTTTTTTTAAAGTATAACCTGTGACCCCTCATTATATATAATGGACCATCTTGACTTAACTATATCAAACTTTATGGAACATTCCATTGGTCTAAAAGGGGGTAAGCACCCAAAATCTCATGAACTGGCTCTAACATAATTGAGCCGCGTCATGAGATTTCCAACAATGTTGTATGTGCAACCAGCAAAGACTCAGACCAGCCTGCACATTCGTGCAATCTGATCAGAGCCTTTGCTTGTCGCTTGAATATTCTTTGACTGTTAAGCTACTGGACTGAATGTCATTTGGCCCTTCTTAGCTTAAAATGAGGCTGCTCAGGCTCGTCTGAGTCTACAAAGTCAAAATGCTGCATTGTTGAAAATCACATGTCGCGGCACATATAATAAATTAATCAGGGGTGATAAAGTTCAGGATTAATCAGGATTTCCTGATTGAGCACCCATACATTTTGCATAAAAGATCAAATTTATTATTACTGTAATTTGTTATCAGAATCTATCATGATCTTTTAATCAGATATTTACTATAAGATAAGCATAAACTGATTGCTTTCTGTGGATGTTTTGTTCTTTTAAACATTTTATTGGTGATTTCTGAACATTTTTGTCCAAGTTCAGGATTGAGGAAAGATTTACTGGATTGAGAATCTTGGACTGTTACCACCCTGATATATCCTCTATATTTATAGAAGTTCATAAATGAATCTTCTACTTACAGGTTTATGCTAAAGTTTTACTTCATCATACAGCTGGCATACTGGCTACACAATTTCCCGGAACTTTATTTCCAGAAAGTTAAAAAGGTAAGTGCATTCAGCCATGATTATAAGGGTCCTCAGGACCTGACAACAAATCTTGTCCACTTTTGAAGTTAAAAATGGTTTATAATAACTTTCTCTCATTTTCCGCCAATTTTTTATGCATTACTTTTATAGGGAGCGCAGTGGCTCAATGGTAGAATGCTTGACTCGAGAGTCGAGACTGAGGAATTGCGGGTTAGAGCCTTGCCAGCGTCACTGTGTTGTGGTTCTTGAGCAAGACACACTAATCCATGCTTAGTACTGCTTCAACCCAGGAAGACCCATCCCGACATAAATGAAAATTTGTTGACTAGAATGTAAAGAATCAAAGCAAAGCTATTATCAAACAAAACAAAGCATTACTTTAATCAATATCTTGAACATATGCAAATATGATGTATAGAATTTATCAGAATGGGGGGGGCAAAATGGCCAAACGAAAAAGATAGGCTGCAAAGCTATTTTCTGCCTTGATTTTGTACTCCAGTTAGACCTGTTAACCCTTAAAGCTCCAAGAAGAAAATGCATCTGAAAATGTCGTCTGCTGAAGTCGTCTGCTGCAGATAATTGCCTAGCATTACTGACGAATTAAGTATAGAAGCAAACAGCGTGGATCCAGAACAGAATTAAGTATAGAAGCAAACAGCGTGGATCCAGAACAGACTGCTCCTATAGGAGCAGTCTGATCTGGGTCCACACTGTTTGCCATAGTCTTCTTAAACATTTCTGCAGACGAGAAAAGCAGACGACTTTTGTTGCGATTGGCGCATTAAGGGTTAAAACTTGTTAAAATGGACCATCTATTCTTTTTCCCCACATTTACTTTTTCCTCATTAGTAGTGATTTTTGTCATTCGCTGATAAACTCTGCAAACAGTTTAGACCCTTCAGGCCACACAAATAGGTGACAATTTGTAGAACCTGATTTGGATCACAACTGTTTGACACTATAGTTATACCTTAAAGATATTTTGGACAAAAGAATTAATGCTAAGTAAAAAAAATAAGAGTTTCGAGTAAAGGGTCTGAAAATTTTAGGTAGGGTAGGCACACATGATTATTTGTTTGTTTTTTTCTGATTTTTTTTTTTATGCATTTTGAAAGGCATTTGGCCTTTCAAAATGCATAAAATTATTATTTTTTGTCCAGAAAACCTGAAAAATATTCTAGGTTTCACCAGTAAATTTAGGTGGTGTCTTGTTACCCTAAACACAGGTATAATTTGTTTGGCTTAAAAAAGATACGGTAGACAAAGCGATAATGTACTGTTCTGTCGTTTTCAGGATGAAATACAAAGTCGAGTACAGTATACAGTTCTATATTTAGTTTTCATCAGTGCTGCCTATGTTCTCAAGTAAGTAGATCATACTGTCTATCCTTGACCCTTCTCTCTCTTCTTCTTAGATCACACGTTTTATAACAAAGCCCAGGACTGCCCTGGTTAATTTGGAAGCACCAGGGCTGTTCAATTTAAAAATAATACACAGAAACAGAGAAAGTTTGTGAGATAAAGTCAATACAGTAAAAAATTGAAAATTCGAACGCAGATTTTTCTAAATACTTGCTTATGAGAGGACCTATTTATGAACCATTGGAATATTTGTCTATTAAAATATATGTTTTTGGTGCATAAAAGAAACGTCTCCCCTGAGACGTTTCTTTTTCGCACCAAAAACATATGTTTGATAGGAAAACACATAATAATTTTTTGGGGGTGGGGGTACAAATTTTTATGTCTACCTGAAACTTCCCTATAATTCAAAGTTTCGTTTCATCCAAATAAAACCTCTAGTCCCTAGGACTGCGAATTAACAAGATTCGACTGTATAGTCACTATCAAGATAGGAAGGGATATATTTATGACCTTCAGATAGAGTTTAAGATTGTGTACATAGAGAATATTAGGTGAGTGTCTTTTGATATCAAGTTTACTAGGCAAAGCTTCATGAACGCTTGTTGAATCACAAGGCTTGCAGAGCGATTTAACATGCATTCTCAAAGCCGAGCCTGGTAAACTTGATATCAAAAGACACAAACCTGGTATTCTATTTATCAGTTTACAAGTTGATTCACTCTTCAAACTAGCGAGTATGGTGTTATAATCTATTTTTGAGTCGATTCAACTTCATTACTGTCATTCAAAAAGTGCAACGTCATGATGACCTGATAAAGGCACTTGCTGTCAGATAGCCATCCATTTGTCTCTTTCAAAGGAATATATTTCTACAATTTAGAGGCCTCTGACCTCCATAATTTTTTTTTATAGGGAGCGCAGTGGCTCAGTGGTAGAGTGCTTGACTCAAGACCGAAGGGCCGCAGGTTCTGAGCCTCACCGTCGTCACTGCGTTGTGGTCCTTGAGCAAGCCACATTTATCCTAGCTTAGTGCTGGTTCAACCCAGGAAGACACGCCCCTATATAACTGAAAGATTGTTGATGGGACGTAAAGAACAAATCAAACAAACAAACCTCCATAATTTACAGGATATTTTTTAATGTGATCCTTCCAATAACTATGCACTGAATATGGGCATATAAGACAAATTTGAAATTGAAAATTCAGCAAAATCTACCCAAAGTTGTGAATAATATTCCCAGTCTACATTTTGGTGAAAATATCACGAAAATCAGACAACAAATAGAAAGGATACAGATGTTTACATTCACATTTTGATGTAAATATTCATGAATAATTATTAAGGCTAAATGCTACACTGAAAAATGGTTTTAAATCAATTTAAATGGAGATCTTGTTCATTTAAACAAAAAAACTTTTCTCAATTTTGAAAGCTCAAATGCTATTTTCCCTAATTCAACAGGACCCTGGCCCCTTCTTCCGAAAAATAGGAAAATTCCGGATAGAAATTTCACTTTTGGCACAGTTGACTGATGAAGGCTCAGACATGACTGCAGTAATGTGACATCTGTGCAGTCTTGTGACCAGCATGGGCATCTGTCCTGCCATCTGCTGATGAAAAGGCTGTTGCACATGTGAGATAAGTACCAAAATGTTATCAACTGGGGGAGCACAGTGGCTCAGTGGTAGTGAGCTTGATTCGAGACCGAAGGGCCTCTGGTTCGGTCCTCACCAGCGTTACTGTGTTGTGTCCTTGAGCAAGACACATTTATCCTTGCTTAGTACTGGTTAAACCCAGGAAGACCCATCCCAACATAACTGAAAAAATTGTTGACTGGGACGTAAAGAATCAAATCAAGCAAAGAATGTTATCAACTGGCCATTATGTTTACAGTAAAACCTGTCTTAAGGGGCCACTCAAAAAGAAGACCAAAAATTGGTTTTCAAGGCAGATTATTGCTTAATGCAGGTCAAAAGTATTGCAGAATGCTCCAAGAGAGCATTCTGCAATACTTTTGATCTTCATTTAGCTTCCATTTGTCATTAAATTTTTGTTTTGTCTATTTCTGAGTGGCCGCTTAAGACTGGTTTTACTGTATATGGAATAAAAGAAAACTGTTAAGTTTGATTTCGCTCTCATCTAGGCCTATTATTAAATATTTCTATTTTCAGTTTAAACCGAGTAGCAATCTGTTTACTAGTGTTACACTGTGCAGTGGAGTGTGTATTCCACCTGGTTCCCCTCTCATCTAGGCCTATTATATGTCTATTATTTCTATTTTCAGTTTAAACCGAGTAGCAATCTGTTTACTAGTGTTACACTGCGCAGTGGAGTGTGTATTCCACATGGCTAGACTCATATATTATTATTTCTATTATTTCTATTTCCAGTTTCAACCGAGTAGCAATCTGTTTACTAGTGTTACACTGCGCAGTGGAGTGTGTATTCCACCTGGCTAGACTCATATATTTTGCTGACAAAGTGGACGTAGCCAACTCTGTGTTTATGGTGTTTAACGTCCTCTTCGTCCTTGTTAGATTGGGAACAATAACATTAGCTGTACTCACTTTCTGGTAAGTGGAAATATTAATTCTTTCCATTATGGATAATAAAATAACAAATTAAGCTGTAGATGTTTGACATCTTTTAGGAATACCATCACAAGCCGGGCAGTGATAATTTTACATGAGTCCCAGGGACTCACTGAATCCAATAGCAGTGAGTCCATGATATGAAATTTTGAGTCAGGAGCTATATTTCCCATTAGCATTCTAATAATTTATCGAGTCCTGTGACCCACAAAAATGAAAATTGTGAGTCTCAAAGAAAAACTTATATGAAAATCTAGCGGGACTCACAGGTAAATGAAACACTGCAAGGTAAAAAAGTTTTCAGAATTATTCCTGAATTAAAGATTTTAACGTACTGAATTAGGCAGCTTTGTATAGCTTCTCTTACCGTTTATCTACAACCAACTGACCATTTCAACTTCAGCTAGCTAATATTAAGTAGGCATATTTCAAGTTTGAAATTTTGAAGTTTTAAAGTTCAGGATTAACACATACATAGTCTAATCACCAACTGAGTCACTAGTTCATCTGGGGAAGATGCGTTCACTGAAAAATATTTGACTGGGAAGTAAAGAATCAAAACAAACACATATTTGAAAACTGCAAGTACTTAAAACGGATTATTTTCTTGAACAACCCTTGAAAATTCAAATATAATCTGCCTTGTTCATTTCTTGAAAATTACTCTACCTTGAAAAGTCTTTGAATTTTACTATTTTCTCTTGAACTAGACTCTGATCAGTGAGCTTATTGAATAGAGCTGGCAGTCAGCAAAAGCTCAGACAAGATCAAATGCCTTGCCATTTGGTAAGTTGAACAATTAAAGAAGATATAAACTGTAATAAAAAGTACTTTTTTTCCAGGTATGGTCTACAGCAAACCAGTCAAGATACTCTAGACTTCGCAAAAGGAAATTTTAACACAAAATTAGTCAGGTAACTAATTTTTATAGCTCTTGCTTTGGTATAGGTGGCACGAGGTATACAATAGTCTGTAATGTTATCTCCATGTTAGATTTAGGTTTGATTTCTACTGGGACCCAGGGCATCAACAAAAGTAGAGTCCCATGCAAGTTTTACTGAGTCCCGAAAAATTTCCCAACTTACTATCTTTTCTAGGATAAACTGTCTGGCAGCATATTTTCTGCTACAAGCCTAGATTATGTGCTCTTATTATCTGTGCTTTGTTTCTAGGATAACTTGTCTGGCGGCTAGGGCTGCCACGTTTACACGTGTAACAGTACGGTTTCATGTTTTTGCAATAAACGTTTACAAAATTGGCCTACCGTTTACACCTCACCAGGGTCGTCACAGGTTTGTTAATAGCATTTTCTATTGAACACCCTGTTCTGGATCATCATTCAGTATGTTTGTTTTCTCAGATTCAGTTGTATTTGATAAAGTATCTAATGCAGTTAGAATTACGGCGGAGATGCTCAACTGACAGTATCTTACGATAGGGAGCATTTTTCAAATTCTTTGCGTATCGGGCCCTCGCAGACAGTGGCTCAACAGGCCATAAAAATGTCCCGAATATAGATTCACTTAGTCACTGCTTGGAGCAATTATATTCCTGCATTTTTAACAGTTATGTAAAGGCATGGCCTAATATTTGGTGGAGACGCATGTATGGCTTAAAACTTTTTTTGTTAACTTCCTGTCCTTGTGTGTTTGATGCGTATGATGATTGGCAGTTATGTCTTGTGCGTGTCGACTCATCAATTACACACTTGCAACTTAAGAAAATGTCAGTAATATACCAGTCTGCGCATGTTGCAATCACTTTCCAATTACTTGAAAAGAGTTCTATTACAACACCCAACCAAACAATTTTGAATATTCGCACAAGGTACAAGTTTTTAAAGGAAAAATTTCAGCGATTTTACCGATCTGCAGGTTATTGGAACTCTTGTAAACGTTTACCAAATTACGTAAACACGGCTACCCTACTGGCGGGTTTGGGTCTTCACTATTTTCCAAAGTACCAGTTTAGGGGTTTCCAGTATACAAACAGGCCTTTAGTTAAGAGTGTGTAAATAAAAAATAATTTTCTTATTTCTCAACAACCAAAAGATATGTTGTGGGTGCTCAAAACAACAGTCTCAACGAGACGGTTCTTTTGAGCACCCAAAACATATGTTCAAACTGATAGGTAAGAAAATATTTGCAACTTTACGCTCAATTTTTTTTTTTTTCATATGATATGTGTTTGTTTCCAGGATAAACTGTCTGGCAGCAACTTGTCTGCTACAGGCCTGGATGATGTGTTCTTATTATTTGTGCTTTGTTTCTAGGATAAACTGTCTGGCGGCAACATGTTTGCTGCAAGCCATTCTTACACCATTGTTCATAGTATCTGACTATTTGTGCTTGTTTCTATGATATTCATTATTGTCTGGCAGCAACTTGTCTGGGTCTTCACTATTTGCCAAAGTACCCATTTAGGGGTTGCCAGTATACAAACATGCCTTTAGTTAAGAGTGTGCGAAGAAAAAATAATTTTCTTATTTCTCAACCAAAACATATGTTGTGGGTGCTCAAAAGAATTTTTATTTGCCAAAGTACCCGTTTAGGGGTTTCCAGTATACAAACATGCCTTAGTTAAGAGTGTGTAAAGAAAAAATAATTTTCTTATTTCTCAACCAAAACATATGTTGTGGGTGCTCAAAAGAACCGTCTCAACGAGACGGTTCTTTTGAGCACCCAAAACATATGTTCAAACTGATAGGTAAGAAAATATTTACAATTTTACGCTCAAAAATTTTGTTCATATTATCTGTGTTTGTTTCTAGGATAAACTGTCTGGCGGCAACTTGTCTGCTACAAGCCTGGATGATGTGGAACTTTATCACTTTCCATCTTAAGAGATTACGAGAAAAAACTGTTGCTGCCAAAAAAATGAAGTCTCCGACCAAAAAGAGAGGAAAAGGTAAGATTATTAACTTTTTGGCCCCTGGGAAATTTTTCATGCTTTTTTGTCGTCTGCTGATTTTTTTTCAAAATCAACTTTTTCGAAAAAATCATTCAGGAATACTATCAGAGTGTCAAACAGTTTGGATCCAGATCAGGCCCGACTTTTTGTCGGGCCTTATCTGGGTCCAAACTGTTTGCAAAAGTTATCAGCAGACGACACCAGGAGATAAAGCTAATTCTGAGCTCTTTACCTCCTAGTGCCCTCTGCTGACTACCTTTGCAAACAGTTTTGACCCAGATCAGGCCCCACAACCTGTTGGACCAAATCTGGATCTAAACTGTTTGATATTCTGATATTTATCCAAAAAGAATATTCCAAACAATCATCAGATGACAGAAAGCAAGAGCAAAATCTTCCAACCCAAAAAGGAGGAAATTGTAAATTTATTAACTCCCCCTACTCCACCCTATCCAAAATCTGCAACTTTTTTCAATTGCTGATAACATATGCAAAAGAATCGATCCCTGAACAGATCTGGATCAAAACTGTTTGAAATTCCACTGGTATTCCTTAAAAAAAATATGATAAAGTTAATAATACCCCCCGCAAACTTTGTTTGTGGTGGGACTATTCTGTTTTCACATTGTCCGTCAGTGCGTCCGTCCGTCCGTAACATTTTGTTTCCTTAATAACTCGAAGAGTCACTGCTGGATTTTCATCAAACCTTGCAAACATATTCATTTATGCAAGACAAATACTTTAGACAAAAAAGTAAGGGCTAGGGGCCAATTCTATTAGAGTTATCTCCCTTTGTAGTTCTAAATGGCTTTTAATATAGGGTTTTATTTTATGCTATAATAGGCCATACAAGGGCCGATCAACTCCTGCCACAGCTTTGGATGGAACAATATGATACTTTTCCTATACACCGGGCCGCGTAGCGCAGTCGGTAACGTGTCTGGCTACAGATGCGTGTCTGACTGCAGATCCAGGGGTCGCGAGTTCGATCCCAGCCCGGTCCCATACTTTCGTGGAGATTGATCATGAAATAATTTCTACAGTCATTCTCCTCCCTTCCGCTGATTCATTCAAGAAGGGTTGTTGTCAGTTACAAGCGAAAGTATGTGCACAAATTACTGGTTAACCGCTTGTTCAAGTCTGCCCAGGAAAAAGTGTGGTTAGGTGAACTAACCGTTCCGCAATGACCATAGATGTTGACCTGGGACGTAAAGCAACAAAACCAACCAACCAACTTTTCCTATACAATGTAGGCACATTTAACATATGCATGAAGGAGTTTGGTTCAGAAAAAATAATTTTTGACAAAATGACAGCTGTGAGAACTTTGACAATTTTTCCCTAATAAGGTGTTTGTATATGCATAGATGGTGCCTTCATGGGCCGATCAACTCCTACCACGGCTTTTGATGGAGAAATTTGATACTTTGCCTATACAATAAAGACACATTGAACTTATGCATGAAGGAGTTTGGTTCAGAAAAATAATTTTTGACAAAATGACAGCAGTGAGAACTTAGACAATTATTCCCTAATAAGGTGTTTGTTTATGCATAGATGGTGCCTTCATGGGCTCATCAACTCCTACCACAGCTTTTGATGGAGAAATTTGATACTTTGCCTATACAATAAAGACACATTGAACATATGCATGAAGGAGTTTGGTTCAGAAAAATAATTTTTGACAAAATGACAGCTGTGGGAACTTAGACAATTTTTCCCTAATTAGGCTTTTGTTTATGCATAGATGGTGCCTTCATGGGCCGATCAACTCCTACTACAGCTTTTGATGGAGAAATTTGATACTTTGCCTATAGAATATAGACACATTGAACATATGCATGAAGGAGTCTGGTTGAAAAAAAAAAATTTTTGACAAAATGACAGATGGGAGCGCAGTGGCTCAGTGGTAGAGTGCTTGACTCAAGACCGAAGGGCCGCGGGTTCGAGCCTCACGGGCGTCACTGCGTTGTGGTCCTTGAGCAAGACACATTTATCCTAGCTTAGTACTGGTTCAACCCAGGAAGACCCGTCCCGCATAACTGAAAGATTGTTGAGTGGACGTAAAGAATCAAATCAAACAAACAAACAAACAAAATGACAGCTGTGAGACAATTATTCCCTTATATGGCTTTTGTATATGCATTGATAGTGCCTTTATGGGCCGATCAACTCCTACCACAGCTTTTGATGAAGCAATTTAAAACTTTGTCAATACAATGTATACACATTGAACATATGCATGAAGGAGTTTATAATTTTTGTTTGCACAGATTCCACTGAAATCTTCTTTTCAAAACTAAGGTCTGCCTGTTTGAATTATAACTTGCCAAGTTTTTTCACTGACTCTTACTGTGCGGGGGGAGGGGGGTATCTAAAAAGCATTGCTTATTGACTTTTTTATTTAACAAAAACTTTGCAGACAACAAAATTGTATGGTTTATTAACCAGCATTTAGTTAAACTTTGCTTATTTGTCACAGCCCCATTTGTGTATCAAAAGAAAGCATAGCGGCATTCATATGAGTGCATACATGACATTGCAAAGCGCAGTGGCTCAGTTGGTAAAGTGTTAGACTGGAGAGGTTTGCTAGTTAGAGACTCACTGCTAGGGGAGTCTGACACTCAGGCATTCAGATCAAAAGGTATAAACAAAAAGTATTTTTCTTATTTGTTGACTAAATCATATGTGGTTGATACTCATAAGAACTGTCTCAATGAGATGGTTCTCTTAAGCACTTGATTAATTTTGTAGATCAGAAAATACTTGTAATCACAAATTTATTGATATACATTTTTGGATTGCAAAAAGATCTTGTTATCCCTGCTCACCTGTTATTGTAATATGAGCCACAACATGAGATTTCCAACAATGTGGTATGTGCAACCAGCAAAGCCTCAGATCAGCCTGCACATATGAACAGTCTGATCAGAGCCTTTGCTTGTCACATGAATATTCTAGGACTGTTAAGCTACTGACTGAACATTATCTGGAGTTTCTACACCTAAAAGGAGGCTGCAGAGGCTCGTCCGAGTCTACACATGTCAAAATGCCACATTGTTGGGAATCTCATGCACTGGCTCAAATTTATTGATACAATCTGTCCCTGTAAATTCGTCCACTAAGAAGCCCATAAACAGAAATATAGGCCTTTCAGATTGAGCTTACTTCAACACATCAGGGAGCGCAGTGGCTCAGTGGTAGAGTGCTTGACTCGAGACCGAAGAGCCGCGGGTTCCAGCCTCACCGGCGTCACTGTGTTGTGGTCCTTGAGCAAGACACATTTATCCTAGCTTAGTACTGGTTCAACCCAGGAAGACACGTCCCGCATAACTGAAAGATTGTTGAGTGGACGTAAAGAATCAAATCAAACAAACAAAACAAAATCAACACATCATGCCCGAGGTTATAAAACTTTTTTCATGCTCAACTTAACTGAGCACAAAATTTCAACTGCTCATAACAACTAAAATACCAACAAATAAAGAAGTTTCTTGCTTTAAGTCTCTCAGATGTTGTATTTATCATGCTTATAAATGTTAAAATGCCAACAATTGTTGGCATTTTAGTATTTATGAGCAGGATAAATTTCATGCTCAGCTGAGTTGAGCATGAAAAAAGTTGTATAACCTTGGGCCCAGGCTAAGGTTGGCAAATTGATTTTATTGGAATTAGGTGGCGAAACTTTACAATGGCCATGTTTATAAGCATACTGGCATTGTAATATCCTTGTAAATCACTGGGGCGTGCTGGGGAGGGGATGTTTCAGTGGTAGTCTAGGTTAAAAATGTCAAAATGCCACATTGTTGGAAATCTCATGCACTGGCTCATATTTCAGTTGCTCAAGAAGATGATATAGGTAGCCTTCCTGAAGTGGACCAAAATACAGCTCAAAATGGTTCCCTGCGTGCAAGGAAAGTGAAGAAGTAAAGAGATGGCCGAGTCATAGAGACGAAATGTTATACAGTGTGGTGAAGGGAATAGATATATAGGGGAACTGGTTCCCCTTCGTTGATTTTTAGGACCTGACAGCTATTGATATTTTGTGGAAACAGAGCAGATGGCATATAGATCTTGTGGAATAAAATCAAAGTAAAACTGCTTACCCTATTCAATCTAACAAGCACATATAGCTCATATAAGTGCACATTGAGTACTATGGGTTGTTTACACTATTATATGGGACTTGTCTTGACAAAACCAGTCTCCGGGGTTTCCGACAAAGTGAGATTCAAACCAGTCACTTCAACTACAGAGATTAGCTAGAAAATTGAAATTTCACTCATAGAAAGTCTATATATGATACTTTCCAATAAGCGAATAACAAAGGCACTGATCAGACTACGCGGATGCACAGGCTGGTTTGAGCCTTTGCTGTTCGCAAACCCCTGAAGACAGGTTTTCTCCCGTCGGGGCACATTTTATCCTCTGAGTTCCAATCAGTCCAAGGGTGTAATTTCATTATTAACCCTTGTCATACTTAATATTTTTGTTTACTACACTCCATTCCAATTTCTATCCTGTTAACCTGCAGCATTCCAGTTGTAAGCATGTATTTCTATCAGAATGGAAAACAGTGTGGATCCTGATCTGATGGCTTCATCAGAAGCCAGCTGATCTGGATCTACACTGTTTTCTCAAGAGTTCAGCAGTGAAAGGGTTAATATGGTTTCATCATATGGATAGCCTGGGGAGCGCAGTGGCTCAGTGGTAGAGCGCTTGACTCGTGACCGAAGGGCCGTGGGTTCGAGCCTCACTGGTGTCACTACGTTGTGTCCTTGAGCAAGACACATTAATCCTTGCTTAGTACTGGGATGTAAAGACTCAAATCAAACAAACAAATCATCATATGAATAGTTTGAAAACATGGCTTATTTAAATAAAATTCTGTATATGTTGAATCGTAAAGGGCAGGGGACAAAAATATTTCAATATTGCACTTGTCCAGGATGAGTGACTTACAATTCTCACTCCTGCAAACAAATTCACCGCCCTTTAAAAGAATATGCAATAAAGAACATAAGGGAGTAATATGTAATATGACTTCCTCGAGTAATTCATCCCAAAGCACTTGTCCTACAGGACGAGAGCTGTGGGGAGAATTACTCATCCTTTTAAGATTTCACTCATAATTACAGGCGGACGAGTGGAATTTTTGTCCCCTGAAGGGCATAGTTATGAACGGTTTTAATTTTTTCTTATCAAAACATGTTTCATGTGCTTAAAAAAATGTCTCAATGAGATGTTTCTTGTAAGCACCTAGAACATATGTTTTAATAAGAAATTTTGTTGGTGTACTATATTATTAAAGGTCCAAATTCAAACAACTGGTAGTTCAAAGTAAAAACCCTGGTCCCAAAGCCTTCGAAATAATGAGATTACACTACAGAAACTGCTCTTTTCCTCAGAATAACATAGCTGATGCAGACCTCCAGTTAAACAAAAAATTTAGAGCGCAAAATTGTTAGTATTTTCTTAACCATCAGTTTAAACATTTGTCTTGGGTGCTCAAAAGAACTGTCTCATTGAGACAGGTCTTTTGAGTACACACAATGTATGTTTTGGTTGAGAAATAAGTAAATCAATTTTTGATTACACACTAGTATCTAGAGGCCTGTCAGATGTGACATCATTTAAGCCCTTGTTGTAGTCACAAGTTTTAAGAACCATACCAAATAGCCCTATTTTCCAGCGGTTTGAGCTGGCTCAGAAATTATCTGTATAGGCTTTGACGCAAGAAAACCTTCTTCGTAGGTTTGCGGACAACAAAGGTGCAAATCAGCCTGCGTATCCACGCAGTCTGATCAACGCCTTTGTTAATAGCTTATTGTAAATAATCATATCTAAAATTGCTACAAACAATATTATTTGAAGATACTGCCCATGAATACCCACAACCTTTGTTTTCATTGAGTCATAGTAATTTAGATACAGTAAAACATGTGTAAAACGGCCACTCAAAAATAGACAAAGGAAGATCATAATAACAAATAGTAGCTTAATGAAGGTTGAAAGTATGTTCCTTTTGGAGCATTCTGCAATACTTTTGACCTGCATTTAGAGATAATCAATTTTCAGTCTTTTTGAGAGTGGCCGTTTTACGCAGGTTTTACTGTACTCTTTACCAGGGGCTTATGTGAATGCTCTTCGGCATCTCATCTGGGTCTACACTGTCAAAGGACCTGTTGACACATGAGCCAAGTAAGGCTCAAACTGACATGCTCAGCTACAGAGACTAGCTAGAATATTGAAAATTTGCATGGAGCAAGTTTGACCACTGTAATTTCTAGATAGCGAATAACAAAGGTGCTGATTAGACTGTGTGAATGCGCAGGCTGGTCTGTGCCTGTGTTGTTTGCATACAACAGTCAGATTTTCTCGTGTCGAGACCTATTTAAGAAAGGCTCTGTGTGTACTCAGTTTTCTAATGATCTGCCTCTTTCTAGGACCTGTAGCACTCAGAATATAGGGTAAAGTCGGGTAAATTAAGACAATTGGCTAAATTTGGACAGCGACCTTGTTTCTTTTATTTTTGAATTATTGGAATAAAACTTAAATTAAGCAAAGAGTGAAAATCCTTATGAGAGGGCTCTTAATGAGCCGTGTCATCTGGATTTTCATGGTTTGCTTACGCATGTCCCAATTTACCGGCTGTCCGAAGTTACCTTGTTTTACCCTATAGTTCACACATTCTGAGTGTCGATATTCTAAATACATGAAACCACCAGCTTTTGTTAAGTTGTGTTGTTTTGTTAGAGTTTTGTAATTTAGCCTATTGTCTTGTGAGGTACTGTAAATTCGGAAATTTTTGCGAGGGTTTTATTTTGTGAAACTTCTCATAATTCGTGAATTCGTGAAAATAAAAACCTCGCGAAATTACTGATATAGGTTAATCATGCCTTGGTTGCGAACTTTAAAAATCGCAAATATGTCTTTTAACGCTATTCGCTAAAATAAAATGCTCGCGAAAATTTCCAAATTTACAGTATATGTGTAATTTCTGTGTGCAATTCCATGTCAAAATGCCGAATATCACACTCATATGCTGCAAGCATTGATTTGAAACAAGCCCTTGCCATACAGATTTGTACAGGCTGATTTTCTGTTTGCTTAATACAAGCCTTCTTGTAAGCATTAGTGAGCATAAGTTCACAATTTCATGGGTGAAAGTTTTCAGGAATATTTTTGAGGCTGATTTTCTTCGGATTCAGCCTTAAAATCCTGAATTAAGCAGATTATAGTAGCTTCTCTATATTATGTTATGCTTATCTAAAGACAATTGAGCATTTAAACTTGAAATTGTCAATATTTTGTAGCCATGCTGCAAGATTTAAGGTTCGAATTTCAAAAGTTCAGGATTTGGTTAACTTTAAACTTTCACCCTTGCAGTTTTGATAGTTAACAGTTTTTGTTCTGTCATTGCATTTTATGCTCAGATTTATAGATCTAAAGCAAAAAAAAAAAAATAGCATAAAATTTCATTCATCTTTTTTCATATTTCTTTCTAAATATATGTTTTGGTTGGGAGCTTGAAAGAACTATCTCTTTTAGGTAATTCTATTTAGTACCAACAACATATGAGACGCGGCATGAGATTTCCAACAATGTGCGATCAGCAAAGGCTCAGACCAGCCTGCGCATAGGCACAGTCTGGTCAGAGCCTTTGCTAGTCACTTGAATATTCCATGACTGTTAAGCTACTGACTGAACATAATTTGGAGTTTCTAAGCTTAAAAGGAGGCTACACAGGCTTGTCTGAGTCTACTCTTGTCAAAATGCCACATTGTTGGAAATTGCATGTCATGGCTCATAAATGTTTTTGGGAGCTCAAAAGAACTATCTCCTTGGGGTGATTCTATTGAGTACCAAGGCCTAAATTAAAATTTTATTTGTTTCCCCTTACCTGACCGACCCTGAAAAAAAGGCCCTTCTCAAAAACTTTTTTTTCAATTTCATTGCTAACTTTGAGAATTGTCCAATGCAAAAAGTGTTATCTTAGCGAATTGTTTGTGTATTTATTTTTATTGCCTATAGTAGGACTATATAGTAAAACCTGCCTAAAACGGCCTCTCAAAGATATACACAACAAAGGTCGTTAAGCTAAATGGGCGCTAAATGCAGGTCAAAAGTATTGCAGAATGCTCAAATGCAGGTCAAAAGTATTGCAGAATGCTCCCATGGAGCATTCTGCAATACTTTTGACCTGCATTATGCGATAATCGGTCTTGAAAAAACCGACAATTTTTTGTCTTTTGTTGAGTAGCCTCTTAAGACAGGTTTTACTGTATACAATTAAGTTGAATGGGTATCCAATTTGAGAAGTTAAAATAAATAATTTTTTGACCGACCCATACCGGTAAAACAGGGTCAGGTAAGGGGAAACAAAAATATATTTAAGGTTGGCTCAACAACGTATGTTTTCAATACACCCTCTTAACATGAGGGCTGCATAGTGCTTTATATGTGCCATTAGGGTAGTTTTAGTTTTAGTCTGCTTTTGGGAAAATTACTTCTTATAAAGTTTTCAGGATTATTCCTGAGTATTAGGACTTTGAGGCTGACTTTCATAAGAAAGACAATGTACCTTTAAACTTAAAATTGGTAATATTTTGTAGACAAGCTGCAAGTTTTAAGGTTTGAAAATTTTTTTTTAAGGATTTTGGAAGTTTTGAATAATTCCCATGGAGATATGATATATCATATTTTTGAAAAGTGCCTCAGGCCCTTTTACTTTAAAATTTCCAAGCCCTAGCCTTTTTTCTGCTGAATATATTCATATACATGAATAATTTCCAGCCTGTTCGGTTTCAGTATTCTATTATTACTACAGTCTGTGTATTTTATTTCTATGGTTCATTAAGTAACTATCTTATTACTATGGATGGAAAACAGTGTAGGTCTGATCAGCTGGCTTCTGCATTATCTATACTGTTTTCAAAAGAGAAGATATGTGCCTCGACATGAGAAAAACGGTCTACATGGTTTGCGAACAACAAAGGAGCAGACCAGCCTGCACATCCGCGCATTCTGATCAGCTCCTTTGTTATTGGCTTTTTGGAAAGTGCCATTTGTAACCTTGCTACTAGCGAAATTTCACTTTTCTAGCTAGCCTCTGTAGCTGAGCAGGCTTGTTTGAGCATGATCTGGTCAGAAACCCCCTAAGACAGGTTTTCTCACAATGAGGCTCATATGTCTGAGTTCAGCAGGAGGAGGGTAAAGCGCTTTCAAATTGAGAATGCTCTAAATTTCATCTCTGATTGTTATTAGATGAAATAAAAAGCTCATACTTGTTTCTTATGGTGATCATTCATTTAATGTGGAATGCAAATAATATGATATTAAAAATTGTTTTAAAACTATTACAGTTGTCTATTGCAGATTATTTGCTATTTAAGCTTTTGTTTGAGTTGATGTTTTACGTCCCAGTCAACAATTTTTCAGTCATGTCGGGAACTAAGCAGAGGATAAAGTGTTTTGTTCAAGAACACAACAGAGTGGTTACAGTAAGGCTCGGATCAGGGTTCCCTCTAACTGAAGTCAGGCACTCTTCCAACGAGCCACTACGCTCCTCAGCTATCTACTATAGATGTGTTACTGATTAGTGTTATAGATTAAGTGTTATGGACCCTAATGTTATAAACTAAGTGTTATATTGACTGTTATATAGACTAAGTGTTATGTATGGACTATGTGTTACATTGGTTACATTGGTTAAGTGTTATAAAGACTAAGTGTTATATTGTGAGTGAGTGCATCATTGTGAGTGAGTGTATTCATGTTTAACATCCCACCAACAGCAAATGATGTCTGGAGATGGGGTCACCAGCCCTTTCATTGGCAGGAGGCCAGATTGCCTTCTACTCCAAGGTCAGATTACTATTTTCTCAGATGCACAGTGCATTCTTTTATAGATATGCATTAAATATGGCTTCTAGCGCTAGTTTTCAGCGTTGAAATTAAAAAAAAAACTTATGAAAAGGCTGGTATCTCTCACGTCTTGTGAGAGGTCGTCAAGATAAGCAAACCTTTTTTAGTGTGAAAATTTTATCCATCAGTTTACATATGTGCTTTTGGGTTTCAAAACAACTGTCTGATTGAGACGGTTGCTTTGAAAACTCACAACATAAGTTTCCAAGAAATAAGAAAACTAATTTTTATTTACATACGTATATCTGGACACCTGCAAAACCACATAACTTGGTTTTAAGAAAGTGGTCTGTACACTTTGCCATGAGTACTCCTGGTTTATATTAATCCTGATAGATTTTTAATTTGTAATAGTCTGTTATTAAAGGGGCTAGCTCATCGGTTTCTGGTGCATAGCACAAAGCAAACCAGCAAAGGCTCAGATGAGCCTGCATATACACACTGTATCACTGAAGCATTTGCTATTTGCACACTCTTAAGTTGACGTGGTGCTGTGTCCTCAAGCAAGTCACTATATTGTAGGTGCAACATTGCTGTGTCCTTGAGACAATTTATCTTCATTGCTTAGTATGGGTTCAACCAGGGAAAACATCCTAATATGGGCCTCGACGCGACAAAACTGGTATTTGGGGTTTCCGACAAAGCTAGACTCAAAGCAGTCTCATCAGCTTCTAGCTAGAAGATTAAAAATTTGCTTGTAGCAAATTTAGATGTGATACTTTTCAATAAGAGAATAACAGCTGCACGGATGCGCAGGCTGGTCTGCACCTTTATTGTTTGCAAAACCCTGAAGACAGGTTTTCTCGCGTCCAGGCCCATATGATAGTGATGTTGTTGACTGGGATCTTCTAAAAAAAACAGGCCTCGAGTTTTTTTATGCTCAGCTCCACTGAACATGAAATTTCATCTGCTTAAAAAAGTTGTATTTTTGGCATTTTAACATTTATCAGCAGGATAAAATTGTTGGCATTTTAACATTTAACAGCAGGATAAATATAATGCTCAGTTGAGTCGAGTATGAAAAAAAGTTTTATAAACTGTAGGCCATGTTTTCTAAAGAGGCCTATATGCTTTGGCCTAGAATAAAATTGTGTTTGTGTGTTATGTAAGGATGAAATATTTAATCAAAACTAGTCAAAACATTGGTGTCTCTTGGTGGAGAATAGCATTATGACACCTTATCAAGGAGACGGGCTGTCCTGTGTACATCTTTTGCCTAAGTCCAAAGGATTGGGTATCACATGGTTATTATTTTGATACATTGTACAGAACAGTGGAAGATACTTGGTTTGGTCGCAGAAGTAAAACACAAGGTCCAAATAAACAAATATTTTATGCATAAAATTGGGATTATTTCCTTATCCATCAAATTAAACATTTGTTTTGGGAGCTCAAAAGAACCGTCTCATTGAGACGGTTCTTTTGAGTACCCACAACATACGTTTTGGTTGAGCAGTAAGATTTTTTTTTATTTTATACTCTTATCTAGAGGCCTGGACAACATTGATAATTCTAATACACTTGCTTTTGTAAAGCGACAGCTGATTGGATAGTGTCAAAAATATGTGACAGTATATCCTGTGATATACTGTCGGAAATGGTTTGACGTCATTAATTACATCATCTTTCCATAGATCACATGCGGTTTATAGCGCTCAAATTTAGATAATACTGCAGAAGTGCATTAGAATGAGGATAACCATAATCAAAATTTATATTTGAGGAGGTATATCGTCGGATATACGGTCGGAAATCACATTTTACTGCTCCGCTTGCGCGTCACCGTAAAACTAAATTTCCGATCATATATCCGATGATACACCTCTCCAAATCAAAATTTGATTACAGTTATCCGCTAAATTTTCTCCCTGGAACTAGATAAAAGCTTGATTTATCAAAATACCCAAACAATGAATCCATATTTATGATGAAATTATTTCACTAAATTGAGTGGTAAATCAGAAATTCTTACAATGTAAGCCCCCTAAGTACTCCAAAATGCTTATTAGGTTGGTTAAGGTATTGTTTCATCAGCATTGTGTAGATCTGAAGGAAGTAAAACATCATGACTATTAGGATTAGTGTCAGGATTAGCCCTCTCTTTCATGATCAGCTCTCTCATATGTCATAAATTGTTTTCTGCTTGTAGGAGCTTATGTGAGCAATTATGTTAAAATTAGTTTTCTATGGGTTTTTATAATTGAGATGGTGTAGTGTGAGCCTCCAAACCATGCAGAGGTTACACAATGGATTGTTAACAAAAATATACCATTATCAGGGCATAATCTTTGTATTTGTGTGAATGGCCCATGTGTCAAATTTTGAAGAAAATTTACTGAATTTTGAATACAAATGGGCCAGGATATGAATTTTTTGTACTTATGGCATATGCTACCATAAGCCTCCTTTTAATATCCATGCTGATGTATCCAGCTAGAGGTCTACAGATTGGTCTGGGTCATAATCTACATCCAAACTTTGTATATTGTGAGCAATGAAGGCTCTGAAGAGACTGTGCTGATAGGCAGGCTCATCTTGGCCTTTGTTGCTTGACATTGCGATAAGTACCGAAATCTCATGTGAGGAGTCATTTGTTTGAGCTACGCAAAGAAGTGAAAGTTTGGAAATTTTTGCAAATTTTTATAACAATATTAGCAAGATCCATTGCTGATAACCATTTTAACAGGTAATTTTTCATGTTTTTTTTATCACCTGCAGATTTTTTTCAAAATAACTTTTCAAAAAAATTCTTTCAGGAACACTATCAGAATGTCAAACAGTTTGGATCCAGATCAGGACCGACAAAATGTCGGTCCTGATCTGGGTCCAAACTGTTGTCAAAGGTTATCAGCTGAGGACAAAAGTTGCAGCTAGCAAGGAAAGAGTTGAGGTACAGTAAAACCTGTCTTAAACGGCCACTCTCAAAAAGACCAAAAATAGGTTTTCAAGACCAATTATCGCTTAATGCAGATCAAAAGTCTTGCAGAATGGGAGCATTCTGCAATACTTCCGACCGGCATTGAGCTACCAAATGGCTTTAAGACCTTCGTTTTGTCTATTTTTGAGTGGCCTCTTAAGACAGGTTTTACTGTATTCATTCAGTCATCTTTGTCATAGAGAATTACATTTTACGATAGCTGGCTCGTGTACATTGTTTATAGTATACATGTATTGTTTGCATGTTTTGTACAAAAAATCTGTATGGTGGTGCTCTTGTTGTGTATACATTAAAATTTATCTATATTTCTGTTTCTTTGTTTTTTTGAAAAACATCTGAATAAAAGGGATCTTTCGGAAAATGAGTGGACAAAAAAAAGTTCTTGCATTCTCTAGAATAAGGCCATAACACAAGGAAAAGTCGCCTAACCATTATATTATATTTATGGAGTGGTAAGACATTCTGATACTGTCTGTATGTCAACACTGCTTCAAAAACAATAAGTCCAATTACCAAAAAACCATACAGGAGTGGTCAGGTGGCAGGCCACAGATTTTTGGCAGTTACAAGGACAAGCCAACTGCAGCTAACCCCAGGAACTGGGAAACTATCTGCAGTCTAAAAATCAAACCAGGATTAAGTAAGTTAGTAAGACTTCCCTTCATGTGTCGAGATTTTAACTTGCTAGGGCATAAAGTGCTTAATTGTGTGCTTTTATGACTGCATCCTCTATTGCAAGTAAATTTTTAGCATACCGTGCGTCCACACTTTCAAACATTAATATCTGTGAGACCAGCTGGCCAATCATAATAAAATTTCATCAGGAGCATCATTGGGGTGGGGGATTGACTGTATTAGGTTTTGGGCTAGATCAGAGCAGAACTCCTATAGGGTTATAATAGGGAAAATCTTTTGACCACTCTAGCTCCTTTATTTCTTATTGGTTCTTCTTTTTTCTTGCAGGTAACGAAGACAACCATATTATCTCGAATGGGTTCGTAATTCGGCAAGATTGGACCAGGGACTTATGAGTAAGCTGCCCTTGAGCGTCAAGAAAAATCCCCATAGACTTATAATGGTAGAAATGTTGTGACCACTCTAGTACCTTCATTTTTGGATGGATCTTCTTCATTCTTGCAGATAACAAGACCAACCATAAAAGCTCGGATGAGTTTGAATTTCGGCAAGATTCCATCACTGACTTCGGAGTTAGCTCCCCTTGAGCGTCAGAAAAATTAATGAATAACGTTGTGATCACTCTAGCTCCTTCATTTTTGATTGGATCTTCTTCATTCTTGCAGGCAACAAGGAAACCCATAATATCTCGGTTGGGATCGAAATTCAGTAGGATCCGACCAGGGACTCGCCGGGCCGCATAGCGCAGTCGGTAACGTGTCTGGCTACAGATGTGTGTCTGACTGCAGATCCAGGGGTCGCAAGTTCGATCCCGGTCTGGTCCCATACTTTCGTGGAGATTGATCATGAAATGATTTCTACGGTCATTTTCCTCCCTTCTGCTGATTCATTCAAGAAGGGTTGTTGTCAGTTACAAGCGAAAGTATGTGCACGAATTACTGGTTAACCGCTTGTTCAAGCCTGCCCAGGAAAAAGTGTGGTTAGGTGAACTGACCGTCCTGCAATGACCATAGCTGTTGAATTGGGACGTAAAGCAACAAAACCAACCAACCAACAACGACCAGGGACTCGTGAGTTACCTGCCCTTGAGCGTTTGGAAAAATCCCCATAGACTTATAATGGGAGAAATGTTGTGACCACTCTAGCTCCTTCATTTTTGATTGGATCTTCTTCATTCTTGCAGGCAACAAGGAAACCCATAATATCTCGGTTGGGTTCGAAATTCAGTAGGATCCGACCAGGGACTTATGAGTTACCTGCCCTTGAGCTTTTGAAAAAATCCCCATAGACTTATAATGGGAGAAATGTTGTGACCACTCTAGTGCTTTCAATTTTAAATGGATCTTCCTCATTCTTGCATACAATAAGGACATCTATTAAAGCTTGGATGAGTTTGAATTTCAGCAAGAAACCTTTACTGACTTCGGAGTTAGCTGCCCTTGAGCGTCAGAAAAATTAATGAATGATGTTGTGACCACTCTAGCTCCTTTATATTTGATTGGATCTTCTTCATTCTTGCTGGCAACAAGGAAACCCATAAAAACTCGGATGGGTTCAAAATTCAGTAGGATCTGACCAGGGACTTACAAGTTACCTGCCCTTTAGCGTTTGGAAAAATCCCCATAGACAAATGGGAGAAATGTTGTGACCTCTCTAGTGCTTTCAATTTTGAATGGATCTTCTTCATTCTTGCATGCAATAAGGACAACTATTAAAGCTTGGATGTGTTTGAATGTCGTCAAGATCCCATTGCCTATTTTTGAGTTAGCTCCCCTTGGGCATCTTAAAAATTGATGGATAATGTTGTGACTGCTCTAGTGTCTACATTTTTGATTGGATCTTCTTCATTCTTTCATCTAACAAGGACAAACATAAAAGCTTGGATGAGTTTGAAATTCTGCAGGATCCAACCAAGGACTTATGAGTTAGCTGCCCTTGAGGGTTTGGAAAAATCCCCATAGACTTTTAATTGTAGGAATGTTGTGACCACTCTAGTGCTTTCAATTTTGATTGGATCTTCTTTATTCTTGCAGATAAGAAGGACAACTATAAAAGCTTGAATGAGTTTGAATTTTGTCAAGATCCCATCACCTATTATGGAGTTAGCTCCCCTTGATCATCTTAAAAAGTGATGGATAATGTTATGACCACTCTAGCGCCTTCATTTTTGATAGGATCTTCTTCATTCTTTCATGTAACAAGGACAAACATAAAACTTGGATGAGTTGGAACTTTAAGTAGAACTAACCTCAGACTGTTGACTTAACTGCCCTTGAGTGTTATAAAAAATCTGCATGGACTTACAATGGGAGTTCTTTTGTGACCACTCTAGCACCCTCATTTTTGAATGGATCTTCCTCATTCTTGCAGGTAACAATGTCACCCATAAAAGCTTCAATGAGTTAGATTATCGGCTACAACCAACCACCAATTACAGAGTCAACTGCACTTAAGCGTCTAAAATATAGCTGTATAATGTTGTGACCACTCTTGCGCCTTCATTTTTCATTTGATTTTTTTCATCCTTGTAGGTTATCAGGACATACATTAAAGATTGGATTGCTCAGAATCAATCACTGACAAAAGAGTTAGCTGCCCTTGAGCATCTGAAAATACACTTTCACCATTTCAGATCTTTTTAAAACTTGCAGATAACCAGGACTGGCATAATATCCTATGTTTCTTAATTAGTTCCTGGTCACTGTTTCAAGTTCAGAGTTACCTGCCTTTGAGCATCATCATTTATGGTATCTCCAAACATTTTGCTGGCTCCCAGGTGAGCGATCGTCGCCCATTGGGCTACTTGTTTTCAGTAAGCATCTGAAACACTGGCCCAAATTTAAAATAATTTCACACAAAATTTCCCCATAATGTCCTCTATCAAAATTGCATTAACTTATAAGGGTTGACTGAACCTATAAAATAAATAGTCAGCTGTATATCTTCAAGAGTTGGGGTGTGGTTTTTTTTTTGCAAGATACTAGTCAACTACTATGTTTACAGGATAAATAAGACGGACAATATTCTGAGATAAAATAACTTGTAATATGATAATTTTATACATACAAAATATTCAACACAGTAAAACATCTCCCCAGAGAACATAAACATACAGTTGTGTGAAACCAAAATTAAGTGCTCAGATATCCTCGGTAACCCAGGTGTCACCCTGATGAATAAAGAATAACGGAAAAGGTGACACCTGGCCCCAAGGCTATAAAACTTTTTCCATGCTCAACTAAGTTGACCATGAAATTTATACTGCTTATAAATGTTAAAATGCCAACAATTGTTGGAATTTTAACATTTATTAGCATGATAAATACAACACCTGAGAGACTTGAAGCAAGAAACTTCTTCATTTGTTGGTATTTTAGCTTTTATGAGCAGTTGAAATTACCTGCTCAGTTGAGTTCAGCATGAAAAAGGTTTATAACCAGGGGGCCTGAGCTACTGAGGATGCTGCTCAGCTTCATGAGAAAGCAAAAACACTTGACTGTATCCATTGAAGACTCAAACTAGGCCGGGACACAAAACTAGTCAGTTTGCGTTGATGCTTTACATCCTAGTCAACAATTTTTCAGTCATGCTTGTGTCTTTCTGGGTTGAAGCAGTACTAAGCAGAGGATAAGATGTCTTGCTCAATGACTCAACAAAGTGCGGCCAGTGTGTCTTTAACTTGTGGCCCTTCAATCTCAAGTCTAACAATCTACCAACTAAGCCACTGCGCCCCTCTCAAACCTAGTCAGATGCTTTACTCTGTGCTCAATTCACAGGCTGAGTCTTTGCGGGGCTCACAGATAAATTGGTAATCTTGTTAAAATGCACTGGTTCAAATCATAAAATTTCCCCTTCTCTAATAATACTCTAATATTTGATCCCAGTAATTTAAACAGCTGCAAGACAAAGCCCTCATAGTGAAATATGTGCCCAGTGAAAACTCTGATCAGCCTGGGCATCAGTCCTGGCTCTGAAATTTTTTCATGGGCAACTCCCCTGAGCATGAAATTTCAATAGCTCCTGTAGAGTAAATAGCCAAGACTGAACAGACTAGGGAGATGGCCAGGCTGATCAGAGACTTCACTGAAATCACAAACCACCGTCATGGCTTTGTCACATAAAAACATTTGCACATTGATTATTAACAAAAATAGATTTTTTCCCACTTCAACAGTATACAATTACATACAGCGCAGTCCCTTTATATAACAAACCTTGTTATAAAACAGTATTGGGTTTAACACAGTCAAATGCCTCCCCCATGGAATTTTACAAAGAAATGAAATGGTCATTTTCCTATAATTTTTTTGAATGAAATGGTCATTTTCCTAGAATTTTTTTGAATGAAATTATCATTTTCCTATAATTCCTAAAAATGAAAAGGTCATTTTCATATAATTCCTTTATAAAACTGTCCCTTTATAACACCATTCACTTGTAACACGGTTCATTCAAATGGACCCAAAACGTATAGCTTTATAAAGTGCCTGCACTGTACGCAAAAGAATTTATATTGCTTTACATAATTTGCAAACTAACTTTTACAGTATCAAATAATAAACAATAATCTCAATACAATGAAATAAAATGAAGAATAGCATAATCTAGCTAGCTGTAATTGTTTTCAACATCAAATTTAATATATGGTAAATGTTCTTAAATTTGGAACACTTTTCTTGTTTGTTCTCTAATAAAATATTGGTTATCAAGATTGGAATTTGAAAAACGCTTGCCAGAATAGTTTTGTTTGCTATGATTCTTTACGTCACATCAACAACCTTTCAGTTAAACAGGGACAGGTCTTCCTGGGTTGAACCAGTACTAAGCTAGGATAAATGAGTCTTGCTCAACGACCACAACGCAGTGACACCGATGAGGCTCGAACCCTCGGCCCCTCGGTCTCCAGTCAAGCACTTTACCACTGAGCCAGAGCGCTCCCGCTTTCCAGAATAGCAAACAGAGAATACCCTAATCAGACTGGTCTGGGTCTGCACTTTTTGTCTAGGTCTTTTTGGCACGCAACTAAAGTATGAAATTTTAGAGCATTTACCATACTAATGTATGAAATTTTAGAGCATTTACCATACCATAGTTTGGGCTACAAGACTGTTAAACCAGAATTGCATAACTCAACTTAGTATGGGTTTTAATCTAATTTTTCCCACATAATCATTTAATAAATACGTGAAAACATTAAAATGGCCTCACATACAATACTACAAGTTTTACAGTACTAAAAGTGATTTTAAATTTCATAAATATTGAGAAAACCTGATTTTGCTGCATGCGAACAACAAAGGTGCAGACCAACAAGTGCATTTGTGCAGTCGGATCAGCACCTTTGTTATTTATTATTCAATCTCTGGAAAGTATATTATCAGGCAATTTTTCAAGATTCTAGCTAGTCTCTGTAGCTGAGCAAGTTGGTTTTAGTCTAAACTGGTGACGAACTCCAAAAACAGGCTTTCTCACGATGAGGCCAAAATGTTTTGAAATGAAACAATGACAGAAAGACAAGGATTTTCAAAGTGCAGCCACGAAAAGCTAGATCTAGATTTTTGGGTTTCTTCGGCTTCAGCTGCCTTATAGCCAAGTAAGCAGGGTACAGTGCAGTCCCTTTATAACACTATGTTTGGGATCCATACAAATGGACTGTTTGTTTGTTTGTTTGATTTGATTATTTACGTCCCATCAACAATCTTTCAGTTATGTAGGGACGGGTCTTCCTAGGTTGAACCAGTACTAAGTTAGGATATATGTGACTTGCTCAAGGACACAATGCAGTGGCGCCAGTGAAGCTCGAACCCACCGCCCTCCCGTCTCAAGTCAAGCACTCTACCACTGAGCTCCCTTACGAATGGACTGTGCTGTGCTATAAGTGAATTGTGTTATAAAAGGACAATTTTAAAAAGGAATTATAGGAAAATGACCATTTCATGGTCATTTTCCTAAAATTCCTTTGTAAAATTCCATGATAGAAAATTTAGGAGCCACAGCATGACCATGTTATATCCAAATCTATGTTATAACAAGGTGTGTTGTGAAGGGACTGTACTGTAGGTACAATAACAAAAATATCAAGTTAGCTGTTTGTTTTATTTAACATTTGATTGAATGAGCAGACAATGTGGAACTAGTATACATAATAAAGTGACTGGTTTAAATGTGTTTTATTGGATAAAAACTGTCACATCCTATGTTTTAAAGGGTGAAAATCCATGTTTTAACAGGGACATTCACTTGCTGTGATAAAACCGCTTGGTGATATTCAATAATCTTGTTTCTGGCCACAAAATTTTACGACAGGCGATCAATTAATTGCTCATATATACGAGTCTTGTCACGAGAAAACATGTCCTTGGCGTTTCTGACCAAGTGAGACTTAAACTGGTGTACTCAGCTACAGAGACTACCTTGAATATTGAAATTTTGCATGGTCTTTCACATTATAGAGAGTGGGCCGCATAGCACAGTCGGTAACATGTCTGACTGCAGATGCAGGGGTCATGAGTTTGATGACAGCCCGGTCCCATACTTTTGCGGAGATTGATCATGAAATAATTTCTATGGCCATTCTCCTACCTTCTGCTGATTTGAGAAGGGTTGTTGTCAGTTACAACGAAAGTATGTGCACAAAGTACCGCTTAGTCAAGCTTGCCCAGGAAAAAAGTGTGGCTAGGTGAACTGACCATCCTGGCATGACCATAGCTGTTAACTGGGACGTAAAGCATCAAAGCAAACAAACCTTCTAGAGAGTGATTAATAAAGGTGCTAATCAGACTGTACAGATGCGCAGGCTGTTCTTTGTTGTCCCCATGCAGCAAAGGAAGACTGATATTAATGAAAACCTCCAACCAAGTGTTGACTGTGAAATGGTGACAAATAGTAGTGCCATATTTCTCACAAATTTCAGTGACTATTTCGTTGGATTTATGCAATAATAATAATCAAATATGATTTTTAAGTGCATTAATGTTCGCCAAGTCCCTTTGGAGAGATGTTGAAAACCTTGGGTGACATCTCCCTTTGGGACCTGGCAAATGTTAATGAATGAAAACATGTTTGATACCTATATTGAGTAAGTTGACAAAGAAACATATAAAATGGTGGAATTACACAATCAAGAAATGGACTCGGACCGGTTGAAATTTGTAATACAGACAAGGGGAAGACATAGGTCTTTGCATGCTGGTTAATTTTGCATGCTTTTTATATGGGCCTTGACTTGAGAAAACCTGTCTTCAGGGTTTCAGGAAAAGTGAGATTCAAGCAAGTCTGCTCAGCTACAGAGACTAGCTAGAAAATTGAAAATTTTGCTCGTAGCAAGTCTAGATATGACACTTTCCAAAAAGCAAATAACAAAGGCGCTGATCAGACTGTGTAGAAACGCAGGCTGGTCTGCTCCTGTGTTGTTCGCAAACCCCAAGACAGGTTTTCATGCGTCAAGGCCCATATATCGTCTGCTGACATTTTTTTCACAATCAACTTTTTCAACAATTCTTTCAGGATTACTTTCAGAGTGTCAAACAGTTTGGGTCCAGATCAGGACCGACATTTTGTCGGTCCTGATCTGGGTCCAAAATGTTTGCAAAGATCAGCAGTAGACGACAAAATTCGCCGCTGGCAGGAAAAAATTGAAATGGAGACTTGCAAGTCAAATGTTTTTACTAAATGTGACATTACAGATGTTATAATTTTTTACCTCATGTGTATTTCCCATACAAAACTTCCATAGGCGAGCTTTCGATGTTTTATACAATCAAATGTTGCTATAGCGGCCGCAAATACTTTCATTCTTTTGTCATAGCAGCATATGATGGTATAAAATATGACATTCACAACTCTGATGCATGTACGGTTCATTTACGCCAGGAGACAGTCAGTAACAATGGCAGATATGAGGCATGGTTTGGCCACTCTCAACCCCATATAACTTCGTTGTATGGTCAGAAACATACAAAGTAGATAGATAGATATGTCATAAGTTTTTATAGCACAATTTGTTAAAACAACCTTCATGATCAATTCGGGCATTCAAACTGTTAAAAAGAACCCTTTTATGAAAGATATATTTTCATTCATATAAATAAGCGGCTACACATTGTGTTCCCTATGGAACTTCCCACACCATGGTAAAAGGAAAAAGGTAGAAAATAATGGAATAATGTTCTGTATACATTGAGAACATGGGTGAGAGTTCAAAATTTCCAAAATCCTGAACTTAAGAAATTCAAATTTTAAAACTTGCAGGATGCCTACGAAAATGAATAATATCAAGTTTAAATGATAAATTGTGTTTAGATAATCTGAAAACTAATCAGAGAAGCTATTATAATCTTCCGAATTCAGCATTTTGAGGCTATGGAAAGTCAGCCTCAAAATCCTGAATTCAGGATCAATCCTGAAAATGTTCACCCATGTGTATAATAAAATATATATATTACATTCCTGAGAGGGTGATAGTCCGAAATATCATCTGTCAAAATATGATTGACAACCTCGGCTACTATCAACCTCTCAGGGAATGTATAATGTCAAAGGACCTGGCACGAAGTCCTTTTCAATCTGCCTATATTTTGAGAGCATATGATTATGCATAACTGATATTGTATTATTGTGCTTTATCATTTTTTTTCTATTGCCTATAAGTTGAATAAAAGAAACAGTGTTTTCAAAGTAAGAAAGGGGGCAAAGATCAGGAATGGATACAATCAAGTACCACACCTGACCCAGGATACTATGTGGGAAAGTGACAAACACACAATTAGACATCACAAAGGAGAGCCAAGAGGTCAGGCCTTTCCCAGCAGGTAACCACAAGGCATCAATAAACGGACACTTGCGAAAGCATAACAAACAAAAAAAAAGAAATAACATATATTTTGTCCAATGTGAAAAACCACTTTGCTATAATTCAAGGCCTGACAACTAACTTCTACACCAAAAATCATCATTTTCTTTGAGACTTTTATCCGCCCATTTTTGTGGGCAATCCTTCATTAAGAATGTGCCAGGTCCTTTCTGACAGTACATCACAGAATTAAGTTACAAACCTCCAGATAAGATTGAGTAATCAAAACTTAATTTCCTTATTTCTCAACCAAAACATATGTTGTGGTACTCAAAAGAACCGTCTCAATGAGACGGTTCTTTTGAGCAACTAAAACATCTGTTAAAAATAATTGATAAGAAAATATTAACAATTTTACGCCAACAATATTTGTTTATCTGGAGGCCTGAATTAAACTTTTGAAAACTCCATGTTATCCAATTAGATCTTGGATTATTTTTTGATTATATTCCCAGTAAGTATGAAACCAGATGTAAACTCTATTGAGTGTAGATCCAGATCAGCTGGCTTCATTAGAAGCCAGCTGATCAGGATCCACACTGTTTTCCTCACAAAATGTGAGTTCATCATAATTATCAAATGTATCAAACTTCTTCAAACTTGTCCCAAGACAAGTAAATAGACGTTTTTAACTTGTCCTCAATGAAATGGGACCAGGTAGGACAAGTAGGTCATGGTATTTCCATAGTCCTGTATACAGTATTATCACAGATGTCACTGTTATTCAGTGAATAACGTCATGTAATAAATTTCTGTTTCCGACAAAGTGAGACTCGAACCAGACTCCCTAGCCACAGAGAAATTGAAATTTTGCTTGTAGGAAGTTTAGATACGATACTTTCCAAAAAGCGAATTACAAAGCATCAGATCAGTCTGCGGAGATGAGCAGGCTGGTCTGCAACTTAGCTGTTTACAAACCCTGAAGACAGATTTTCTTCCTTCAAGGCTCAAATATCAAATGACCACATAAATCTAAATCTTCGCCTGAGCCTTCATCTACATTCCTATTGTGTTTGTGCCAGCAGTGAAAGCTCTGTAGAGACTGAGCATTTGCGTAAGGACATCTAAGCCTTCGCTGCTTGCATATGCAATATGCACCTATACAGCACAGTCTCTTTATAACACTTGTTTTGGTGTCAAATAGAGTGGACTGTGTTATAAGTGAATCATGTTATAAAGGGGAAATTTTACAAAGAAATTATAAGAAAATGACCATTTTATGATTATGGTCATTTTCCTATAATTCCTTTGTAAAATTCCATCCTCATAAGCAGAAAACCTTATTTCGCTGCATGCATACAGCAAAGGCACAGACCAGCCTGTGCATTAGCACAATCTGATCAGTGAATTGTGTCATAAAGGGACAATTTTATGGTCACTTTCCTATAATTCCTTTGTAAAATTCCATGGTAAAAAGAATTGGAAGCCACAACATGACTGTGTAAGTCTAAATATGTGTTAAAATGAGATGTGTTGTAGAAGGATTGCACTGTATCTCATGAACTTGCTCATTTATCAACTATATTAGATATAGATGCTCAAAGGCCAATCAAAATGTAGCATGTCAATTGACTGGACAACAGCCAATCAACATACAGTATGCCAATCTGAGCCAATCAATATACTGTATTTTAATCAACAGCACAACAGCCAATCAACATACAGTATGTCAATCTGAGCCAATCAAAATGCTGTATTTTAATCAATAGCACAACAGCCAATCAACATACAGTATGCCAATCTGAGCCAATCAGAATATTGCATGTCAATGAACAGCACACCAGCCACTCAACATACAGTATGCCAAACTGAGCCAATCAAAATGTTGCATGTCAATCAACAGCAAAACATCCATTCAAAAACAGTATGCAAATTTATCAAAAAAACACAACAACCAATAGACAAACACTGTTTTTGAGTGTTTGTTGATTGGTCATTACACCTACAGACCTCCAGATAAGACTGTGTACCGTATTTGAAAATAATTTTTCTTATTTCTCAACCAAAACATATGTTGTGGATACTCAAAAGAAGGGTCTCAATAAGATGGTTCTTTTGAGCATGCAAAAACACTTGTTTAAATTGATGGGTAAGAAAATAATTACAATTTTACGCTCAAAAATTTTCCTTATCTAGACCTATGACCTAACTTCCATTGCTATAAATAGACTGGTAAGTAAATGGTATTGCAAGTTTGATGTGAGCTGGTTGTGTCAGATTTCTATAGATCAATACATGTACTATACATCTAAATGGGGATGGGACGTCACGTTGCTTTTCCAAGTTCTATCTTTTTCTGTAGTGCTCTTGCTGAATGGTATATCATGGAATCTATTAAACCAGCAACTGAAAAAAGAGAATAGAACAGAACATGGTGTTTGTTTGTATTAATGCTTTACATCCCAGTCAACATTTTTTCAGTCAGGATGTTTGCTTGCCTTCCTGGGTTGAACTGGTACTAAGCAGAGCATAAAGTGTCTTGCTTAAGGACACAAAACAGTGCCTCCAGCAAGTCTTGAACCAGTGACCCCTCGATCTCATGACATCTCTAGCACTGAGCCAACCAGGTCCTCTATCTTAATGATGTAGTCTCTTTGAAGAGATCCTAATTCTTTGTATTGCATGCTGGGTAAATCTGTATTATTTTAATAGTTAAAAAAATCTTTCAGGAACGTTCTTGTTGGCATATCACAATGTATGACCAGAACAAATGACATTGTACAGTAAAAACCTGTCTAAAGCAGCCACTCAAAAATAGACAAAACAAAGGTCTTAAAGACAGATGGTAGCTTAATGCAGGTTGAAAGTATTGCAGAATGCTCTCTATGAGCATTCTGCAATACTTTTGACCTGCATTAAGCAATAATCGGTCTTGAAAAAACATTTTTTGGTCTTTTTTGAATGGCCGCTTAAAACAGGTTTTACTGTATATGAAGATTACAAATTTCATGTTCAAGTGATTTGAGCATATTTATAGGTTTAGTAGCCTCAGGTCTATTTGTCCTAATATTTAAATAATTAAGAAATGAATTCGATTTTTGGAAGGTTCATGGAATCATGATTACCCTTCGGGCTTCACGTTAACTTTGCAAGAGACCCGAAGTATTCATGATTCCATGAACCTTCTGAAAATCGAATTTATTGCTTATATTTACATTTTATTATAAACACATGTAACTAATATATAATTATTTATAATTTAGGAGATATAACAATTTTGAAATTAATATTTCATCCTATTAACGGTTCCGTTGGAGTGTAAAAGGAAAAAGCGGAACGGCCAGTGTGAACAAGGACAGCCAATGGAGCAAACAAGAAGCTTGGTTTGCACATGCAACTCAGGTGTGGCTCGCTGTCAATCACAACACCAGTGTCACATCTGGCGAATGAATTCGATGTTTGAAACGAATTGCACGGGCAAGTGAGTCTTGCAGTTGTCAATATAATTTTGTGTCTTTCATGAGGCTATGAACGGTTGCAAAATTCTAAAGATTCATTAAAGGCTTGCTTCGAAAATGTAAATAAAACATGATATACCTGTAAATATGCCTCCTATAATCGCACACACTCCTGTTAGAAAATGCATAAAAGATCTGAAAAATAAAACAAAGCGATAGTGATTTTTTTTTCAAAGTAGGCTTTTAACTCTTTGCATTCTGGGTAATTTTTCATGCTTTTGTTTTCAAAATTAACTTTTTCAAAAAATTCTTTCAGGAACACTATCAGAGTGTCAAACAGTTTGGATCCAGATCAGGACTGAATTTTTTGTTTGATTTGATTCTTTACATCCCAGTCAACAAGTTTTCAGTTATGTTGTTGGGACGGGTCTTCCTGGTTTGAACCAGTACTCAGCAAGGATAAATGTGTCTAGCTTAAGGACACAACACAGTGACACCTTTGAGGCTCGAACCTGCCGCCCCTCGGTCTCAAGTCAAGCACTCTACCACTGAGCCACTGTGCTCCCTAGGACTGAAAATTTGTTGGGCCTGATGTGGGTCTAAACTATTTGCAAAGGTTATCAGCAGACGACAAGTCACTGCTAGAAAGGAAAGAGTTAAACAATGTGTGGCCGTTAGTTCATGTTCCTATATGCATGCAGCCCATTAGTTCTTTAAAAATCAACCCTGAAAATGCCAAACACGACAGGGGCAGATGTAAAATTTTAGGACATTATGTTGGTGAAAAGTACGGCTTGTAACTCATGTTACTCATCTGCAGAGGAAATATCAAGTCTTATTGGGTTTTTTAAAGGAGCAGCGTAATAAATGGAAATGTTGTCTGTTGCAAAAATTTTCAAAGGTGCTTAAGGCTTTAACTCTGTCTCCCATGCTTATCATCCATAGGCAGACAATTAATTATTTGCCTCCTAGTATCGTCTGCTGATAACCTTTGCAAACAGGTTGGACCCAGATCAGACCCGACAAAATGTCGGGCCTGATCTGGATCGAAACTGTTTGCCACTCAGATGGTTTTCCTGAAAGAATTTTTCGAAAAAGTTGATGTTGAAAAAAATCAGCAGACAACAAAAAGCACGAAAAATTTCCCAGGAAGGCTTGACCTTCCATGCTAATCATCTAAAAAGAAATATCGAGCCTTTTTTCGTTACTTTCCTCTTTGCATGCTGGGAAATTATTCATGTTTTGTTGTCGTCTGTAGAATTTTTTCAAATTAAAATTTTCAAAAAATTCTTACTGGAACACTATCAGAGTGTCAAATGGTTTGGATCCAGATCAGAACTGATGTTCTGTAGACCCTAATCTTGGTCCAAACTGTTTGCAAAGGTTATCAGCAGACAACAAAAAGTTGCCGCTAGCAGGGAAAGCCATGAAGCAACAGAATTTTTAAATGTTATCTCATGGGTCCAGATTGACATTTTTCAGCGTAAAAATGTAAATACTTTCTTATTCATCAGATTTAACATTTGTTTCAGGTTCTCAAAAGAACCATCTCATTGAGACGGTTCTTTTGAGTGCCCACAACATACACGTATGTTTTGGTTAAGAAATAAGATTTTTTTTTATTTTGCAGTCTTATCTAGAGGCATAGTTAGTTATCTGCAGGTTTTCAAGTGGCCTTTGATGAAAAAGTATGAAAAAGTACGAAAAAAGTAGGAACAATTCAGGGAAAAAGTAAGAAAAAAGCAGGAATCTGATGGCAAAAAGAAGAATATAGTAGGAATAATTTAACATTTTTTCTACTAAAAAATGTACATATCGACTCACAAAAATGCTGCAAAATGTTCCCAGCAAGTGCTTGCATAAAAATAATACAGGTAGGGAAAATGGCATCAGCGTTATGAAAAATTATGGAAGAAAGATATCTGAGGCGGGGGTATGGCCCCCACCTAGACCCCCAGAAGCTCTAGGGTAAATGCTGTTTTCTCATGATCTCAGCTTTTCCTGATTGTCATTTGACAACAAAAATTAGGAATAGTAGGAACTTTTCAGGGAAAAGTAAGAAAAAAGTAGGAAAAGGACAAAAAAGTAGGAAAAGTAGGAAAAAGTAGGACTACTTTAAAGCCTATTATCTGCTACAAAATGTAGTTGGTGTTCATTGGGTCAACTAACATACCTTTGTTTTTCTGTATATTTCACCATCATGGGAGACAACTCATACATGACAAATACTCCCGGTAAACCCGTTTCTCCCATCAAACCTACAATCTTGGAATGTTTCGTTGCTGAAAACTGGTTTGAATATACAGTCTGAAATACAAAAAAAGGACAAAATCTAGTCTACCTAATCAGCACCATCTTCGCAAGCAAAGGGTACTAAGTCCACTTCATTCCTTACGAAAGGAATGAAGTGGACTTAGTACCCGCTTGCGAAGATGAATCAGCAGCAGTAGAACACCTGACCCACTAAAAATCACCCATCCCCCCACCCCCTCTAAAAAATACTTGAAATTTTAGCATACCTCCCACAAATATTATGTACCTTGACTATTTTTGCTTTACCCTTGTCCTGCTGAACCCATATTTATCCTTAAAGTTTTCTGAAAACATTGCAGATCTTGATCAGCTGATCCAGATTCACACAGTTTTCCACTCTGATTGAAAACACATGCTTATAAATCCTTTCATAGAGCAAATAACAAAGGAATAAAGTAGCTGATCAGTCTGCGCGGATGGGCACGCTGGTCTGCGCCTTTGTTATTCCACGCAACAAAATCAGATTTCTTTCTCTAATAAAGAGGCTCATGTATGGTAGTTACCCTAACTACTTTAAATTCGGAAATATTCGTGAGGGTTTTATTTTCGCGAAACATCGCATATGCGAAGTTTCGTGAAAATTAAACTCTCACGAAATGGCGAGATCATTCTCTTGTTTATTGATGAAGGTAAATAATCCCCTAGTTGCGAATTTTGAATGTCACATATATGTCTTTTAAACGCTATTTGGGAAAATAAAATTCTCGTGAAATAAAATTCTCGCAAAAATTTCCTAATTAACAGTTTTCAGAGTTCAGACTGATAGGCATATGCAAGAAGAGTAAGGGGAGAGGGGGTTTGGACCCCCCCCCCCCTTAAAAATCACAAAAATATAGGGTTTCCTAGCAATATTGGTCCGGGTCCCCTAAAAATCAAAAAGCTACCAAGCCAGCAATCAATGTTGGGGCTTCATCAGCCAGGTAGCGAAACACCATTTTTTCGGCCCTAGATGGATCCTCCCTCCCCCTCATCAACTAAAATAAACAAAAAAAAACAAAAACGGTTTTAACCCTTAAAGAGCCAAGAAAAAAAATGCATCTGAAAATGTTGTCTGCTGGAGTCGTCTGCTGCAAATAATTGCCTAATTGCTAACATTACTGACGAATTAAGTATAGAAGCAAGCAGTGTGGACCAAGAACAGACTGCAGTCTGATCTGGGTCCAGTCCACACTGTTTGCCATAGAGGCTTCTTAAACCTTTCAGCAGACGAGAAAAGCAGAAGACTTTTGTTGCGATTGAGGCATTAAGGGTTAAAGCTGGATACCCTCTGACAAAACTTTCTGGATCCACGCATGTATATGAGCTGTATGTGATAGTTCTCTGAACCTATGCAAAGAAAAATGAATCGCCAAGTTGTATGTGTGAGATTTTGCTACAAATTGCAAAGGCGCAAATGACAAAAAAATATTGGCAGGTTAAAGGTCAGGGTCTGTTTAAGCAGGGGCGTACCTACGTGTACGCAAATTACGCATGTGCGTACAACTTGACACGGCAAGTAGCTACAGTAAACCCTGTCTTAAGATAGACAAAAAAAAATATAACCAGATCTGAATGACAAATTGTAGCTTAATGAAGGTCAAAAGTATTGCAGAATGCTCCCTTTGGAGCATTCTGCAATACTTTTGACCGACATTAAGCGATAATCGGTCTTCTTTTGAGTGGCCAATTTAGAAAGGTTTTACTGTATTTAATTTGATTTTTGGAAGAAAAATGCAGCTAATAGTGTTTAGTCGCATGTCTTGAGGGCTCCGACGGTTTAGCCCTTTGAAATGCCCTAACACCATTTTCTGACACAGGGCTTCACCCCTGGCCGAATACAGAGGGGGGTACCCCCAGACCCACTCAAGAGTGTATACTCTGTAAAATGCCCCAGAAACACGCCTGATAAGGAAACTCTTAAGTTACCTTTCCCTGTACATTTGTGTAAGTTGTTGGAACAATCTTCACAAAATACTGGAACATCATTTGCACTGAAAAATAGCAAACATATTTATTTTTATTTTATAGCATTTGGATTTGGCAACCTATCTATCTCTAAATGAGCCGTGACATGTGATTTCCAACAATGTGGTATTTTTACAAGTGTAGACTCAGACGAGCCTGTGCAGCATCCTCTTAAGCTGAGCAACTCCAAATGATGTTCAGTCAGTAGCTTAACACTCATTAAATATTCAAGCGACTAGAAAAAGCTCTGATCAGACTGCACGTATGCGCAAGCTGGTCTGAGGCTTTGCTGGTCGCACATACCACATTGTTGGAAATCTCATGTCGCGGCTCATTTGGATTTGGCAACCTATCTATCTATCTCTAGATACTGCCACACACCCTCGCTGACATTCTAGGCAGGTTAGCGCACCGTCTGTTAGTATAAGCCAGAAAAAGATCAAAATATAGGAAGAAGTTTAAAAGCATGTAAGTGAAGGAAAAAACAGATGATAGGTTAAAATTATATAGTTCATATATATGCAGATAAATTGTAGGAACTTTTGCTCATTAAAAGATAAGGTGAAATTTAACTGGTTATTAACCAATTCTGACAAAAATGTTATCATTGAACTTTCAAATTTTCTATTTGAATCGTTTGCTATACATGCTCTAAAGTAAACATCAGCTCTATATAATTTGGATTATGTACCATGATGTGGGTGGCATTGTATCTCTCTACTTTGATGAGGTACAAACATTTCTGGATCATATTTCCATAGGTTTACATTTAGATAGCTCTGCATGCTCTCCACTGAGTGATTACATTTAATATGTATTGTCTTTTAATCTGTACTATGTATTCTTGTATTTCTAATTATGCTCAATCATTTAATGGAGAATTTCTCTTATGATTTTTTGCCCTTCATGGGCCCTTAATTGGAATAAATCCATTGTCATTGTCATTATAGTTAAGAATAGCTAACTAGAAATGTGTCCAGTGGACACAGATACCCCCCGCTGTTGCAAAACTCGCATATTCTCACAAACGAAAGCAAAAAATACGTTTTTATGAACAAAGGGCAATCACTCTGGAAGCCAGGAGATTTTATGGATTATTTCAAAACTTGAGCAAGACATTCTGATTGTGTCTAAGTTTCCTTAAGTTCCATTTGAAATTACTTGAGTTAGAGAGTAAACATCGCCAATAATTGCAAAATTTCATGAACAAAAGGCAATAACTCCTGAAGGAATATTGTGATATATACTATATTAGAACTTGGGGAAAACATTTTGGCAATATGAATAAGTTTGATACAGTTTTGATCAAAATTACTCGATTTACAGATAGTCCATCATAAAAATTGCAATTTTCATCAACAAAGGGCAATAACTCATGATGGCATAATGCCATATAGATGGCATAAGGACATATAGACCATTATAAAACTCGAGAAAGACATCATGGTATTAAATATTGTGAACTAATTTCATAAAATTGTGATCAAAATTGATGGGCTTAGAGATCGGACACTATTATAATGGTGAATTTTCATGAAGGAAGGGCAATAACTCCAGAAAGCATGGTGTGATATGGACCATTATCAAACTTGAAGAAGACATTATGGTACTTAACAATGTGACCAAGTTTCATAAAATTCAGATCAATTCTATTCAACTTAGAGAGCGGACATCATTTCAAACGGTGAATTTTCATAAACAAAGGGCCAATACTCCTGTAAGCATGGAGTGATATGGACCATTATCGAACTTGAAGAAGACATTATGGTATTAAACAAAGTGACTAAGTTTCATAAAATTCTGATCAAAACTATCGGACTTAGAGAGCGGATATCATTGGGTGTGATGTATGTACATACGGATAGAGTACTCCAATTTTTAGGGTTCGCATTCATTTTTTTATCATCGAACGCTTCTAGCGAATGCGAGTTAAATTCGGCCTGTCAATGAAAATATTAACATAAATAGAAGAAGTCAAAATGAAAATGTAAATGAAGATATGAATGATAATAACTGAATTTATAAGTCTCCTCTAATGGGACTAACGGATAGAGGTACGTACGAAGGGACAGAGGTTACACTTAATGCCCCAGCCATTGTCATGTCCGGAGCATAACAAGCAAGCAAGTGGGGATCTATAGGCAGGAATGTTGCAGCTTGCTGTCCTGAAGGCCTCAAGACTCTTCAAGCATGCAGCAGGTGTGGGGCGATGTTCCACGGTGAAGAAAGAGAATTTGTGACTAATTTGTAATAGTTCTAGGCAATATTTTTTTTTTCTTTCTGTGGCTGTAAAAAATATAAAATAAGAAAAAAAAATAGAGGGCTAAGCCGGGATTCGAACCCGGGACCTCTCGCACCCGAAGCGAGAATCATACCCCTAGACCACTTAGCCAACTGCCCATTTCTGAGCGTAAAATTTGACTATATTCGCACTGGGCTTCTTTCAAGGTCTACCGCTCATAAAGCGCTCATAAAGAAGGGACTTCTTGTTCATATTTATGAAGTACATGTTCTTACTTCTTTTCTGAGTGTTTTAAAGAATTAACAAATACGTCGACGCGCACCTGTTAATATTTTTTTCTAAATTGTCACGTGACTTTCACAATATGGCCGAACACACGACGACTCACGAAATAGCTTGACCTTGACATTTTCACTAATATCTACCTTATCGTTCAAATAGCTGTTACAAAAAACAAAAGGTAAAAAAAGAATTTTTATCATTCTGACAATGGTATACACGAATGCTGGATAATATACAGAATATGGGAAATACTAGATAATTACGTTTTCGCTGTTGAAATTTCAAGTCTCCGTACAAGCACCAGTAGTCGGACAACTGTATATCAGTGGAGTTTTCCATTCAATGAAATACAATCAAGTACAAATGGCCCATTGTTACTTTTGTATTTAGTTAGGGGACTAACTTTTCTAGTTTTGTATCTTTTATGCATTCTCACGATTAGTCTGACAGCAAAATACCTTGGTTAATATGGATTGGGGTCAACAGGTCCGTGTATTCACCGGATCGGGCCTAATCACCGGATCTGACAGGATCGGGCCAGAAATTTGCCATAAAGCTATTTTTTTAAACTTTTTTTATTATTAGTATGTTTGTAAAGTATGTATATGATCATAATAATGATGTCTGGATCATTGGGTTGGGCTTTTCAGGTCGCAGCAACCATTGATACAAGAAGCGACCGTCTTGTTTCAAGTCTAGTGGACCTGAAGCTCACTGAATCGGGCCCAAAATTGATCAAATAGCTTATTTTTATTATCTTTTTTGTATGATTATGTTTTGTTAAGTATGTATATGATCATTATAATGATGTCTGGACCATCGGGTTGGGCTTTTTAGATCACAGTGACCCACTGTAGTCATACCACTACGGCAATTTGGGTCTCGTCACTTATTCCGGTGTTAAGGTAACTTTCTCATCATGTTCAATTTCTTAATTTAATCACAGATAAACGCCCCAAAATGCTAGGGTTCCGATTAATTTTTGTTCATCAAATTCACATTGAATTTTTAAGCTTTACAATTATATGAAAACTTTAACGTTTGATGTCCAGGCATGAAATAACTAATTACGGTTTCGTCATCCTGGACATTAAATCAATGACGAAACCGTATTGTTATGACTAAACCGTAATTGACATTTTTCATTAATATAACTGAAAAAACACATTTAAAATCTGATTTTATCTCCGTTTCGGCAAAACAACACAGAGGTTGTTAACTATACGATGCAATTTCGAAGCAAACATATTCGAAAGTTCTCATTTTTGTCAGCCTTTATTTGAAGGTAATTTTACTATAACACCGGACTGGGTGACGAGACCCAAATTGCCGTAGTGGAATGACTACAGTGTGACCATTGATACAAGAAGTATATACGTTTCATTTCAAGGTTGAGACGATGACTACTATCTGACCGAATCGGACCCCAAAATGGTCAAATAGCTCTATGATATAATTATCTTATGTTTGCAAAGTGTGTATCAGCACCCTAGATAAGCAGCGTATTTGCGTAAATACGCAATTAAAATCCTCCAAAAAGCAATTAAAATTAAATATGTGCGTACCAAAAAGCAATTCTAACGATCGGTATGCAATTACATGCGATGTCATTACCATTTGGTCCATTTCATTTCTATTTGGGTAATAAACAAATGCCAGTGTGGTATTGATTTTGTTTACTAGCGAGCGCGCAATATAAAAAATAGTAAGTGAGTATGATCAGGAAATACCACAATAACAAACTGCAGACAACCCCATGGCACCGCGAGGAAGAACCGCTCAACCATCACTCCAGTTTATGTATAAAATATTGGTGCCCAGTCCAGTATTCGCAGAAAAACACTATGATGAAAGTGAAACTTTGCAAAGTGTACACGCTCGAATGTCAACAAGGGGATGAGATTCGCTTCAGGCGCAATAAAATCCGCTAGTTTGATACTTTATAAAAGCAGACGATGGGAGTGAATAAATATGCAAGCACATTCCCGATGGCTTCATGCAATAAGAAAAAGTGTAATCAAAGAAAAAAAACGTGGCGTAAAAAAAAATATGAAAATACACAATTGTTTTTGCAAGTACGCAATTGAGGATAACCAGGTTGCGTAAATACCCAATTGACCCAAAAGCTTATCTAGGGCACTGGTGTATACATCATTCTTGTAAAGAAAAATATTCAGTTAAAGGAAAGCGCAATACACCGTAACCGCTGATATAATTTAAAGGACTATATCTTGGAAAGAATTTGTAAGCAAAGAAATTGCTTAAAAAGTATATATTCAATCAACTAACGCTATTTCAAATTTACGAAATTCGCGTTGGAATCCGCCTGAGGTAGCCGCCATGTTTTTATACCAGTGACGTCACTTACTCACATCGATTTTCTGGTCGGTTTACCATGCGCAAGGAGCGCTTGTGTCTTAACAAAATTAGCTGTCCATTTGTATTGAAACTTTGATTTAATTAGCGAGAAAAACAGCTCAAGCGTGTGATAATGTGTAGTAAAAATAGTTATGGACTAATTGGATATAATTTTGAGAAGCTAATTGGATGAACTGGAATTCAAAGTAAAAGTTACGATATCAGTCTAACGGCCTTTTAACTATATATCTATCACAGTGTTAAAGTGTTAAATCAAGGCAGTGGCTAGAGGAACGGATCCGTACCCCTAGCCTGGGAGGCTAGGGATACGGATCCATACCCCTAGCCTGGGAGGCTAGAGGTACGGATCCGTACTCCTGGTATATTCTACCATGCCAGGCTACAGGTACAGACATATAACCCTGATGAGAAGCTATCATGACTAATATAGCTTAATTAAACAAAAACTCGTGTTGAAGTTTTTCATTTGTTTTGTCCGCCAGCTTTGATCGATAAAGGGAAGCTACTCTATTTACTGTGACGTCATATATAATTCAAACAAGTATAAACTTATACAAAAGGGTTAAAAAATAACGGTAAAGTAAAAAAAAAAAGGACATAATTCTATATATATTTTTTGCCTATATTTTTTTTTATCCTTAACAGACCATGAGTAAAGGAAATTAATCACCTGTAACAAATCAATTATCTTCTCACCAGCAATTATCTTCTCATCTTCAATTAAAGTAACCAATTAACCACTCGTTGGCAGCTGATGAGTGAGATGAGTGAGCAGTGTCAAATAAGCTCACCTGTATTCAACTAAGTAAGTGTGCTGGCTGGGTTTATTTGTTAGGACCTTTAGACGTATGGATAAACTTAATATTTTTTAGATCCTTAAGGTACTTATGTTACTTCTAAGCACTAGAACAAATAATTAAATTGTACTGACTGACGAACGGACAGATGGACGGGCGGTGTGTAAAATTGTATTTTCTATCACTTTTAACGTAAGTTTTTGGCGCCTAAAGAATTGAATATTTTCTTCCTTCTGATACTGCTGGATGGCAATTTCTAAGAGGAAAAGTCCTCAAACTTTTTCCCAACGTTCAGCGTTTTAGCCATTTTGACAAAGTGAGACTGAACATAATTATCTTCGGAGTTTTATAAATGAGCAGCGAGAATTAGGCGGTTACATCAAATAGTTATTATTATATGTATAATTATAGGTCTAGATACTGTTTGTACGGATTAGGCTAATTAAGGACGTTCTTCTGATGTCCGTGAGGTTGGGCATTAAAATATTCAGCCAATCATTGTAATTTGTTCTTTTAAGTTTAAAGATGCCTTTGTAGTGCGTCATGCCGACCAATTAATCACAGAATGTTGTTCGCACCCTCGCTAATGAACAAACCGAAAGTGAAAACAGCAAAAACAAATCATGAATAACAAGTTTAATTTGATTTAATAATAATAATAATAATAGTAATAATAATAATAATAATAATAATAATGATAATAATTATAATAATAATAATAATAATAATAATAGTAACAACAACACAACATAAATCCCGCACCACTTGTTCAAATCCAAATTCGTGTTACGTTTTTATATTTACAATACAGAGTTATCCCACATGGCAAACGGCGACTTACTGGATTGCTATTTCATAACAACAACAAGGTACTTTCAAACACTTATCATCATGATAGTTTAGAATTTCTCATCCGGGTTATATGTCTGTACCTGTAGCCTGACATGGTAGAATATACTAGGGGTACGGGTCCGTACCCCTAGCCTCCGAGACCAGGGGTACGGATCCGTATCCCTAGCCTCCCAGGCTAGGGGTACGGATCCGTACCTCTAGCCACTGCCTTAAATCAATCACTTTTAAATCCACATCCCTTCATCATTTTTGCTTCGTTTTTACTCGAGGTTTTTATTAATGTCTTTTATACCGAAATATTTAACGCATTCTCGCTTCCTATTCAATTGTTTCTTAAATTTTAACAAAGTCAGAACTGTAAGAAATATAAACGCATTTCCTTACACATCTGCAAAAATGTACACGCCAACCGATCCCACCGCAACATGATTTTTGCTGACATTGCGAGGGTAGATCTACTCCTTTTAATTATTAAACTCATAATGAATAAGCCAATAAAGCATTTACAAATAGTCTGGGCCTCAATCACAGAGAAAACAAGAAATATCTTTAAAAAAGATATTCGGCGGCTCTCAAATACTTACAATTTTAACACAACAAAGTGAAGAAATCCCCTTATACTCGCCTGAACCCCGAGGTTACTCTCTAATTCGCGATGAATTTTACGCCCTTGTATATAATGTAATGCATTAAATACACTTGTTATATTTGTTTTAGAAATAGACTAGACCTAATTCAGTGATTTTTTTACAAATTTGTTTCTATGAGTCCCGGGACTCACTGGGCAAAAATTCTTTGCATCCCAAACTCGAAGTTCTGCATCCCAAACTCGAAGTTCTGCATCCCATATGACGTCCACTTTGAATTATAAATTTTGTGTATCCATACGAATCCGGCCATTCATAGAAGCCAATTTGGGAAGCAAAACACTGGCATACTTATTTATACTATAATAAAGATAAAACTTAATTTACTTTGTCAAGTAAAATAATAAAGATATAAAAACCTACCTGACTTTTTTATTAATATAAAGTTCAGTTGCAGACAGTATATTTCCTTAATTTAATCATATTATCATCTTTTGCCAAGAGTCAGACTTTTGTCTCGCAGTTTTCATATATTTTTTAGAGCCCAGGTCATTAGCCCGTGTTCATCTAACTCTGCATGCCTACAAGTGTAGTGCTGGAAGTTACTGCATTTGAGCCTTTGGACATACCATATTAATTTTTCTTTTATCATCTGTGCACAGTCCAGTCTCCGTACTTCATGAGCCTGCAGTAATACTTTAACCATTCTATTGGTATTTGCTCGAAGCAGGGTGTTTAAACTTGCGGGTAAAACGCATTATTCAAATGTTTCATTTCGGGTGTATTGGATCAGTACTGGTTTATCGGCACTGGTTTTTACCAGTAGTCCGGTACTGGCTTTTACAGGTAAACTCCCCTACAGCGGGTCATATCTGAAAACACGTGTTTCCCAAGGGAAGTAATGATCGCTATACTGTTGGGGAGTTTTTTTCAGTACCGGTTTTTACCAATATTATTCAAGACACGATGCGCAAGTTAAAAAAATACCCACTCAAAACGAAAGTTGCAAATACTAAATGCAGACTTTTCGCCACAATTTTAATGCATTCTGCAGGACTCTCATGGTTTAAAATCATGCGTCCTTTGTGAGAAGCATGCGTCTGAGACCCAGGACGCGCAGGTAAAAAAAATCACTGCATATTGCAGGCCTCCAGATAAGAGTGCGTATTGGAAAACTATTTTCTTCATTTCTCACCCATAACATATGTTGTGGGTACTTAAAAGAACCGTCTCAATGAGACGGTTCTTTTAAGCACCCAAAACACATGTTTAAATTGATGGGTAAGGAAATAATTACAGTTTTACGCTCGTAAAATTTCCTTATCTTGGCCTATGATATTGTCGAAATTTATGAAACAGACTATAATCGTGTAACGCGCATTTGATACGGGGAAACCATAATGGCTTGAATAAAAAATACAAAGATTTGCTTTATATAATGCTGTTAAAGTCCTTTAGGATATAGTGAGTTATCTTATATTGCACTTATTTACTATGTGCAATTAAGCAAGGCATGCAAAGAATGGTAGTAAAGCAAATTAGAAATGCTGTACAGCGGGAGTTGACCTATATTCATGATCAATGTTCATTATTAGGACTAGTGCACAGACTGGTTCTCGGCCATTTACATGGAAATTTTCAAATTAAATTGCATCTATAATAAGATCGCGTGGTCAGTCTGAGTATTAACCAATGAGGGCATTGTTTTCTATCTGGTGTGATGAATATTACAATTTAAGAATACTTCTGATTGGTGAAAATTTGCATAAATTGTAGGTCTAAAGTGATATTAGAACGGCGGCCTTTTGGCCGCCGTAAAAAAACATATATGAGAACGGATACTTTTTAAGTTCAAACGGACGGTACCTCGTCTAAAGATCGGCCATCTTTGAGAAGTTTTCTCTGGATATTTAATTGAGCACTCATAAGCTCTGGTCCCAGCCTATTCTCGAAGGCTTATCCAACAAAATCAACATACATTTACTCATCTTAACATTTACACTTTTTATGCAAACGATATTTATTTCAGTTGTACGACGAAAGCTCGTCTAACCATTTTGGCAAAACGGCCAAAATTTGCGAGAATGTGTAGAGATATGATACCCAATCTATGCCACGGACCCTGTGTAATCTAGTACCTGTGTTCACATGTGATTTGAACGAAGTTTAACTGTTAGAATAAGAAATGAATTTCATTATGTCCAATCTTGTTAACACAATGTGACCCGCAACTTATTTCACCCGCTGATCTATTTTTGACAAGAAAAAAAATTGGGGAATAAGCGCATGAAAAAGTTACACAAGATGGGTAACTTTTTCATTTCTTTATTACAGAGTTTAATAATTTAAGCTCCAGTGTTTAGGTCTTTCATTCCAGTCGATCTTTATTCAATATATAAACCAATGATACTCACAAAATAATAATAAAGTGTACACTCCAATATAATCCGACTCACATAAACAATGCGTCGCACACATTCTCAATACACACAGATTGAGCGTAAATGACGTCACGTCCGGGATCCTGGCTCCCGCGCTCCAGGTAAAGCGCTTACAAAAACAAGAACCAAACCAAAAACTATGGCGGCGCTCTCAAGCAAACAAAAATCGCTGTGTTGGTATATTTAAACGGCGAGATATCATATTCAATCGTCTCCATTTTCCTATTCTCATCAAATTTATGTTGTGTGACACATCTTGAACAAATACACTTCACGTTTTTTCATTTGTTGCGCTTTCCTTTAAGCAAAGGAATAGGCCTATTTCGGGCCCGATCCTGTCCGATCCGGTGATTAGGCCCGATCCGGTGAATACACGGACCCGGGGTCAACACATCTATCTATCTATCTTTACATCCTGCAGCATCCTCTCTCGAGTATTATGTGTAGTTGCGCTGTCAGTGCAAGGATAAAAGCTAGATTCTAGCAAGTGTTAAAGTAAAATTGTAAGGAAAGAATAAAAGATCATAGGGCCAAAAGAAAAATATGCCTTGTTTTCGGTTACATGCCCAAATTTTTTAAGATCGGTTGGTAGGCAAACTTTTTTTTTATAAAAAGTTTTTTGTATGGAAAAAGTATGAAAGTCCTTAAAAACAGTCTAAAAATAGACTTTAATATCCCGAAAGTCTTCAAAAAAGTTTGAGTAGGCCCCAAAAAATAAGGGTCGGGAGGGTAACCAGAAACAAGACATTTTCTTTTTTTGGCCTAGCCGTATTTCAGAAATTTCTTCCAAAGCAACTAAGACACTCGGTTTCCGTCGCAGGAATTTGGCTTTTGCACCAAGTAGTACTAAGGAAGTTGCATACAAAACTTTGGTTCGGCCTAAACTAGAGTATGCTGCACCCATTTGGAGCCATTATTAAAAACTTAGATTAATTAGGTAGAGAAAGTTCAGGGGACAGTGGCCCCTTGGACCTGCAGGAGATGGCAAAACACAAGTAGTGTAGGCGAGATGCTTGATGAGCTTGAGTGGCCATCTCTTAAGGCCCGTAGGGATCTCTCTTTCATAAGATACAGTCTGGTGCTGTGTCTATAGAAAACGACAAGTACCTGACCCCTGCTCACAGTTTGAAATCTACCAGATCATCACACAGTGCCCAATATTGTAGATACCAGACATACAGTGATGCCCTTAAGAATCCCCCCCCCCCCCCCCCCCCCCCCCCCCCCCCCCCCCCCCCCCCCCCCCCCCCCGGACAATTTGGAAAACCTGACTTAGTTGCATCATGCATGTTAGAAACAATGTGCAGACCAGCCTGCACTTCTACACAGTCTGACTAGCGCCTTTGCTATTCACTGTGTGGAAAGTATAACTGATAAACTTACTACAAACAAAATTTCAGCATTATTACTACTATTGTATTTACAAGTCTCTTTCACAGGTTTAGATAAACAAAAAAATTCAGCATAGAAATGTAAGCATTCTTTACCCATCAGTTTTAACATATGTTTTGTGTGCTCAAAAGAACTGTCTCATTGAGACATTTTTTTTTGAGTACCCACAACATATGTTTTGGTTGAGAAATAAGAAAATAAAATTTTCTTTACACGCTCTTTACTAAAGTCCTGTTCTTTAATTGAGCAGGTTCGTTTGAGTCTCTTATGGTGACAGGTTTTCTTGCACTGAGGCCCATTTAACATGTTTAAAGACATGATAATCTCTTTGGTCCGGTTTTATCCCCTCAACTTGACAATTTATTCTATTTTCAACGAGCATGCCTGACAAACTATTTTTAAAATCTTTTATCAAAGATCTTGGGTCTTGCATTTTGATAAGTGATAATTTGTTAAGGTTTACGAACCTGGTAAAATGTATACCCAAATTTTAGCTGTATTACTGTGTCCTTGAAAATTATAAACATTATTTCTAAAAGTTACAGACTTTGCAGCTTTAAAACACTGTGCTCCCAAAACACATGTTTATTCATCTAGTTAAAAAAATTTTCTCACATTTTTACACTCACAAAGTTTGTGTATCTGGATTCATAGGTCCACAGATAAGGAAGTTTTATGAGCGTAAAATTGTAATTAATTTCTTACCCATCAATTTAAACATGTGTTTTGGGTGCTTAAAAGAACCATCTCAATAGAACCGTCTCATTGAGACGGTTCTTTTGAGTACCCACAACATATGTTTTGGATGAGAAATAACGAAAATATTTTTCCAATACACACTCTTATCTGGAGCCCTGTGGATTTGATTTGATTTCTAGATGCCAGCAGTACCACAAGGATACAGACAAGGTGGGCCCTCCTGCTGGGACAGAGTTAAAATGGGTTTTATGATGGGTGCATGTGTTGGAGCGGCATCAGGTCTTTTATTTGGAACCTTTTCTGGCTTAAGGTAAGTAACACCAGGCCTAAATTAAAATTTTATTTGTTTCCCCTTACCCGACCGACCCTGAAAAAAGGCCCTATTAGAAATATTTTATTTCAATTTTCAAGTCAAGAATATTTTTTTTAGATTTCATTGCACAAACTTAGAGAATTGTCCAATATAAACAGTGTTATCTTAGCAAATTGTGTATTTGTTTTGTTTGTTTTTGTTGCTTTACGTCCCATGTCAACAGCTATGGTCATTGCGGGACGGTCAGTTCACTTAACCACACTTTTTCCTGGGCATGCTTGAGCAAGCGGTTAACCAGTAATTTGTGCACATACTTTTGCTTGTAACTGACAACAACCCTTCTTGAATAAATCAGCGGAAGGGGGGAGAATGACCGTAGAAATTATTTCATGATCAATCTCCACGAAAGTATGGTACCGGGCTGGGATCGAACTCGCGACCCCTGGATCTGCAGTCAGACACGCATCTGTAGCCAGACACGTTACCGACTGCGCTACGCGGCCCGGTTAAATTGTGTATTTAGTTTTATTGCTGATAGTAGGACTATACAGTAAAACCTGCCTAAAACGGCCACTTAGATATATGGTCTAGGGGCCAAATCTCAAAATTTGAGTTCTGTTGCACCCCCCAGGAAGAAAAAGTTGGTTACTATTTTCAGTCAGGGACATGTCTGGGGGCCTCAGAAACCCATGTTTTACTAAGTTTTCTGTGGTCAACTATCTGTAAATGGCCTGTAATCACCGTTCCCCCACAAACATTGAAAAAAAAACAGCACACAATATACAAGACTAATAATATATTTTATACAAGTATCAATTAATTTATTAGAGGTTTAAATGTTTAACACAGTCATAAACATCGATTGCAGACATCTGTTAGATGCATTGCAGCTCGTCAGCGTAACGTATGTTACGTTTTATACAAAATTGCAGATAATGACATTATAGATTGCATATAAGAATGAACCATGTTCCCCAGCCACAGGAAGAGAAACTTGTTTACTATTTTCAGTCTGGGGCATGTCTAGGGGTATTTGAAACCCATGTTTTACTATGTTTTCCTTGGTCATTTTTCTATAAATGGCCTGTAATCAATGTTACCCTACTACCATTGAAAATAGCAGTACACAAAAAAACAAGACTAAAATGATATTATATATATAAGTATAAATGAAATTATTTGAACTTTACATGTTTGAGCTAGTCATAAACATCAATTGCATACATGTGAGAGATGTATTTCTGCTTGTCAGAGTTACTTATGTTACATTTTTACAAAATTGCAGATAATGACTTTATAGAGTGCATATTAGAACAAACCATTTCCACCAATATTAAATGTGTATTAAAGATCTTGATTCTAATGATGCATTTCCATTTTTACATATTTTATGCTATTTTCAGCTTGTTATAGGCAATAGAGGTTGAAAAATAAATATTTAAGTATGCTTATGACCATGTCACTTCTAATATTGGCTTAAAGATTTTCTATTTGACAATTTTAAATTGCATATGAATGTACAATGTCCTCTTCACCACTTTCACAATGAAACGAAATAATAATTATAAACAAATTCAACTACGATGGATAGTTTGTTGCAGTTAATATATTTCAGATAACGAAGGTAACAACATTGTCCCTAAAATACTAATTTAAAAAGTGTTGAAATTAGACTCAAATTTTACCTGGACCTGACAACAAGCCAAGCTCAGAATGTATTTGAGTCTTCTCTCCACATATTATTTAAACATATTTTAATTATGGAAAAAATATTCTGAATAAACACTTATTTAAGAGAGTTTTGTAATTTGTAATCGAAGTTTCATAATAGCTGTAAACTACGTTACCTAATAGATGAGGATAGAAATTTTTCAGCCAGTACAAATTACATACTAATAAGCATATTTATAAATTAATTTCACTACAGTAACAAGTTATTAACAGCTTCAAATATATAAAAATGGAAATTTATTAATAGATTAGACATATACATTATAAATTTAAGGTTGAGGAACATGTTTTGTTATAAAATGCTATCTACAAAGTCGTTATTTGCAATTTAGTATACAATGTAACATTTGTATCGCTGACGAGCAGAAACATATCTCACAGATGCCTTCAATTGATGTTTATGTCTAGTGTTATGTACACCCATTATATATATATATATTTTCTCCCCTGGCATTTGTTATGCTTTTTGTCATGTCTAAACACATTAATTGTTTGGTGTATTTATATATATATTGATGTTCAAGCTTTGATCATAAAACAGGATTGAAATTACCTCTTGTTAGACCAATCAGTGATTACCTTTTTCATCCAATCAGAAGCCAGGTGTTGACCAATCAATGATTACCATTTTTATCCAATCAGCAGACAGGAGAGTTAATTATCAGCCAATCAGATATTTGTTTAATGGAATAACCCTTGAAATGAACTTGCCCATATATAAAGCAATGAAAGGAGTGCATTTGGTCAGTTGGCTTATGACTGCTGAACCAAAAGGTCTGAATAAGATCAATTGGGAGGCTATAAAGGCTAATGGACAGATAGAAGATATAATATACTGGACAGCTAGAAGATATAATATACTGGTAATTTATCTACAAAGTGAGGAGTTGGTCGAGCTTTGTAGCATATTTTACAATAGTATATAGAGGTGGAGCCTCAGACATCTGGCTCATTTCAGCTCATTGTCTTAGAAGGCTATTTGACAGACAAGAGCAAATATATTTAGTGGCTAGGCCTCTCATGAATCCTGTATAAGGCGATTGGGAGACCTGGCTCACTCTAGCTCATTTGTTTACAAGACAACTTTGTGGCTACTCACACTGTGACAGCCTGTTATATATATATATAACCTTGTTATTGTTTCAGCAGTATTGTCACTCCAGTAATTGTTGTACAACACAGTATAATACTTATTTAGCTTTGAATATTCCAACGGCTAGCTGCTTCGACAGCGTATTGATACTTGTTTTCCTCTATAGGATTTTGACTGCTCTTGCAGTATTTGTCATAGTGTTGTACTTTTGTAGTCTTTGGGCTCAAATAACAAGGTTGTTAAGGTTGTTTTGAATATGTCAGTTTGAGCTCCACAATATTGCTCTGATAGTGCTTTTGTGCTCACTGTGGCTCACTATATATAATTGATCAAGGGTTTACATTTTTACTACTTGGATTGCTTTGATTAAAGTTATTGTCAACTTTGGCTCATCTTATAATTTGTTGTTGATCATAGTGAATTGTCTTTTTATTAAACACCAAGTAGGTGACTCAATCATTGTTTGGAGCAGATAGCTCTGTCTTAATTGGGAAAAATCATTTATTGCTCGTTTGGGCTCATTGAAGCTCAGCTCTTTTGAATTGTATTATTTCTTGTTGCACCTAGGCATACAAAGCATACCTAGGCGTAACACTAGCTCAAACAAGTAAAGCTAAAATAAGTTCAATAAGTACTATTGAAAAGTATCCTATTAGGTAAGTGTGTATTGGTTGGCCTTTTGGTGACTAAGGTTCTTAACAAGGTTATTCAATGATATATACACCTGCTATGCAAAAATATGTCATTCACAATATTGCAGCAGCTAATAGCTTGAGTGTACATCCAGTCTATCACCAGTTTATCTGAGGTCATGTCTAATGTTAGGAGAAATTACATCACAAATTGTTTAGCTAATACAAATTTACAAACATAATCAATTGGTTTAATATATGATTTGCTTGATGTAGAAAAATCCCTAAGGTGGGAAACTGGCCTGTCCTCACATATAAAAAAGCATCAAGGTTTAACCATATTAGTTTGCTGAAACAATGATTTGTTGCATATAATGTCGGTCTCTACATAAAAGTTATCTACTGCATGTATAGACCAGTGCAATATACGAGATTAGCTTGTACTTGCAATTTGTAACATACTCATATTTTGTAATCTTAATATGGCATCACACTTAAAATAAAACTGAAATACTTTCTTTTAACTAGCAAAAAGGCCCTCAGACAATGTTAGTATTACTCAATATATACATGGATATGGGTGCATGAGGAGTCAGTTTATGACTAAAATTATGTTTATGAGCTGTTGATTGCAGTATTGCTCACAATTTTTGATGGTTTTGCATACTATAAGGCTAATTAAGTAAATCTTTGAAAACCAACAAACTGATCATAAGTCTCTTACTCCTCATGCGTAAACATGTATCAGTGTTTCAAATAGGTCAACATGACCCAAAGGTGCAAAAAAGAAAGAAAAAAGAACTTCCTTGTGAATAATGTAAGAAAGCTAACAGCTTCGCGTGAGTCGTGGCACTACTTTTCAACAGATACTAATTGGGCACTTTAATCTGTGAGTTTCAGATATTCAAGCTATGTTATTAAATTACAGTGAGTCATATTTATGATTAAAGCTTTAGGAAAACTCCTCAAATTCTACTTTAAATAAAGCTTCACTAACAAACAAAACATTTGCAATTAATGTTTACATGAACTAGCTTTGTAATTAATGTTACCAAGCAAGTAATATGCTTTTAAGTCTATGCGTATCGCTCAGGTTGCTTTACCTTAAACTTGCTTGGTTAACAAACCTAATTATTTCTTTCGACGTTGCTGTATAACTTAATAAGATAATAAGCATTTTACAATATGATATATTGAAATCGTGTACATCAAGAGAATAGACGATTGCAATTGTGACAGGCCTAGGGGTACATTGATTGTTTTTTTTCAAAATGTAACTGTCAACAGTGAAAATTAATGTATTAAGCATACAAGAAAAAATGTAAATGCTAGATCTACAAAGCATCAGGTACATTCTGGTATAAAACGTGCTATTTCTATACTGATAAGTACTTTGATTGATATCATATTTGTAATTTTTAAAAACGATAAAGGAATTTTAGATTATAACAAAATGCAACCAAGACATAAAATGTTCTGTGTTTCTTCCTCATGGTACCTTTGTTTGATCTACAGTCTGCGATAGTGATATTTCATGGTCATTCTCACTTTTTAGCAAACATAGTTTTTTAGGCATGATAAAATACTTCTACTAAGTTGTCGCAGGAAAACATATTTAAGGTAAAATAATAACAGTGTGCTGTTACATATGTTAAGGGCTTGACAAATATATGCATATATTGTAAAGGGTTAAATTCTTGTAAAACAGTGAACCGTAAAATTTGACCAATTTGTTACCCATTCAAAGAAAGTTCAGTTGGAACTTTACTAGTTTTAAGATGTCCCCTCTGTGTAAAGTCAACAAAAAGCCCCTGCTCTGGAAGACACCCACACTATCCTCATGCCTTGCCACAAGATGCAGGAAATATTGCTTTTCTATTGAAATTTATTTATTGAGGTACGGTATATTCAGTCCAATATTTGAATCACACAGTGAATATCATGTTTATTGCTATGAACCATTGATAAAAAAAAACTCTGCAAATTACCATACATGTATCAAAGTAAATTGCAAAACTCTCTTAGATTAATGTTTATTTTAAATAATTTGTCTATTATTGGAGTTATTAAAATATGTGGAGAGTAGACACTGCGTGTCGTTAGGCCTAGGTAAAAATATGAGGCTACTCTCCACAATTTTTAGTATATCAATTAATGCAAAACACCATTGTTGTTACCTTATTTATACATTGACAGAAATTAAATTTCTATGGTAGTAAAACTTGTTTCTATAGCTGTTATTTCATTTCATTGTGACAGAGATGAAAGAAAACACTGTCAATTCCAATGCAATGTATATGGTTGAAATAGAAAATCTGTATGCCAGTAGAAATGATATGCTTAAAAGCATATTTTAACATTTATTTTACTACAAATTATCTCTAGTAACAAATTATAAATAGATTCAAATATGGAAAAATGGAAATTAATCATTAGAATATGGATCTCGATCGCACATTTAAGGTTGGGGACATGGTTTATCATAATATGCAATCTATACAGTTATTTTTTGCAAATTTCGTAAAACGATGTAACGTAAGTAACTCTGACGAGCAGAAATACATATTACAGATGTCTGCAATTGATGTTTATGTCTAGCTAAAACATGAAAAACTCAAATCATTACATTAATACTATTGTAAACTATCCTATTAGTCTTGTATTTTGTGTACTGCTATTTTCAAAATTAGTGTAACATTGATTACAGTTCACTTACAGAAAACTTACTGGAGAAAACTTACTATATTATGGGTTTCTATAGCCCCAATACATGCCCCAGACTGAAAATATAACCAAGTTTCTCTTCCTGTGGCTGGGGAGCATGGTTCATTCTTATATGCAATTTATAAAGTCATTATCTGCAATATAGTATAAAATGTAACATATGTAACACTGATGAGCGGTTAAGCATCTCACAGATGTCTGTAATTAATGTTTACGACTAGATCAAACATTTAAACCTCAAATAAATTCATTGATACTATCATAAAATATATTATTAGTCTTGTATTTTGTGTACTGCTATTTTCAATGTTTGTGGGGTAACGTTGATTACAGGCCATTTACAGAAAATTGACCACAGAAAACTTAGTAAAACATGGGTTTCTAAGGCCCCCAGACATGTCCCTGACTGAAAATAGTAACCAACAATTTCTTCTTTGGGGGTGCAACAAACTCGCAAAATAGCCCATATATCTCAGTTTAGCCCCTACACTAATACACAAAGGTCGTTAAGACAAATGGGGGCTAAATGGGAGCATTCTGCAATACTTTTGATCTGCATTATGGGATAATCAGTCTTGGAAAAACTAACAATTTTTTGTCTTTTTTCTGAGTGGCCTCTTATTTTAGACAGGTTTTACTGTATACAATTGAGTTTAATGAGTATCCATTTGAGAAGTTAAAAAAATATTCCGACCGACTGACCTATACCTGTAAATCAGGGTCGCGTAAGGGGAAACAAAAATATTTTGAAGGTTGGCCCCACGGTTTAATACAATTATTCCTTAAAGCATCAATCACAACAAAAGTTGTCTGGTTTTGTCAGACCAGGGCTTCAGATTTTTCAAGATTGGTGGGCCGAAGTGACCCATGGAGCAAAAAATGGTGGGTCATTTTCTGAAATGATGGGGCCAGATGGGCCCAGATGGGCCCATGCATATCAAACTAACCACAGTTAACTTTTGGGTTGTATACTTTACCTACACACTGACACAGACACTTGTATGCATATATGTATATTGACTGCTGATTATACAGTAAAACCTGTCTTAAGCGGCCACTCAAAAAAGAAGACCAATTATCGCTTAATGCTGGTTTTTGTTTGTTTTGATTCTTTACGTCCCATCAACAATCTTTCAGTTATATAGGGACGGTTCTTCCTGGGTTGAACCAGTACTAAGCTAGGATAAATGTGTCTTGCTCAAGGACCACAACGCAGTGACGCCGGTGAGGCTCAAACCCACGGCCCTTCGGTCTCGAGTCAAGCACTCTACCACTAGTCCACTGCGCTCCTACTTAATGCAGGTCAAAAGTATTGCAGAATGCTCCAAGGGGAGCATTCTGCAATACTTTTGATCTTCATTAAGCTATCATTTGTTATTAAGATCTTTGTTTTGTCTTTTTTTGTATGGCTGCTTAAGACATGTTTTACTCTATTGACTACCCGGTCTACCTACATGAACTTTCTGTTTTGTGGAGTTCTTAGACTCCCTGTAAGATGAAATTTTTTATTAAAGTGAGAGTTTTTCACAACTAAAAGGGATGGGTCCACTGGGCTCACTGCCTTGGAAAGTGAGGGGCATATTATGAAATCATGGGACAATGACCCAGGCCCACCATAAATGTGAAGGCCTTTTGTCATCTGCTGTAACGTTATTGAAGCCTTGTTGGCAAACAATGTAGACCTAGTTCAGACTGCTCCTGTACATAGTATGAGCAGTCTGATCTAAGTTCACAATGTTTGTCCATATACTTACAATAGTCAAATAATATTAGTAAAAATATACAGCAGATGACTGACTAAAGCAGACATTATATTCAAGATTTTTTTGCAGGCCCTGTAAGGCTTTACTAGTCTCTATAGATGACTCTCTCCTCCATGTGCTAAGCATTCAGAAGATAAAGGGGCCTTTTTAGGGCACATCAAGTCTGCTGCTATCAATAGGATAATTATTGAGGGATGAAATTTCATTTACAAGTCTTGAATTTGCCAAAAAAATCAAATACGCTTATCTTTCATACGAAAAATTAAATTGTCCATGGACAGCATATGCTTTTAGTTTGATTTGATTCTTTATGTCCCATCAACAATCTTTCAGTTATGTAGGGATGGTTCTTCCTGGGTTGAACCAGTACTAAGGTAGGATTAATGTCTTGCTCAAGGACACAACACAGTGACACCCCCGAGGCTCAAACCCGCTGCCCCTCGGTCTTGAGTCAAGCACTCTACCACTGAGCCACTGTGCTCCCATAGCTTAGCTCAGGTGAGCTAAAAGGTGGTTCCTAGGCTAGACAGGGATTTTTTGGCAATTTTGGGAGGGGTCCTAGGGTCTTTCAGATTGGGAAAGTTAGCGTGGTAAACCCCTTAATTGGGAAATTTGTTATAGAGCACAGTTACATGTATGTCATTTTTGGTCAATAATCAAATAAACAAATTAGCTATAACACATACTTTTGCCCTAAAAAATAAAGAAGAAATAAGATGCAGTAGCAGGGCTTACCCTGGCTCATAATTTGTTGTAGCCAATACTTTAGCCAAATGGAAAAAGTTGGAGCCAAATGAAATTGACTTTAGCCAAGGTTTTAGCCAGGAAGTAGTATCATGAAGTTGTTCGTATTTACCTCTTTGCCAGCTCGCGGCGACTTTTGTTATCTGCTGATAACCTTTGCAAACAGTTTGGACCCAGATCAGACCCGACATTTTGTCAGGCCTGATCTGGATCCAAACTGTTTGATACCCTAATGGTCATGAAAAATCCAGCATTCAAAGAGTTAAATATGGCACAATAATAAAGTGTGGAGGAATTGTAAATCAAAATGCACTTTTTCGCAGATATGTAATTTTCGAACCACCTAGAGTGTACTTTTAGCCAATGACTTCTATTTGTAGCCACTCTAATGGCAGAGTGAGCCCTGCAGTAGTAGAGTGTCATCATTTAGCTTTGGTGTGTGGTGACTGAATGAAAATCCCAATCTTCCAAAAAAAAAATTCCATTGGGAATGGGGCCGAAAATTCGGCCCCTGAGAACACGCAAAAAATTCATGCTAGATAACAAAAGTGCAAAATTTCAGTTGAAAAAGTGTTGCACATAATCTAGGATTAATGGCATGTTTCATTTATTCTTGCAGGTATGGACTACGAGGGCGTGAATTATTACACATGATATCAAAATCATCAATGCAAGGTGGTGGAACTTTCGGTTGTTTTATGGCTATTGGAAGTGGTATACGGTGCTAACATATGACAAGAAATAGACTTTGTATTTGAAGGCTTTGTCAGGACTTTAGTTAAGAGTGCGTACCAAAAAAATTTATTTTCTTATTTCTCATCCAAAACATATGTTGTGGGTACTCAAAAGAACCGTCTCAATGAGACGGTTCTTTTGAGCACCCAAAACATATGTTAAAACTGATGGGTAAGAAAATATTTACAATTTTACGCTCAATCTAAACCTATGCTTTGTACATTCTAAGGAAGTTATCCTGTCTCCAAATACATTTTCACGTTTTGGAGATGACTGGGATGGGTGGGGTAATGTGTTCTTATGTTAGTTCTTCTAAAGCAGTCCAAAAAATCTAAACCAGATTTTGGGGATTTCCTTACAAAAGAAAACCCTTCCCCACTATGTAACAGAAACGCAAAAATGATTACCATATTTGAGTTTTTTAAGTGGACTGTGCTGATAGCTTTTTCAAAATTTGGACTGTGCTGATAGCTTTTTCAAAATTTCATACATTTTAAGAAGACTATGTAGATCCAGATCAGCTGGCTTCTAAAAAAATCAGCTGATCAGGGTGTACTTTGTGAGCTTAATTGTCGGTATTGCCAATTAGGGAGTCAATTTTCAATCGACAGAGTGGATGAAGACTTGTTTTGAGCAAAGGTGCCAACCTTTATTTGTAACTTATTGTCTTTTGTATATATAACACACTACTAAGTGTTGCATAGCGAAATGATGGGGAAATCAATGTCATTGACCATACAAAGGTTGTCAAAACATACCAAGACCATCTTTCAAGTTTGAGCGATTACTTATCATTTATATATCTAATTTCAAGGACCAATTATTGATTAGCATTTTGGCGTAGATTAGCCAGCCCTAGACCAGTCCTTACCTTAGAAGCCAGTATCATATGGGCCTCGACGTCAGAAAACCTGTCTTCAGGGGTTTGCGAACAACACAGGCACAGACCAGCCTGCGCATCCGTGCAGTCTGATCATCACCTTTGTTATTTCCTTTTTGAAAGTATCATTTGTAAACTTGCTACAGGTAAAATTTCAATTTCCTAGCTAGTCTCTGTAGCTGAGGAGACTGATTTGAAACTCGCTTTGTCGGAAACCCTGAAGACAGGTTTTCTCAGGACAAGGCCCATATTACACCATGCATTATAAATAAAATAGTCCAAGATCAGACTGACCAACACAATTAGTGGCAGAACCAAATCACTTGGGAAAAGAATGAGCAAATAAAATAGTTCCAGATCGGACTGGTCCTAGAAGGGAGCAGTCTGATGAGGGACTATTATTGGCTTTATTTAGCAGATGATTATTTATTGGATGACTGGAATGGAATATCAACTGGAAGATTCCATTTTAGAAATTCAGCCCTAAAAGAGTTTATGAACTGTCTTGGGTATTGTATATATACAAAAGAAATATATACAGTAAAACCTATAGATGTAAAACGGACACTCTCAAAAAGACCAAAAATTAGTTTTCAAGACCGATTATCGCTTAATGCAGGTCAAAAGCATTGCAGAATGCTCCCTTTGGAGCATTCTGCAATACTTTCGACCTTCATTAAGCTACCAGTTGTCTTTAAGACCTTTGTCTTGTCTATTTTTGAGTGGCCGTTTTACACAGGCTTTACTGTTATCGTAATAGCTTGATTCTGCTGGTGAACGCATGAACAATTGTTAAAATAAAATTTAAAAAAATGGAAAAAAACTCATTTGTGGAATTTTTCTTCTGAGTGTTAGTGATTTAACATCTCATGACCATCTAAGCAGGGATTTTCTACCTTTCTGGTCGAGGTCAGGGGCCTGTTGAATTTGGGAAATAAAGCATTTAACCATCAAAATTGGGAAAATTTGATGTCAGAATTATAAAAGAACTGGACCACCATTTTAAATAGATTAAAAACCATATACAAAATTATCAATGAAAAGCTGTAGCATGTTTGTTGCTTTAATTGCCCTTCATATAAACTCAAGAAAAATTGCATAAAAATGTGAATGAAAATGCAATTTTTCATGCATCTGTGTTAAACTTAAAAATTGGTATTTTTGATTGGATTTTCATGAAATTTTCACCAAAATGTGTAACTAAGAAATTGGGAATGATAAACACTATTTTGGGAAGTTTTTGCTCATTTTTGAATTGGGAAGGGGCCTTTATTTGGCCCTAAATCAGGCCTAGGAAAATCCCTGATTAAAGGTTATCGACAGTGCCAGTGCCCCTGCTAACCCTTTTTATGCTTAGAAACTTATGAACAAAAACTTATGAACAAGTACTTTGACAAACAGCGAAGGCCTTGAAGAAATTCATTCTGTAGCATTTCATCAATTACACTGTTTGCTTTAAAAAGGACCTTAAGGTTAACACATTTTCAGGGTCCGCAATACATCATCATTTTGAAATTCCCTACCTTTGACCTCTTCAAATATTTAATGGATGACCCCATCCTTATTATATCAATACAGTAAAACCTGTCTAAACGGCCTCTCTCAAAAAGACCAAAAATTGGTTTTCAAGACCAATTATCACTTAATGCAGATCAAAAGTATTGCAGAATGCTCCGATGGACTATCCCAAGTTTATTGCATCAAACCAGAAGGAAGAATACATTAGTTTACATAGGGTTAAGCCATATATATATTGCCTGAAAAATGATTGTTTTCAGCATTTCCTATCATTATAGGGGCCTCGACGTGAGAAAACCTGTCTGTGATGGTTTGCTAACAACAAAGATGGCAAAGGCGCAGACTAGCCTGCGCATCGGTGCAGATTGATCAGCACCTTTGTTATTCACGTTTTGGTAAGTATCATAACTAACCTTGCTACAAGAGAAATTTTAATCTTCTAGCTCATCTCTGTAGCTGTGGAGTCTGGTTTGAGACTCTCTTTGTCGTAAACCCTGAAGACAGGTTTTCTCGCATCAAGGCCCATATACGATCAATGCACTTATAAAAAATGTCTTGACGAGACGTCTCTTATTAGCACCCAGATCATATGTTTTGAAAGGAAATAGATAAAATAGTTCCCTGAAAGGTCCTGTTATCAGACACCATTTGTACTTAAAAGCCAAGGCACTGCTTGCACAGCTCCCTGAGCCCCTTCCCAGAGCCATTTTGGAGGCATTTCCCAGGACTATATAAAGCATGCAGGACTGCATTTTAAGCATCGCCAAACCTGTAGCACAATTGGAAGCGAGTCTGATTGCTGATCCAGTGGTTGTGTCAGAGTTTGATCCCAGCACAGCATCATACTTTCATGGAGATTGAGCGTGAAATATTTTCTACGGTCATTCTTCTCCTGCTGTTGTTAGTTACAAGCAAAAGTATGTGCATGGAGTTAACCTCTTAACCTATTATTCTAAGCTTGCCCAGGAAAAGTGTGGTTAGGTAATCTTCTTAAACAAGGCTATAGGTATCATAAACTTCGCAAAACATTTTCAAAATTTTATAGACGATACTATGATTTGATTTCTAAATTCCAAGTTGGACTTAAATCTCTCATGCGCCAAGGACTTTCGGAACCTGATTTCTATGGTGACTTGGTTTATAAATTGAAGAAGATTGTTGGCTCTAATAATTTTTCAGCGCAGTTCATTAAAATAATTTCCCATTATAAAAAGATTGGCTATAACATTTATGTATTGCAACAGACTGCATGCTTAGTGGTCAACCCAATCATGGATGGCAACTTTGCTTTCCTCTTTAATTGCACGCCGGTGGGTTGGACTTCAGACTTTATGATGGTTCCGACTTAAAGACTTATCTATTGATGAGATGGTAGGGGCCTGATGCTTTGGCTGTTTGTCGGGCCCACCGGGGTGTACCTGTTGGATTTTTTTTGCTCCGGTATTCAGTTTTATTTACTGTTGAGTCCTTATCTTTGCTTTCAAGGGGTCTTTCATGCAAACCAAATATCTATGTGTCTTGATCCACATCTGAATTAAGAGGAGGTTGGCGCCGTTAAACGGGTTTAAGCCCTCCAGTAAAATATTTTACTGACCGTTCCAAGGCGGTACTTCATTTGTGGATCTTTTATGTTTTTGTTCTGTCTTGTGTTTGCTATGTTTTGTGTGCGCCTGTTTATATGTGCTTTGTGGTCACCTGCTGGGATAGGGATGACCTCTTGGCTCTCGTTTGCGGTGTCTAACTGTGAGTTTGTCATTTTCCCATTGGTATCCTGGGTCAGGTGTGGTACTTGATTGTATTGATTCCTGATCTTTGCACCCTTACTTTCTTTACTTCTCATCATGACCATAGCTGTTGACTGGAAAGTAAACCACAAACCAAACCAAAAATTCCTGGATTCTTAACTAGAGACCACAATTCAACAGGAAACCCACAAAGCCTAATTTTAATATGGACAAACCTAGAGTTAGACACATTTTACCGAAGGATAAGACCACAGAGCCAGGAAGGGGAGGTTACCATGTCCAGACTATCCAGATATTCCCCATCATATTTAAATTTGAGCCAGTGCATGAGATTTCCAACAATTTGACATTTTGACATGTGTAGACTCGGACGAGCCTCTGCAGCCTCCTTTTAAGCCTAAAAATTCCAAATGGTGTTCAGTCAGTAGCTTAACAATCATAAAATACTCTAGCGACTAGCAAAGGCTCTGATCCGACTGCGCGTATGCACAGGCTGATCTGAGGCTTTGCTGGTCGCACATAAAACATTGTTGGAAATCTCATGTCATGGCCCATTTAGAGTTGAGTTGGTTTTTCAAACTATTGGAGTCTGTATAAGAGAGGTTTTGCTGTAAAAATCTAATGTGAAACTGTCTTCCAGTGAACAACTATTTGCTAGTGTCTTCTGTTGCCAACATTTGCAAACAGTTTGGACTTGGATCAGGCCCGACAAAATGTTGGGCCTGATCTGGATCCAATTTGATTGACACTCCGATGGTATTTCTGAAAGAATTTTTTGAAAAAGTTGATTTTTACAAAAATCAGCAGCCGACAAAAAAGCATGAAAAATTTCCCAGGGGCAAATAGTTAACTATTCTTGGGTAATCTTCACCAAATGATAGATGGTTATTATTACCCAGCATGCAACTAGTGTATTTAATCTAGTTAACTAGAGTCAGCTGTACTTACTTTCATCTGCTGTCTGTGTAACACCGTCTAGTGGATTAACTATTCCTGGGTAATCTTCACCAAATGATAGATGATGCACTGTATGGCTCATATTAAACTGAAATTAAAACATTTCATTTTATCCACTATTACAATGTGTCACCACTTGAGCAAGCAAATGAGATTTTAAAGGGTAATGCACTGATATAAGTGAATATTATCCCTCTTTTGGATATGTGATGTGATTTCCAACAATGTGGCATTTTGACAAGTGTAGACTCAGACGAGCCTGTGCAGCCTCCTTTTAAGCTAAGAAACTCAAAATGATATTCAGTCAGTAGCTTAACAATCATAGAATAGTCAAGCGATGAGCAAAGGCTCTGATCAGACTGCGTGTATGCGCAGGCTGGTCTGAGCCTATGCTGGTTGCACATACCACATTGTCGGAAATCTCATGCACTGGCTCATATCAAAGATGGCATCATGCAACATCCTTGGATATCCCAAAGAGGGACAATATTTCATGATATCACACAGGTTTAGATAATCAAAAAATTCCAGCGTATAATTGTAAATATTTTCTTACCCATAATTTTTAGCATTTTTGGGGTGCTCGAAAGAACATAAGATAAATAAAAAATTTCAGCGTAAAATTGTAAATATTTTCTTACCCATAATTTTTAGCATATGTTTTGGGTGCTCAAAAGAGCCATCTCATTGAGACTGTTCTTTTGAGTACCCACAACATATGTTTTGGTTGAGAAATAAGAAAATTAAATTTTCATTACTCATCCTTAATGCTTAAAGGCCTGTATCAGTGCATTTATTCTATTATTATATAGCATTACATATTCTAAGCCTTTTACAGAAGTTTTTATGTTAGCTTTAAGAATGAGTTTTTGTACGTAAGTCACCACAATTTTATACTGATTCTGGTCTCTATTAAACAATTTCAGACCAATTGAATTTTCCATAAAGCTACATGCAATAAAGTCAGGATGGTCCATTGTATATATTGAGGGATCACAGGTTATAATTTCCAAAATATATTGTATTTCTTTCTCTGAAGAACGATCTTGTCTAAGCAAATAGCGCAGACCCTGATGAAATGCGGCATTTCATCTGGGTCTGCACTGTTTTCCAAAATACTTGTTAGGAATTCTGGCCTTAACAGAAAATAGTAAAATTATAATACTTTTCAATTTCAATGCCTAAGAGTGATTCGCCAGCGTATGTCTTTTCAGGAATTTTCAAAAAAGGTCTGGATACACAAACATTTTTTAAGCCTGTGCCAACCCAGTTACATCATTGTTATATACAGTCTGTACAAAAAAAACCACAAACTAAGCATACTCTTTGATAACTAGAGACCCTTTAAAGATAATCATTTTTAATTTGCAGGATACTTAGATTGTCATGTCTATCGTCAGTAAATCAAATTCCTTTATGTTTCCGGCACTTTCACAACATGAATTCTTTCATCATGCAAGGGTACCCATAAAACAAAAAGTCACAAACACAATATGTGATGACCAGTCCTCATATCCTTTAATTTACAGATGCCATTTGCCCTTTCACATTTTTGAACGATTGTTTATCTTTTTTCAAATGTCCTTCTGATATTGTGACAACGTTTGTGAGTCATTCAGACAAATGGGCACTGTTTGAGTCATCCCCAAAACATTGTAAAGAAGATAGGCAAGGAATAGCCAAAGAATGGCCAATCAAGCATTTTATCGAGTACGAGTTAACAAGTGTCCTAATGAAAAATTATCACTCCCAGCCGCATACGCTTACGGTTACAACTTTCTCTAGGAGGATACTAATGTCATAAAACACAATTGTATACTGTCCATAAAAAGTAACATACCATAAATTTTAGTTTAATTGACAAAATTTAAAGGGCTTCTAAAATTTAGTTCGTAGAATTAAGAACTGAAATCCATGCATAATAGAATCATTTTGAAAATGAATCAAAGTGTCTCCAGTGAGGCTCCAACCAGGGACCGTTTGGTCTCAAATCCAGCGCTCTACCTCTGAGCTACTGCCCTCTTCTTCATAGTCGTGTTGTATTAGGAATAAATCCTTGTGACAGAGTTTTGACATGGAAATAGGAGAAAGTGAAGTCTACAGTAAAACCTGTGTAAACGGCCACTCTCAAAAAGACCAAAAAATGGGTAGTTCTTTTAAGGATCATTTGTGATTTTTGTGTCGTGTGTTTCTAATGCTTTTGCGTCTGTTCATTGCTGCCTTGTGGTCACCTGCTGGGAAAGAGCTGACCTCATGGCTCTTGTTGGTGATGTTTATCGTATTTTTGTTACTTTCCCATGTGGTATCCTGGGTCAGGTGTAGTACTTGATTGTATCCTTTCCTAATCTTTGCCATCTTCTTTCTTTCATGACTGATTATCTCTTAATGCAGGTCAAAAGTATTGCAGAATGCTGGAAAGGGAGCATTCTGCAATACTTTTGACATTCATTAAGCTACCAGTTGTCATTAAGACCTTTGTTTTGTCTATTTTTGAGTGGCCATTTTACACAGGTTTTACTGTATTATCAAACCATAAAGAATAAATTGGTTTGCTGTATTCATGTTTGTGTGTGCACATGATCCTGTAAACATACACTGAGTACTCTTTGGGTTGTTTACTCTATAATGAAATGATTTCCTGTCAATTTAGTGTTTTGTTTGTTTTGTTAGTTTTGTTGCTTTATGTCCCAGGCAACAGCTATGGTCATGGCGGGACGTTTAGTTAACCTAACCACACTTTTTCCTGGGCAGGAATCAATTTAGTGTTGCAGTGACTGCAGTCTCACTACTAATGTTAATTCATCTTGTGGATGAAAATCATGCCAATCCTATTCAGTTGTCTAAATAGGTCTGTTTTCAAAATGAGAGTGGGGAATTTTGAAAAAAAATATGCGCATTATGTGCTTAGGCCTAATAAAAATACAAGAGTGTTTGTCTAAACGGGTTTGAAAAGTTTAAGTAGGATAGGCACACTTTTTATGGAAAAAATAAAAATAAATGTATCCATTTTGAAATGCACTTTACCTTTCAAAATGCATAAAATTTTATTTTTTTCCAGAAAACCTGAAAAAAATCTGGGTTGCACCAGTAAATTTAGGTAGGATCGGGTTGCTCTTATCACAGGTATTTTTTTATTTGGCCTTATTAGGTCAAATATGGAATGACAATGAAAAGTACAAACTCAAATTTACCTTGGCTCCTCCTAAAGCCTGTAAGTCATGAACTGAAACAAATAATAAAACATGGCAGGTGAGCATATGAAGAAAAAATACTGCATAAAATATTTTTTTTTTACCACATAATTCAGTTCACTCTTCTGACTGGGCCGCGTAGCGCAGTCAGTAACGTGTCTGGCAACATATGCCAGTCTGACTGTAGATCCAGGGGTCACGAGTTTGATCCTAGTTTGGTCCCATACGTTCGTGGAGATTGATTATAATTTCTACGGTCATTCTCCTCCCTTCCACTGAATCATTCAAGAAGGATTGTTGTCAGTTACAAGCGAAAGTATGTGCACAAAGTACTGGTTAACTGCTTGTTCAAGCTTGCTCAGGAAAAAAGGGTGGTTAGGTGAACTGGCCGTCCCGCCATGTCCATAGCTGTTGACTTGGGACGTAAAGCAACAAAACAAACAAACAAAAGTTCACTCTTCGTATATTCCATTGAAAACTTTACCCTTGTCCTGCTGAACCAGGATTTATCATTTTTCGAAAACACTGTAGACCCAAATCAGCTGGCTTCTGATGAAACCATCTGATCAGGATATACACTATTTTCCACTCTGAATATTCATGCTTTAACTGGAATTCTGCAGGTCAACCCTTAAAGCACCAAGAAAAAAAATGCATCTGCAAATGTCTTCTGCTGAAGTCGTCTGCTGCAAAAAATAATTGCCTATCATTACTGGCAAATTAAATATAGAAGCAAACAGTGGGGAATCAAAACAGACTGCTCCTATAGGAGCAGTCTGATCTGGGTCCACACTATTTGCCAGAGGCTTCTTAAACATTTCAGCAGACGGGAGGCAGACAACTTTTGTTGCGATTTGCGCTTTAAGGGTTAATAGGATATTAAATGGGGAGGAGTGGGGTACACAAAAATATTAAGCATGACAAGGGTAAATCTCTATTCAAACAATGCCATGATATAAGAAACCCACTTACTGGTGCATGCCAATCAGCATGTATATGTTCAGCGCAAAGTGAGAATCGGTACAATTCCAGAATTGTACCTGTGCATTGTGAGAATTCCTACTTTGTACGCCGATTCCGGAATTGTACCGGACAATTCTAGAATTGCGCAAGGGATATTTTATCGATTATTGCTATAGCCAGGCCTTGCGCAATGTAGGAATGGGCTGGACAAAGTGAGAATTGGGCGAACATGTATGGGAGTCCATTTGAACTTTGACCGTTTGCAGAGAGGTGTTTTCTCATTTTCAAACTCGAATATAATCCGACGGCAGCCACTTCAAACACATTACATTTTGTTTGCACTGTTTGAATGTTCTGCAAAACCGGGATTATCCTGTATGTTACTATGAGAGAGAGAGAGAGAGAGAGAGAGAGAGAGAGAGAGAGAGAGAGATTAATCCAGGTATCGCTTTATATGTATCAAATTCGCCAGTTTTGAGAGAGAGAGAGAGATGATATATTGAGCTAGGTTAATCCGGGTATCGCTTAATATGTATCAAATTCGCCAGTTTTGAGAGAGAGAGAGAGAGAGAGAGAGAGAGAGAGAGAGAGAGAGAGAGATGGGCAGTTAACACTTTATTATTTAAATAAACAGTCTAAATGTGAGTGATGTCCGTAAGTCCTTTATTCAACAGTTTTCCGGGCATCACTAGTTTATAGATGATGTCAGCAAAATTTTGGCTTAAAATAAAACGGCTGTCCGTGAGAAGAATAATAACAAGTTACAGCCAGAGAGAGAGAGAGAGAGGAGTGAGCGAGAGAACGATTATGATAAGGAAAACAGCATGCCATTTTTTTTAGATAGCGACAACCTTTTGATGAAAACATAAATATCATTTATCCGACAAGTCAATAAATTAAATAATATTTTGAATGTTTGTCTAAGACGGACGGGTGGATGTACTGAGCAGAATAATTGTTGCCGAAAAGAGAAAATGGACAAGCGGAGAATCACAGGTTAACTCGATACATAATGTTGGCTTCGTTATTTCAATGATCGTCATATATCACGCAACACACACAGTGCATGTCCACGCCGATGCAATACGCAAGTTAATGTGTGGTTTATTCGCATGTACGAGCGATAATCCCCTCTCTTAGGCCCGTGAGTAAGCTTCCAGAACACACGCACAACCCATAAAATAACACAATGAAATCATCACAACAAAAATGATATCAAATTTTAAATCAAAGCAAGACTCATTAATCCTAGCTTAGTACTGTTTAACCCAGGAAGGCCCGTCCCTGTTTAACTAAAAGATTGTTGATGGGACGTAAAGAATCAAATCAAACAAACAAAGCTTTGAATTCAACTCACATGGATTGGTCTATCCTGTTTATCGTTACCCATTGCTACAGCTTAGCAGGCTTTTATTTGATATATGATCCAAGAGTAAACCGAGCCAGAATCCAATCGCGGGCCACTATCGACCCGCCAGCGAAACGCCATTCGGATGGCGTTTCACTGACAGTCCGGCAGTGCCACGATTTTACGTGCATCATGTGAAGTTTGACAGAGATTACTTCATTCTATTGTAAACGGTATACACTGAACAGAAGTTATGTGGCCACTTTTCAATTTCATTTTTCTGACACCCCAATTATTATGATATTGAAATGAATGTTGCCCAAATATATGCCTTTCAATCGGCTAAAATTAAGTGATGCTTTGAAATAATTTTCTATCACTTCACGATTTTTGGGTTCAAAAATGTAAAAAACATTTTTTTAAGAAAAATAGGCGTTTTGAGTGTAGTTTTATTTAATAAAAGTACAAGTGATTTCAAACCTATCTGGCTGACCTGAAAAGGCCAACCACTTGAATTTTTGCTTATGACATATTTTTTGTGATCCGTTTCCGCATTTACCCTAAATATTCCGATAAAAATGCCTTATCATACAGTCTAAGCGCAAATTAGAATGCAATTTGATCAGGGTTTACACTGCCATTTCAATCACCATGGGGGAGTCAAAATTTATTCACCCAAGTTATTGATACAATGTTGTTAGATTTTTTTCTTTTATCTTACTACATTTTTCAGTAAATACCAAAAAAATCGAATAAATAAAATCCTAGAACTCTTCAAATTAATTTTAGTACAAATATATCAGCAATCTGCTAATTTAGCATTTAGTTATCTTTATTGCTAATTTCGTTTTTTGAGACATGAATGAAATAATTTAGGTGTGAAAATGAAATAACTGGAACCAATGAAACGATGCTTAAGGCGTGGCATGAAGGTCACATGGTCAGTCAATCTATCTACAGTGGGCGGAGTTTCGGTATTGTCTCCAAATGTTACCTTTTTATCGGTGTTTATTAGAAACTACCAAATTTACCAAAAAGGACCTGTGAGGCCAAGGCGGGCTGCTCGGGATCTTCGATGACCTTTAAACGTTATGTAATTTATTATTAATTATTCATTTAGGCCCAAGCTCGTCATCAGCCACATGTATGTGGGACTGATCAGGGTCTTCGTCATCCGTTTAGAGGTGTATAAGAAAACAAATCTAAATTCTGTTTAACTAAAATTGGTTTGATGCTTGATATTCAATTTCACATTTTTACTCACGAATATCGATTATCAAACTCAATTCAACATTATTATTTGCTTTTAAATCTCGAATATAGAATGTCAAATACAGCACTAAAAGAGTTAGGTCCCTTTTTGTTTGATATGATTATACCAGGCATACACATGGAGCAAGGACTACATAATAAAATAATAAAAAAAGTATACACCATAAATAATGGGCGGACAACAAAAAATTTGTGATCGTTTGAACATGATAAAATTAAAAGATCAATGGTCAGTTGTTTGAAACAATACAGAGCTAACCCTTTTCTAGCCTAGGTTCCAATCTGATCATTTTTTCTTCCTTTTATTTTTCCGTTCCTTGGTCAAAAATGACAGCCTGGGGAACTCTGATTTCAATCGACAGCGCCACCTGGATTTTTCCTCAAATTTTGAGGGGTTAAGCCAAGATCGATTACGCTATCTGATAACTCTATTGTGCTATAAATAGTAACAGGAATCCCAGTGAAAAGATAGATAGAAAGGCAAACATTACCATTGATATTCCTCCCTCTATCGTATCATCGAATGCAATTTGTGGACAATAGTTGGCATTGAAACAGCGTTTTCCGACTTAGGTGTATTCGTTAAGTAGTTAGTTTTCTGCCTTTGCGAGACACGCATTTAATACACAGGGTTGAGATACAAAGACATCTGAGAAAAACGTCATCTCCTTTGAATTTTTGGAATATTTTTGATACTTCAGTTTCATCTCTGTGTTTGAAAATTACAATCCTTTGTTTTGGATCAATTGGTCTCGAACCAAGTAAACGAATTCCATCTTTATTCACGTTTTTACGAGGAGTTTCCATGATCAGCTGATTGATTATGGCATCCTCATTATTGGATCGGTGTCTCGTTATCATCTTTATTACGTCACACTAAAGCAATAGGCTATAATTAGATTAATCGGCTTATCAGATTATCAAAGGGAAATACTACGGATGTCCCCAGGCGTCAATATTAATCGAAATTAATAACGGACAACCGATACCTTTGATGTGGTATATTTTTATTCTCTTCTTTTTTAGAATATTAGCATTAGGTTAGAAAATATTGCCAAAATAGTGACAACTGGACCCAGGCTAACCCTTTTCCTGCTATTCATGACAAATGAGTATCGACGTGATTTCCAACATTGTGGTATTTTGAATAGTGTAGACTCAGACGAGCCTGTCCAGTCTCCTTTTGAGCTTAGAAACTCCAAATGCTGTTTGGTCAGTAGCTTAACACTCATAAAATATTCAAACGACTAGCAAAGGCTCTGATCAGACTGCACATATCACATGTCATCAGGATCCACATTTTGTTTCTCTTTCAAAAGGGCCCTTCAGTCGACATAACACCGCACGGAGACCCGGGGGGGGGGGGGGGGGGGTACTCTGATTTGTTCTTCATACGTAGGCTCGGGCCCCGCATCTACCGTTCACCAAAAAAATATCAGGAATTTCAAGCACCCCCAAAACATATTCTTCAATTTTTCATACCCCACAAAAATATTTATTTTTCTGAAAAAAAATGAAACTCAAAATGTTGAGCCCAATTGAATGGCCCAAGCCTGCGTATATTGTATGTATGAAAATTTCAGAGTACCCTCCCCCCTCCCCTGGCACGGAGACGCTCATTAGATGAACATTCCCGTGTGGACAACGTATGAAGAATCCAAACAGCGTTTTCAACGTAAAGCTCATGTTCTATTAAACAAGGAGGGTCCGACAGTGAGGTCATAATATGTTTTAGTACAAAGTTTGAGGTATCAGCAGATCTTTTTTAAAGAAAGTTATAAGGGGTTTGGGGTTATAAACAACTTGTGGAATAGTACAATGTTATCGCTCACAAATATATGTGTACTGTTTTGGCGATCGTAAACACAGTTTTTGCATAAAAAGGTGCACATACCGACAGTGTCGTCCTTTGAACCGCGACACGAAAAAAACCCAACTAAATGAAATGAGTGTCCAGTGAAGACTCAAACCAGACAAGGTATCAGTCAAGTCAATTCAATTTTCGATGTCCACGGTTCATACACTAGTATGTTCGTCTCTACATAGGTACATGTGAACATACATACAGACAGACAAACAGACGGACGGACGGAATATCAGACAAATGGACGGACGGAAGATGAAACGACGAGCACAATGATATACAATCATAGGACGCACAGACAGACGAGCAGAAGCAACGGACTTATGAACAAAAGGACAAGCAAACAAGTGTATGCACATTGCCGATGCAGACATTAGTATATGTACCCATAACATTCGCAAACATGCATCGAAGTTGGTAGTCAGATCTACCGTAAATATTTACTCTTTTCTCGTCAGTCGCATGCTTCAAAGTAAGCAGTCTGGTATTTTACACAACACTTATCCTATACTTTTAGAGTTCGACCTCGGCATTTTGCGCAAATACAGTGAGTGCATAAAGAAAGAAGATAAACAATAATTGAGCCGTGACATGTGATTAACAACAATGTGGCATTTGGACAAGTGTAGATTCAGACGAGCCAGTGCAGCCTAATTTTATGCTTAGAAACCCCAAATAATGTTGGTCAGTAGCTTAATACACTTCGAATATTCAAGCGACAAGCAAAGGCTCTGATCAGACTGTGCGTATGCGCAGGCTGATCTGAGGCTCTGCTGGTCACAAATACCACATTGTTGGGAATCTCATGCTATGGCTCAATTATAATGATAAGCACTGCGAGTGTGAAACAAATCAGGCTTTGCTGAAAATTTTCTTTGTTGATCATCATTTTAATAAACTAATGATGTTTTCCCTTCTATTTTGACACCGCAGCACCCAGAACACAGTAAAGTAGAATTTGTACCCTGTCGTCCTGCCATAAAACCGTTTACCCCTCCCTCCCTCATGATCATCTCAGCTGATTAAACTTAAAGGCGAATATGCAATTGAACTACTTTGTAAAAGTTTGGAAACCTCTGTTCCATATCAATTTTACCCTCAAAACATATTACGAATATACGATTCTCACTTTGTCCCGATTCTCACTTTGCGCACGGACAATTCCGGAATTGTACCGTGCAAAGTAAGAATTCTCACTCTGTCCGCCAATTTAGGAATTCTCACTTTGCGCGGAGCGATTCCGGAATTGTCCAGATTCTCACTTTGCGCAGAACATATATATCCACATAATCTGATCAGAACCATTATCATAAGTGAAAGCTGAATTTATTAAAAATCCTAAACTTAAAGGTCTTGTGAATCTTCAAAAACATTTTTGAAATTCTTCATGGTTTAAATGACAGTGATGAGAAAACCAAAATGCTGAAAACCCCATCTTAAAATACCTACCGAGTCAAAAGTTATGCAAGTTTTAAAATTATGCAAATTAGCATATAAGCCACGCCCACATTATTGTTTCGAGATGATTTTTTCAAAATGTCATATTTTATGTAGTGTGATTTCTAAGCAATTGAAAACAGCACAATTAAGCTTTTATATGTTGTATTTTATCATATTGAATCATTTTCAGCAAATAAAATAGTAAATAATGTTAAAATAAATGAAATATATTAAATTTAATATTTAAAAAAAGTCAAATGACGTCATATGAGCCACTCGCATATTTTCATCAAATTAAATCTTGAAACCTTCATAACTTGGTAACTATTTTGAATTTTTTTATGGGGCTTTCGACATTCTGTTTCTCTCATTACTGGCTTTTTAATCAATAGGAGTTTAAAAAAAGTTTTTTGAAGGTTCACAAGACCTTTAAAAAAAACAACCTCTTTTAAACCTACTATACAGTTTGTCGTAAAATATGAATAATATCAATATTGAATGTCCTTTATAGATAGATTTTAAAAAAAAATTGGGTGCTTAAAAGAAATGGCTCTGTGAGACATAAAAGGCGGTGTAATTAATGTTAAACAATAACAGAGCTAAGCCAGTTAATGTGAGTTTTGGTACTTATTGCATAGCTAACTAAAGAAAGTTCACACGAGACTTTATCTCTTTGAATGCCAGGCGGTTGCATGCTTTTGTCTTTTACTGATTTTTTTTTTCAACAATTCTTTCAAAGATACCATCAGAGCATCAAACAGTTTGGATCCAGATTGGGTCCTACATTATGTAGGGCCTGATCTGGATGAAAACTGTTTGTAGAGGTTATCAGCAGACAATATAGTCAAAGCGTTCAAGAATGATTTTATGCATATGTGCTAATAGGCTAGCCAATATCAAGCAATGCTTTATCCTGTAAATAAATTGGTTCTGAAAATGCAGTCTGCTTAATAGGTCTGCTGTATACATTCAAATGCATTCCAGACTTAATTTTATCACAGCAGCAAACACTATGAACCCTGATCAGACTGCTCCCTTACGGAGCAGTCTGATCTGGGTCCATACTGTTCGCAATATCGGCCACCGAAGTAGATCAGCAGATGCAAAAGCAGATGAAATTTGTCATGATTGAATGATGGGAAAAGGGTTTAAATGTACCACTTACCATGAACATGGTGTTGTTGAAAACTTTTCCCAGGAGCAAAATGAAAATTTCCTGCTACCTAAAAAATACAAATCAAGATGTATTTATCATTTCACATCTAAACAAAGCATAAATTTATCATCATCTCTCTCTTTGAGCCCATGCATAAACAAAAAAATACAGATATTAATGGTAAACAATATAAGAATCTATCATGAGTGTGAGGGTAGGATAGAAAAATCCGTCCCGAAGATCGCTGTTTGGCATAACGAGGCTTGCCGAGTGATGACAAACGGTGATCCGAGGGATGGACTTTTCTATCCTTCCCTCACACGAATAATGGATTATTTTTCTTGCTCATCACTGTTTTTTTTTATTTTAAAATAAGCTTCCAGAAGTCCCTGAATACGCTAAGATGCAATTTCACATGGTGAGGTCACTTAAACACAGCAATAACATCATTTGACGACCATTTGCGTGAGTTCCAATACAACCAATGTATGTAGCCCTCACATTACAGCCTGTATAGATAGCATGGGTAAGATAAGATTTTCTATCCCAGGGTAAAACCTCAGATATCCATATCCGGTGTGCAAGGAATGTATATCCATAATACCCATCACAGTTTCACACAGTACCCACATGTGTGATGAAATCTGTACACATTTTCTCATAGAATAAAGGAACTGCTCCATTAAGAATAGTCCCCATTTGAAATGGAATGCAAGCTACTGAATCACTGCTTGTTTTGGTAGTCTATTATTTAAATGACCACTGACAACTGACTTGTATTTAGCATGCAAAACACATTCTTACAAAATGGAATGACTACTGGTATTTTGATGCTGGCCTCATGCATCCAGTATTAATCTTGATTGGCTGATTTAGTCATGTGATTTAACTAAATGTGACTTGATTTAAGAATGAATTAGGGAAAAACAAGACAAATTCGACAAATTTATATCCCCCGACGAATGGTTATTTGATAGAAACATGTAAATCACAAAACATAAATCCCATTTATCTAACCCTTAGTTCACCTTCAGTATCATTCAGATCATAACAAACGCCTGTCAAGTATGTTTTAGTGCTTAGTTTAATCAAAAGTATACTTACATCTGCACAATTTCAATATCTGACCTTTAAACCAACCCCAGAGGTCAAGAAGTGTGTAAATTCAAAGTGTAACCTTGCATGTAGGTCTACACTTCTTCCACTTTAAATTGATATGCAACATGACCACTTTTAGAAAAGAAAACAAAATAACCTTTTGACCCCATCTCAGAGGTGACTGGTGTGTGTAAAGACAGCATATTTGCTTTCATGGTGCTCTGTGCTCAATTGCCTTTAATTTGATATGCAACATGACTACTTTCAGAAAAAGATATAGTTTGACCTTTTGACCCCGCCCCCTGGGTCCAGGGTGTGTCTGTGGGCAAAATATTTCCTACCATGTTGCTGCCAGCGTCGTCAGCTTTAATTTGATATGCAACATGATTACTTTCAGAAAATTATATAGTTTGACCTTTTGACCCCACCCCCTGGGTAAAGGGTGTGTCTGTGGGCAAATTATTTGCTACCATGTTGCTGCAAGCATCGTCAGCTTTAATTTGATATCCAACATGATTACTGTCAGAAAAAGATATAGTTTGACCTTTTGACCCCACCCCCTGGGTCAAGGGTGTGTCTGTGGGCAAATTATTTGCTACCATGTTGCTGCAAGCATCGTCAGCTTTACTTTGATATGCAACATGACCATATTCTGAAAAAGTTTAATTTTGGCCTCGGCCCCGCCCCCTAAGTCCACCCAAATGACTCTGACCCAGGCCTTCAAACTTAAATCCCGTTTGATATGTTTCATATCTATTGCTGCGCTGTCTGCATGCAAAATTTCAGCAAAAAATATTAAGAATTGCCTTAGTTATTGCGAAATTAAAATATTTGACCTTTGACCCCTTAGGTGGGGTCAAAGGGGGTGGGGCAAAACTTTGACACTGCCATGCTTATCTACAGGCACTTGGCAATCATGGTCTATAGTGAAAAGTTGTTAAATATAAAAGCTTTGATGAAATGTGAAGATCATCACACAAAAAAGCTAATATAGGTTTTGCCTTATAATTGCCTATACCAAAACAAGGGCAATAACAAGTGTTAAGGAGTCGATTTTGACCAAACTTACAGGATATCGAGAGTCCATGGTACTTATCATTTGTACCAAGAATGAATCAAATCTGACCAATAGGTACTGAGATATGGTTCTGGACAGACAAAAGGTGTGGACGTACAGACACACGGACGCCGCCAAAACTATATCCCTCTGACTTCGTCGGGGGATAATATAGAAGGACTATGAAATCAGCTATTGTCATGTGATATAACTACATGTGACTTGAATTATGAATAAATTACGGAAAAGTATGGAAGGACTATGAAACCAACTAATAGCCTATTGTCATGTGATATAACTACATGTGACTAATTATGAATAAATTACACAATACAGAAACGTATGGAAGGACTATAAAATCAGCTATTACCTTATTGACCTCTATGAATCCAAACACCATACCTTATTGGCCTCTATGAATCCAAACACCATACCTTATTAACCTCTATGAATCCAAAACACCATATCTTATTGACCTCTATGAATCCAAACACCATACCTTTTTGACCTCTATGAATCCAAAACACCATACATTATTGACCTCTATGAATTCAAACACCATACCTTATTGACCTCTATGAATCCAAACACCTTTACCTTATAGACCTCTATGAATTTGAACACAATTCTTATTTTCCTCTATGAATCCAAACACCATAGCTTATTGACCTCTATGAATTTGAGCTACATTCTTATTGACCTCTATGAATCCAGACACCATAGGTTATTGACATCTATAAATCCAAACACCATACCTTATTGACCTCTATGAATCCAAACACCATACCTTATTGACCTCTATGAATCCTAAACACTGAACCTTATTGACCTCAATGAATCCAAAAACCACATTTTATTGACCTCTATGAATCCAAACACCAAACCTTATTGACCTCTATGAATCCACACCTTATTGACCTCTATGATTTCAAACACCATACATTATTGACCTCTATGAATTCAAACACCATACCTTATTGTTCTCTATGAATCCAAACACCTATACCTTATTGACCTCTATGAATTTGAACACAATTCTTATTTTCCTCTATGAATCCAAACACCATAGCTTATTGACCTCTATGAATTCGAGCTACATTCTTATTGACCTCTATGAATCCAAACATCATAGGTTATTGACATCTATAAATCCAAACACCATACCTTATTGACCTCTATGAATCCCAACACCATACCTTATTGACCTCTATGAATCCCAACACCATACCTTATTGACCTCTATGAATCCAAACACCAAACCTTATTGACCTCTATAATTCAAAACACCATACCTTATTGACCTGTTTGTATTCAAACACCATCAGGGTTGCCACTCAATATCCATTTCAAAATTCCCTGCATTTTCACTGACTTTTCCCTGACTTTCAACCCTTTTCCAGACTCTTTTGGAAGGCCAATTTTAGCCATTTTCACCCATCGACTATTCGAAGATTTTGCACAAATATTTGAACTTGCTGATTTAATCTTTAAAGAAAAATCTTAAATCATAAATAATAGAAAAGGAATGTTTATGAATATAAATTGCTTGCAATTTATGTTCAGAAACATTCCTTTTCTAATATTGCTTGCAAATTATGGAAACTAAAATTTCCAGAAGCATGTTAACTAGCATCTTTTTAGGAAAATTTTGAAATTCCCTGATTTGATTTGATTCTTAACGTCCCATCAACAATCTTTCAGTTATATAGGGACGGGTCCACCTGGGTTGAACCAGTACTAAGCTAGGATAAATGTGTCTTGCTTAAGGACCACAACACAGTGACGCCGGTGAGGCTCGAACCTGCGGCCCTTCGGTCTCGAGTCAAGCACTCTACCACTGAGCCACTGCGCTCCCATTGAAATTCCCTGACTTTTCCATGACTTTTTTCATTTTTTTTAAATTTCCCTGACTGAAAATGTAATTCCCTGACTTTTCCCTGACCTGGAAAATTTTTCATTTTCCAGAACTTTTTCCCTGACTGTGGCAACCCTGCACCATACCTTATTGACCTCTATGAATCCCAACACCATATCTGATTGACCTTTATAAATCCAAAACACCGTATGTAACCTCTATGAATTCAAACACCATACCTTACTGACCTCTATGAATCCAATCACCATACCTTATTGACCTCTATGAATCCAAACACCTTTACCTTATTGACCTCTATGAATTTGAACACAATTCTTATCTTCCTCTATGAATCCAAACACCATAGCTTATTGACCTCTGTGAATTCGAGCTTCATTCTTATTGACCTCTATGAATCCAAACACCATAGGTTATTGACATCTATAAATCCAAACACCATAGCTTATTGACCTCTATGAATCCAAACACCATACCTTATTGACCTCTATGAATCCTAAACACTGAACCTTATTGACCTCTATGAATCCAAAAACCACACCTTATTGACCTCTATGAATCCAAACACCATACCTTATTGACCTCTATGAATCCAAACACCAAACCTTATTGACCTCTATGAATTCAAAACATCATACCTTATAGACCTGTTTGTATTCAAACACCATACCTTATTGACCTCTATGAATCCCAACTGCATATCTTATTGACCTTTATAAATCCAAAACACCATATGTAACCTCTATGAATTCAAACACCATACCTTTACTGACCTCTATGAATCCAAACACCTATACCTTATTGACCTCTATGAATTTGAACACAAAACTTATTTTTCTCTATGAATCCAAACACCATAGCTTATTGACCTCTATGAATTCAAGCTACATTCTTATTGACCTCTATGAATCCAAACACCATAGGTTATTGACATCTATAAATCCAAACACCATACCTTATTGACCTCTATGAATCCCAACTGCATATCTTATTGACCTTTATAAATCCAAAACACCATATGTAACCTCTATGAATTCAAACACCATACCTTTACTGACCTCTATGAATCCAAACACCATACCTTATTGACCTCTATGAATCCAAACACCTATACCTTATTTACCTCTATGAATTTGAACACAAAACTTATTTTTCTCTATGAATCCAAACACCATAGCTTATTGACCTCTATGAATTCAAGCTACATTCTTATTGACCTCTATGAATCCAAACACCATAGGTTATTGACATCTATAAATCCAAACACTATACCTTATTGACCTCTATGAATCCAAACACCATACCTTATTGACCTCTATGAATCCTTAACACTGAACCTTATTGACCTCTGTGAATCCAAAACCACACCTTATTTACCTCTATGAATCCAAACACCATACATTTTTGACCTCTAGAATCGGAAGACCATTTTTTATCATAGGACCAGATAAGCAAAATATTTTAGTGTAAAATTGTAATTATATTCTTACACAGCAATCTTAACAAATGTTTTGGGTGCTCAAAAGAACTATCTCATTGAGACGTTTTTTTGAAATCCCACAACATATGTTTTGGTTTGAAATAAGAAAACTATTTTTCAGTTTAATATGCACTTTTATCTGGAGGCCTGCCTTATTGACCTCTATGAATCCAAACACCATACCTTATTGATCTCTATGAATCCAAACACCATACCTTATTGACCTCTATGAATCAGAACACCATACCTTATCATAGGACCAGATAAAAAAAAATATTTGAGTGTAAAATTTTAATTATATTCTTACCCAGCAATCTTAGCATGTGTTTTGGGTGCTCAAAAGTGCTCAAAAGAACTGTCTCATTGAGACTGTTCTTTTGAGAACCAACAACATGTTTTGGTTGAGAAATAAGAAAACTATTTTTTCAGTTTAATATGCACTTTTATCTGGAGGCCTGCCTTATTGACCTCTATGAATCCAAACACCATACCTTATTTTATCTGGAGGCCTGCCTTATTGACCTCTATGAATCCAAACACCATACCTTATTCACCTCTATGAATCCAAACACCAAACCTTTTGGAACGCTATCCGAGAGGCCTCAGGTCCAAGCCTAACCAGCGTCACTGCGTTGTGGTCCTTGAGCAAAACACATTTATCCTGGCTTAGTACTGGTTCAACCCATGATGACCCGTCCCTGTTTACTTTAAAGATAGTTGATGGGAGGTAAAGAATCAAATCAAACAAAATTATTGACCTCTATGAATTTAAAACACCATACCTTATTGACCTCTTTGAATTCAAACACCATACCTTATTGACCTCTATGAATCCCAAAACCATACCTTATTGACCTCTATGAATCCAAACACCATACCTTGTTGACCTGTTTAAATCTGAACACCATACCTTTTTGACATCTATGAATCCAAACACCATACCTTATTGATCTCTATGAATCCAAACACCATACCTTATTGACCTCTATGAATCCAAACATCATACCTTATTGACCTCCATGAATTCAAACACCATACCTTATTGACCTCTATGAATCCATTCATCTTATCTAATTGACCTCTATGAATCCAAACACCATACCTTATTGACCTCTATGAATCCAAACACCATACCTTATTAACCTCTATGAATCCAAGCACCATACCTTATTGACCTCTATGAATCCAAACACCATACTTTATTGACCTCTATGAATCCAAACACCATACCTTATTGACCTCTATGAATCCTAAACACTGAACCTTATTGACCTCTATGAATCCAAAAACCACACCTTATTGACCTCTATGAATCCAAACACCATACCTTATTGACCTCTATGAATCCAAACACCAAACCTTATTGACCTCTATGAATTCAAAACATCATACCTTATAGACCTGTTTGTATTCAAACACCATACCTTATTGACCTCTATGAATCCCAACTGCATATCTTATTGACCTTTATAAATCCAAAACACCATATGTAACCTCTATGAATTCAAACACCATACCTTTACTGACCTCTATGAATCCAAACACCTATACCTTATTGACCTCTATGAATTTGAACACAAAACTTATTTTTCTCTATGAATCCAAACACCATAGCTTATTGACCTCTATGAATTCAAGCTACATTCTTATTGACCTCTATGAATCCAAACACCATAGGTTATTGACATCTATAAATCCAAACACCATACCTTATTGACCTCTATGAATCCAAACACCATACCTTATTGACCTCTATGAATCCTTAACACTGAACCTTATTGACCTCTGTGAATCCAAAACCACACCTTATTTACCTCTATGAATCCAAACACCATACATTTTTGACCTCTAGAATCGGAAGACCATTTTTTATCATAGGACCAGATAAGCAAAATATTTTAGTGTAAAATTGTAATTATATTCTTACACAGCAATCTTAACAAATGTTTTGGGTGCTCAAAAGAACCATCTCATTGAGACGTTTTTTTGAAATCCCACAACATATGTTTTGGTTTGAAATAAGAAAACTATTTTTCAGTTTAATATGCACTTTTATCTGGAGGCCTGCCTTATTGACCTCTATGAATCCAAACACCATACCTTATTGATCTCTATGAATCCAAACACCATACCTTTTCGACATCTATGAATCCAAACACCATACCTTATTGACCTCTATGAATCCAAACACCATACCTTATTGACCTCTATGAATCCAAACACCATACCTTATTGACCTCTATGAATCCAAAAACCACACTCTTTTGACCTCTATGAATCCAAACACCATACCTTTTTGACCTCTATGAATCAGAACACCATACGTTATCATAGGACCAGATAAAAAAAAATATTTGAGTGTAAAATTTTAATTATATTCTTACCCAGCAATCTTAGCATATGTTTTGGGTGCTCAAAAGTGCTCAAAAGAACTGTCTCATTGAGACTGTTCTTTTGAGAACCAACAACATGTTTTGGTTGAGAAATAAGAAAACTATTTTTTCAGTTTAATATGCACTTTTATCTGGAGGCCTGCCTTATTGACCTCTATGAATCCAAACACCATACCTTATTTTATCTGGAGGCCTGCCTTATTGACCTCTATGAATCCAAACACCATACCTTATTCACCTCTACGAATCCAAACACCAAACCTTTTGGAACGCTATCCGAGAGGCCTCAGGTCAAAGCCTAACCAGCGTCACTGCGTTGTGGTCCTTGAGCAAAACACATTTATCCTAGCTTAGTACTGGTTCAACCCATGATGACCCGTCCCTGTTTACTTTAAAGATAGTTGATGGGAGGTAAAGAATCAAATCAAACAAAATTATTGACCTCTATGAATTTAAAACACCATACCTTATTGACCTCTTTGAATTCAAACACCATACCTTATTGACCTCTATGAATCCCAAAACCATACCTTATTGACCTCTATGAATCCAAACACCATACCTTGTTGACCTGTTTAAATCTGAACACCATACCTTTTTGACATCTATGAATCCAAACACCATACCTTATTGATCTCTATGAATCCAAACACCATACCTTATTGACCTCTATGAATCCAAACATCATACCTTATTGACCTCCATGAATTCAAACACCCTACCTTATTGACCTCTATGAATCCATTCATCTTATCTAATTGACCTCTATGAATCCAAACACCATACCTTATTGACCTCTATGAATCCAAACACCATACCTTATTAACCTCTATGAATCCAAGCACCATACCTTATTGACCTCTATGAATCCAAACACCATACTTTATTGACCTCTATGAATCCAAACACCATACCTTATTGACCTCTATGAATCCAAACACCATACCTTATTGACCTCTATGAATCCAAACACCATACATTATTGACCTCTACGAATCCAAACACCTTACATTATTGACCTATAGCTATATGAATCCAAACACCATACCTTAATGACCTCTATGAATCCAAACATCATACCTTATTGACCTCTATGAATCCAAACACCATACATCCCTCATTCTTCTGTGCCTTCATCTTCTCACCCCAGCCCTCTCTCTTACACTGTTCTATGCTGTCCCCACTCTTAAAGGCCCAGCCTTTCTTTCTGTAGGCTTCTCGCACCTGCTCACAGGTATTGCAACATCTGAAAATACAAAGGAATTTTTATCATTTTTGCATAAAAATCTCTCAATTTTGGAGGGAACCACACATCAGGCTTTGAATTTTGTTTGATTTGATTCTTTACATCCCATTAACAATCTTTCATTATAAAGGGACGAGTCTTCCTGGGTTGAACCAGTACTAAGCTAGGATTTATGTTCTTGCTCAAGAACATAACACAGTGACACCAGTGAGGCTGGAACCCGCAGCCACTCGGTCTCGAGTCAAGCACTCTACCACTGAGCCACTGCCATTAGGCTTTGAATCTTTTGATCATTATAGGTAATATTTGCATATCAGCATCACCTTTTAAGTCGTTTACCACCTTGTATATATTACCAAATTTATTACAGTAAAACCTGTCTAAAAGGGCCACTCTCAAAAACACCAAAAATTGGTTTCAAGACCAATTATCAAGTAAGAGGGGTGATCAGAAAGTTCGCAGAAAAGTGCTATTATATCACATTGCTTTTACTGATTGCAATGAAAATTCACAGATAGAAACTACCACTCATAGCAAGTTGACTGAAATTAAAATTAAGAAAATGTGACTTCAGACGTATGAGCATGAGGCGCCGCTGTGACGTCATTTCGCTGGAAGTGGCCCATCTGTACCCCTTGGTTGCTTCTCGGGGCTAAAACTCGTAGTTGTGTTTTAAATGATTAGCATTTTTAACGGAAAGTAATATTCCGCCATTCTTTGAACATGATATGAGGTTTTTATCTTATTCCGCTGCGCTGTGTATTCAAATTAATAGGTTTCAGTCCTAAGGGCAGGCATAAAATGCATCAATTTTCGAGTTTTTGTAAATTTAAAATAAAAACCTTATTTTCTTGACAGTGTTCATCACAATAATTATAATATTGGACTTAAGTATCAATATTAGATCTACTGTCCCGAAAAAGGGTGTTTGACGAAGTGTGTAGATAGTTTATTTTAAAGAATTGACATGCCAAAACAGGATTGGATTCATAGAAGTTGAATGCTTTGCCTTTTTGATAGTACTGTTATTCGTTTTGATTTAGAACACCATCTGTCAGATATAAATCTTTGAAAGTTTGCATATAAGACGAGTAAATATGTTGTTAAATATGTATGGAACGCAATATGGGCTATCCATCATAACAAAATTTTACAAAACGTCCAAGTTTGTTTGGTTGTGTAGTAAAATTTCAAAATGCAACGTAAAATGGGCCGCTTTGCGCTATGTAGCGTTGCCTTGACCACAGCTGTAAAGCACGTAGACGACTAACATCACGCATGTTATAACCAATCAACTGCATATGTGTTGCAGTATTATGCGCTGTAATTCCAGCTCTATTGATCAAACGATGTAGTAATGGCAACTATTTTCTGCGAACTTTCTGATCACCCCTTGTATTGAAGAATGCTCCAAAGGGAGCATTCTGCAATACTTTCGACCTTCATTAAGCTACCATTTGTCATAGAGATCTTTGTTTTGTCTAATTTAGAGTGGCTGCTTAAGACAGGTTTTACTGCATATATGTATACTGTGAGAAGTGATACAATCACATTGTATATCCTTAATCCTAATATTATAAACCAAGTGTTTATTTTATGGGGCGCAAACAGCAAAACCAGATCAGAGGTTATAAAACTTTTTTCATGCTCAACTCAACTGAGCATAGAATTTCAAATGCTCATAATAACTTAAATGCTTAAAAAGAAACTGTTTATGCTTTCAAACTCTCATATGTTGTATTTATCATGCTAATAAATGTTAAAATGCCAACATGGTAATTTTCATGCTCAGTTAAGTTGAGCATGAAAAAAGTTTTATAACCTTGGGACCAGATCAGATGCCACAGAACATGGTGTCTGATCAAGTTATTCACTGTTTGCTACCAGAATATTCTATGTTTGTTTGTTTGAGATGATTATGTCCCAGTCAACACTTTTTCAGTCATTTCTGAAGGTTTCCTGGGTTGAACTAGTACTGAGTAAAGGTTTAAAGTGTCTGGCTCAAGGACACAGCACAGTGCCCTGGGCGAGGCTCAAAGCAGCCACCCATTGATCTCAAGTTAAGGACTATACCACTGCAGTCCTCTTATATTAGACTGGCCCCAGTCTAACTGATAATTTATCATGTTACAAAAAAACTGCAAATATTACATTTTTTTTATTCTAACAGTGTCTACCTCTCTAGTAGGACTATCAGTTACAGCTCAGAAGGGAGATTATATCAGAAAAAAGTTTGGTTCAGTAGGAATAGTTTACCTTGAACTCAGGGCCTGAAAGCCAGGCTACTCTTATATGAGAATTTGAATGAAAAATACAACCAGACACCCCTAAAATTGGAATTGGACCAATCTAACTGATAAGTATGGGAAAGTCTTCTATTCAGCATAAATGAGCCAGTGCATGAGATTTCCAACAATGTGGTATGTGCGACCAGCAAAGCCTCATATCAGCCTGCACATACGCGCAGTCTGATCAGAGCCTTTGCTAGTCGCGTGAGTATTCTATGATTGTTAAGCTACTGACGGAACACCATTTGGAGTTTCTAAGCTTAAAAGTAGGCTGCAGAGGCTTGTCCGAGTCTACACATGTCAAATTGCCACATTGTTGGAAATCTCATGTACTGGCTCAAATGGGTAAACTCAAACTAGTGATTACTCAAAGTAAAAGACTTGGAGTAAACAAGAGTGAACATTGTTTCACTTACTGTCCTTCAGTTGTTTCTGCCCCATAACAGCTCTCACAACGATTGGGATCCAACTTCTTCTTTACCGACTATAAATAAACAATACAGGACTCCACTTTACCTTTTTTAATACTCTCGAATGCAATAGTTTAAACTAAACTGCACTTCTATTTGCCGAAATATGCCTTTAGATGATTGATAAGGCCAAATAAAAAAAAATACCTGTGTTTAGGGTAACCAGACCCTACCTAAATTTACTGGCGAAACCTAGATTGCCTTTCAAAAGTCATAAAATTATATTTTTTTCCAGAAAAAACAAATTATAAAAAAAAAGTATATTGTGTACATGTACCTAGATTTTCAGACCCGTTACCCGAAACACGCTTATTTTTTATTTGGCCTTAATGTCAAGTTTGCACTTGATGATCATCGTTTTGGCAATTGAAAATGTTACATTTTTTTAAAATCAAAAACGATTTTTATAATATCCTGGCTTCTTGTGTTTTCGCCGACGTAAGTATATTTAGCACATACTGCCACAACTAAAACATATTTTGTCTATTCTACTTGTCACTCATTTTCTGGCATATCTACCTTACAAAACACATATGAACATCATTTGTTTATCATTGCAACTAAGCGTCAAAACCAGTCTCAAAATGGAGGTTCTTCACCTGTGTTATTGTGGACATCATCAGTTTTCGAGGATTATACTGTCGGGAAAAAAATAAATCTTTTTAGTGTTACTTGGCTATTGGAACAACTTGAAATTGTAGACACTACAACAACAAATGTAACAGAGCTTATTTGTGTGTTTCATTCACTATTGTTTATCTACACCTCGCCCCTCTGTAAAATCAATTCAGAAGAAACTGTCTCCCAATCTTAGTACCCAATAAAACAATTATTAATGTCTCTTGTTAAATAAAACAACCCAATAAAGAAAACAAAACTTTTCACTGCCCTCAGCATGTTACTTGATGTGTTCCCATATATCTAGATAATCACTTTGATTATAAAGAACAGGAAACCCAATACTATTCTTATACCTGCCTCTTTGAAAATAAAAATTTATGAAATTGAGCACATTAGAACCCAATGAACATGTTGCTTAATTTTTCCAACAGTAGAAAACGAAAACTTCCTATCACGTGACCTACTTAGTCAGTGGTCATTGGAGCAGATGACAGTGTGTAATGACTGTCTGGAAAATATTGTGTTGAATGAAAATTAGGATTTTGAACATGAAGATAATTTGGAAATATTAGAAATGGTATGAAGATAAGGTGGGGAGTTTATTTGTTCTTTGTTTTTACCTTGCTGATTTCCATCTTTGATGAGAATGTGTTGGTGGTAAGACTTGTTTAAGTTTACATTTTATACAGTTGACAGCTCCGAGATTCGCATGTGATTAAGCGAGATGTAAACAAATTTAGCCGCAGTGCATCGACGAAAACACAAGAACAACGAAAATAGACTATGCCAGGATAAATGCCATTAACAACAGGTAACATGTACTTAATAAGTTGCTACAGTGTATCGGCAAAAATGTTAAGTTCTAATCTTATTGCTCATCTAAAAACATTTGGGCTGGAGCCAGCTCATGAGATAATCTGTATCTGCCGGATACTCTATAAACCTCAAGCATAGTATAACATGGAGGGTAAACGGGAATGGCAATAAGCAATACTGAGCCAAACATTGCGATGAGAAGAAAAATATAATTCTAATGCACTTGATTTTGTAATGCAACGTCTGATTGGATAATATAAAAAAAATTGTGACAGTATAATCTGCGATATATTGTGGGAAATATTTTGACGTTATAAATTACGTCACATATCGTTGGATGACATACGGCTTTTTGCGGCTTGAAACGCTCCAGTTTGATACAAAAATGCATTAGAATAGGGATAACCATATTCAAAATTTTCATTTGTGGTGGTATATCGTCGTATATACGGTCAGAAATCACATTTTAAAATAAAAGTAAATTTCCGACCGTATATCCGACAATAAACCTCCCCACATGAAAATTTGAGTACCGTTATCCCCTTAATGGACTTGACATGGAATTCGTAATTTTATTGGTATTAGATTTAGAATTATGTAATTTAGCAGTTATAGAATTTTTTTTTTTACATGTGTAAATCACTAGTGTCTTTTGCTGATAATATTTACATTCTTAGATGAAACCAACATTTCTGGCTGCTTGCATTTCTCGATGCAAAACATTGAAATGTCATGTGTTCTAGACTGTGCCTCTAGGCGGAGTAAATTCAATGTCATCCAATAACATTCTTTGTTTATCGACATTCGCGTGATGTCATTCATGTATCACCACAACATTATGTTCACGAGTTTTCGCTCCCTGACTGTTCTAACACCTTCGTTACAAATTAAAGATTTCATTTTATATGGATAACTGACGGGGGTGGATGGAAGATAATTCAGTAAATTTGAGTGATAATATAGAATGTAGAATTACATTAAAATAGCTTATGTTTTTCATCATCCAGTGCAGGCTTAAAATATGAATTTCAATCCTTAAGTAAATCTTTGAAAACAGTTTTGACCTAGAACATGCCAGACAAAACTTCCTGTCCAATCTGTATCCAACCTGTTTGACACTTAAAGAATTTTTGAAAAAGTGAAATTAGAAAAAAATATCTGCACGTGACATAAAATCATGAAAAATTTCCTGCCATGCAGAGTCTTAAAACTTTGGACTCACTGAGCAGGAGAAGATTTAATGGGCCTTGTCGCAACAAAACCTGTCTTCAGGGTTTCTGACAAAGCTAGTTTCAAACCAGTCTCCTCAGCCACAGAGACTAGCTGAAAAATTGAAATTTCACCTGTAGCAAGTTTACATATAATACTTTTCAAAAAGTGAATGCGCAGGCTGATCTTCGCCTGTTTTGTTCGCAAACCCCTGATGACCGGTTTTCTCGCGTCGAGGCCAATATGATCATGCTTACCTCAATCATTTCTTCAGATTTATCTCCAAGTTCTGTAAGAAATACAAATATAGATGTGGTTAACTGGTTAAAGTAAAATGTTTTATTAAAAGGCAAAAAAAAGGATGAAAATATATATCCTTGATCTACTTTTGAAATTAAATAAATAATAGTACAATAATTCCAACTCAATGCTTTTATCGTTTTTTTCCGAGATTTTGATTGGTCCTTTGGCAAAATTAAATTGCTTTTACACTTCGATAAGGGAGCGCAGTGGCTCAGTGGTAGAGTGCTTGACTCGAGACCGAAGGGCGGCGGGTTCGAGCCTCACCGACGTCACTGCGTTGTGGTCCTTGAGCAAGACACATTTATCCTAGCTTAGTACTGGTTCAACCCAGGAAGAACGTCCCGCATAACTGAAAGATTGTTGAGTGGACGTAAAGAATCAAATCAAACAAACAAACACTTCGATAAAAACCCATGCCTAGGAATATTTGATATCTGCCTTGATTTCACAGTGCTAGATTGTGTTGATAACAACAACTGTACATAAACTATTTAACTTTCACCAGATTAAATATAGTTAAGCATGTTCTAAAGCTTATTTGAAAGCCCTTACGTGGTACATGGTGGTGTATCTTCAAAGTAACGGAGAAGCACTAAGAAATGAACAGGATGACTAGTTATGTGATGTCACTTCACAAACAGTCACGTCATTGAAGAGAATCGTCATCAAAACAATGTCAAGTCTTACATCAACAAAGAAATGTTTCAATGCAGTTTGAACTTGTTAAATCGCACTTTTGAAATTGATGCCAATATCCTAGATCTACTGCGGAATTTTAAGGCAAGATTTGTGAAGGTTAGTGCTTCGATCCGTGACCCAATCCATGGTAGTGCCTTTTATGAGCCCCTACATATATTTGACAAAAGAAAACATTTCCAAATTAAATGGAGTTGTTTTGAGCCCACACTCACATATTCACCCCAAAAGGGTGCAATTTTAATCATTGTTTAGCAAAACAAAGTTTGAACTGATGGCTGCCCGATCTTTCATGGACAGCTGTTACGAACTATTTTTCTTCAGAGGGCTTTTAAATTTGAAATTTTGTCAAAAACCTTTTACAAATGTGCTGTTTTGTTCCAAAGTTGGAATTATAAGGAATGAAATTTTATTTTTTTGGTTTTTATCAATGTGTAAACTCCGGCAAATCACTCACAAATTTAACATATATAAAGTACCCCAGGCTTTATTCAATTTGTGAGTGATTCGCCGGAGTTTACACATGGATAAAAATCAAAAAATAAAATTTCAATCCTATAGTAAAAACTGTCTTAAGCGGTCACTCAAAAAGAAGACCAAACTTGGTTTAAGACAGATTATCGCTTAATGCAGGTCAAAATATTGCAGAATGCTCCGAGAGAGCATTCTGCAATACTTTTGACCTTCATTAAGCTACCATTTGTCTTGAAGACATTTGTTTTGTCTATTTTTGAATGGCTGCTTAAGACAGGTTAAACTGTTATAACTTTTGAACTGCTAGACCCAGATATGAGTCCAGTGGCTTAAAGGAAGATTATTAGACTTGGAATCAGGAGTCACTGGTTGGAGCATCCCTGGAGACACTGTGCTGTGTCCTTGAGCAAAACACTTTATCATCTGCTTAGAACTGATTCAACCCAGGAAAAATCATGACTTGACTGAAAAACTGTTGACTGGGATGTCTGAAAAACTGAAAAAAAATCTGGTGACTCCTAACCAAAGCTTTAGAATTTATGAAAATGGATAATACCTTCTTTTTCTGGTTCATCTTCTAACTTCTCACCAGACAAGGAAAGTCTCTGCTTGAATAGGTTATGGTCTACATCAATCTGATTCTCTCCAGACACATCCATAGCATCTGTGCTCAAAACTAAAACAAACATATGGTAAATCATAGGTCAAGATAAACAGAATTTATGAGTGTAAAATTGTGAATTTTTTCTTATCCATCAGTTTTAACATATGTTTTGGGTGCTCAAAAGAACTGTCTCATTGTAGAATGAACACTCAAAAATAGACAAAATAAAGGTCTTAATGACAACTGGTAGCTTAATGAACATTCTGCAATACTTTTGACCTGCATTAAGCAATAATCGGTCTTGAAAACCATTTTTTGGTCTTTTTGAGAGTGGTTGTTTTACACAGGTCTTATTGCACATGTATATTGTCAGATTTCTGGTCAGAAATTTAGTTTTACAGTGACAGGCAATTTCCAGCCGTAGATCCAACAATATACCTCCCCAAAGGAAAATTTTGAATATAGTTTGAATTACAATATATCCCTATTCTAATGTAGTTCTGCAGTTTTGTCTCAAATTGGAGCATTGCAAGCCACATGTCATACAACAACATGTGACGTAATTAAAATGTCAAAATAATCAGTATTTCCCAGGATAAACTGTCGCAAATTTTTGACGTTATCTAATCAGTTGTGACGTTACAAAAATAGAATATTGCTAGCGGTAGTGGCAGTTGTCACTTCTGAAAGAATGTACCCTTTTCAAAGAATCAAACCTGAGACTCCAGTTTGATGTGTATCCAGCTGATCCTTGGGTGTGGCCTTGAAAGTAAGTGTTGTTGGCTCCCAATTTAAAGCTATAAGCTGATAAGTGAGATGAATTGGACATTTTCTGGCTCTGTTTGGACTAGATTTGGTGGAAAATCTTTATCCAAGGTGATGGTTGCAACGTGGCAGGAACCGCTAATGAAGGGCGGATATAGTGGTAGATACCAAATCTTTAGTGAAGGTCCAGAGGATGGCGATTACTGGATTTTGAAGGACAATAAAAGGAGAAGGCGCTCAACAGGTGGGACATTTAATAAAAGTTCTAAAGAATCCCAAAACATGCCTCAATATATTTCGACCCATGAATTTAAAGCTATGTCCACAGACGAGAAATTGGTCAAGCTTTTCCAGCTGATGACAACAACAAATGCTATGAATGCTCCAGTGATCTCGCTTGAGAACAATGTTCACAATATAAACAAACATGTATCCAGCAACTCTGATAGACTCAAATTGTTAGAATACAAAAGTATAGACTCTGAAGCCAGAAACAGGCATAATAACCTGGTGTTTTGGGGGATCCCTGAGACCTCAATCGACGAAGGCAACGAAAGTGCAAGGCTTGTTGTAAACTTTTTATGAGATCATTTACAGCTATATACAGACATTGTGATAAAGAGAGCCCATAGGCTGGGACATGGTAGAGGCAATCATTGGAGTAGGACCGGGCCACTAACCCCTAGACCTATTATTGTCTGCTTTAAAGACTATAAGGATGTGGAAATGATCATCGGTGCTGCAAATAAGCTTAAAAATATGCCATATGGTATAAATAAGGACTTCCCTAAGAAGATCACAAATGCTAGGTCCCAGTTGTGGCCACTATACAAAACAGAACGTGCCAAGAACCCAGACACTTCTGTGTATATCGGTTTTCCAGCTAAACTTGTCGTTGGAGGTAAGGTGGTTAAAGATCAGTTCCCTAACTGGTTCACAGTACTGAGGGGCTCTCGTTGCAAAACTACGGATTGACAGAAGGACCAACAGTATGCTCAGTGCGAATGGAGACCTAACTTTTCGCATGAAACAACCCGCCCATACAGCGCCTCACTAGCACCAGCTCTTATTCCGGAAAATGACCAAGAAGGGGACCCAGACCAGTCTGACATGGGCTAGGACCCCAAGTCTATTCCAGCACTGAACAGTCTGATCGATACCTCAAATAGTGACAGAGAAACGGCGAAAACGTCGGTGTAAGATTCAGCAATGAATTACCTCATGAGCCATGCTCACCACATTAATATGTTGCAGACTACCATTCAACCCAAGCCACAAAGAGCGCCAAGATCGAGTAGTGTACCAAGGTCACGTGACAAGTTCGTAGAACAGCACGCACCAGTTCAAATGTCCAATAAACAATAAGCTTCCAAGGAGGCAGTAACTGAATCAAACTATGAAACCAGTTGTTCTCTCAATAAATACTTTGAAGTGAACAGCCCTAGTAATACATCTTTGTTTCGCGATACTATAGCATAATGAACAGCCTGATGGCGAAACAGACTCTGATACGCCAAAATCTTAACATAAACCCAACTAAATCTGAAACAAGTAACAACTGTTCTAATTCATTCTGTATTACAATGAATGGGTTTAGTATTTGAACATGGTATCTTAACATATTTATCCGACCATATCCTACTTTGACTGTAAAAGGCTCTATGGAGTTTTGGCCACTCTGAGTGCAATATGACTCAAACTATTGAAATCCCAAATACTTCTAAATATATGCGTCTATTTTGTTAAAATCTCTCTTTTTTACACCTAGTACTATCTTGCTGTTAAACTGTATTGTAATACATGCTAGCTAGTATATATGGTAAAACACTCTGTTGAGCGCATGTGCCTGATGTGCAGCGAAACATACAAAATGAAATAATTGCTTAAAACTCGCCTCCCTTGAAATAGTGTTTAACTGTTCCAGCGGTCTTTCTCCACTTCCCTACGAGGGCATCCGGTGCCCCCCATCCCCAATCTAAAGGAATGGTGACAATACCGCAGCTACAAAGACACTGCGATTTCAAGTTTCCACTTGATGTCGTACTGGTGCTGAAGTGGTGGGACCCGAACAAAAGTCGTCAAGATACCAATGCTTCACTCCATGTCTCGTTCGTTTGTTTATTTATGTAGTGTGATATTGTAATTAGCTCTTATGTCTCTGTTTTGACCTGAGCCTTAAATAAAAGTATTTGTCTGTCTGTCTTGTTTAAACCTTATTACGCCAATATTTGCCCATACAATTCTAGTGCTTATTATATCAGCTGCATGCATGTATATTCAAATGTACTCCAGACTTCTTTTATCAAAGAAGCAAGGGAAAAGTCTGATCATGATTCATAATTGTCTGCAATATAGGCCACAAAAGTACATCAGCAGATGACAAATCACACAACAGCCACCTAAATGGGAGTAAAAGGTTGAACTCTGTGTACCAGAAACCCATAAATGGGTACTTTGGCAAACAGTGAAGACCCAGATGAAATGCCGCATAATGTAAAATTTCATCAGGGTCTGCACTGTCTGCTAAGACAAAATATATCATCAGAGAAAGTAATATAATATTTTTTGGAAATTATAACCTGTGACCCCTCAATATATACAAAGGACCATCCTGACTTAACAGTATCAAACTTTATGGGAAATTCCATTGGTACAAAAAGTTTTGTTTGTTTGATTTGATTTTTTACGTCCCATCAACAATCTTTCAGTTAAATAGGGACAGGTCTTCTTGGGTTGAACCAGTACTAAGCTAGATAAATGTGTCTGGCTCAAGGACCAAAACGCAGTGACGCCGGAAAGACTCAAACCCGCAGCCCTTCGGTCTTGAGTCAAGCACACTACCACTGAGCCACTGCGCTCTCTTGGTACAAAAAGGGTTAAATTAAAAGGTAAAGTGTTCTCTGAACTTACATGCACAAGGAAGATGCATAAATGTGACGTTGACATTGATTTTCAACTTGATCTGTCCTCTCGAAGTGTCTACATACAACTCAGGCTGCACTTCCTTCGTAAGGTAGTAGTTAAACTCGGATAAAAACAACACAAACATTAGTAGACCTGATATGATAGTCACTGAAATGAGAGAAAAAAAATCATAGGTTTAGATAAACAAAATGTTTAAGCGTAAACTTGTAAATATTTTCTTACCCATCAGTTTTATCAAATGTGTTAGGTGCTCAAAAGAACCGTCTCATTGAGACGGTTCTTTTGAGTACCCACAACATATGTTTTGGATGAGAAATAAGAAAATTTATTTTTTGGTATGCACTTGATAATACAGGATGTTAGAATTCAAATTGAAACAACATAAAACATGCTAGCAGCAAAATTTTGTCTTCTGCTGATGATTTTTGCAAATCGTTTGGACCCAGATCAGGCCTGACAGAATGTGGGGCCTGACATGGATACAAACTGTTTGACACTGATAGTGCTTCTGAAAGAATTTTTGAAAACATTTATTTTGAAAAAAGCCAGCAGACAACATAAAAGTCATGAAAATGGCCCAGGATGCAAAGAGTTAGTATTTTTTTTCATATCTAGGGTCGGGGGGGGGGGGGGGGGGGGGGTTGTAAAACTAGTGAGGTAAACCAACAGTCTGTATTAAATCTATAAATATTTCATCATTTTTCTAAAAATATGGAAAGGACAATCACTTTTTAACAGTGTCACTCTCAAAAATACGCAGACAGAACCTAAAAATGTATTATTATTTGCAACGAAACAAATAATATTTAGAGTCGGCGGATAAAAAAGAAAAAAAAATTATAAATTAATTTTTTTCTACTTTCCAGAAATTAAAGTAGGAGGGTTTGGTTTGTAAATCAACTAATAAAAATAGTAATAAAAAATATGAAGCCTTATCTGGGGCATCAAGGGAGCTGCTAGTAGCATTATTTAGACCTTTGTATTCTCTTATACAGTGCTACATCACATCCCACTCTGGATCATCGAGACGCTTTACACACTCGGTGGGGAGCGCAGTGGCTCAGTGGTAGAGTGCTTGACTTGAGACCAAGGGGCTGCAGGTGCGAGCCTCACCGGCGTCACTGCACTGTGGTCCTTGAGCAAGACACATTTATCCTAGCTTAGTACTGTTTCAACCTTGGAAGATCCGTCCCTGTTTAACTGAAAGACTGTTGATGAGACGTAAAGAATCAAATCAAACAAACATCCACACTCGGTGAATACACAGGTAGTTCTCGGTTATCCCTATGTAATTTGGTTTATTTATAACTTGCAATATCTTTAAAACTACTCAAAATTTTCAGTTGGAATTTTCAGCAAATATGATTTCCTTTCTTTTAAGAAAGTGTTTATAAAATAATCTGGCATATTTATGGACATATTATTGATTAAAATTTCATGATTTTGAACATTTTTTAATAAACGTCTGGCATTATTTTCAGAGAATTTCTCAGCGGAGCTCTAATGCGTGAAGCTACATAAAGCCTAAAATACCCGGATGACTTAACAATAGAATGAATTCCAACCCGTGACTTCCCACTTCGAAAGCGGACCTTTTACCAATCAAGCTATTTAGGCGGTTCATTATACTTTATTGCACGGAATTTCACACGTTTCATCAATCAGTTCTGTTTTATTCAGGCTCGTAGGAATACTGGACGGCGAAAGAGTTGATATTAAAGGACATTCTTGTAGTGTTACCGACAAATAGTACCATGTCGGAATTGTGATCATGACTTCCATTTTAACATTAGCCTCTTACCAGTAGCACCGCCAAAGGTTTTGACTCGAAAGTCTTCTAGAGTCTTAGGATACGCATCAAAACGCCGTAGTCGTTCGATCATTTCTTTTGTACCCATATTGGACGCAATAATTGTGTAAAACAGTTTTGTCTAACGTGTAGAGCGCTCTAGGTTAAATAAAGCGCTGTGTGGTCAAACCAAAACAAGCACCTGCGCGACATCCGTCATGGAATAGAATAGAACAGTTTTGGTGTCTGAGGAGGGCCCGTAACGAGTTAAATGCACCGTTAACTTACCTGAATGGACTGGAATGAACCACTAGTCACCATGGCTGGATTGGACTTCCATTTTCCCATCAAAAGCATATATTTTAGTAAAGGTGACAAGAAATCTTGGATGATGATGTTAAACAGAAAATATCTGGGGGCCCCCAGGGGTTTTGAGGATCTGGGGAGAATGGCTATTTATTTTCAGGGAGCTGGGGAGCAGTGGTAATTATTCTAGGGGAGCTAGGGAGGGAGCAAGCTCATAATTTTGGGGATTTTGGGAGCCTTGCCAAAAAGCAAAAAAAGATAAGGAAAAGCCTCCATTTTGTTTGATTTTTAAAAAATATTCTTCTGCTTAAGGAGGGCTAGCACCCCAGACCCCCCCCCCCCCCATGTAAATTCTAAATGTATTTATTTTTGTAATAACATGCTCATCTATTTTTGAGCAGAGAGAGAAATATGGCAATTAAGTTTTCTTGTTGATTTTTTCATTTAAAATTGTTGATTTTTAGGTAGGTAATGACATACTTTGGGACGCCGCAGATTGCACCAGATCACACCCTTTTTGTCAAAAAAAAATCCGGGGGAGCATGCCCCGGACCCCCTAGCAACAGTGTGACTACACAATGTTACGGGGCCACCTACACACCTGCCATGTTATTATCTTTTTAGGCTCGAAACAATATACATATGTATATTGCTTCGAGTTTTAGGTAGTTAACCCTTTTTAAAGGAATTTTTGAAGAATGCTTATCAGATATATGCTTACTTGATTTAACTGAAGTTGAATAAGCCTATAGGCACTAATAAACAATTGTAGAAAAGACTTTTTATAGTTAAATGCTTTCACTAAAGTGTCTAGAAAAATCTAGTTTAAGCTGTTCGTAAAAATCAGGCCCTGTTCCAAAAAAGAAAAACGAATGGTATGACTCTAAACCTCCAAGCCTACTCTACCAGGTACAGCAACAACATTTTAAGAATGGCCTCATATTTTGAGCCATATATAATGCATTCATTGAAAATAATGATATGTCATGCATTCCATGGCTTTTATATGTCATGTATTCCATGGCAAAGACCTGTCTTTACATGTATAAGACAAAATATTAAGTGATCATTAAGTCGTGCTCATAGTTTCAAAGTATGTGATTTTAATTCTACGCCAAGATAAATACATTTTAGGGAGAATTGGCTTAGATTTTTGGGGATTTGGGGAGAAGCTGAACTATTTTTAGGGATTTGGGGAGCGAAGGCAAATACTTTTAGGGAGACGAGGACATTATTTGCAGGGAGACGGGGTGATCAATGCATTATTTTTAGGGATCAAGGGAGCACAGACCCCCCTGGGGGCCTCATCTGGGGTGTCCAAACAGTTCTATAAAAAAAGATAAACAAATGCAAAATGCTTTCTTCCTTACCCTCCCAATCCACAGGCTATCTATCTATCTTTAGATACTAGCACGGTTGAATTCGACCATTACGCCAGGGAGTGCGAATTTGGAATTTTGAAGAAAAACAACAACAACAACAAAAACACCAGGGGGGGGGGGCGCAGTGGCTCAGTGGTAGAGTGCTTGACTCGAGACCGAAGGACCGCGGGTTGGAGCCTCACGGGTGTCACTCCGTTGCGTCCTTGAGCAAGACACATTGATCCTTGCTTAGTACTGGTTCAACCCAGGAAGACCCGACCCGACATAACTGAAAGATTGTTGACTGGGACATAAAGAATTTCAAACAAACAAACAAGCGCAGGGTAGCAGTGCCCTATAATACATGTGATAAGGGCCACTGCATCCCTATTTCATTCTTTGTCTTTCTTTTGTATCACAATCATTTTGGAAGAAGTGATATCAGAGCAATCAAAGAACGAAGCAATGTAATCCTTGCTGTAATGGCTCACATATCTCCGCCCCTGAGAAATGAGTGGTGACACGTGATATCCAACAATGTGGCATTTTGACAAGTGAAGACTCAGACGAGCATGCGCAGCCTCCTTTTTAGCTTAGAGCCAAATGATTTTCAGCCAATAGCTAAACATTCATAGAATATTCAAGCGACTAGCGAAGTCTCTGACCAGACTGCGCGTATGCGCAGGCTTATCTGAGGCTATGCTGGTCGCACATACCACATTGTTGGAAATCTCATGTCGTGGCTAAAATATATCTGCTTGCCTGTCAGATCATCCATCACCACTTTCATCTTAAGTTATGCAATATACCGTGTAGAGTCATCTGTGTGCATCTCATTCTGTGCAAAACTTCTGTGGGATATACACCTTGATTAGCTAGGTTGCTCATATGAGCATTGGTATAGGGACTATGTATACAATTTCCATTTGATCAGACTTTTTGTAGAATGTGCATCTGTAAATTCTATACGATCTGACGCAATTCAAATGGGTACACATCAACCATGCAACAAACCACCCGAAGGTGCTCATATGCACTTTAAAAGGTGCATTATCATTGGAAATATTGAGATCTCAACATAGATTATGGTATAATTTTAAGCTAAGCTGCACAAAACAAACTGATTCTCAAACCCATTCCGGCTATTGAGGCCATTCCGGTGTGGTCCGGTCCATTCCGTCATTTAAAGATCATTTTCCAACTATTATTAAGAATTTTGATAAATGTCGTTGAGGTCAGTAATATACAATCAGGATTTTCATGAAATGCACACACGTTTGCGTGGCCCAAAAAGCTTATTAATTCTTCACCAAATTATAAATAGGACCTGATATCCCTTGTTTAGCAGATGAAATAGCCGAACCACGCTCAGTCATGAATATTAAAGTTGCCGCCTTTACAGTAAGCGAAAAGTCTACTAATACAGTTCCAATAGAAACTTGTCACGTGATTTAATAATATTATTGGCAATTATTTTATGGCGGTCATAAAAAATGGATTTTCTTGCCCATGAGAATTAAGGCACATGCGATCCTGACTTGCCGTCGGTCCTGATCTGGGTCCAAACTGTTTGCATAGGTTATCAACAGACGACAAAATGCGCTGCTTATACGTACTAGGGTCGAAATTTGACACTGCCAAGATTTGTCTCAGGAAAAGACAGAAACAGGATGAGAAAAAAAAACCAAAAGTAAGCAGCATGCAAAAGGACATGAAAATAAAAATCTATAACCGCACCATCTGTCTGAACATGCGTCAGAAGAAAAGGGCTCAGAGTGTAAGAGGTCATAATGTCTAAATATAGACAAACAGGTCTGAACGTGTCAGTTACTAAAAATAGAAAATGACGTCATTACACGGGTGACCTTGAACTTGATGCTATTATTCTACATCATCCATTTGTCTGGTTAAAAAGGACCTTCTTACACGATTTTGTATGGTCATAAGGGACTTTTTTTTGAAAGTTGATGCTATAGAGACATTAATACTACTCGCAGGGATTGGTCGGAACCATTCCCCCAAGCAGGTTCCCTGGCCTCATTGCTTAGACCAATAAAATTCAATTGTATTTGGCTGTTCAACTCACCGGGTCGAGGCTGTACTAATTTGAACACAAATTTAAACTTTTTCAGATAAAAAAATCAACAGCAGCCCCCCCCCCCCTCCAGCTTCACCCGAGATCAAATTTTGTTCTTATTTCGACCACACAAGCAATAGTATTGTTTGGCACTCATTAGAATCACATCACACTCAAAATTATTTTTGAAGCTACTCATTAGAACCGCCTCACATAGATAGTGATATAACACAGTTATTAAAGTTCATTTAATTATCTAACTCCAATGAAGCACTTTCAAACAGATACTCGTATTATGTGCTTAAGCAGGTTGTGATATTTTACGTTCGACGAGGCCGTTCTAATGAATAATTTTTACTTACAGTCTTTTCAGAAATTTCAAATTTGGTATATACTTTCATCAAAAAAAAGAGGATGAGCAATTTCCATTACGATATGGGAATTCAATCTAGACCTGGGTCTCAAATCTTTCCCACTCTGGCCATTTTGGTAGCTTGTAAATTACGGAATATTTCACATTCAGAACTAGCAGTGTAGATTATGATTAGAATGAAATGTGTTTCGTCCAGCATCAGGAACTCATCAGTGAAGGTGCTCTACTTTAGACACAAAGTAAGTGGTATAAATTGCTTTTTTCATTATTCTTAGGTGCAACATAGCTTGGTTTTTTGGGCAAATTTGAATGTGATTCAAAACTGTTCACGATTTTGCTTAAAATCACTTTAAATTTTGATTTCTAAACTTCAGTTTTTAAATTTTGTAACTAAAGTTTATGTGAGATTATCCTTTAATGACTCTTACCGGTGCCTAAACTTTCTTTTTTGCTCTTGGGTTATTGAGATTCATTGAAATAATTGAATCTATGAACTTTTTCATCAGACTAGTTTGAATAATTGAACTTTTGCTTGTGTCAGCTTGTGAGTGGGGTCACATATGAAATCCTGAATTTGTGTCGCTTTCTGGTGACTGAGGTAGTCTTTTTGGATGATTTTTTGCTTAACTATATGAGTTTGATATGTCACAGAGACAAAATTTAAAAATTCGAAAATTTGCAGATTCTTGAAGGTGTTAGTACACACTTGCAGTCTTCCGGTTCGGTAGCCCATGAAAATAGTACCTTTAGAAATTTAGCACTTGCCGTTTCTGGGCCCTTTATGGCGTAAATGGGTGCTTTATTCGACTTTTAATGTACATGTGATTCAACATTGGTCTATGTTTGTCAGGCTGATGCAGAAAAATGCATCTTTGTGTGGACTATTTTGTCACAGACTCCTCGACGCACTCCCCAGGTAACGTATGACGCCGGTCGGATTTCATCCCGGATTTTTTGAGTGTTCCTCAAAGAACGGAGAATGCTGAGAAAACGAGATTATCAAGGTAGGTTGTCTTTTCATTTTTTTGACAGGTGAATGACATATCTTGCCACTCACAGGCAGAAAAAAGTCCAAGCAATTTCCTGGAAAAATTTGCAGATGCTCGAATTCTGCCTTTTTACATGGAGTTGAATGGGACCGATTAATTGTGCACCGAACCCAAACCACGAGGGCAAGGTACGTTGCTCACCACGAGGGCGTATCAACGACATATCATGTGATAGGTATATATGTATCAGTGTTATAAACAATAAGACTCTCAGATAACAGAAGCTATAGAGGTTCACAATGACATAGAGATTCATACAATCCATATGAAACTCGGACTCAGAAGATTTTCGTTTATCTCACTAAACGCTGTATCATGTTTTTAAACATTTGTATTGGTTCGAAATGGATACTGTCGTGCCATACAAGAGTGACAGTGACGTAATACTTTGTTTACAATTGCTTAGTAAAACACTAACTTGTACACTCCACTTGAGCTAATGTGAATCGATAGCTCACATGTGTATTAATCCTATCCGCAGGATAGGATTAACACACAAGTGATCTACCGATTTAAAGTCCTTGATAACTTTGTAAACAAAATGAAGTCACTGTCACTCTTGACTGGCAGGACAGTACATTGCATGTTTTTGTGCAAGTATTACGACATAATAGCCCCGTAACAAATTAAAGCATAGCTGAAAAATTTCCCATGCCTTTGCTGGGAATCAATCCTGGGTCGCCCCGGTACAAGACCAATGCTCTAACCACTGAGCCCTGACGCAGTTGTCAGATATTGATTATATACATGTCTATATATATAGATATACATGTATAGGTGAGAGTGCCTTGCCCGTAACAGCAAGGTTTTTTTTCTAATATAATTTTGAAATTTGACTTTTAGTCCAATAGCAATTTTGGCTCCCTCTGGCATACAGTAGTATCGTATGTGATCGGACAAGTAGTTGTTGTAGAAGCCATGGGAGCTGTACATTCTACACACAGAGACAACGACAACTCACCAACGCGCGGGATGCAACGCATTCAGTTTTAGTGGTCTTTTTTACTATTTTTTTCCATCTGAAATAAGTTTGAATGAGTGTTGTCATATATGGCGTAGTGCACGATCATGTGGGACTGTATTTGGTCTCTGTACGCATAGACTGGTAGTTATTTTCCAGGAAACAGCTAGAAATCACTTTTGGGAGGCCGGAATGTTAATGCAAAGTTATATGCTAGAAACAGTTCAGTAACCTATGCTGAACAATACCTGCCCTATCTGCACTCCAGAAAATGGCCCTTATGCAAATTACAGAGGTCAAAGGTCACCAAGTGCAGTTTTGCATTTGTAGCATCATATCAATGTAAATAACAGCTTTGGGTTCATTTTTGTCAGTTGAGACTTGACTTAAAACATGTTAAGAAGATGGATTAAGACTACTTTTATTGTTGACCAGAAAAAGGAGATGAATTTCTGGGTTTTCAAGTAAAATCAAAGCACTAAAAGTACTAAAATGTTAGCGATTGAAGGATGTTTAAATTTTTGTGTTGTAGACGTATCATAAAATGTATGTAATCATTGTTTTTATATATTTACAGACAATTTTTGTTATCAAAGACCAATTCAGCTTAGATTATAAGGACTTTAATAGGAGACATAGTCAGTGTTCGTCAAAGTGTAAATGTAATAAGTAAATGTAAAGTGAATATGTTTGTTATGCTTGTACAAGTATTGTATCGTTTTTACAGGCGCTAGTTAATTCATTTTAAATGTCATAACAAAACAAGCCATTTGGTGTACATGAACAATTCATGACAGACAAAGTTAAGGTAAAATATGTAAGCATAATTTTAATCAGTTGTCAACAGACCAAACCCTTGAAAATACCAAAAAAGATATGTAAAACTGTTGGTGGCTCGTACAAAATACAAAGGATGACTCGTGATGTATGATGTTTTGCCTACAGCATAGTATGCACTTATATTTTTTTTGATATCCTAATAGGGAGTAAACTATATGGGAAACAAGTGAGTCAAACCCTACATGTCTAAATGGTGATGAACATGACTTTCCTGGGAAAGGGCTGACCTCTTGGCTCTCGTTTGTGGTGTCTTCTGTGAGTTTGTCACTTTCCCATTGGTATCCTGGGTCAGGTGTGGTACTTGATTGTATCGATTCCTGATCTTTGCACCATTACTTACTTTTAAGAATATTATGGAACTGCTGGATAAATGTTAATGCATCAAAAAGGTTCTTACAGACTTGATCAATCTAAAGTTGGTGTTGTTGCTCCTGATGAAATATTGGCAGTTTTGTTCAGGTATCTTATCTGGGGAAGTGAACAAAAATGATTTTGAAAGAATATACTGATGCAGTATCTGGAAAGGTTTCATTATTCTATCAAACAGAATGGATCTAATACTCTCTCTCTTCAATATACCAACTAACGAAGTGACTTTGCAGACATCAGAGAATAAAGGCTCGCCATGAACTTTTTGAACCACGTTGAGTCAGCAAGGAAGCTCGTCGTGATAAAAGCTTAAAGAAGAATGCATGTCATTAACTTTCAAATGCCCCTCTGTTAATTGCTGATGCTGGCAGAAAACTCCTTCCCTATGACAGTAATTAGACTTGGCTGCTATTTTCGAAGCTGGGGCTATCCCATTATAACAATAATTGAAGGTCAAGCAAAGATGCACAGTTTATAGAAAGACCAAAGCAAACGCTTTTTGCGATTTCGCATACAACTTCACAGAAGCTACCAGTAGAAATATTGAATCAAGAAAAGATGTTTGCTTTGATACATACCAGAACCATCCCATGAAAGGTGCAACTAATGGAGATCTGGAAACCTGAGATCAATACATCATCTGATCTAAAACAGAGATGCCCTTTTCTGAAACTTGGGAGCATTTCATACAATAAGGCCAATCTTGACGCATTCTTATCTAATGAACTAATGGTCCATACTGGCTCAACTTGAGATTTTCTTAACTCTGACTGACTGTGAATCAGGAGTCATTTTCTTTGTTTCGTTGTAGCATGTTTATTTGAATAAATTGTTTCGTTTTTTGTGATGAAGTAGTGCATTAGTTAGAAATCCTCCATGTGAGCTAAATTATTTTCGTGTTGTAACAACAGCTGAATCCATGCCACAAATTGGGTGCGAATAGAATGCCTTTAAGCCACCTTGTGACTTTGACTGCTGTCCATTCTTTATTGTTGCTCCCATTGTTTGTAGGGCTTAGTGTTTGGCCCTTATTCTAATATGCAGTGCATACATATTAGTTTTGCAATCATATCTCTAAAGATGAAAGAGTTGGTGCTATACGTTAAGTGTCTTCTTGCTGTTATGTGGCTGTTAATGGTCTGTGTCTCTTCTCATTGTGCTGTGGGTTGGTCGGCAGTGTATGATAGTGGTCATACTCACTTACTTCTTGAACTGACAAAAATTGCATCAGGCATGAAGCGCGATTTTTTACTCTATTAAGCCAGAACATAAAGCAGCCAGCACAAGGGTTAAATAGCATCCAAAAGCCACATCAGATGTAGGGTATGAACGGTTAACAGTTGAATCTGTTGCAAGAACACAGATGTGCGTGTACGGAAGTAAAGTAAAGTGTTTATTTATTATAGTGTCACCCATATTGAAAGGGTCAGCCATTTTTGACTTATGAGACACTTCAACTTGTCACATTTACTTCCCAAATTCCATCCTTTTGCCAGGCTAGGAATATGTTACCATTCGTTTAACTAGCTGGCGGCTCACCAACCGGCCATATCAGAATAAAAGTAAGAAAGAGGGCCAAGATCAGGAATAGATACAATCAAGCACCATACCTGACCCAGGATACCAATGGGAAAGTGACAACGTCACAACAAGACATCACAAACGAATGCCAAGAGATCAGCTCTTTCCCAGCAGGTGACCACAAGGCATCAACAAATAGACGTGCATGAAAACCCCACTGCAGAAGACACTGAGATTCGAACCTTCGACCTTCCACTCCTGAAGCGGATGCCTTAACCACTAGGCTATTGGGACCGGTACTATTAACATCCTTTTATAGAGAATCACGCTAAGGCATGTCCTGCCAACAGGTAGTTTCATAAGTAAGAAAGAAGGCAAAGATCAGGCACTACATCTGACCTAGGACACCACATGGGAAAGTAATAAAATCACAATAAAACATCACGCACAAGAGAGCCAAGAGGTCAGCCCTTCCGAGCAGGTGACCACAAGGCTACAACGAACAGACAAGAAAACATGACAAACACGAAACAGAAATAACAAAAATGATCCACAAAAGAAGTACAGCCTTGGAACGGTCAGTAAAACATCTTACTGGAGGGCTTAAACTAGTTTCACTGCGCTAGCCTCAAGTCTGTCAAGTTCATTAAAGTAAATCAAATACGTAATTTGAATACACTGTGAGAATATGTATCGAAGTATTATGCTAGCGTGACACTGTCAGTCATTTTAGAGTATATCACAAACAGAAATCATGGAAGGTGGTTGAAATTTATTCAGAACTCCTCAGGAATTTAGGTGCTGGCATTCTAGCGGAAGAAACTTTATTATGTGCCGAGCATTTGTCTCAGAAAGCTCTGATATTATATTCAGAAATGACTCTCGACTGTTGGTCAAGAAAACTTAGAGCCAGAAAATGGTTCAACGTATTCGTAGAGCCCATTACGAGGCTACAGTCTGATAAGTGTCTTTGTTAATTTCAAGACAGCAGCTAAATTCACCTATTCAGAATGGGTGGCAGAGAGATGAAGATGGTCGACAATTAAAGCCTCTGTTTGATCCATTCCTTTAGGCCTGTGAATGTACTTAGTGATGTTCAATCGCGATATGTAAACGTCGCCAGGGATGATCACCTGTGCACCTGCATGTTCTTGTGTGGACAGTGTGTGCTCAAACTCATATAATGAATAGTGAAATAATGTTAAATGGACTGTTTACATATGAGGCTTCTATTCAATTAAACTAACGAGATAGGCTTTGCACTAAGAGAAAACTTAGATCAGTCTGGACATCTGCTTAGTCTCATAAACATCCTCTCTGTGCACTTAATGAATATCCAATTGCCTTCTATGCTTTCACCATTCTTTCTGTAAAAATTCTGGTTAGACTGGGTGGATGTCAAGGCTGATTTTGCTAGGCAATGGCTCATATTTCAAAGGACTGTATGTACAATGGAATACATTGAAAGCAGTCATGCTTAAAAAATAGTAAGTGAGTATGATCAGGAAATACCACAATCACAAACTGCAGACAACCCCGTGACACCGCGAGGAAGAGCCGCTAAACCATCACGAGACACCAGGAAGACAAATTAAGCAAAGCAATCAGCTCTCTCTTCCCCATCAAGATGATTGCAATACTAGAATGGACATAAACTAACGTACAACAAAACATAGAACAATTACAGACTCCCACAATGGGAGTAACAATAAACAAAAAGTCAACAACAACAGAACCACCGCCTTAGAACGGACAGCAGCCCAAGCCACCGGGGGGCTTAAATGCATTTTACTGGTACCAAATCTTCGCCCTAGATTCTGCTGTTGTTGAAGTACAAGAAATGTTCAGCTCGCATGGAGGCCATCTAATTAATGCAATGTATCATCATGGAAAACATTCTAATCAAATTAACACTCCATGATGAAACAAAGAAAAGGGCTCATGACTCACAGATAGTCAGAGCTAAAGAAAACCTCAAGTTGAGCCACGTTGGGTCCAGCCACAGATAAGCATCAGGCACCAACCCACCGATTAAAGCTTTACGTCAGAGCCGTCATAGAGTCTGAGGCCTGACCCACCGTCGTGCAATTAAAGAGGAAACCATATCTATAAACCGTGATTGGATTTAAAACTAGGCATGCAGACTGTCGCATGATATCCAAATTATATCCAACCCTTATATAACGTTTTACTATCTTTTTGAATTGATCACTAAAATTAGGTTTTCCAACAATTCGTTTGAATTTATAGACTAAATCACCATAAAATATAGGTTCTGATATGCCTTGTTGCAGAAGAGTTTTTAACCCAATTTTGTATTTAACAATTAACTCTGAGTGTCTGTAGTAGAATTTAGAAAATGCTTTTCGAATTTTATGATATCTATAACCTTGTTTTAATAATTTAGCAGTTAAAAATAAGTTTCTGTTGTTGAAGTCATCAACATTAGAGCACACTCTAGCAAAACGAATAAGCTGAGAAATATATACACCATAGGAAGGAGAGTGAGGAACATCTCCATCAAGAAATGGGAAATTTACTATTTCAAAATTAAAATCATCCCGTTTATCATAAATTTGAGAAGAAACTATGCCATTTGTTATTGACAAGTTCAAGTCCAAAAATGGAGCTTCAGTATCAGAATAATTCGCCTTATTTAACTGAAGTTCAGTGGGATATATCTGACCTACCATTTGTTCAAAATAAGGATTATCAATATTAAGTAAGTCATCTAAATATCTGGAGGTAGAGTTAAAAGCTTCAATAATATCAGCTTGATTATTGTCTGACAGAGACAACATAAAGTCTCTCTCATAACAAAACAAAAACAAATCTGCAACAAGAGGAGCACAATTAGTACCCATTGGAATACCGACAATTTGTCTATATAATTTTGAGCCAAATCTTATAAATATATTGTCCAAAAGATAATGGAGCGCATCACACATTTTCTGACATGACCACAATTTATATCGTTTAGGTTGTTCAGAAGTAAAAAAGGCATTTTTATCATTACAAGCCAAATAAAGTGAGCCCTCTCTGTTGAGTGTTTGTTCAATTAATTCTGTTAGTTTTTCTTTTATTAGATTATGAGGCAATGTAGTATAGAGAGTAGAGAAATCATATGTAGACAAACTAGATGCTAGAAAACCTCTAGTCTTCAATTTATTAAGAATTTCACCTGAGTTTTTAATAGACCAAAATAAATTTTTACCATTTCTTTCATAAACTTTAGTGCAATATTTAATGACATGGTTTTTAATTGCAGTGTGGCAAGAAGTCAAAAGAATAGACAACTCAGTAGTTGTACATGCACTAGAATTAGCAATAAAACGCGACTTTTAGGGCCGTTTATGAAGTTTAGGTAACCAGTATAACGTAGGAAGCTTGCTATGGTCCTCATCAACAAACAACCCAAACTTAGCTGCCATATGGCATCGATGCCTATCAACGATAGACGTCTCATCAAGCCTGTTATGCTCATATGTTTTGGCAGTGCTAAGTTCTTGCTTTAGGGTGTTAATATAGTATCTTTTTCAAACGACCACAACATTGTTAGCAGCCTTATCTGCGGGGGCCAAAACAAAGTTCCTATGGAATTCCTGGATCCCTTTCTTCAAGTGTCTAAAAGTGAATTTAGGTTTAGGTGGTAGAAGATCTAAATTGTTGCAATAAAATGAAATTCTACCATCAATAATCTTAAAAATATTTAGTTTCCAACTATTTAAGGCATTAGACTCAACATGCTCTCGTTTACACCAGCGATTACAAAATTCTTGTAAGGCTCCTGCAAGTTCCTCACGACATGATTTGAAGTCTATTGGCACAGGAAACCTATATTTAGGTCCCTTACATATAATAGACCGAATTCTTGAATCAGTTATGATTTTTAAATCCCCTGTGACTATATGACCAGCAGGTTGATAGCAATACTTAGAGTCTATGCAATCTCAGGAGTCAGGAATAGAATTTTCGATATCAAGTTCTGTTACTAATTTGTTATAGTTAAAAACAGTACTACGAATAGGTTTATTATACTTATAACAAATGATAGGGGATTCCTTATTTTCAAAATAAGTAGGAATAGAAGAAATAACAGATTTATCTTTAAATATACTGGGTAAGTTAATGAATTCAATCCCCTTGTTGACAAATTGAATTTTAATAAAATGTCTAATATGATTAATTTCTGAATCTATATATGGCCGAAGAGCATGTTGAGTGTAACACCGGGTAAGAATTGCTGCACCATAAAGTCGATGAGCTCTATCATAGAATTTATTAGCCTCAATATCCAAATTACGAAGTGAAGATATAGAAAGAGTTACTAAACGTGAAAGGGCCATATGTCGGCCAGAATGTTTTAAGATGATACTTAATTCTGAAAGAGTTAAAACATGTTTATTTTTGCGTTTTAAATTTCCATTTTTGCGTTTACCATGAGATCGGTTATTACGTTTACGGATATCTAAAAGAGAAAAAACATCAAAATCAGGCAATCTAGAAATGTTACCCTCATGGTAAATATTATCACACAAACCAAGTGGATGTGGTGTCTGTAATAATTTTATCCACTTTAATTCTAATTCATGCCTAAGAATATTTCTATATCTTTTAGTGGAATTATCACCATATATTATCTTTTCAACAGGCTGAATAGAAATACTGCTAGTAGAGTGATTAGTTTGTTTGAAATGCCTATAAAGAAAATTATCAATTTTGCGAGGCTTTTTTGTTCGACGATAGTGCTCAGAAAATCTAGTTTTTAGAAATCTACAAGTTTGGCCAACATATTGCATGCCACAATCTTTCTCTTCTCAAGATAAAACATAAATAACATCAGTTGATTTTCAATCAAGATCAGAATTAGTAATTACAGAAAATTGTCTTCCATTAACGTTAGATTTAATAGTTGATTTACAACATAAATGTTTGCAACAGCTACACCTCTTGGCATTGCACTTTGAAATAGAGGGATACACTACACTTCTTCTATACTTACTCCTAGAGTTCCTGAGTACAGGTGACTTAAGAGGTGAGAGACGAACTTTTAAGTGGTTTCTAAAAAGGGCAGAGTCAGAAACTCCATGTAAATTAATTTTAGTGGCCGAATGAAGTTTCAGAGGTGAAACGTAAACAGATGGTAACATAGAATTATATCTATTGGTGGACTGGGGAATCTGTATGGAAGAAGCAGAATGTAACCGAAGAGGAGAAAGTAAAATTTTGACTGTTTTTAGGCTATTCATAATTGATTTTTTAAGTTTATACCAATCATTGAAAAGCAGCATTCATATCGGTTATTAATATGAATATTAATATATTATAAATATGCATTTGAGAAATAGCTAAAGCTCCCAACATATAACTAAAGTAAGTAAGGTTGCAAAGATCAGGAATCGATACAATCAAGTACCACACCTGACCCAGGATACCAATGGGAAAGTGACAAACTCACAGTAGACACCACAAACGAGAGCCAAGGGGTCAGCCCTTTCCCAGCAGGTGACCACAAAGCACATATAAACAGACGCGCACAAAGACATAGTAAACATAAGACAGAACAAAAACATAAAAGATCCACAAAAGAAGTACCGCCTTGGAACGGTCAGTAAAATATTTTACTGGAGGGCTTAAACCGGTTTAACGGCGCCAACCTCACCCTTAATTCAGATGTGGATCAAGACACATAGATATTTGGTTTGCATGAAAGACCCCTAACTTATCAATGCATCATCTCCTAAAACATATAAATCAAGATATAACAAGGAGATAAAGCAAGGATAAGGACTCAACAGTAAATTAAACTGAATACCGGAGCAAAAGAAATCCAACAGGTAAACCCCGGTGGGCCCGACAAACAGCCAAAGCATCAGGCCCCTACCATCTCATCAATAGATAAGTCTTTAAGTCGGAACCATCATAGAGTCTAATACAAGTACAAAGAAACACAAAGATAGCAATAGTTATTAACGAGATACGAATGCTGGTCTACACTGCTACTTAAATGAGGTATTTAAGTGATACCAATAGGGAAGTTAATGCAATGAATGATTGTCAAGTGTAAATCCTGACTATAGTAATAATAACGACATTAAATGCAAGTACGGGGAAACTTTTAACAGTAACCACGCAGCACAAACACAAGAGTCGTGACATCAAAAATAGTTAGTGAGTATGATCAGGAAATACCACAATCACAAACTGCAGACAAGTACTTTGGACATGAATACATCAATTGACAATTGCAGTTTATTAAAATTTCATCAGTCTCAAACTTTGCAAAGGATATTTTGTCAATATTCTAAGTAACCCGAAAAGAACCACGACATCAAAACTACTGTTGGTAAAAACATATATTTAAAATTTAAAAATAATTATTTTAGGTTCATTACATGGAGAAAGTGATGCTCTTTTTTGCTTTTATCAAGAATGCTTCAATAATTTCAGTACTTTGATTCTTATTTTTATAAATTTTGGTGCTGAAAGGAAGCACATTATTTTTATAATCTTATTAGTACAGATACACATTAAAAAGAGTATGTACCTGATCTTATCTTAGCTTTAAATCAATTATTGTTTAAAATATAAGAAATTAAGCATTTTTGCACTCCATGACCTTTGACCTCCGTCCTTACCTTGATAACCAATTGCCAATCTGCAGACAGGCCAAGCATAAGTAGCAATTCACATTAAAATTAGCACATGCCTGGTCATTTTTAAGGTTAAAAACAATTATTGCATAAAAAACTAATTTAGCACATTTTGCACTCCATGACCTTTGACCTCTGTCTTGACCTAAATAATCAATTGCGAATCTGCAGACAGGCCTTGCTCTGTTGCTCAGACATTGGTCAAGCAGAACAACATTATCTGCATCCATTAACAAGCCCGCCTTCCATGTCTGAAAAATGAGATTGGACCACCAGACTAGCAGCTAACAGGATATGGAATTTGTTTCTGAAATATTAGTGGTGCCATTAGCAGTTTTTCGGGCATCATTCAGTTTCCGTCAAGATTTTAAGATCATGTGAGCAGCATAACATAGCAAAATATAGTCCCTACACCACTCTGGGTTAACTTAAACCATAATTAAGGATGATTTTATGACAAATGGCGATACCTGCAGTGTCTTTTGTGTTAAAAGTATAGAGGAAGGTATTAAACTTAGAAAATGTATCATCACCTATCAATGGCAAAAAGCAGTCAGTTAATGCCCCTGATAAACACAGGTAACTACCGAGGTGGAACAAATGATAAACCCGGCCCAACCATTTGAAATCCTCTGCCTTTATCATAGGGTCATAATGGTGATAAGGTGATAAATAAGTGTAATTATTTTGACAGATGTGCCAATTAAGAGACGCTGATAAGCATTAACTGAGTAAAAATGTTGAAAAGATTATAAAATAAGATGTTTTAAATTGATTTGGAATATTCTGAGTCATATTTCAAGAAAAAATGTTTTCCAATATTTGCAATAAAAGCAGGGATAAAACCGAGGAGACCCAACTATTTGGACCTAGTTGTTCTGAGAGAGTAGTCAAGGTAGAAAACTGACTGCTGTCTCCCATTGACCTGGTTCATTCTGACTTCCGGTTTTCCTCGCGTTTTTCCACGCGAATACTGTCAAAACAACAAAATATTGAACGTTTGATAATTGAAACTCCCAAGATGCACAAAGAAAATAGCATATTGAGCAGACCCAAAGAAGGTAAATATTGCTAGAAACATCTCTTCCTTATTCAGTATTCAGTCTTTCTCTCTTTTGTTTTACTTTCTTTCTTCTGCTCAATGTTGGTGTGGTTCCAGTTACTTAACCCTTAATGCGCCAATCACAACAAGTCCTCTGCTTTTCTCGCTGCTGTAATGTTTAAGAAGCCTCTTTGGCAAACAGTGTGGACCCAGATCAGACTGCTCCTATAGGAGCAGTCCGTTCTGGGTCAACGCTGTTTGCTTCTATACTTAATTCGTCAGTAATGTTAGGCAATTATTTGCAGCAGACGACTTCAGCAGAGTACATTTTCAGATGCATTTTTTTCTTGGTGCTTTAAGGATTAAAAGCTCAGACGGCCTCCAAAGAACCTTTTTATGGTATATGAATATCATATAGTGGTTGGTGCAGTGAAAATAGAAACTATCATAGAAAACGGTAAGTAAGTATGATCAGGAAATATCACAATCACAAACTGCAAACAAACCCATGACACCGCGGGAAAAGAGCCACACAACAATCACGAGACGCTAAGATGACAAACTAAGCAAAGCAGCCAGCCATCTCTTCCCCATCAAGATGATTGCAAAACTAAATGGACATAAAGTAACGTACAACAAAACATAGACCATTTATAAAATCCACAATGGGAGTAACAATAAACAAAAAATCAACAACAACAGAGCCACCGCCTTAGAACAGACAGCAGCCCAAGCCACCGTGCCCTTAAATGCATTTTTCTGGTACCAAATATTCGACCTAGGACATATATATTAAAGTGGATAAAAATATAGACTCAAATGGCAAAGCTCTGCTTACCATGTTTTCTCATCACTGTCCCAGTTACAAATGACCAAAACTCTCAAATGCATTTCTATTGATATCCTTAAGTTACAGTCATAACATTTAAGGTCAATATTTTGAACACTCAAATTTGGACAACTCATTAAATCTTGTTCATGCTTGAAAATGCACTTAATGGTATGACAAGTAATGAAGAAAAGAAGAAAAAACGCAATTGTTTTTTCTTTGAATAACTTGGAAAACCCATTTACTATTATTATTATTATTATTATTATTATTTTTGTTATTATTATTATTATTATTATTAGTAGTAGTAGTAGTAGGATTAGTAGTAGTAGTAGTAGTAGTAGTAGTAGTAGTAGTAGTAGTAGTAGTAGTAGTAATAGTAGAAGTATTATTATTATTATTATTATTATTATTATTATTATTATTATTATTATTATTATTATTATTATAAACACATATTCATTACGAAAGAAATAAAGGCTTCTTAAATTTTACCAATCAAGTTGCATGTTTAAGTGTTTTTTTTTATTTGTCATATGCAAAATGATAATAATAACAGTCCAAAGGACAGCTAGATCCCCCGCCACAGAATCCTATGACCTTGAAGTGTGACCTTGACCTTGAGCTTGCATAGCTGAGTCATGGTTTCTGCACACACTCTTACTGAGAGTAGCATTTGGGTGAAGTTTAATGAAAATCATTCAAAAGGTTCAAGAGAATATGGAGTGGACACGAATCCAAGGATAAATCCCATGACATTGAGTCTGCATAGCTGAGTCAATGGTTCTGAACACCGTCTTGGGTAAGTTTAATGATTTTTTTTCAAAGGGTTCAGCAGATAAGTAATGGAAAAGAAATTGAAGGGTAAATCCAATGCAATTGACCTTGAGTCTGGGAAGCTGAGTCATGGTCAATGCACACCATCTCATTTGACTGAAATTTAATCAAAATTATCCAAAGGGTTTAGGAGATATGGAGCGGTAGGGAATTTGAGGGTAAATTCCATGACCTTGAAGTGTGACCTAGAGTCTGTATAGTTGGAAGTGGTTATCATTGGTTGAAAGGCGGGGTGGTGGAGAGGGTGGTGATGGTGAAGGTGACGGTGGTGTGGTGGAGAGGGTGGTGGTGGTGGTGAAGGTGGTAATGGTGTTGGTGTTGGTGGTAAAGATGGTAGTGGCGATGAAGGTGTTGGTGGTGGTGGAAACGGTGGTGGTGATGGTGGTTGGGTGATGGTGGTGGAGATGGAGGTAGTGGTGGCGATTATGGTGTTGGTGATGGTGGCGTTGGTGGCAGTGTAATAATCCTATATACAGTGATATCACCATTTCCACCATCTTGTCCCTGATCCTAAATGGACGCTGACAGGTTCTAGATTAAGTATACAAGTAAACAACTGAGAAACATATTGGCTCATCAAATAAATGAGCTTTCGTTGCTTGCATAGACAAAGTATGGATGTAGATGAAGGCTAAATGTAAGCTTGTTTGGATACCTGTGCATTTATTAGAGATATTTGTTCGTACACAATAAGGGACAAATATAAAGTCTAATCCAATATGTGAATTTTTTATGCTTGCGTGCACATGGATATAGGTGAAGGTTATTCTGGAATACGCGTAACAGTTTAACTGCGTGTTAGATATATAGAGGAGTAGAAGGAGTAGTAGGAGGAGGAAGGAGTAGTAGAAGGAGGGAGGAAGAGGAGGAGGGAGGAGGAATATAGATACAGCATGTCTATTATAGTCTGACAAGTATCAACATGTGCACTAGGCTCTGAATAGAGCGCTCTGAGTGATATCTTATTTGGGCTTTGGACTTGATTATGTTCACATTGAAGGTAATACATAACATCTAAAATGCAATGGCACAAGAGAAAGAGGATGGGGAGGAGGGGAGGAGAATAAGAGGAGGCGAGAGGAGGAAAGAAGGAAATGCTCTAGGGTCTGACGCTTTCTTCCCGTGGTCTAGAGCCTTGACCCACCCTCTGAAGTGTAACTGTTCGCGTCACAGGGACAGCCGAGGTCGAGAGGTCCCATTGGTTGTGCCCTAAGTCGGATGGCGGCCATCTTGGATTCGATGCCCTTATTTGGATTTGGGTTTGTGGCGTCTTTGGGGCTAAAGAGACGCCTATACTACTATACTTGATTGTATCGATTCCAGATCTTCTTAAAACGAGGAAAACCTTTATTTGTCAACACATTAGTTTTATGAGCAGTTGAAATTGCATGCTCAGTTACGCTGAGCTTGGAAGATAATTTATATTAGCTGCTTTCCGAAATAGCCTAGACAAACAGCGTAGACCCAGATCAGACTGCTCCTGAAGAAACTGTCTGATTAGAGTCTTTGTCAATTTCATATTTTTTTGAGAAAAAAGAGTAATGTTCGAAATTGTAGAACATTTACAACATATATATATATATATACTTGGAGCTTTTTACTGTAGATTTTCTAAAAGTTCGAACACTATAGTTGCCTTCCAAAATGGCAAAAACAAACAGCGCAGACCCAGATCAGACTAGCAGTCTGATCAGGGTCTTCCCTGCTTGTAATTTTGACAAGAATTTTGTTGATTCCAGTTTTTTACCACTTTTTTGTTTATTTGAAAATACAAATGGTAAAGTGTTTGCAATTTATGAACATGGCACTAAAATGTAATATGGATACGAGAACGCCACTGCTATCCAAACTCTTTATAGTACTGGTGATTGGCGTTGTATTTCTTGTCACATTACACGTGATTATTCGTCATGTGAATGTCGAATTGCCTCAGTCGCTATTCCGTATGGAAGACAAACGTGCATATGCACAGAGTATCAATCCGGGGACCATCCGTGTCGAGAGTGACGTCACAGACATGACTGGCGGGAAGTTCACAAATCGCTGGATTATACTATTGACGGTTAACTACGGATTTTATGACATGTTCCAAAACTGGCTCTTGTATTTCAAGAGTCACCATTTAAACTTACCACACACTGGTAAATGTATACGTCGATTTGGTGGTATTTACGCGTATTGCCGGTACTTCATAGACCGGAAGTGGTAGATATTGGTGTTAATACTATATAGAAAAACATGCCATATGCCAAAGGGACTATAGACTTCAATCATTTTTAAGTATTCAGTATGTGCATGGCGATTTATGTAAGCATTTAGGAAAAGATTCGAGTACCGATCATCTAGATCAGTACTCGAAACTATTCCTAAATGCTTACATAAATCGCCATGTGCATGCCGAATACTTAAAAAGTATATAGTTCTATTAGTCCCTTTGGCATATGGCATGTTTTTCTATACAGTATTAACACCAATATCTACCACTTCCGTTCTATGAAGTACCGGCAATACGCGTAAATACCAGCAAATCGACGTATACATTTACCTGTGTGATTTAAACTTACCAGTGGTTGTGATTGCAGAGGATGATAAAATCTTTCACGCGCTTACATCAGTCTACAGAGACAATCTGACAATAGAGAGGAGCAATAAGAATAATACTGAAAGTACAGCCAATTTCAGGAGTGCCTCTTTCAATAAACTCGTGAGTGAGCGGCCATCTCATATCTTGAGGTATTTAGAAATGGGTAATAATGTTTTATATTGTGATACTGACACGGTATGGTTACAAGATCCATTTCCCTATCTGGTTGGCGACCTCGACATTTGGGCGCAAATGGATATGAACGAGTTTTGTACGGGATTTCTAGCGATACAATCTAACACAAGAACAATACAATTTATAAAGGACTGGAAGCTTTATATGTCTGGTCGCTCTGGTAAAAATGATCAACAGGGATTTAATGCTATGAATAAGTCGATGTTGCGAATTCAGAAACTAGACAATACTTTGTTTCCCTCCGGATACTTGTACTTCAAAGTATTCAGCGATGAACAGCGTTCCAATAGCGTGGTGGTGCACAACAACTTTATTTTAGGCCATGACGTTAAAGTGCGGAGATTTAAAACGTTTGGCCTTTGGAAAATGTCGCATAAAAACTAAAATGCAGTTGAACATTCGCTTGTACTGATTCGATGCCAATAAATGTCTACATTTGAATATAGAATTGTCTCCAATCTTGCTTTCAACAAGTGTTCAGTCATATCGCTGCGGTGTCGGGATATGATAGGGTGCCCATTGCCTCATTCCATAGGGCCTCGACCCGAGAAAACCTGTGTTCGGGGGTGTGCGAACAACAAAGGCGCAGACCAGCCTGCGCATCCGCGTAGTATAATCAGCGCCTTTGTTATTCGCTTATTGGAAAGTACCATATCTAGACTTGCTACGAGCGAAATTTCGATTATCTAGCTATTCTCTGTGGCTGAGCAGGCTGGTTTGTATATCACTTTATCGGAAACCCAGAAGACAGGTTTTCTCGCGTTGCGGCCCTTTTGACACGAGCAATTGGCATGATACACTTTATACTGACACTGCGTAGCTAAATCACGTAAATCAGAATGTCAATTGATAGCAGCTTCTATAACTTTAACCCATATAAGCCGAATGGAATTTCCCAATCATCGATTTGACTAGTTCATTTCCGTTTAAGGCTAGATGGGTAGTATTTTTTATTGTTATTCAAAGGGGGAGTCTCATCCTATATCAAATTTACATAGGGTTCTGCCCACTCACAGAATTCTATAAAAAAATTGCATAAAGATTGTCAATCACATGAGTGTTCCATTTGTGAGTTATTTATCTATTCATCTATTCATCTATTTTAGTTGTTGAATTTAAAAAATATATATAAAATAAATGGATACCTTAATTAAAAGTTGCCTTAGGCACCCAGGTTTTTTTTATACCTGTCAACATGATGCCTAGATATTAGTAATTAGGTATGTACCATACATGTATTTCACTGTATAAAATAAACAAGTCCATATCAAATTTTGTTTGAAGGTACCCCCAAATTTAACCTTTTTAAAATATTTTCAACAAATTAAATTATTAATTTGGCCTTGTTGCAATTCTTGTCAACCAATGAATTTGATATCAAAGGGAGAGTTCCAAATCTGCCCACACATGGATTTGGATACTATTTCGTATGTTGAATACCTACGTTATAGCAACTACAAAAATGAAATTATTTTATTACTCCAAGGCTGTTAGGCTTCAGGGGGACACCTTGATGTACACCCTTTTTGTACTAATATATGACCTATTAAATATCAGTCTAAAATTATTAACATTATTGACTGCTACATTCTTTGAATTGAATATGAAGGAAGACTCCCCAAGGTATACCTTACTACCATTAATGTATATGAATACATCTAAATATTTTTTCTGACCCATCAAAATTTAAATTATCCCCATATTGAACACTAAAGTTAGTGTCTATTTAGGCTTCTGTTCTAATATTTACCATGTTCCAGTTTTTGTCAACCCATAATATTTTTAGAAAAGTAGGTCAAATACATCTTTTTGATGCATGTAAATTTTCATACAATTTGGACACCAGTAACAGTGTTATAATTTGCATGAAATGAGTTATGTCAGTTTTGATTCATAAGTGATTTCACATAAAATATTCCAGTTAGGTCTTACAAACCGCAGTTTTTCCACCAGTATCATTCTAAAAACGCATTGACTATCATTATTCAGCATCTTCATCCAAATTAGGTCCAATATTTTTTTTGGTGTCAGAAGTTTTAGCTAATTTAATAGCATAAAAATATCATTTTTGTAAGCAGCACTTGATAAGTAGCACTTTGTCTAGAACTAAGTTGTACAGGTGGATGTCCAGCAGCTATCATTTGAGAATTGATCTTCCACTGGTTTCCAAATTATTTTCGGACAGAAGCCGAAACATAAACAGGTGTTTATGCTCTTAATTTCTTTCAGCCATTGAAAAAAATCAAACAGATTATGATTTATGGTAGGTAATTCATCGTAATCATCTACATTCTTCCATGTTCCTGTTGCACCTAGAATTTCCTCAATCTTATGTCCTTCCGTATTAAAAATTGAGGGCAAATTGGTTCAGGACTATGTGCATATTTCTCGTTAACTCTCATAAACTAAGTGAAACAAGGTCAAGTGTTTAAGAAACTGTGTGCGTTCTTACTATTTTGGTAGGTTCTTTATTCAGAGAACTTAGATTTCACACCAGCTGTCTTTGTATCAGAAATAGTAAATGAGTATGATCAGGAAATACCATGATCACAAACTGCAGACAACCCCCTAGCACCGCGAGGAAGAGCCGCTCAACCATCACAAGACACCAGAAAGACAAATTTAGCAAAACAATCAGCTCTCTCTTCCCCATCAAAATGATTGCAATACTAGAATTGACATAAAGTAACGTACCAGAAAACATAGAACAATTACAGACTCCCACAATGGGAGTAACAATAAACAAAAAGTCAACAACAACAGAACCACCGCCTTAGAACGGACAGCAGCCTAAGCCACAGGGGGGTTTAAATGCATTTTACTGGTACCAAATTTTCGCCCTAGATTCTGCTGTTGTTGAAGTACAAGAAATGTTTAGCTCGCATGGAGGCCATCTAACTAATGCAATGTATCATCATGGAAAAACACTCTAATCAAATTACTACACCATGATGAAACAAAGAAAAGGGCTCATGACTCACAGGTTGCGGTTCCCCTGTACATTGATAACGTGTTGTATTTTCATATTCTGGCCCTTCTGGAATATTTAGTTTCAGCAGAAAGTAGAAAACGATTTAAGCCAGTGATAGGAGGCATGAGAGCTGCAGCACTTCCCATTTAGTGTCATGCAGAGACTGAGTGAAACTAAGTCTTAAGTTATAAAACTTTTTAGTTTATTTCTATTATGGAATGAGCCGTTTTCCCACATTTTTAAATAGTATCCTTATTTTGCAGTCCCTTAGTCACTCAATGTGTAAAGTTTGATGAATGATTTACAGAATCTTATTTGAATTGCATTGTATCTTAATTGGTATTGATTGTGGTTATTTCTCCTGCATTAAGTTCTATCCGCCAAAACATTTCAAAAGAGTATCCCAAAATACTTAGCATAGAACCCATTTAATTCATTACTATTCCAACAAAAGATTTAAAACTGCTATAATAAATAGAGATATAGTTGATGAAAATAAAAATGATACTTTTTAAGATTATAAATGGATTTTCAAATATTCAGAAACATTAAGCGATTTTTGAATGTATACATACATGTACTGAACATGTTATACAAAGTCCCTATAATTAGACACGGTGAAACAGTCTTTGTGCTGTTATTTCCATCGTGACTATAGAATCACGAATTTGATTCTCAAATGACTCCATAATACTGGCATGCTAACAAATTTGTAAAACTGGGCATAATTTTTTATAATGAATTGAATAATATTTATTCATTTAACAAAAGTCTGGCTTACCATTTAAACAAAATATATTTCCGGGCTTCAAATCTTGTGAATATTATCCTTATACATATAGTCAAATTATATATAGATGAGAAAGGTTGAACAGAACTGTACACACCAAATTTAAAACCCAAACATTGTTGATATAATTTGTACATCTGAATTTGAGTAAAGATTCTAAAAGAAACTTTATTTTAAATATTTTATGGGATAGATATGGATATGTGTGTACCGCATACATAAGCTAGAACTCACAGATTATTCTAATAATTATCAATTTTAGAAATTCTGATTTCTGATAGATGTAAATTGGGCTGATTGGGGGGGGGGGTACCCCTATAATCACATACTACACAATACCAAATGTTGTAACCCAACAATGAAAAGCGATAGTAAACAAAATAATTAAAATCCAAACAGTCATATCGCATAATATCATCATGATCTATGCCTGTGCAGCACAGAACTCTATGTAAATTGAGCATACTGCTGGAAGTTTACATAAACTCTTGATTTTTACATTCTGCAAAATTTTTACCACTAAGATTAAAATTCAGAAAATGCCATTTTACCGGTTTTATTTTTTCTTGAGATTTTATGATTACAACCAACACATGTGTGGACAAATTTGGTATAAATTTCGTAGGTTGACAAGAACTGCAACTAGGCAAAATTGACAATTTAACTTGTTAAAAATATTTTCAAAATGTTAAATTTAGGGGTACCTTCAAACAAAATTTGATGTGGACTTGTTTACTTTATACATTGAAATACATGTATGGTACATACATAATTACAAGTTACTAGGCATCGTGTTGAGAATAAATTAGGCTGAAAAATAAAAAAAAATCTTGTCGCCTAGGGCCACGTTTAATTAGGGTGTCCATTTTTTTAATTTTAAAATTTAAAATCATTTAAATTTAACAACTGAAATAGATGAATTGGTAAATATCTCAGAAATAGAACACATATGTAATAGGCAATCTTTCTACACAATTTTATATAATCTGTGCGTGGGCAGAAGACTATTTATCATTTGACGTCGCGTCTGGGAGTGAAATAACGCCATGCAATAAAATCGATAAACCACTAGTGGTTTATAGATTTACGGGAAACGTTATGACGTCCATAACAACGTTGCGTACATAATGACAAAATTATAACGTTTTTACGCCAGAAATGAGATTTCAAAGTATTTGTCATATGATAAATAGAATCTAACATTCGTGCTCTTGTATTATTGAATTTATTAAACTCGTTGCGAGAAAGAGATAAAATACTCGGCAAGCCTCGCATTTTATCTCTTTTCCCCGACTCGTTTAATAAATTTAATAAAACATGAGCACTTACGTAAGATCCTCTATGTAAATTCCATATAGGGGGGAACTTTCTCTTTGTCCATACATGTGTAGGTTATAATGGTAAATCTCAAGAAAAAAAACAGGTAAAATGGTGTTGTTTAATTTCAATCTTGATGGTCAAGATTTTGCATAATGTAAAAATTAAGATTGTTATACTCTTTTTACACAGAGGTCTGTTTTGCACAAACATGGATCGTCTTGATATTATGTATATTGATTGTTTAGCTTCTACGTTTTTGGTTTTTTATCGATTTTCATTGGTTTGTTACAACATTTAGTATTGTGTACCATATGAAAATAGGGGTACCCCCCCCCCCCAAAAAAAAAAAAAAAAAAAAAAAAAAAAAATAAAAAATAAAAAAAATAAAATAATAATAATCAACCAAATTTACATCTATCAGAAATAAAAAAAATTGAAATTGATTTATTAGAACAATCTGTTAGTCGTAGATTTTGCGTGCGGTACTTACATTACAATTACCACACTTGGTAGGCAGCAATCGAAAACGTCAATAGTATCGACGAACGTGTATCAAAAATCGTTAGAAACAGAGTTTTCGATTGCCATTTGTCGCCCGATTGGCGACAAATGGCAATCGAAAACACTGTTTTTAGCGATTTTTGATCCGCGTTCGTCGATTGTTAAGAGCGTTTCGATTGCCGCCTACCGGGTGTGATTACTATCACATTAAACGGTTAAAATAAAGTTTCTTTTAGAATACTAACTCAAATCAGCTGTACAAAAGAGATCAACAACGTTTGGGTTTTAATTTTGGTGTGTTATTACTATTGTCAACCTTTTGCATCTGTACATAATTTGACAAAATGTATAGGGATAATATTTTACAAAAGGGGTACGTGTATTAAGAGGCTATTTTGGACCCCCCCTATGAGGTCAAAAAATAAAAGTTGCTCTTCACAAGTTTCTTCTTATACGTTTGTTAGAACAATAGCCAAAGTGTAAAAATCTGGCATTGATTTGACTTTTACGGTTGCTATGGTAACAAAAATAGCCACCAAATTGGTCTGAGAATAGGAAAATGACCATTTTAGAGCAAATTTGAGACATGTAACAGAGGAATTAATATAGAGCACAAGCAAATACCAAAAAAAATATTTTAACACATGCCGAGAATATTTACGGCACACAATATATTAAAAGGTTTTCTTTGGTATTTGCTTGTGCTGATATCTAATTCTTAAAAAATCGGTCTCCAAAAGCCTCAAATTTGGCCTAAAATGGCAATTTCTCTATTTTAAGCCTATTTTGTCGGCCATTTTGGCTACCATAGCAACTGGTAAAAGTAAAATAAATGCCAAAATTTTACACTTGGGCTATTCTTCTAATAAACCAATAAGATGAAATTGGTGAAAAGCAACTTTCAATTTTTTGCTCTAGAGGGGGCCAAAATAGCCCCTTAATGTACGTACCCCTTTGAATCCAGAAATATATTTTGTTTGAATTGTAACTATTGTCAACCTTTTGCATCAGTACATAATTTGACGAAATGTATAAGGATAATATTTTACAAAATTTGAATCCTGAAATATCTTTTGTTTGAATTGTAACTATTGTCAACCTTTTGCATGTGTACGTACTTGACGAAATGTATAAGGATAATAATTTACAAAATTTGAATCCAGAAATATATTTTGTTTGAATTGTAACTATTGTCAACCTTTTGCATCCGTACATAATTTGACAAAATGTATAAGGATAATATTTTACAAAATTTGAATCCAGAAATATCTTTTGTTTGAATTGTAACTATTGTCAACCTTTTGCATTTGTACGTACTTTGACGAAATGTATAAGGATAATAATTTACAAAATTCGAATACAGAAATATATTTTGTTTGAATTGTAACTATTGTCAACCTTTTGCATTTGTACATAATTTGACGAAATGTATAAGGATAATAATTTACAAAATTTGAATCCAGAAATATATTTAGTTTGAATTGTGAACATTTAGAGTCAGACCTTTGTTAAATAAAGAATATTATTATATAATCTAAAAATAAACATCTTCTGATTGGCCCAGATGCATATCCACTCGAGTCAATAAAACTACTTATTATATAACTAAGTAAAAAGACCGATTTATATTGGCTTAGAGCGCTCACGTGGCCAGTCTTTATATTGTCATATTCACTGGCTGGCGCGCGCTTGCCGGTGAATATTAGCTACTAAAATTAGACTCCTTGTGTTTTTTTCCCGTTCGGGATCTGCTTCATTAAAGCGTCGCTACTAATCCTATAGTAGTTGTCGAGAACGCAACAAATCACGCACTGGACCTGAACTATTTCGATTTTGTTGCACAATAAACGACGAAAACAAATTTGAAGTCTTCAGTTTCTTCTAACTTTCCGCCTTTGCACTGAAGAACTCCCGCCAATACTTAAACCACGTCGCATACGTTTACATGCATTTGTAACGTCTTTCAAGCGTAAAAACGACGTTACACCGTCTAACGCCATGAATGACGTCATTTTCCAGTAACAAATGACGTCAGCTATCACACATGTTCCCTGCGCTTTCAAAGCTGTGAATTATTGTTTGATAGCTCACACTATTTTAACATTGGCTCTACAGGCGAGGCGTGTTAGAATTCTTATAAATGTTGAATGATGATACTCATGCACAACATATATAAAATAGTAAACGGGTGGTCTTATCTAGGTCTGCACTGTTTCTGCTAAACGCTTGACTGTCCCACAACTTGTATATACGTTCAGTAATTTTTTCCAGATGCAATGAAACCTGTATATATCCATAAATGTTATATAATAAAACAGTTATTGACTTATGAGGCATTGGATATGATGTGATATCGACCAGAGAATACCATTATTGACCGAGGCGAATACTGGAAGTGACGTCAGAACGTCAAGTAATTTCGCAGAATCCATCCGTAATGTCAATGGTTTTAACGGTATAAACTGGCAGGAAATAAATAACATACATTTGTTATATAATAAAACAACTGTTGACTTACGTTTCGGTAGACATGCAGTGTTATTGAACAGTAAATTAATCATATTGACCTCTGCCCCGCGTCGGTCGATATGACGTTTACTGTTCAATAACACTCCATGACCACCTCAACATAAGTCAATATTTGTATATTATTGAATTCATTATGAATAATTAATTGCAGGAACTTTCTAGCATGTCAGCATTATGTGGTCATTTGAAAATTAATATCGTGATTCTATTACCACAATGGAAATAAAAGCACAAAGACTGTTTCGCTTTGTCTAATGCCACTGACTTTGTTTAACTTGTTCAATATGTATACGTTCGAAAATTCGCTAAATGTTTCTTATTTGAAAACAATCTTAAAAAGTATACTTTTTTATCCTCGTTTGCAATTCTATTTATTAAAGCAGTTTTAAAGCTTTTGTTTGAATATTTCTGTTTTTTAATTATGCTATGAAAAGTATTTTTGAATACTCTTTTGAAATGCCTTGACAGACAGAACCTAATGTTGGCGAAACAAGACCAAACTCTGCTCTGGACCTGCGTCGCCGGTGCACATCTTCAATGCGTGAACAATCATTATGCAAAGTTTGAATATAAAGGAATGAAATCTGGTTTGATTACAGATTACACACAAATAAACAATATAAGCACTCCAAAGGTGGTGTAGACGTAATAATGTCTAAGTTCAACAATCCCAAAAATATTATCAAATGTGCACAAAATATAGGGTGAACACATGTTCAATGTGTGAGCAATCTTAACGTATAAAGTTTGAAAAGGAAGACATTAAAATGCTGGAGTCACAGATCACACAAACCAGACACACCCTAAACATTTCGGATGGATATTATATCTAAGTTTAACAGACCTAAAAAAGAAAATATCTATCAAATGTGCACAAAATAGGAGGTACATATGTTCAATTTATGTTAAATCATTATGCAACGTTTGAATATTAAGGAATGGTAACTTTTGAGTTACAGATTATACAAACCAGCCCCCCCCCCCACTCTTAGCATTTTAGAGAGAAAAAGAGTCAGTTCAAGACCCCCGAAATTGAACAAAAAATCATGAAATTTATACAAAATAAAAGGTGCACATCTTTAATGTATGAACAATCATAATGCAAAGTTTGAATATAAAGGAATGAAAACTGTTGGAGTTAAAGATTTCACAAACCTGACACCCCCTATGCATTTCGGAAGGAAAAATGTCTCAGTTCAACACCAGTAAACATGAGAAAATATTTTAGTCAGGGCCCTTAGGGACAAAAAATAGGTCCCGTGCGAAATGTGTGCCGATTTATCGTGACCTTTATCAAAACCTTCAATGGAGTTACCTTTGATTTAAAGGTGGTCACCCATCTCAAATCCGCGTCTGACGCTAGTTATGACGTCATAAATATGGCCACCATAATGAGAAACTGCTCGTTAATAAAATCTATGGTTTGTGTTGGTATGGTCATATTTATCCAACACGAACGCTTTTTTTTTTTACATAATATCAATTATTTTAGTCATATGATGGTTACATCAATGCTTTACCTGACTTTGACAATGAATTATTTCTCGATGACTATATTTTGCATGCAAAATTCCGTAGATTTCCTATAAATACCAAACTTATCGGGTCACCTTTAGACTGATGGCTGAGAATGTTATTGCCCCCACTCGGGAATTTCGCAAACTTATCCTATCTAAAAGAGGATTTCAAGCTGCGTCTTTTAAAAGATGTTTGCACTATGTTCGCCAGGGCGTTAGCTCTGACAGCCTGTTACAAATGTTACCACATTAAATTTAGAAAAAAAAGAAAATTAAAAGTTTGAGCAACAGAAAGAAGGCTAATTACTTAAATTACTCATATGGTCGCATATTGACTAATTTAGCTACATATAAATTCTTTTGGCGCAAAATTACAGCTTCCTGTGGTGTTATGTACGTTACTTTAATTAGATTAACCTTTAAACATGAAAATTGTGACCAATATCATTTACTTTTTAGCTGATATGTGCATTTTCGAAAATGTTTTGATTATTTTATACTAACAAACTCATTTGAGTTAGAGAAAATCCAAAGTTTGCTTTTATACTTTAAATAAACTGTCTTACACGAGCAATTATAAAACAACCAAAAGGCTACACACAATTTTAAGAAGCTGAATTTGGTAGGCATCATTTAAGTAAAAATATATGAAAACATTTGCTGCTGTTGGATATCTTGCATTTTTGGGATTGTCTTGCTCATATTATAAAAGAATTATAGATTTTGCAGGTTAAACAACATATTTGAATCACTTGTTAAAGGCTGTAACATATGTTACATGACATTATAAATGAGCAAGGACATTGGCTTGATGTAAGAAATGATATTTCAGGAATCTTATCTAATTCGCATGTTTTCCTAGCTAAAGTCTCTAGCCTCTGGTGCCTAAATCTTAGGTATTGATGATTGTTAAGCCCCTGTACCTTTGTTACAGATGTTATGAATATTTGTTTTCAATATTTCTTAATATGAATAATTCTAAAATAAAGATACATCCTAGAGGAACATAGGAAATAATCTTTTCACATTTAAACAGTACAATTTAGTAAATGTCCCTTTCTAATGTAAATATTCTAAACAAATCCTTATCCAAGTCACATTCATGTACAATATCGATTATTATTTCTGCTTCTCTGGTAAAATAATTGTCCACCTCATATCATAAAAAACAAGATTTTGAATGCAAGCTGAGTAATGACCTGCTCCATCCCAAACTCTTTTAGACATATTCTATCGTATGTACCGATTCAAGGTGCGTCGAATAGGAGATGTTTGCACACTGTAAGCATGGGTGTTAGCCTGTATCAGATTGTTACATATGTTAATTTGTTAATTTGAGAATAAGAAAATTGAAAGTTTGAGGTACAGAAAGAAGACATTAAAACTAGCTAATCAATGAACATTCTAATAGTCTGCAAATAACTGGATTTCTTTCTACATATGACAGCTGTTTAACATTTATACGGCTACATGTTGTATTATGTGCGTTACATGAACTTAATTATAATTTAAAAGTGGTAATTTTGGCTATCGTCATTTAGTTTAACGACTGCTCTGAGTTGGTTCAAACCGTTTTAGATTAGGTTTAACAAACATATACTCAATTGACAGTTTGCTTTTCTATCTTAAATATTTTGTCTTATATGAGCTAATGCACAACCCTACCCCCAGTTTTGCAGAGGAGCAAATTTTGTTTTCGCCGCTTAATAAAACACATATAAAACAATTGCAGAGTGTTGATATTTTACATTTTCTTAAACAGTCTTGCGCATATATCATCAAGTTTCTAAGATCAGGACACTTATTAAAGATGTCAATGTACCATGATGCCACAACCAGGGCTCTTATCGAATTCCATGCACTTTCAGGTGCTGGTATTAACTAGTTCAATGTCAGGAAAGAGCAAGAAATCATACTGGCAGGCATTTAGCCAAACTGGAGACTGTATCCACGAAGCATTCTTTCACCTCAGAAAGCACTGTGGTGGATGCACTAGAGTAATATATTTGTATATTGTCCTGACCTCTTGGTTCTCGTCTGTGATGTCTAACTAAGAGTTTGGTGCCAAGGGGTTGTCTGCGGTTTGTGATTGTGGTATTTCCTGATCATACTCACTATTTTTGTTACTTTCCCATTGGTATCCTGGGTCAGGTGTGGTACTTGATTGTATCGATTCCCGATCTTTGCCGTCTTTCTTACTTTGCATCAGCCAGTCACCGATACTGTTCGACTCACTGCGTTGAGGTGGTGGATGTTTTGGAGAAAAAAAGCTGAATTACAAGAACTACAGCTTCCAAGAGCTGTGTTTCTCGAAGGTGTCAAGTGCGCAGTATCAGTGAATCATTTGGAAAACCTCACCTGTCATTAATCCTGACAAATCAATGCCTGACAATTATGGTTAGAGGCCAGTTTGTGATAAATATTGTCCCGTTATGATGACATTGCCCTTGTGCGGATCCAGAGGGAGATACATGTAGGGGGTCCGGACACTCCCCCTGGAAAATAACAAGTACGTATATGGGTTTCTATAGAAATTAGCATTTTGACCCCCCCCCCCCAGAAAAAGTTGAACACCCCCGCCCCCGGAAAATAATGGACCACCTCTGGATCCTTTGTAAAGTATATGCAATAAAACCATTGGAACCCCTCTTTAAACTGTAAAATAAGCTGAGGACTAAATAAAACTGACAAAAATTCCTTGATCCGCTCATGTTGCCTCCTGCCCCCGAAACCCCTCTGCAACTGATAAAATGTGGTTGTAGCATGTCTGTATATGCGAAACATCTCGGTGTAAGTACAAAGCAAGCCATTTTAGACTGCTTCACCATCCCACTATCAAGAATAGTAGAGACTGTCGAAGGCCATTAGTCACGTGTTTTATTCAACCACTGATCTAAGCCGATAGCTATACGTCATAGATGTAAACACAGGTGTATCGGATTCTCCGCTTTTATTTATAGAACCGCCGCTGTATAGAGATAAAGTAACTTAGCTATACATGTATTATACAATTAATTGCATACCATAGCTCATAGACTTGTGCAGTCCATTCAATTATATTTTATATTTTATTTGAAACAAGTAACTCTCAAATACCTATCTAACTGAATTTTCAAAGAATCTGAAGAGAATTGAATGGACTTGTTTAAAGCGATTCTGATTGATAGACTGTTATCATTGCCTAACAAGAATAACTGTAATATACTGCTAGCCTGCAAAGCAAGACCAGAGTAAATGTTCTGTGACGAATCAAATTTCAACCTCTGCCATTAAAATGGTCAGTACCTTTTGCACTCTTTTGCCTACTGGGTAAGTTTGCATGTTCTTTGTCGTCTGCTGATTTTTTTTTCAAAAAGATGTTTCAGGAATACAATGTACTATCAGATTGTAAAACAGATTGGATCCAAATCAGGCTGGATGTTTTGTTGGACCTGATCTGGGCCCAAAATGTTTGTAAAGGTTGTCAGCAGTTAAACATAGGTGTCTATTCTCTTGTCGTTTCTTTTGATTCTGAAGTATTTGATATTCAGAGGGTGCAAGATAGCTGTGTTTTATATTTTGTCATTTTTTTCTGACATAACAGAGTGCTGGATCTGACGACTATATTTTAGCTGTTTGATTTGATTCTTTACGTCCCATCAACAATCTTTCGGTTAAACAGGGACGGGTCTTCCTGGGTTGAACCAGTACACATTGTACAGTGTAAACATGACCTATAACCTCAAAAAATCAATACTCGAATGGGAGTCTGTATGTATCTGTATTTGTTTACGTCCACGGCGTGGAAGTTCATCTGCACAGTGTAAAGTACTGAAGCTAGGATTAATGTGTCTTGCTCAAGGACCACAACGTGGCTCGAACCCGCGGCCCCTCGGTCTTGAGTCAAGCACTCTACCACTGAGCCACTGCGCTCCCATATTTTAGCTGTGATTTGTCGTGAATTCTTCAAAAAGTCTTTGAATTGATGTTAGATGCTTAGAAAATAACAGTTTGCAGTAATCAGGCATAAAGTTATAAACATAAACTTTTATTACATGCTTATGCGCAGTTCTTTACATCGCAGCGACATAAATAACGTCATGGCCCTAAGGGTGCACGGGACGCCCAATATGGGTTTACGTGAGGGCCGATGAGTTCACGTGAGCAGTCTGCTATGGGTTTGGACTCACGATCAGTATCAGCTCGTTACTATTTTTAGTAACACATGTCTCCACACATTTTAGGGCTCGAATGTTGACATAGCTCTTTTGATTTCGGCTTGTCCGTTCGTCCGTCTGTCTGCTGTTGTGGTCATTATTGTTCTTATTATTATCCTAAAAACGTATTAGAGCCTCAAACAAATTTTGATCCAGTTCAAGACCAAAGATATGTCGGTCCTGATCTGGGTCGATCCAAACTGTTTGCAAAGCTAGCAGGATCCATAGATAAGATGGTGAACTGTCGAATACGTGATTCTATTTCTCTGGTTGTTTTAGTATTAGTTGAATATAGGTCCTTCCTGTGGGTACCCATAGCATATATGGATATGGAAGAAATAAGCAAATAAGCAATCTGGTCATTCATTCATTTATCTGGAGATATATTAACCCACTGACAGTATTTTTGTGAGATAAAGCACCGAAACAAATTGGTTACACATATTATAGGGGGTATGAACTTAAGCCAGGTTCCACTACAGTTATAAAGATGTGATTAATCAACAGCATTGACAACCGACCCTATATGAAGGTAGGTTCTAAATCGCATTGGTCCAGTCCAAACAGTTTGAAAGAGTAAAAGTGCTATTAGAGAGGATAATTTCTTCTTAGTGTGATGAGTTGGTTTAGAAAAAAAATCATCAACTGTTTGGACGATTGCCAGTCTACATAGCTCAGTGTTTTATTGTTTATAAGTGTATAGGCATATATGCTACGGGCAATGGTTTCAAACCATGATTATTATATATGTGTTCTGTAAACTGTATGTTTTAATTGTTAACGCGACATGTTCGTTGGAACTGACTGATTTATTTTCATGACATCTAAGTCAGAACTTTATGTTAGTTTTATTTTCATGACAGCTTCTTTGTTTTATTGTCGCGATATCTTCAGCGGAAATGGAGATAAGATCAAGTTCAGAGCAGTTTAATGCTGATCTTGAGTTTTGTTTAATAACTAAAACAGCTCTGAGTTGTATCAATAAAAACGATGCACACAGTTTTCGTTCCTCAAGCCAAAACAATTTGACTGCGTCAAAAGGGCATTGAAAGGTGATACATTGATTGTGCTGCCAACTGGGTTTGGAAAATCTCTAATCTACGAACTCATACAGGTTATTAGTGGAACGAAAGTACTTATAATTTCGCCCATAAACGCCATAATAAACGAGCAATTGGACAGACTTGGAAATGCTGCTATCAAAATAGACGAGGGATTTGTCAAGCAGGCAGAGCAGGCTAATTCAGGTATGTTCTAACTCTGGGGATAGCAGGGAATAGCGATTATTTAGTTTCGCCACAACCCAGCGAATCCATATAAGTGCAATCGAGGCATTCACTGTGCTCTACCCAAAGCTATATAAGAGGACAGAATAGTTTTACATGTAGGTATCTAATAATTATAAAATTTATTGCACTTATCATATACACCCTCCTTGCGAAATGGTCCGAAACTATTCTATGTTCAAGAACTATGGTCTAGATCTGCTACTGAACAGATACAGAACAATATATATGAAACAATTTTTGTTCTGAAATTGTTCTAGTAAAGCTCTTAACCCCCTCAGTGCCACAGGGCCACTTTTGGGCCACACGTACAACTACGTTGAGTGCCACGGGGCCACTTTTGGGCCACTGGTTTGCGGGCTTATTCTGAAATTATTATACAACAACTTAAAGGAATATGGGCGATTGTATGAAGAAAAATCATTTTGCAACACGATGCAGCATTTTATTTAGCATTTTACCAATCTGTTTGTGTGCTATAATTAACAAGAAATATCTTTAAAAAAGATATTCGGCGGCTCTCAAATACTTACAATTTAAACGCAACCAAATTCGCTGGTTTTAGACGAAATTTCCTTCCATCCCTGGAATCTAAAACCAGCGAAGTTGTGGTCTCTTTTGTTTGGTTTTGTGCACAGCTAACTCTATGCATCTGAATCCATTTTTTTTTCAATTTAGGCATTCACCAGCAAGGGTTTGGGAACAATGTTTTAAGTCCTAAGTTTTTAAGAAAACGGAGGGGGGGGGGGGGGAGGTTGACAATAAATTAATGTAAAATTAAACGTTCAATGAAACAAACCGAACACCAGAAAAGAACATAGCCAGGATCGAGGAATAAATGCATGTTAGAAGCACGTACAATCGGGCCATTATCGGCCCGCCACTGAAACGCCATCCGAATGACGTATTGCTGGCAGGCCGATAGTGGCCCGAGTTTGGATGCTGGCTGACTCATGCGCGGATCCAGGAATTTTTGCCAGGGGCGTCCAGGCCCGACTGCCAGAAAACAGCTCTGACGTTTTTTCTTTCTTTTTTGTCCTCATTTTTTACTGTTTTACAGTGGCTTATTAATGGTTTATTTCAAAGAAAACTATAATTTTACAAGGTTTCGGGGGTGGGGAAGGGTGTCCAACATTTTCCAGGAGGGCTCAACCTTTTCCAGGGGGGTCAAACTTTTTCAAGGGGGGCGGGGGGGGGGGGTCCAAATACTAATTATAGAACCCATAGAACTTGTGATTTTCCAGGAGGGGGTGCGAACCCTCCATCCCCCTCCCCTCTGGATTCGCGCATGTGACCATTTAACTACTCGTTATTGATAGAAAAGACTTTACCGATAGTTACACTGTTCTTGTAAGAAAATGCATATGCCGGCTAGGGCAAGCCCAATCGCCTGAACCCAAAGGTTACGTGCAAATTCGCGGTTATTTTTTTATACGCCATTGTAATGGAACAAATTAAATACACTTGTTTTTTTGTTTGTTTTTTTTGTTTTTGTTTTTTTGTTTTTTTTAGAAATAAATGGTTTATATTCACGATTTTGGGACAATGACACATACCCCTGGAATTGGAAATTTTAGCGCGAAAACGCCTAAAACTGCGATTTTTTAGTGTTGGTAGCTATATTGTCAAATCATAAATTACATCATATTTAACTGAATTTAGATGTACTGTTAACTTGCATGATGTATTATATGAGACTGCGCAATGTTGAATATTACCAGGGCTACCACTCATATTTTTGAGGGTACATGACATGTATCCTCTAGGGCAAAATGTAGAGGGCACAATTTTTAGAGGGTACATGGACCCACGGAAATTCCGACAGCTAAGCATTTTGAAAGAGCAGAGTAGGCCTAGATTTCCTATCAACTGCTAAAAAATGTATCTGCAAACCCACCCTAAACAAATTTGAGTGGGGCTCCCCTTTACACAATTTGCATTAAAATGACTAAGTCAACACACTGAAAAAACATTTGGCAGGGGTTCCCTTATACATCATGACTTTCCGTTCACCAGCCAACATTAATTAATTGTTGTACTTACAGGGGAAATTACCTGTTAATGCAAAGAAGTAAACCACGGCTGATATGCCGATCGTTAGAGGGCACAACACCATTGGGCCCTGATAATGCAACGTCAGGATTTACATCGCAGTAGCACGACAGAGATGCCAATAGTAGAAATGTGACGGGGGGGGGGGGGGGGGGGGGAAACAAATAAACAAACAATTTTAATCACAATTTACTCGACAAAACGATGTTTTTTTTTCTTCGAAATTTTTTCCGACTTGAAATTTGGATTTTTCATCCGAACATTGGAGAAAAGAAACGTTTTGACATTGGGAATATAACCGTAAAACGGCCAAAAATAAGCCCTGCAAATAGACTATTGTCGAAATATAAGAAACAGACTATAATCATGTCGAGAATGGAACTTGGAAAAGTTACACATATTTTATTTAAATCGCGTGACATTACTGTAAAGTCCTTTCGGATTTAGTGGGTTAATTATCTTAAAATGCACTTCTTTGCTGTGTGCAAGGCGTGTAAACAATGATAATACAGCAATTTACAAATGCTATACATCGGGGGGGGGGGTTGACCTATATTCGAGATTAGGTCGTTAATACATTCAGTGCACAGACTGGTCCTCTTCCATTTACATGTAGGTTTTTAAGTTTTGTTGAATGTTTAAATAGATTGTATGGACATTCTGAGTATTAACCAATGAGAGCATCTTTTTCCAATTGGTGTGATGAATATTTAAGAAATAGATTCGCGCTCGCAGTGATTTGTTGCTTAATATATCACTGGCTTGAGGTCAGTCGTTAAAGTGAGTAAATCATGAGCGCAAAGCGCGAATGATTTATCCACTTACGACTGACCGACAGACAGTGATATATTAAGCAACAAATCACTGTCAGTGCGAATTTATTTCGATTCTAACACACAAAAAGATTAGAAATACGAACGAATCCTTCATAGTCTATAACGATTCCGCCATCTTAAACAGACTGTCAGAGTTTCCCGCAACTCTTGTTCAGACTGAAACGCGTATTTTTACGTACATTTTGAACGTCAAGTAGTTGTGAAAACGACGTTACGCCGTCTAATGTAATATATGACGTCATGAAAATCAAACTGGCGACTGAATGACGTCACGTCGGTCCGTGCCCAGTCCGTGCAGTGATTTATCAACCAATAAATCACTGAATTTAACCATTGGCTATATAGGCGAGGTGTGTTAGAATACAATTTAAGAATACTTCTGATTGGTGAATAATTTACATAAAATGCAGGTCTAAAGCGATAATAGAACGGCGGCCAAAAAAGGCCGCCGTAAAAATATGAGGTACTGTTGCTACATTTTAACGCGGGATACTACGCCATTTGTCTAACGGACGCAACGTTACGCCACAGACTCAATAACGTTACGTCATAACTTGATAACGTTTTGCGCCAAACGCCAACTGTCTCGTGCAACGTCGCGCCTTTGTCGCTAATTGATTACATATTGGTCTCAAATTCGCACTTATGAGAACACCGACGGTCCATTTCTGCCCGCGCACCCGCATATGGCTGACGGGCACTATGAATTTGTATTGTGTTGTTGTTGTTTGTTTTGTTGCTCGCATACCGATAGTATAAATATAGGTGAAGACTCAGAACATATATGTGACTTCTAGCTACGCTGCATTTGTCAGCATGTGGTCCTGTGTTTTTCGGTGTTCGCAGCGCAAACAATCTGATCTTGGCAGTCCATATTTGCACGTCAACGAAGTGACGCCTTGCGCAAGACTCGCATGTGATGCGCAATTTAAATTTTAATTCATGTTTTACGTGCCAGTCATTAATTTTTCAGTCACGTCGAACATGCACAATGTACCAAAGGAGGCGGCGATGCTGAACACATATTTTAAACAAAAATATGTTTTAATTTGGTTGTTTGAAATTGCACTGGTGTACAGTACAATATTTGGGAACTGGGTAAAGCCTGTTGAAGCAAGGAGGCAGCCATACACCTCTACGACGAAAACTTTCTGGGTTTCGTGTTGCAGTCTTACAGTATTGTGCGATATCACAGGGTCGCAAGGCTGCGGGAACGTCAAAAATTATCGATATGTCCATTTTCTTTGCAGTTCCTGTACGATCTTATGAAGACGCAAGACGGCAGCAATGGACGAAAGGCTGCTGAAAGACACGCAAGGTATTCGTATATGTGCGACTACCTTTAGCGCTTGCATTACGTATTTGGCTTGGGAAAGACTGTCGTGAGATGTCCTTGCGCTTTATTGCACGGCTGTCTCAGGAATGCTGCGAAATGTATGACTACCGATAAAAGTCCCGTGTTCGCACGACTGACGCACGGCCGCACTTGCGACAGTCTTGCAAATCTGCATTACCATCTGGCGACAGCCTTGCGCGTGAACGTAAGACAGTCATGCGAGCGTCGTACGTATAGCTGCCTTACGTTTCGATAAAATCAACATGAGGTATGCAATTTCGTCTGCGATCTGCTATACGGCCTGTCGCCTACAGAAAATCGCACGACCAAACCATAGTGCGATAGATGTGAAACAGGCTTAATGCAGGTGCGCTTCTTAGCAGACGGAAATACAATTTTATAAAAATTGAGCTCTCATGTGCGACCATCGAAAATTCAGACTAGCCTGTGCATTCGAGTTGTCTGATCAGAGTCCATCACTGGCGGTCTATGGATAGTCAAAGCTCCAACGTTTCCGTTCTGATCAGACTGTGCGGATGCGCAGGATAATCTGAATCTGCGCTGTACGTACATTCCAACGGCTCGTTTGTTTCGTGTACTCATCCGGGGCTTTCATATTTTGATAATAATGCAAGTGTTTATCGTCCTGAGCATGCATTGCATTGTCGCGTTACAGTTAAAAGAAAACTGATTCCACTAGTACCGTAGCATTATCAGGTGCTCCTTATAAAATTGAACGTAATGTCAATTAACGTTAATTGTAGACCGTGGCGGGATTTTGACGTCAATGGTAAGTTGTTTATTTTTAAAAAGCGTCGACGTCATCGGCTAGTTGTTTATTTTTCAAGACGTCGACGTTATGGAAATTTGGCACTCTTATAGGAAATCTGCTCGGCACTCAACTTTTCTAGAGCAATTGAATAACACTCCTATATATTTGTCCCTGATTTTTTATAGTATCAAAATGTTAGAGAACAACTCCAAAATGGCATATTATTTATTTATTAACACTACGTTTCAGTATACATTGGCATTTATCAAGTGTAATAGAAAACAAATGGACAGGATTGACATCGACGTCACCTGGCGTCATTGACAACGACGGCAAAAAGAAACACTTCAGTTTTGCGTAAAAAATCACAATAAAGGATCTTTACAAGATACAAATTACTGACAGAGATGCTAGTGTCGTGCAAAAGAGATAGAAGTCAGAAAAAATATATCTTTACAAATGTTGTCTGCTTATGTTGTCATAGTCAGGCAAAATGCCCTAGAAATGTCTAGGTGAAACAGTATAGCCCCAGATCAGACTGCTGCAGCTCATATAGGAACAGCCAGATCTGGGTCCACACCGTTTGCCTCCATACCTACGTTAGTCAAATTATGTCAGCAAAGATATGCAGCAGATGACTAAAGCAGACGACATACATCAGAAAAGCGTTTTTTTTTCTGATTTTTTTTTGTAACAATTGACTGCGATCTGAGTCTTCACAGGGCTCTTGTCGAATGCTAAAAGTTTCACATTTGTACATGCTGATGGTCAGTGATCATACTGCACATATTCATAAGCAAGTGTCGATACATTAGGGTCTTGAAGGTGTTGAATACGGTCAAATTTATTTATTACAGAAACACAGAAGCAAACACTGGGAAATGCTGTGGTCATCCTGGGCCACCCGGAACCATTCATAGAGAAGATTGTGTGTGCCTTTTTTGTAAAACTTGGAAGTGTTTCACATATTTTCTTAGATGAAGCCCATTGTGTTGTGTCGTGGGGGTCTGAGTTTAGGCCTGCCTTTCAAAAGGTGCAAATAGAACTATGGCCCGGCTTAACAGGGAAGTTGTGGTTCTTGATCACCTAGATAATCGATAAGTCAATTGTCCCCCTTACACCGCGGCGACTATATCGCGAAATCGATTGTATCTGAGTCCAGGTATCCATGATATTAGTCTGGCATTGAGTGTATAGTATTTGCTGTATAGTTTTGTGTGCTGACGATAGAGGTCTAAGAGGGTACCAAATTTCATTTATGTTACATAAATAGTTCAATTTGGAGTATGCATGCTCAACTAATTGAAATCAAGAAAAATATTTTTCACCTCCAAATGTAAAACATGTTTGTCCACTATTCGTGTGTTCTGAATTGAGTACATGAGCACTTGAGTACTGAATTTACTGGATAAGCAGGATAATAAATTATCATTAACAATTAATCAACGGTCTAATTAACGAAGATATTCTTATTTTTTACCACAAGTTAAAAATTATATGTTTTGCTCTTAGTAACATTTCCTTCCATATTTTATTGGATTTGGAACTTTAATATGTCCCCTTTAATGTTCAGAAAACATAATATGGGCCTCGATGTGAGAAAACTGTCTTGCGGGGTTTTGCAAACAACAAATGCGCAGACCAGCCTGCGCATCCGCAGTGATTTAGAAATAACACAGCTTCACCAAACAAGGCCGTCGGCGGCGGTATGGTCAAATGTGCTTATTTGGTCTGGTCTGGTCATTTTTTCAGTTTCCTCTAAACTTTTTAATGCGGTGTTTTTTCATGTTTACCCGTATCAGTATTGTAGATGCGCAGCTTGATTTGGGTCTTCTCTCGGCATAGGTCTTGATAAGAGAAAATCCAGCATAATATTGTTCCAACATTTTAGCGTTTGCTTAGAGCGCTCAAAAGAACCGTCTCATTGAGACCATTCTTTGAGTACACGTACCCACAGTATTTTCATGTTCAGGTTGAAAAACTGAGAGTGGGTAAGCGGATAATTACTCAGGCTTAATTTATCAAAAATAATCAGTAAACGAATTATCAGAAATGTGGTGAGCTCGATCTTTATCTGGATCCACACTGTACACTTTTTTCGAAAATAAAATCAGCCGACATCTGTAAAGACTCGGACTGGGTCCGAGGTAAAGAACATTGAGTTTGACAAAAGGGTCTGATCAGCGTCCTCGCTTCAAGTTAAAAAACATAATAAAGGATTATAACGCAGTCAAAATAAATGAGAACAGTCGCTTTAGGCCAAATCCTTATCAACTATTTTCACACTTTTAACGCAGATGAGCGAACTCCCACCGAGTTCCCGCTGCGTCAATAAGATGACCATCATAAACGACTGCATGATTTTATGTTTCAGCTCTCCAACAGCGAACATTAATGGAGCAGGCCAGTCTGTGCATATATTACATGCTCATCGCAGTTTCTTGTGTTCACTGCTCAGATGCTACTGTTAAGCATGAATTCTCGGAACAACATATGCGCATAGTAAATCATCAGCGCAGTCTGATCAGTCCCATTGCTGTTTACGGTTGAAATTATAAATTGTTTTTGGTCAGGTCTGGTTCTTACTGGTCCCGATCAGCTCGGTGTGAAGAGATTTGTTTAAATCTGTGTATTTTGGGATTTTTTAACTGAGAGATATGGAACGCAAACAGCAATGGATCAAGCCTGACCGCGCTGTGCCATCTCACCCGAACCTTTGCTGTTCGTTCAAGTTTAACCTTCTCCGGAAAATTAAATGGCATCACTTAAAACTTAAGTATTAGTTTACAATTTATTTAAATGTTCAATTCTTACAAAAATACAGGCACGGAGAGACATCTTGTTATAAAGTATCTGGATCTACACTGTTGATTTTGCTTCATTTTAGTACTCTTCGTCATAATATATGCATGTCCTTTACTGTAATTGCAAAGCCTAAACATTAGTAGAATTCAAACGACACCATTTGCGCAGTCTGAGCATCTACCCATGAAGTGACAGTTTTGGTAGTATGACCGAAAAAGGTTGTTATACTGAACAGTAAAGACCCTGACGAGACGCCGCATGACAAAACTAGTAAGAAGGGTGTACAGAACACGAACACTGTGATCAGCCTGGGTATCTGATACACACCATTTTATCTATGCATAAGTTTTTAGTAGAATGCCAAGGCTTCCACACAGGACACTTAATGCAGAGTCGTTTATCCGGTAAAAACCGTAAAATCAGTATTTTATGACCGAGATAAGACCTTAGCCCGAGGGATTATCTGACACCTAGGATTATCGCATATCCCGTTATGAACGTCTCAAAATCGTTTCTCACCAGAGGCACACCGAATAGGTGGCAATCGAAAACGCTCTTAACAATCGACAGACGCGGATAAAAAAACTGATAGAAAAAGAGTTTTAAATTGCCATTTGTCACCATTCGGGCCACGATTAGCAATCGAAAATTCTGGTTCTAAATATTTTGATCTTCGTTCGCCGATTATATAAGTGTATTCGATTGCCGCCTATCTGGTGTGAGAATGAAGTACGAATATACTGCCAGATGAAAGTCTTCGAATAAATTTAGGCATTAATAATAATAATAATAATAATAATAATAATAATAATAATAATAATAAAATAAGTATTATTATTATAAAAATAATAATTGTTATATTTAAAATAAAAAATAAATTGAAGCAACTTGTAATAAAATGATTTTTATTTCGGTGTGATAAGTTATGGTAATGTTATTTTCTAACAATTTCCTTTAAGATTTTTTTTCAGTATCTTGTCTCCCATTCAGCTAAGTTTTCCCCTTAAATTTCTATTTAAAAATGATGTTAGGTTTCTCGACATTATCCGCATATTGAATAGTGCGGAAGCATAATAGACACAAACTATGAGAACTTAGTCATTTTCTCCGCCCTTTCAAGAAGGCGCTTAAACTCAATTTTCAACCTAAAAATGACAGAACTAAAATTTATTTTATTTCTGTGAAACTTATATGGTTGATATCGTTGGGTGATCGAGATACCATTTATAACTTATAAAACATCGAGAAAATATCAGAACATGATTATTTTGGGGTCATAAAAGGCTCACCAAGGGCATTTGCAGTCAGTTTACATAGAAATGAATGGGATTTTACCAGTCAAAAAGATGAACAATTTGACAAAACTAAATATTAAGTTATTTCGTATTTGTTTATATCATTATAAAGATAAAACATTAAATTTTCTTTTGATAACTTATAAAATAATGGCAGCTTAAGAATAAGTTAGTTATTAATAATTTATTTAAAGGGTTGCATACTTTTCTGTGTAATTCATGCCACAGTTTTCAACAGGTAAGTTGCGGGAGTGGTCAATATTCAAGGGAGATAATCGGGGAGATAAAACCGATTACAGCTAATATTGTCCCATATGACCAAACTGCGGTCAATATTTCCGTTCGCTAAGGTCGTCGGCATGACAGCAACTGCCACATTAAAGATGCAGTCTTGCATTAAAGCCATCCTACAGATGAAGGACGCATGCGTTGCATCCACAAACCCCAATCGAGAGAACATAAAGATAGGTGTCAAAAAGAGAAAACCCACGGTTGGCAGCGGAACTCACGTTGATGATGTTTTCGAAGACCTTATCATGCCACTTGTTTCTGATCTGTGTGTTCAAAGAAAGGACTTTCCGAAGACAGTAATATTTACGTCCTTAAAGCAGTGTGGGTTGGGATATGATGTGGTCAAAAAAGAAGCGATGCGACGAGACGTGGTGGACGATACGATGTCTTGTGTTTCTCAGTACCATGCTCCAAGTACAGATAAGGTAATGTTTATGAAAAGAGAAAATGTGTGCATTTCTCTCAAAGCCCCACTTCACTTCCTCGGAGAAACGCACTCATCTTTGTTATATAACAGTAACAGTGGTACACGGATGGTCTTCTAATAACCCTTATCCTGATACTTATTCTGCTTATATATTGGGAGCTCAGTGGTATCTCGTGCTTGACTTGAGACCGAGGGGTCGCGGGTTCGAGCCTCACCGGTTTCACTGCGTTGTGGTCCTTGAGCAAGACACATTTATCCCAGCTTAGGACTGGGTCAACCCAGGAAAACCCGTCGCTGTTTAACGGAAAGATTGTTGATGGGACGTAAAGAATCAAATTAAACAAACAAATTCTGCTTATTACGTCTGTTGTACATACTCTAATACACTCAAGATTGTCATGTGAACTTATAATTTTGCAAACAATATGGACCTAGACCAGACTGCTCACTTTCGATCCATACTGTATGCAACATTATAGGTCACTAAGTAATAGTTATACCATGGGTTGTCCGCCTGTACGTGGAGATAATCCACGAGCTTTAGCGAGTGGATTATCTTACGTACAGGTGGACAACCCATGGTATATCTATTTTATACCACCTACATCAGTGTAGACCTTGCACATCGAGTGATATTTCATGCTAAAGTTGGTAAAGGTGGTATAAAGTGCTTAAGCTGAAGAGAGAACAGACGGCAAATGTTTAATCATGTTTTATATTCCGCTTCCGGGGTAGATTCGTTTGAGCATGGAAACCAAGAGGTCGAATGTTTGACAACCAATAGATTATAATTACAATAGAATGACAAATGAAAATTATATTAATTAAAAACTAAGTATAGGAGACCTGTAATAATCTGATCAATCTCAAAACATTCATGAAACTCGTCATGCTCATATTTAAGATTGATTTGTCATGCTGGTGGATGTTAAAATGCCAACAATTGTTGGTATTTTAAAATTTATGAGCATGACGAGTTTCATGAATGTTTTAAGATTGATCTTGACGCGTATGCGATAAACAACATGAGTCGACTGAAAATATTTTACAAACATTCAAATTATACAACTTCAAAGAAGTACTGTCTTTGTCATGCTGGTGGATGTTAAAATGCCAACAATTGTTGATATTTTAACATTTATGAGCATGACGAGTTTCGTGAATGTTTTAAGATTGATTTGTCGTGCTGATGGATGTTAAAATGCCAACAATTGTTGATATTTTAACATTTATGAGCATGACGAATTTCATTAATGTTTTAAGATTGATATTGTCGCGTATGCGATAAACAACATGAGACGATTGAAAAACTCTTTCAAATCTTTTACAAACATTCAAATAATGTAACTTCATAAAAGTACTGTCTTTGTCATGCTAATGGATGTTAAAATGCCAACAATTATTGGGTATTTTAACATTTATGTGCATTGCGAGTTTCATGCTAATGTATGTTGAGCATGAAAATGTTTATATATAAAAATTAACTTATAAAAGTAATCTAATTTTAAAAGTAGCGTCATAAAAGCACCAAATGCTTTACTTTATACGTGCGCTACGCCAAATAAGATTTTTGTTACGTCAACGTAATAATAACGTTAACAAACAGCTTGAAAATTCAATTATATATATATATATATATATATATATATATATATATATATATATATATATATATATATATATATATATATATATATATATATAATTGAATTTGATATATATATATCTTCAAATAAAGAATAAAAATTCGCCTTGTTTTTTCTTCTAATTTAATTCTTAACGCGTTTCACTACTGTGTAGATCTTCAGAAGACATTATTTTAAACGACATCAGCGTCTATAGCAACAACGTTATTAAATACAGGAAGTGACGTCACAAGTATTATAATGTAATAATAGGTAGAAATGTTGTGAAAAAGATTGACAGATTTAAGAATTCTAAATGCTTTTATTCAATTTTGGTTTAAAAAGGCTAATGAAATGTTTTTCTTTCATTTTGCATTTTGTATATATATATATATATATATATATATATATATATATATATATATATATATATATATATATATATATATATATATATATATATATATATATATATATATATATATATATATTTTACATTTCACCATACAGAAAAAGATAAAAGTCGCAAGTGACCTAAGACACAAAGAAGGACAGATCAAGTTGCTATTTGCAACTGAGGCGTATGGAATGGGTGCCGATTCTCCAGACATTCGCAGAATCGTGCATGTTGGACCACCTAATTCACTTGAAAGTAAGTATTTGTTTCAAATACAAAAAATTATGATAATCAAGTTGTGAGCAACCACTTTGGACATGTGATAATAACAAATAGTCCTAGTCCCACAAACCAAACGCGACTGCAGAAATCTCTTACTCTTTTTGCCCACTTACCACAAATTTTGACGTCTCGGCTGATTATCTTTGCAGATAGATTGGACCCAGATCAGGCATATAAGAACGTCTGGCCTGATCAGGATCCAAGCTGTTTGACGCTAAAGTGTTATTCCGGAATGATAAAAAAGCTCAAGGGTTTCAAAAATGTCCCACAATCTGAATACCAAACCGCAGTCAGGAATGTGTGCTTGTAAATACAGTCATCCCTCTTTTCAACGAAATAAATTGACATTTAACTGAAATTCTGCTGTAATGAACTCAAATTCAAGCTGTGCAACTACAACCGAAGTTGTTATAATAAGTCAGTATAAAGAGTTTTCACTATATAACAACAAATAAAAGGTCTAATTATATTAACCATCTTGTCCATATGATTTGTCCTGAAAATGTCATCTGCTTGTTATATCTGCTGCCTTTATTCGCATGACAGTCCCAAATACTTTAACCAGGGAAACAAACACTATCAGCCCTGATCATAATGCTCCCAAAGGAGCAGTCTGATCTAGGTCCATATTTTTAGCCATATAGGCTACCAAATAACATAAGCAGTTGAAAGGGAAGAAAACATCTGCTGTGAATAGGCAAACCTTATGGAATTGTTTTAATGTTTTTGTCGACTGCTGATTTTTTTCAATGTCAATTTTCTTGAAAAAATTCATTCATGAATACCATCAGAGTGTCAAACAGTTTGGATCCATGTCAAGCCTGATGTTTTGTCAGACCTGAACTTTATAAATGGATGACTCTGGTAGAAAAAGTATCAACCTCCTTATAAAACAACAAATATTGCACTGCCCTTTTTAAAGATACGCAGCAATAACTTAAAATATTAATTTAATAATTAAGTTTAAGAGCAGTTTCCATGGTAAATTGTTTACGTTTATATTTAGCGTCTGCCGAATGTTATTTCCTACTCTTAACAACTGGATCAGCCTATTTCCGTTTTCAGGGATATTGGGTGGTATTTTTCAATTTAGCTCAAATTTTAATAAAACATCTGTAAGCTAACAGTGGAGACCCTGATCAGACGCAATATTCTGCGGCATCTGATCTGGGTCTGCACTGTTTGTATATGTCCAACAAAATGGACGCTAGGCTTATATGGGTTAATGTAGAAAATCTACATGTACAATATTCCTAAATCTATCAAGTTTATTTTCTAGCTTACTTACAAGAAATTGGACGAGCCGGTCGAGATGGTAACCCGTCGTCTGCAATATTGTATTACAATGCAAGTGACATTGCTGACAACAGGACGAATGTCAAACCTGAAGTTCGCGAATTCTGTGTCACAGAAACCTGCAGAAGACAGTTTTTGTGTTGTCATTTTGGCTATGAAAAGCCACCTGCATCACATTCAGAACTCCATCAGTGTTGTGATAATTGTGAAAAGGTATGCGATTGTGATATATGCCTGATCGATACGTTGTCACGAAAAAACAGACTTAGACACTGAGATGGATACTTTAAAACAATCTGACCAAACACATCTTCATAATTTGGAATGCACCATTCAAGCATACTTTGCTATGGAAAATCAAACACGCGGGTCACTATACACAGGCTTATCTGAAACACTTATTTCCGACATTGTTAATAATCTAGTGGAGTTTCAAGATGAATCAGAATTGAAAAAGTTATACCCTTTCTTGCAAGACATTTACATAAAGAATATATCCAGCATCATTTCACAACTCAAAGACAGGAATATGAAATGAAAGTGCTTCAATAGTATTTTGATTTAAATAGTGTATTTTTTTAAAGCTATTCGGTCGCTGTTCAGACGGCAGCTTTAATATTCATATTTGGGCGTCGTTTGAATAATTAATCTGCTCAAGAAGGGAGATCAGGTTATATTAGAGTTGACATGATAAATATGTTTTTCCTCTTCCACATACCGTGTAGACCCAGATCAGACTGCTCTTGGGAGCAGTCTGATCTGGGTCCACATTATTTGCCTCTATGCTTACGTTAGCCAATAAACAGACAGACATTTTCGGATGGTCGTTTTGATGGCGTTTTAAGGGTTAAATAATGTGTTTTGCATCATTACTGAGGTGTAATGGCGCAAGATGATCAGTTACTTTTGAATAAAACAGTGCCTCTTTTTCAGCTTTTACCTACGTCTAAAGTAGACCAGTCCCAATTACATATTTATGAGGTGCCGCCTTTACATTAGCCAAATATAGCTTAATAATAATGTTCAAGCTAAAAAAGCCAGTGTCGCTTCTTTTAGAATTGGCCTTAACTTTTATACACAGTCTTGAAACAATCTCCATGTATTCTATAACTTGTGTAAATTTGTTGTTATCTAATGGCGTTTATGCACCCCATCTGCTGTACGACGTATATATACAAACGCCAGGAAACAAGGTTGTTTTCCAACGCTTGAATAATACTCAATAATGATATTCTGAATCTGTGGAAGATTTTCGCAATATAAAGTTGTCAAGTTCGGTAGCAAATTGTTCAATCTTTTTCACCAACCACATATGATAGTGCTGTAGATCCAATCCGTCCGATGTAGATGGCCTAATATTTGGAAAGGCCTGATGGTATCGTCCCTCCGTTTTACGGAATGGTCGCACTGCTCGAATAGAGTCCAAAAGTATGAGTTCATCTCCACGAGAAGAACGGTCTGAATGTCGTTCTGTTCTGACAATGACATTTGTAGTACTATCGTACCTTTCACTAATATCAGATATGGTTGCAATTGCACTTGTACGTTTTACTATGTTTTTATCCGTTTTGTTTGTATACATGTGTTTGAGGTGAGTCTTGACTGTTTTCACTAGGTATTCCATCCTTCTGTCCGCAGGTATATGTCCGTCGAAATGACCATTTGCAGGGCTCTCGATCACCCGATTTTGGGGCCGAAATTCGGCCCCATTCCCAATGCCAAAAAGTATGTTTTTTTCTCAATTCCAGACAAAAAATTCCCAATTTTACAAAAAAAAAAAAAAAAAAAAAAAAAAAAAAATTTTTTTTTTTTTTTTTTTTTTGCTTCTCCACCTTTCATTTCATATAATATAAATACAGAACATATTGTTACATATTAAAATTTCACGGAATAATAGAATATAATAACACTTGCTGCATATTGGAATCAATCTAGCAATAGAAACATCATACATAAGGATGATGTCAAATTTCCCAATTTAAGTCAAAACGCCGCGAATTTTCCCAATTCCATGGGCCCCGGTCCCATTCCCAAAAAGGTGTGTGAGAGCCCTGATTTGTATTCACAAATAATGCATAAAACTCTTCAGCTGCCGCCTTTTCTGATAAGATACATATTTGGTGTACAAGAACTCTCAAAATTTCAGATGCGTATTTCGACAAATTTCGATGACTTTTGAATAACAGCATGGTCAGTTTAAACAATGAAATATGGCGACTTCTTTCAGGAAGTTTAGTAGCATCCAACAAATCTTTGTACAGCAGCCCTAATTCCAGAACTCGTCTTCCATAGTGCATGACATAATCTTGACGATCTGACATTTTCACTTTATTGTCACATATTTTGACACTTAACTTTCTCCCATCAGTAATTTCCGTCAGCTACAATGCAAAGATTAAGATTCAAAATTATGCACGAGTTCGACAATTCCAAACATACTAAGCGGGCGAAGACTCAGATCAGACTGCACATATGCTCCTGGTCTGATTTAAGTAAGCGCCTGCCGTTGTAGAAGCTATGTGTCTTTAGCCACAGGGGCTCGAATTCAGATTTTTCGTGATTTTAGCCACAGTGTATCTTTGCATGTCAAATCATGCATATTAAGAAATATACATCTTTGTGCGCTTATTTTGACAGTTTTTCACATCTTAAACTCATCATGTGAAAATGGAAATGAGTAGGCAAACAGTGTAGATACAGATGATATGGCTCATTTCATCTGGAACTATGCTGTTTGCCCAGACATATTTTACAGGTGTAGGGATAATTAACTCTTTGTAATTTGGTGGATTTTCATCTACAGATAAAAGAAACCCAATAAGGATGGGATTGTCCATTATATAAATTAAGGGGTCACAGGTAGAAATTTCCAAATATTTATTAACTTCAGTACCTGAAGATTGTATTTATCAAAGCAAACAATGCAGACCCTGATTAAATGACGCAGTTTGGTGCATTTCATCTGGGTCAGCACTGTTTATCTAAATACCCTTTGAGGGGTTTTCAGTATACAAAGGGTAAACTGCATTTAAGGTGAACGTCAATTTTTATATAGACGTCACTTTTTACATAGACGGTCAGACTAGGCAAGTTGAGTATTTTACTTACTTTCAACCACTTCAGCATTTAGCTTTGCAGCCGAGAATACGAATTCACCAATCAGTTTGCCAACAGTGCCGAAGTACCATGTCTTCTTCGCGTCTTCAGTTTCAAATTCAGGAGGAATGTTTTTCGTTGGGACACTGTTCACGTCGTCCAGTCCGAAGAACTCCATGAAGCATTCAACAATGTGCATGTCCACTACAGATATAAAGAAATCTTTATCCGCATCGTAATGGGCATTTATATTTTCACCCACATTGGTTCTAGAAATTCTATTCTGAAGCGCCTTTAAGTGTTCCTGAGTCTTGTGCACTAGATGCATTGAACAGAATGGAATACGCCATTTGAAGAAAGTTCATATGCATATGAAAAAGCTCAAATGTAATTGGTGACAGATTTTCGAAACGATCTTCAGGTGTGTCCTCATGTGCACGTACACATTTAGCCTGAGAAAATCTTTCTCTAGTCAGCTGGTCACCACCTACATGGACCAAGAAGCCATCAATGTCTTTTCCAGCAGCAACACACGATTCAGAAATAAGCGTTTGATGGAACGCAAGGATATCCACTACATCTTGAGCCTTTTGTTCGTTCTTCATCAGAACCGGCATGGGCACAACTTTGGTTTTTAAACATTATACCACCCTTACCAACTTTAGCGCGAAATATCTCACGATGTGCAAGGTCTACACTGATGTAGGTGGTATAAAATAGTTATACCATGTTTGTCCACCTGTACGTAAGATAATCCACTCGCTAAAGCTCGTGGATTATCTCCACGTACAGGCGGACAACCCATGGTATAACTATTACTAGTTTCTCAGAGACCGGTTGACTTAGCTTAGAAGGTATGATGTCCTTGAATAGCTGGAAGTATGGTAAGAAATTACATACCACACGAGACATCAAAACTGTATAGTCGTGTTTGTACATACGCATTATCATAATAGTAACTTGATCTGGCGTACTGTATCACGTCGAGTGGATGAGGTCATACCATCGGATCACCCGAGACGCGTAGCGTCGAGGGTGATCCAATGGTATGGCCTCATCCACGAGACGTGATACTGTACGCCAGATCAAGTTACTATTATAATAATATGTTTATTATATGCCTTTTTTCTGACATTCTTTTTGCTTTTAAAACCTATTTTGGTCTTTAATCCCGAAAAATAGCGGGAACGTTTGCCATAACGTTACGTTTCTTGACGTCACGTCAACATGTTTTCCGTCTCTGGTTCCATGCTTGCCATTTACTTTACGTAACGTCGCCGCAAAAGCAGGTAACCGACGTTAGCCTCGTTTTAAAGGATAGTGATATGGATTCAGAAAACCTCAGTTCGTTGATCCGGCTTTCTGTATCAGATGGCCAGAAAACAGACAGTTCTAAAGTCGTATCAGTTATAGGTATATAATAAAGCTTGTAATCATCAGTGGATGGAATGAATTCCTGAATTGGAGTTTCTGTAAAATTCCGTTGCGGGTAGACATCAGTGACAGACGAGAAAGCAACATTCTGTACTAGAATGGCGGAACCAAATGCATGGACCATATGCGAGGTGTGGTCTTTTCGCTGGTCATGGACTCCCTCGTACCAATTAATGTTATCACCGACAATTCGAAATCTCTTTTTTTCCTTTATCAGATCAATCATGGTTTCATTGAACTTTCCGCCAATCACACCCAGAAAGTACAGGCTTCCCTCGTCCTTGCTTCTGCAGTCTGTCATACACCTGAAAACAATAAAGAAAATACATAATAGGTCGAGTCAGATCAAAACACGCTTTTTGCATCCAAACTGATTATATATAAAGGCAGTCGCCACTTTGTGCAGTATATAGATCGGGCCTTAAATTTTGCTTGGCCTAGTCTTGTATATATAGCGTAAACAAACACTAAAATATTTATAAACCAATTCCATTCCGATGTATTCTCAAATATCGCTGCAAAAAGTATGGGATTCCATTTGTGTTTTCAGGGGCGACAGGTCGAACTTTCTAATTTATAATATGGTTTAGGGAGCGCAGTGTAGAGCGCTTGACTCGACGAGCCTCACCGGCGTCACTGCGTTGTGGTCCTTGAGCAAGACACATAAATTTATCCTAGCTTAGTACTGGTTAAACCCAGGAAGACCCGTCCCTGTTTAACTGAAAGATTGTTGTTAGGACGTAAAAATCAAATCAAATCAAATTGTGGTCCTTGAGCAAGACACATTTATCCTAGCTTAGTACTGGTTAAACCCAGGAAGACCCGTCCCTGTTTAACTGAAAGATTGTTGATAGGACGTAAAAATCAAATCAAACAAACAAACAATAATATGGTTTTGTCACTGTTTGTTTTTATCTGAGCAGAAAGTGCAAACCCTGATGAAACGCAGCATCGGGGTCTACACTAATTACTACTAACAGGTTTGCAGGCATTTAGAATGAAAGAGTTAAGTAGTACAAAGAGGAGTCACAAGATCACACTGCGCTGATGCACTCACTGAAAAGAGTCCCTACTGTGCACTAAAAAGCATGCACCTTGTCCCATGACATTCTGGGCACACCAACACCTGCAAATCTTATACATGTACATTTGTATGCAACAAACAAAGGCCCAGATCAGACTGTGAACCTGTGCAGCCTAATAAGACTCACAGCTTGTCCTAGGTCCTCAGTTATCTGAAAAACAAATCATGCAAATGATTGAAGGATTATCAGCATTCCCAGTGTACTGTATTTAAGTATAAAATACATGTATATTGAGTCGTAAAATTGATGCTCGTGGTTCAATTCGCAAAAACATAATTCGCATTTTCTGGAAATCGACTCGCAAAAATGCGAACAGATGGAAGCCCCCTATGTGTCGATGGCTAGAAAACGTGTCTACTATAGGCTCCCAACCAAGTAAGACCCAAACAGCTATGGGAGAGCATGCGTGGATCCAGAAAGTTTTATCAGAGGGGGTCCGTCCAACTTTGACGTTTTTTTTGGTTTTTCGTTTTTTAGTTAATAAGCGGAGAGAGGACCCAAACACCACTTAAAGAGGGCCATCATTGGCCCGCCAGCGAAATGCCATTTAATGGTGTTTCGCTGGTGGGCCGATGATGGCCCAACATTGAATGTTGGCTTGGTAGTTTTGGGATTTTTCAGGGGATTCGCACTGGTATTGCTAAGAAACCCTATACTTTTGTGAATTTTCAGAGGGGGGAGGTGAGTCTCGACCCCCTGATTTTGTATGAATCAAGCTCATATGTTATATTTTGCTTTTAGCAAAAACAAAGACACCGATCAGACTGAGCTGATGCACAGCTTGGTCTGCGCCCATGTTATTCGCATGCATTTCGAACCTATTCAGAGAGCGACAATCATTTTGACTTACCTTCACGTCACATATGCTGTTGAATAGCAATGATGAATTTAGCCTTTGAATTAAGCTCAATTCCTGGTGTCTGCCCTGCATTAGGATCCCGTATATGAGGCCAAGACGAGGCACAGCTTTCACTAACTTAGTATACAGACTTTGACTTTCCTTTTTAAGCATCATCGAGAGTAATTGGCACAATATGTCAGGAAAGTTTTGCTTGAATTCGTCTACAACATCGACCCAGTTGAAGAATTTTAGATCCTTGTGTGATTTCTTTATCAGAACACATGTATTATATTTTCTATTCGTCATTCCTGATGAAATAGTGTCATTTTCCACTGTGAGTTTGTTTATGAGTTGCCTTCGCACGCTGTCGATTGAAAGAATGGTACTGCAATTTGCTCAGTATCACCCTTTTGACAAGCAAATAAGAGCCGAGAGTAATCTGTTAGAGTTAAATGTCCACCTTCTCTGTATTCTTTCATAAAAGAGCGCAAATCCTCGTAAAACGAGCTGAATTTTGATGGTTTCTTGTATGACTTTATATAGTCATGAGACTCAGGCTGCGCATGTAAGTTATGGTTAACGGACTTTGAAGGGACAGAGCGTGTCGATATCACATCATAATCAATGCCTCATTAGTCAATAACTGTTTTATTATATAACATTTAGAGAAAGATGTACAGGTATCATTGCACCTAGAAACAATACTGAACTTATATACAAGTTTTGGGACAGTCAAGCATTAAGCAGAAATAGTGCAGACCTAGATAAGACCACCTGTTTACTATTTTATATATGTTGTGCATGAGTGTCATCATTCAACATTTACTAACAAGATTTCTAACACGCCTCGCCTGTAGAGCCAATGTTGAAATAGTGTGATAATTCACAGCTTTGACAGCGCAGGGAAAATGTGCGATAGCTGACGTCATTTGTTACTGGAAAATGACGTCATTCATGGCGTTAGACGGTGTAACGTCGTTTTTACGCTTGAAAGACGTTACAAATACATGTAAACGTATGCGACATGGTCTAAGTATTCGCGGGAGTTCTTCAGTGCAAAGGCGGAAAGTTGGAAGAAGCTGAGACTTCAAATTTGTTTTCGTAGTTTATTGTGCAATAAAATCAAAATATGTCAGCTCCAGTGCGTGATTTGTTGCGTTCTCGGCAACAACGAAAGGATAACTAGCGACGCTTTAGAAAAGCAGAACCGGAATGGAAAAAAACACAAGGAGTCTAATTTTAGTAACTAATATTCACCGGCAAGCGCTCGCCATCCAGTGAATATGACAATATATAGACTGGCCACGTGAGCGCTCTAAGCCAATGAAAATCGCTCCTTTTACTAAGTTATATAATAATATACAATTATTGACTAATGAGGCATTGGATATGATGTGATATCGACCAGAGAATACAAATATTGACCGAGGCGAAGCCGAGGTCAATATTTGTATTCTCTGGTCGATATCACATCATATCCAATGCCTCATTAGTCAATAACTGTTTTATTATATAACATTTAGAGAAAGATGTACAAGTATCATTGCACATGGAAAAAATACTGAACTTATACACAAGTTTTGGGACAGTCAAACATTTAGCTGAAACAGTGCAGAGCTAGATACGACCACCCGTTTACTATTTTATATACGTTGTGCATGAGTGTCATCATTCAACATTTACTTACAAGAATTCTAATATGCCTCGCCTGTAGAGCCAATGTTAAAAAAGTGTGAAATATCAAACAATAATTTACATCTTTGAAAGCGCCGGGAAAATGTGTGATATCTGACGTCATTTGTTACTAGTAAATGACGTCATTCGCGGCGTTAGACGGTGTAACGTCGTTTTTACGCTTGAAAGACGTTACAAATACATGTAAACGTATGCGACTCGGTCTAAGTATTGGCGGGAGTTCTTCAGTGCAAAGGCAGAAAGTTGGAAGATGCTGATGACTTCAAATTTGTTTTCGTCGTTTATTGAGCAATAAAATCGAAATAGATCAGCTGTCTAGTGCGTGATTTGTTGCGTTCTCGGCAACTACGATAGGATTCTTAGCGACGCTTTAGAAAAGCAGAACCGGAACGGAAAAAACACAAGGAGTCTAATTTTAGTAACTAATACCACTGGCAAGCGCGCGCCAGCCAGTGAATATGACAATATATAGACTGGCCACGTGAGCGCTCTAAGCCAATGAAAATCGGTCTTTATACTTAGTTATATAATAAAAAGTGTTTCCGACGTCAACGTTAATTTTCTGGTAGACAACTTGGCGAGTTTATTTCAGGATGTTTGAAACGAATTGATTATTCTTTTTGGAAAGTTCAAGTCAGTTCAGAAATTCTCGATTGGAACATTTTGGGATCACAACGTGATCGGATAAATCGTTAACATTATTTCTTTAAAAATATAAATGTATTTCGTCATACGGCTTATTTCTTTAAAGTTCGAGCACTAAAGATTAAGCATTTTCCAGGGTTCGAAAATTTTGAAATTAAAATTCAGATTATATTGCTACAGTATGAAATGTTAGAATGTGGTCTCTATCATGATGAAAAAGGGTATTTGTGCAAATCAGAAAGTTGATTATTAACATGTTTAAAAATGGTGATCAGATATGATTCCGCGCATCGTGGTTTAATTCTCTCTTTTCTTTTTTCATTTTCATTATAACCATAACTAATTCATTTGTAGCAAGAGGAGTGAAAGTAGCATCAGCAGCAGTGGCGCATGTAGTTGCTACATGCTGTAGTAGTTATAAAATACTAAGGTAAGTTTACAATCTAAATGGTGTGTCGCATGCGGAAGTCGCCCAGTCAAGAGCTGATCACGAACCCATCACGCGATATTCAATTCGTAAAAATCGGGCACTGATTAATTAGTAGTTTAGCCGTGTTAGGTCTCTCATACCAATACAGATGCATTGCTTCACTCCAATGTTCCCTTAAAAACAAGGTAACCATTAAGTTTACTCTGTCTCGGTCTTCAATTTGCGCAAATGCTGATCAATCTTTTCGCTGATTGTGCATACCTTCCAGTGAAACAGACTTGAATTCTGAAGGCAGTCAAAATTGAAACGGCGAGAATTCACGTATAATCGGTGTTATCAAAGTCTATATACATGTACAATGTATTTTCAAGGAAAAAGAAATACATGTAACATGCTGCGCAGCTTAAATCAAAAGCAGAGAAAAGTGTGGATACCCAAAGCGCTCTTTCTTATTTCTCAAAGAAAATGTTTGCAGTGGGTACTCATTGGAAGCGGCTCTTTCTAATATGAATGACAGCTTTACCCTTAGCAGATTAATGAAACAACCCAAAACATTATGTGATCCGTAACGTGATGAGTATACACAACTTATATTTTTCTTGAAATATACAGAAAGCGTTTCACCAATCTTTAAGCCTATTCGACGTCGAACTCCGACATTATTCAAATGCTGTTCACTTATATTTGATAAGATCACATGTTAAAATTTTCAAACTACAGTCGCAGAAGTTGTGAACAGTGTAGACTATGAATCGGCATCTGATATGTCGAGGTACAACTAGATCTATTGGCCGGGAATACATGTACCTACCCGAATAGTTTGGGGTATCAGCTATAACCATATTAAATACAATCAGCCTGAGCCCATGTTCATACCGAATGTTACAATTAATTAAAACAGATCACATCGAAATGGATCCAACTCTAAACTTCGGAATTATTGAAGAATATCAATAACAGTCTAGATCAGATGATAGATAAAAATGGATGTATCTGGTACAAAAGCTTCGAGATTTTTACACAGCTTATAAAATTTTTGGTACTTGGCTCGTAAGCGTTAAAATCAGCATATGCATAACTACATGTATGCTTCAACCACGACCTCTAAGTAATGACCCTCGATTCATTCGATACATTTACCGTAACATACACGCATCAAAGCGTTTTGTGGATGTATAGTTACCTAGTTGGGTTAGAAGTGCAGTGTTTGGCTTGAGCCTTGATCTACATGTACTTCCATACTTTGTAGATTATAGCAGAACAGGCGCTGGCTGCGCTTTAGAACAAGCTCGTCTGAGTATTTACTGTTGGCAAATGCGATAAGTGATAAGCTGGCATAGTTTTAAGTGGCTCTAACCCATGGTAAACATGACACGCATGGACTAAGACGGATAGCCCGAAAGTCGAGTCTGAATATACGGAATTACAATTTCTAAATTCCGTTCAAAAATGCGCTCATGGCAAAATCTCGCGACTTCGTCTTACAGTATACGTACATCACAGATAAAGCAGAGTATCGTTTGCCACGCTGGTACAATACAATTGTTACATGTAGCATACACGGAACAGTCAGCGCATCAGACTTATAGTCCTATTAGCACACACGGAGCAGTCAGCGCATCAGACTAGTATCCCAAATATTGATATTGATATTTGTCTTCATACATATTTGCCACTTCGTGCCGTCGCAATTAGTGCATTTCCAGATTTTTTTGTGAAAATTACCATGGCAATGTTAATGGGTGCAAATTTTCACAAATTTACGAGGATGGAAGTCAAATATTAAAAAAAAGCAATATACAACAAAATATCAAAATCAATATAATTTTGTTTCTCAAGTAGGTCCGGTTTAAAGTGAACATACTTTTGAAATATCACGATTCCTATTGGCGCTAAGATAACGTTACAAAAAAAAAGCCATTTAAATTTGTTGTCGTGTTTAAATGACTACCATACGAAAACAGCTGACACCAAGAAGCTACAATAAAATTGTATATTCCGTAAATCATATTACATTCATTCGGTACCTTTTTCACGGTTGTAGCTTCTATTGTTTTGCTACAATAATTTTTGACAAAAAATCTAGAAACACATTGATTTAAACGGCGACGTTACAAAATGGCGAATAATTATATCCTGTGACTGTACCTCAAAGTATAACGCTTATTGCATACACTGAAACGAGCATCGTATGCCACATCACCAATAAGTAGGATGGAACTTTCCGTTTGTAGTGTTTCGTCTCAACACAACACACAACAAAACAGTTGACGTGCTGTACGACAACATTGAGGACAAAAGATACTGAAACGGACACACATTTTTGCTCATACATGTACAATTTGCGTTCGAAATGGAATTGATCTAGTTGTTTTATAAAATGTATTATAATATCAGGTCTGGTCTTGGTCTGGAGTGTGTGATTGTGGCATTTCCTGATCACCACTCACTTTTTTTCTGGTCTTTAGTAGAAAAAGAATATAAATGCACTACAGCCGGGAGAGACGGTGTTTTGTTTTTTGTTTAAATGCATGCTTATAAATGGTTGTGACATTATTATCTAAACAGCCGCATGTATAAATCTTCCAATCCATAATTAAATATTTCTCTGCGAAGAAATCGTTAAATGTTTGCGCCTCTTGGGCTTTAAGCGATGTTAACAAATGACGCTGAGCGACGTTCAAATTGCGCAACAAAGTGCAGTTGCGTAAATTACGTCACTTTTGCAGAGCGTTTTCCCGACGTCACGTTTTACCGCATTTGGGCACAAAATGTCATGGCGCGTCACATATATCAATACATAGAGGATATTTACTTTTTTGAGGTGAATACCAAATATATTTCATCGAGTGCGGTGATTTTCACTCGTGCTACGCACTCGTGAAAATACTGATTTTTTCACCGCACTCGATGAAATATATTTGGTATTTGCCGAGAAAAAGTAAATTTTCTTTTTATTTTATACTCAACGGTAATACAGAAATCACAACCTTACTTTTTACTTGGTCGTTTCTCGTTCGATTTGACTTTTTCACTGTGTCTATTGGGTATAACATTGGGTGTAAACGTAGTAAACTTTTGCACCTAGAAAATGGCTTAGAATCATATTTTAACGAATGAAATGCAAGAAATCAGCATTTAACGAAAGTCTATTGAGTGTGCCTTAGGGTAGACGTCACGTGCAAACTGGCGCTACGCCAGGTCAAACAGTGACGTCATTATGTTTGATGTTGACGTCACAACATGCGTAGCGTTATTTTTGACAAATGTACTTCACTTAAAACCTTATGTTAAAAAATCCCAGTCACAAAATTGCAAAGAAAGCCTTGTTTTGCTACAGTTCTATTCTATTCTACAGTGAAAGTATAAATCGTATCAGTCACTAGTGAAAAAATACGATATTTTTTCACTGTAGAAAAATACCAATTTTACTCACATTTGATATGCATTGAATTCACTGCTTGTGATAAAATAAACATGTATATATTCATGATGTGTACTTTAAGAAAATTCCTAAAGCATCAATATACATATATTTTTAACAATTTTTTCTTAAAATTTTTAGGACTATCGTCTCATGTTAACGTGAATCTATTAACACATGTTACAATGGATTTTTTTATTTCTATAAAATGTACTCATGTTTTAAAAAATGTTTGTAAAAGATAAAAAAAGCTGTTGCAATAGCCGAAGTACTTAGACATGAAACCAGACAAAATGAAACAGATCCTGGCATTTATCAATGTTTTCAGTTTTGCTTTCATTACTTACTTTTGATAAAAAGTTCAAGGCCTCACGATAAGAGTGCGTATTAGAAAATTATTTTCTTTATTTCTCATCCAAAACATATGTTGTGGGTACTCAAAAGAACCGTCTCAATGAGACGGTTCTTTTGAGCACCCAAAACACATGTTTAAATAAATGCACACTGGTCAATGTAAACGCACCGGTGGTTGCATTTTTCAGCACAGGTGGTGGCGTAAAAGGTAAAAAAATCTATACCTGTTGACTTTATGATTTATTTATAAACTTCCATTTATTTTATTTGTGATGACACCTGGCGCACAGACCATCGGTAACATTGCAGTTTATGGCTCTGCGAAGCAATTGGTGATTTAATTCATGGTTTGGACTGCAAATCCAACAAAGTTCTGGAGTTTTGCCGTGACAGGTGCTTTTTTCTAGTGTGACTGCCTAAATTGAGGGAAATCTGCATGTCTAAGCGCAGCTGTTGTCATATTCCCATGAAATAACATCCAAAAAACGATTACTACTTTGTATTTTTTTCTTGGTAAACAAGCAAATCTTTTATTGAGGAAATTTTATTACAGCGCACTGGGAGCATATTTTTAAAGCATTGATACAACGCACTGATGGTTGCACAGAAGTCCTGTGGTTGCTGGTGCAGACTCACCACATCATTCGCTGTTCACATAAACGTTACAAAAATCGCCATTTCAACCAGCACATGATATTTCGATACTGTGAAGAAGGCTCAGGCGAGCCTGTGCAAACGTGCAGACTCCCAAGAGCCCTTGCTGCCAGCACAAGAGATCTTGATATTTATTATTTTGTCCTGGCTTTTCCTGCGCAAATGTGCAGACTCACCAGAGTATTCGCTGCTGGCGTGAATAGCACACAAATCGCCATTTAAGGCAGCACAAGTGATTTTGTACAGTGACGAAGGCTAAGGTAAGCCTGTGCAAATATGCAGACTCGCCAGATCCTTCGCTGCTCGCACAAAATGGCATTCAATCGCCATTTGAGTCACCACATGAGAATTATGAACTGTGGTGAAGGCTCAGACTAGACCAAGCAAATGTGTAGATTCGCCAAAGCCATCGCTGCTCGCATGAATGACACCCAAAATAGTAAGTGAGTATCACAATCACAAACTGCAGACAAACCCATGGCACTGAGAGGAATAGCCACACAACAATCACAAGACACCAGGAAGACAAACTAAGCAAAGCAGCCAGCTCTCTCTCTTCCCCATCAAGATGATCGCAAAACAAGAATGGACATAAAGTAGCAAAATATAGAACAATTACAGAATCCTGTAATGGGAGTAACAATCAACAACGAATCAACAACAACAGAATCACCGCCTTAGAACAGACAGCAGCATAGCCTATATCTCTGGGGTGCTAAAATTTGCATTTTACTGGTACCAAATCTTCGCCCTAGATTCTGCTGTTGTTGAAGCACAAAAATTTTAAGCTCGCATGAAGGCTTCTTAACTATTGTAATGTATCATAACGGACAAACAATCTCATTAAATTAAATGTTTTGGGGCCAATCGGAAAAATAGGCGGAAATACTCTCAAAGTTCGAACAGGGCTAGATCTGGAGAGTCTCGGGTGAGGCTACACATTTGCAGAGTCACGCTAGAGCCTTCATCAGTGTACAAAAACCACAAACTCTATGCCTATTGACTGTATGATTTCTTTATAAGCTTGCATTTATTTTAATTTTGATGACCCAATATACACAAACCGTCAGTAACATTGCAGTTTATGGCTCTGTCATGCAATTGGCGTTTTAATTCATGGTATGACCGACAAATCCGACACAGTTGTGGATTTTGACAGTGACAGGTGCTTTTTTCTATTGTGACTGCCTAACTTCAGGAAAATTCTGCATGTCTAAGCACAGCTGCAGCTATGTTATCATAGTCCCATGAAATAACATCCTAAAACGATTACTACTCTCTATTTTTTTTCTATGCAGAGAAGGCTCTGGTGAGTCTGTACGTTTGCACAGGCTCACCTAAGTCTTCGTCCTGGTACTGAAATATCATGTGCTGGCTCAAATAACGATTTATGTACCGTTTATAAGAACAGTGCATGCCGTGGTGAGGCTGCACTAGCAACCATGGCACATCTAGGCAACCATCAGTGCGTTGTATCAATGCTTTAAAAAATGCTCCCAATGCGTTGTAATAAAATTTCCTCTATAACACATTTGCTAGTTTACCAAGAAAAAAATACAAAGTAGTAATCGTTTTTTGGATGTTATTTCATGGGAATGTGACAACAGCTGCGCTTAGACATGCAGATTTCCCTCAATTTAGGCAGTTACACTAGAAAAAAGCACCTGTCACGGCAAAACCCCAGAACTTTGTTGGATTTGCAGTCCAAACCATAAATTAAATCACCAATTGCTTGGCAGGGCCATAAACTGCAATGTTACCGATGGTCTGTGCGCCAGGTGTCATTACAAATAAAATAAATGCAAGTTTATAAATAAATCATAAAGTCAACAGGTATAGATTTTTTTACCTTTTATGTCATAGGCACCAGATTGGTGCTTTTCTAGTTAGGTTTTAATCATGTTAAAAGTACCTGAGGTTTTCATGCGCCCTATACGAGGGACCTTTTTATACATAACTGCCAGCCATAAAAGATTAATTCCTTGACCGTTAAATAGTCAAACATGTCCTTCGTACTATGCACCAATGCATCCTTTGTAATATGCGGGCACTACACTAACAACCAAGCACAAATGCATGCCTCGTTGCACTTACGCCCTAGCATTAGATTGGATAAGTTCTATACTTTTCATGAAGGCATGACATTGTAATAATATATTATATATATATTTGCAGGTATGTACTGACTATTCTTTAATTAGGTCTAAGGATTTACATTAGCGTGCAGGGTAGACTCAGATGAGAGGTTGCAGTAGCAGCATCTCATTAGAGTCTGCTCCGTTATGGTGTCATTCCTCTTCAACCCGGATATTAGTATGCAGTGTAGACTCAGATGGGAGGTTGCAGTAGCAGCATCTCATTAGAGTCTGCTCTGTTATTGTTCATTTCTCTTGACCCGTGATGTTGGCATGCAGTGTAGACCCAGGTGAGATGTTGCATATGCAGCATCTCATCAGGGTCTACTCTGTTTTCCATACTATAGGCCATTTAGTAAGATTATTTGTAAACCTAGGTACTTATCATTAAGATTTAGAAGATTTAAATGTAATATGTAATATGATTATTAGGTTGATCTTATATGGAAGCTGCAGAATAGATGCTAACTGTACCATCTTTTATATGTTGATGCTTAGGTTTGCCCTTTTATAAGGCACTTACGCCCTATCATTAGATTGGATAAGTTCTATACTTTTCACGAAGGCATGACATTGTAATAATATATTATATATATATTTGCAGGATCCATCCTTACTTGAACAATATTAAAGTCTGCAATTCAAGATATCGTTCGTTTCTGTTGAATCCAACGAAGAACCCCCTTAGGGATTACTAACGTTGACAATGGTGGCCAGTGTACCGTTGGATCATGTGATACAGTATTGAAGTTTTCACAACTACACACGGGCGACCTTATACGGACTTACATATGCTATTTATGGATCTTTTATATGCTGTGACGTCATAAATCTTCAGCCAGTGCCTGATCCAATCAGACAAAGGATTTCCTTTTTATATTGGAATGGATTTGATTTCAAGGTGTTTTCCCTGTGCATGATCATGTGAAATGGGCCCATCGGTTGTTTCTACCTTCCTGGATATGTAGGATTGTCAGACGACGGACGAACAGTTTTACAGTGGATCAATTATTATGTACATTACATATGAACATATTGTCGGTTGTTAATACAACTGACGAACATTCATATTGTGTTTTTCATGTGTTTTATTGTGTTCATTGGATATAATGGGTTATAAGTGTCACAGAGGTGAACTTTGTGATTATTTTGCTTAGCGCAAAAATTACCTTTTCTCCTTTAGTGCCACCGTGAGTAGTGTTGATATTTACTTAAATCATACCAAGCGTGGGAAAAAACTGGTTTAACCTGTCTTGCATTGTTTTCTTATGGAGTACCTTGAAACTGAGCTGTTCTATTTTATCGTCCAATCAGTAGCTGTTTTAGTTAGACATAAGGATGTAAGATGATGGGTGATTGGTTGCTAACGAACACACCTCTTTTAACTTACTTAGCGCATGCGCCTAACCTCACAAATACATATGCGCGCGACATTTGGAAAAGGCATTCTCATTTTTGCAGTTAGATCGACTCCATCGATCTACAGGCTGTAGAACATATATTTATATATTATTTATATTATTCCTTCACGGAAATGATATGGAAACATTATCATTAGCAGGTATGTGAATTTATATTCTTTTTATCATACAGATCACAGATTGTCGTTTCTGATGAAAACACCAAAGGGAGGTTTTCGCCAGGAACTACATTCTGTACATTTCCTGTGACGTAGTTCACAATATTTCTGTATGACGTATTTACGCAAATTACAAATTGCTTTGGATTTGTTTTGTCTTTCTGAAATAGGCATGGTTATCGTTTTGATCTTTATGGACAGTGCAAATGGAGGAATTAGTAAATTGAGCTAACGCATAAAATGTAAGTTAAATGCAAAAGGTGTGGTTTTAATATTTTAATCTCTTTGTATATAATTTTATCACTGCAAAATACCCATGTCTAAAAATAGACATGACATGCTCAGCATGACATGCTCAGGTACCAAACGAATTACAATATCGTACTCGCAGTCAGTTGCAAGTATATCCGTTGTCCGTGTCCGATTGTCTGTCTGTCTGTCTGTGTTGTAAATATGTATTGCACACGGGTGCAATGTATTCCGTTGTCCGTGTCTGTTCATTTGTCTGTCTGTGTTGTCTGTACTGTTTCATTGTTTGTTTTGTATTTTAGGACACCCTTTTTATTTACATATGTAAAATAAACCTATAACAACATCTGTCGTTGAGATCCCTGGCGAACCGAATCCATACCCTGCGACAAATTGGCGCCCCACGTTGGGCGCCATTGTCGTAGAGCGAAAATATTTTACCTGCCCCAGCCGGGAATCGAACCCAGGACGCTGGATCTACAGGCAAACACTCTACCACGTCGCTGTAAAAGCCGGCTTCTACCGCAAGGCAGTAGAAGTGTATTTATATATACCTAGACCCTGTGACATAAGGATTATTCTTTGGTACGGTAAAGATGTTTATTTTATCTATTTTGCAGCTTCACATTTTTTCATACATAGCTGGTTTATATAGGGAATGATTTATTAGGCTTCCCCTAAATATCCACGGGGCCCTGTAGACTTTACTGATATGTATAGCACCGTCTCGTGGTGAGACGATTCTTTCCATCATCAGTCCTGTAACTACGTTATAAATGTAGATCACTTCCATACAGCCGTATTTGGTAAATCCCTATATAGCCCTGTAGACTTTACTGATATGTATAGCACCGTCTCGTGGTGAGACGATTCTTTCCACTATCAGTCCAGTGGCTGCATTATGATGTCTATCGTTACCATAAAATACTGCAGTATTTGGTATGTATAGCACCGTCTAGAGCTTAAACGATTCTATCCATCACCAGTCCAAAGGGTGGATTTGTTTTGAAACGGGCACAGAGTGCGATTAAACGAGCGGCACACGGTACAGGAATTGGTATGCATTGCACCGTCTCGTGTTGAGACGATTCTTTTCATGACCAGTCCAATACAGAGCCGTATTTAGTGTGGATAGTGTGTAATTTTGCCAATCATCATGTCACATGGCGGTAGTTGGTATGCATAGCATCGTCTCACGGTGAGACGATTCTTTTCATTACCAGCTGAAGCAACAGATCTGGTTATAGTGCAGATTGTTCTTACATGAGCGGCCCATCTATAGGCCTACCACCTAACTGTATTTTACTGTTGGCATACAATTATTTTGTTTCATTTTAGTTATGTCCGGTAATGCTTATTAGAAATACCGAAAGGTATAAGACCTAGTTCGCTAGAAATAAGTTATTAGTTTATCTAGGGCGTGCACACTAACAACTCTGCACAGCATGACTAAAACCGATCACACCGTCAAAACCGTCGCCGTACTTACACACCGCCGTAGAAACCGTTTTGCGCAAACAATCGTCGACGACCGTCGGTCCCTACCCCTCCGCTAGCTCGAGTTTTGCCGTTTCCGTGGTGCACCCGCCGTTCGTTTCCAATGCGTTTTTCCCCAGCGACATTTCAGTACCCACATATTCACTTCTCCGTTGCACCCCATGTTATCAAGCCCTCAAAAATGCGTTAGGCGATAGCGATTTTGTTAGCATCTGTTCAAATGGTCCGTTTTGCGATTTTGACCCGTGTTTAATTGATTTTGATTGTCATCTGTTGACTTTTTTTTTTCGATTCAACAAACATGCTCAGTCACCGTATGAATTGAAATTTTCGAACTTAGTTGTTTTTCCGCAGACAGGTAAAATTTGGGGAACCAGCCGCCGCCGCGTATCAGGAGTCAAAAATTTTATTGCTCGCCGCAAGCATTTCTGTCGGAATAGTGATACCCTCTACCTGGTTTGTCTATTTATATAAAATACTGTTAGCATAACGGTCGTGGTTATGTACAAAACAGTTCAACGGCAAGACAATTCACTAACAGCAAGTTAAGACAGGGTTCGTACGGAAATGGAAAAACAGAAGTCAAGGACTTTTCCAGGACTATTCCAGGACTTTCTCATTTTTCAAGGACTCGATATCTTCCCAATTTTGTATAACACAACGTTTAAAAGTGGACTTTTTTCAGTCAGAAGCGGCGAAATGAAAGGCACACTCGATTTCTTTGATTCTGACAACAACAACAATCTGACAACGGTGATAAAAACCGGGACTACCGCACAAATTGAATAGAATAGAATACGAGTTGCACCTCGCTCTTTGACGTGTGTATCCAGCGATTTTTATTCAGGTTTTTTTTTGCGATTTTCACAGTTTTTTTGCGCATCCCACAAATCTGAAAGGGCTAAATGTATTTTTTATATTTTTCAAAGACTAATTCATATTTTCAATGATGATTTTACAAAATTCCAGTACAATTCCAGGACAAAAGGCACTTTTTTTCAAATTCGAGGAGTTTTCCAGGCCAAGGTAAAATTTTTCCAGGTCTGTACGAACTCTGCAACAGCATGTCTCATATTATATGCAATATTAATCCCCAAATTTACTTTATGGATATATGTTGTGGTCATGGAATGTCGCTCACTGTTTTCATCCACTAGCTGTGACCTTGATCTCAGGAGTCAGTTCTTGAAAAGATGCACCCACAGCAGATCGCCTATCATATTTATGATAGCATTCCATATTTGTTATGTAGATACATCTTGGACCCTGGCGAGTCACCAAATGTTTCCAGGTCACTGTGACCTTGACCTCTGGTTTCAGTTCTAGCAAGGTCGAGCTCAGAGCATATCTGTATATAATTTGAGGTAGGAATCCTAAATTTGGTGTGAGGATATATTTTGGGATCATGGCGTGTCACATACACTTCTGGGTCAATTTGACATGAAGCTTGTACATAAGCATGTATAAAACACTGCAGCTTTAGTTATATAACTTTATTAATCATGCCACGATTGTCCAAACATGAACGATCTGGCATAATTGGAATGATATTGGCCCACTAAAGTTCCTACTAAAGATCTTACGTAATATATGCGTGCGTACGTTTACACCCGAATGGCTACAGTTGCAACAAAGTGAATAGCCCTGTATGTCTCACCTCAATTCTTCATCGTAGACAAAAAGGTTGTGCATAAACTGCACAGACTACTCTAATTAACAATTACGAATAAGAGGGACCGCCAATAGAACGCATCAAGAATTTATTTTGTAAAATAAAAACATTTTGAGGCTATTGATAGATCTTGAACCCATCTTGCTAGATAAATCTAGAGGAGGGAACCAGATAAGCTACTAGAGTAACGGTGCTCTGACCCACCGTTGATGTTTAGTATGTTCATGACGTCACTATAGTAGCGACTATCGATGTTCGAATTGAACTTTAGTTACTATAGTAGGAACTAAACTTCGATTTGAAGTGGGTCATTATATACCTGACAAAAAAGAAACGCACCACTACGATTTTCCCATTAAGTTCTCCTTTTAATACGAAAATGTTAATTGTCATGAAATATTCATTTCTGATCAAATCTTACTAAAACTTGCATGTGACGTAGATGAGTATCTGTACTTTCCCTTTGTAGGCACAAAACACATCAATGCGAAGGGTAAAGGAGTTTTGAAAGCATTAATTCAACGCTAATGACAACATGAAATTCCGAGTCTGTTTTACATTAGCATGAAAACGATATTTTGTCGTTATGTGAGACAACCAATGTATTAATTTATGTTTTTTTGTTATTCCAAAATCCATTTTCATCAGTTAGGATCATTTAAATTGATTAAAACAGTGTTGAAATCTTAAAATCCTTGTAAGGTTTATCTCCAGTATGGAATCGTTATCCAAAGGGTAGTCACAAAACATGGGCTACCTAGCGTTCAAATATCGCAAATGATGAATTTAAGGATAAAATTCGCAGAGAATAATTGTCTTGGTACAATTTGGTCTACTGAGATTAATCCAATTGCTTGAACCTATCCAGCAAGAGAGCATTATAAAACCGATTATTTCCTGTGACTTTACAATTTGACCCCCTCTTGGTTCATGGCCAATTTTCTTTAACACAATGTCGGCGCCTGATTGCAAAAGACGTGTGACGCAGCAGTACCTGACATACCTTTGAACTGATATAAACTAAATTGGCCTATTACTTGTGGTCTTCCTGAGAGTTGAACAGTTCTGAGTGGTGTGTTTCTTTTTTTGTCGGGTATAATTGCCATCAGTCAGCTATATAGAATAGCTACCAGTCTGATAATAAAAGTGGTCATTAATACACGTAAAATATTGTAATAATATTTCTTTCTTTTCCAAATGGATATGTTCATTAGTCTATTAATGTAATTGTCTTCAGTGCAGTTGTATGATTATATGAACTTAGCACCAGCCTAACTGACTAGCAACAAATTAGGAATATGTTTATATGGGAAAAATGAAATGACTATTTGAAATGTTCTAGGCCTTTGGGAAAGGCGATCAACTTTACAGCCCCTCAGAGATCGTTATCAGGCTACAGGGACAGTTAAATATCGACGCAGGTCTGGTTAACCAAATATGACGACCTGACGTTAAGACAGCAACTTACGTCAAGTGTATCAACAATATTTGCATCAACGATATCTGTTCTGGCTGGCTATCGTCAGTTCCAGACAAATAATAGGGCTTCGAGGGTAATTTGTATCCAGGTTTTTAATAAAAATATTTTGATACAATTTCTTTAAATCACGTCCGATTCCTAGACAAAATTTAATTTACAACTTTTGAATCTAAGGGTATTGCTATTCGATAGACTGTTGTCCTAACATTATCTATCATTTTGGCATGAAATTAAAAACATGTTTTGCTGACGTGTTGATGTTCATTGTTGCCAAAACTCAAAAAATTGATACATTAAAAATAAGTAAATTTTATTAATTTCATTTTCTTGCGTTTTTAAAGTCCTTCAGTGTACAGCGCTTAGTGCCGCATTAGATAACTGTTTGTGTTTTTCTTTTGCCAGAGGAGTATCTTACCCACCTGCTCAATAACTATTGTTAATGTTCGTCTTTGACGTGGTTTTAGTGCAGTGTAAACAATAACCAAATTTGGAGGTTTTCCCAACATACATGGTGCACATGCTTTTTTTTTAAACTAGGCAAGCCCTCCTTTAAAAAGGAAAATTTATTTAATAATTGTTTACGCGTTCGTAATGGTCAGCGTGGTGTAATGGTTAGAGGCGCTCTCTTGTAAGTCATCACATAGGGTTTTGCTTGCAGGCTCGAACCCGGTAGATGACAGATATTTTTTTCTTATTTTTTTGTTTTCTCCTTTTTATAGCATATATATTATAAAGTGCGGGGTGATATAGTAAATAGCTTCTGAAGTCGGAATTAAAGTATATATGCCATTATTTATTACTCTTTAGAGTAACTCCAGATAAGTGGAGCTTAACCAGAGGTATACTATTGAAATGACAAAGGACCAGTTGTTTGTTAATTGGTATAACCGGACATAACTAGTCCTTGATAAAGTGTTATTATAGTACCTGGTTTGTTGCAAGTCATACATGTTCAAAGAACATAATATGCAGGGTGCAACATATTAACCAAATGCTGGCAATTGTGATTTAAATTCACAAATTGGCTACTACACTCCCCCTCTCAACATTAATTCTAGAAAATTATATGTAGTGGAGATATGAGACACTATTCTAGTTACTAGCTTTGTGGTATAAGGGTAGCTAATAAGCACACAATGCAGACCTGAAATTTTTTTTTTCACATACACATTTTAATCTTTGCCATGTAAGCCATAATGGGTATACAGGCAAACTACAATCACTTCCAGTGATTATATACTTTTTCTGGATTTTGCTTTTTATAAATCAGCGCTGCTTGAAATCAAAGTAAGTAATGGTGCAAAGATCAGGAATCGATACAATCAAGTACCACACCTGACCCAGGATACCAATGGGAAAGTGACAAACTCACAGAAGACACCACATACGAGAGCCAAGAGGTCAGCCCTTTCCCAGCAGGTAACCACAAAGCACATATAAACAGACGCGCACAAAACATAGCAAACACAAGACAGAACAAAAACATAAAAGATCCACAAAAGAAGTACCGCCTTGGAACGGTCAGTAAAATATTTTACTGGAGGGCTTAAACCGGTTTAACGGCGCCAACCTCACCCTTAATTCAGATGTGGATCAAGACACATAGATATTTGGTTTGCATGAAAGACCCCTAACTTATCAATGCATCATCTCCTAAAACATATAAATCAAGATATAACAAGGAGATAAAGCAAGGATAAGAACTCAACAGTAAATTAAACTGAATACCGGAGCAAAAGAAATCCAACAGGTAAACCCCAGTGGGCCCGACAAACAGCCAAAGCATCAGGCCCCTACAATCTCATCAATAGATAAGTCTTTAAGTCGGAACCATCATAGAGTCTGAAGTCCGACCCACCAGCGTGCAATTAAAGAGGAAAGCAAAGTTGCCAACCGTGATTGGGTTGACTACCAAGCATGCAGTCTGTTGCAATACATTAATGTTATAGCCAATCTTTTTATAATGGGAAATTATTTTAATGAACTGCGCTGAAAAATTATTAGAGCCAACAATCTTCTTCAATTTATACACCAAGTCACCATAGAAATCAGGTTCCGAAAGTCCTTGGCGCAAGAGAGATTTAAGTCCAACTTGGAATTTAGAAATCAAATCATAGTATCGTCTATAAAATTTTGAAAATGTTTTGCGAAGTTTATGATACCGATAGCCTTGTTTAAGAAGTTTCTGAGTTAACAATTTATTGCGAGTGTTGAAGTTAGCAACATAGCTAGATGCTCTAGCAAAACGAATGAGTTGAGAGATATAGACTCCATAGGATGTAGAACGAGGAACATCACCATCTAAAAATGGGAAATTGACAATTTCAAAATCAAAGTCGTCACGTTTGTCATAAATTTTGGTAGAAACAATATCATTAGAAATTGACAAATGCAAGTCTAAAAATGCGGCTTCGGTATCAGAGGCATTGGCTTTATTAAGTTGGAGCTCTGAAGGGTATATTTGACTAACCATATTGTCAAAATAAACATAATTAATATTTAAAATATCGTCCAAATATCTGGAAGTAGTGTTAAACGCATCAATAACATCAGCCTGCTTATCATCAGAAAGAGACATCATAAAGTCCCTTTCATAACAAAACAGGAATAAATCTGCAACCAGGGGAGCACAATTAGTGCCCATAGGTATCCCAACAACTTGTCTATAGAGCTTGGTGCCAAATCGAATAAAAATGTTGTCCAACAAAAAGGTCAGCGCATCGCATACATTTTGACACGACCATGCATGATATTTTTTAGGTTTTTCTGAAGTAAAAAATGCATTTCTGCCACTACATGCAGGGTAAGGAGAGCCTTCTCTCTGGAAGGTACTTTCAATAAGATCAATAAGTTTATCTTTAATTAAATTATGAGGTAAAGTAGTGTAAAGAGTAGAAAAATCATAAGTAGACAAACTGGTCGCATTGAAATCTCTAGCTTTAAGTTTATCTAAAATTTCACCTGAATTTATAATCGACCAAAATAGGTTTTTACCAGACCTCTCATATACCTTTTCACAATATTTGATAACATGTTTTTTTAACAGCTGTAAGACACGAGGTTAACAATTTAGAAAGTTCTGTTGTTGTACAAGAACTAGAATTTGCAATAAATCTTGCTTTATAGGGTTTTTTATGGAGTTTAGGTAACCAGTACAACGTAGGAACTTTGTCTTGATTTTCTTTAGCTTTGACACCAAAATGTAGGGCTGTATGACAACCATGCCCATCAACAATTACCCTTTCACTTAAAGAAGGCTGCAGTTTATAGGCATTAGTGTCAACAAGCTCACGCTTAAGAGTATTAATATAATACAATCGTCAAACAACTACAACATTGTTAGCAGCTTTATCTGCTGGAACCAAAACAAAGCACTAAAAGCACTGTATAATTGCATCATCCAGGGAAATTATTATATGGATTATTGAAATAACAATCACTTCCAGTGATTACATACTTTTTCTGGATTTTGCAGAGCTGCTTGAAATGAAAGCACTAAAAGCACTGTATAATTGCATCTTCCAGGGAAATTATTATATGTACTTTTGGGGACATGCTTAATATGAAATTCATAAATTCATATTAATATTGATAACTTGTTGACTGGATTGACTGAGTTACCATTAGCTCCTCTGAGCTTGACACATATCTAATAAGGAATTTGATTGTAATTCAGAGCTGAAAAAAGCACTGTATATTAGCCCTTATTGAGAGAAGTGTTACATGGAACAGCTAGTTACAGTAGGTTGAAACCTTATGTAAACTGGAGATACTGTGTGGATCACATATATTGTAGTGTAAAATAGATTCTATAAAAGTGACATAACTACTTCCCTGAGAGAGTGCTTATTATAAATCAGTGCTAATTAAAGCACAGTGTACTGGCATTTTATCAGGGAAATAATATATACTTAGCTGAAAGGGCTCATTGAATCAAGTTTGAGCTAACAGCAATAGAAAAGAGTTGTGGTCTCAAAGTTTACAATAACTTGGTGACCCTACACTAGTACTGAGACATATTGATAGTAGGAGAGTAGAGATAGTAAGAGATCTACCACAGGCTAAAAGGTTCAAATAGCACCAGATAACACAGGATAGCAAGCTGATGTTATATATTGCTATTGACTAGCCTTGGTCTCTGCGTGCAAGCATGGTTTTGTTCATTGTTGAGTTTCTTCTAGATTAGTCAGAAATCTAAGGTGGATTCTTAATATTAGTGTTGACAATTGCACTAACTTGATCCATAGAATTAGTGGCAGGCGACTTAGTTTAGAGTAGGCTGGATTGATAGTGAGGGTCAGGCTAAGGTAGAGTGAAAGGTTGGACTATTGAAATAGACAAGTAAAGTTGAGTTGTAGTGCCTGAGTGCAGGTTGAAGCTGATCTGTATTACAAGATTGCATGGTTTACAAAGCCTGTCTGAGTAGTTAGCCTGTCAAATTTCCACAAAGACAAAGTTGAGGATAGTATAAAAGATTGACAGTATAAAAGAGATTGTCAAACTGTTTTCTCTCTCAGTATATAAGAGCTGAGACAACTGTTTTCTTGAGGTATAAAAAGAGAAGGTAGCCATTGTTCTCTGTCAAAAGTAAGAGATCCATTTTTCTTCAGCAAAGAAAACTATTTAGTTTGAACACATTCCCTCTCAATTCATAAAAGCAATAGCTAAAGAAAAAAAATGCTCTGAAATAGCATTTTAATAAATGAATGAGATAGCAAAATTATTATATAAATAATTATATAAAATATTTTGTGCAAAGTGAGAGGCTCTCATTAAAAAGAGTGGGGTATAGCTTTGCCATTTGAGTATCACTTAGTTAAGGTAGAACTGTAGGTACGTTATAGTAGGAGGCATAGTTAGTTAGTTAGTTAGAAAATGGCAGAGGCGGACCCTGACCTTGAAAGAGCTCTAAGGAGACTAAGACGTGAAAGAATACGAGATGAGGAGGAGATAGAAAGAGATGGATCAGCCAGATACAGAGTGATAAGTGAGTATAGAAGAAGGGATGAACAAACACAATTGGAAGAAGAAGCAGAAATGAAAATAATAGAGGCTGAAAGAAATCAATTACTAGAAGATTAGGAAAGGAGATTAGTGGAGGAAGAAAACAGAATCATTTTAGCTGAGGAGGAGAGAAAACAAAATATGGAGAGGAAGATATTGTCCCTCTGACGGCAAACAAAGTATCTTATAGATCAAAGAAGGTCAGACCAAACAAGCCGGTTGAATACTTTAGACATTGAAAATGATTTAGAAACTGTTAGTATATGCAGTTATGGAAGTGAACCGCAGAATGAAGCACAAGCAGATGCACTACAGTCTGATTTAACATATGAAAGCCCCGACCAAGGCATATTGACAGTGCACAGTACAACTGACATAGATCAGTATAATGACAATGCTATAGAAACTACACCTGAGATGAGAATAGTTGATCAGATAGTGAATGTTGAATATAGCAGTAGTAAACTGCAAGAATCTGAAGGAACCAGGTTAAAGCAACCAGATTTTAAAACTGTATTAAGTACAGAAATAAAGAACTTAGATAGAAGGTTAGAAGAGATGAACAGAAACACTAATAGCTTGCTAGTTAGAAGTAAAGAAAGAGTACACACAACTGCTTACTATTTCAAGGATCCAATAATAAGAGAGTTATTTCCAACAAAGGAGAATGCTACTGGTGAAACTAAAATGGAACCTTCATTAGATCCAAACAAAGATTTGGAAAGAATGATAAGAAATGAATTTCTTATACAAGAACAAGAAATTCAGGACAGAGAGGCAAAGCTTTATAAGCTTGAAAAAGAGCTCCAAGAAAGAGAAAAATGGGTCATTAATCAGGAAAAACTGAGTTACCGTTATAATGAAGGGCGAAAAGAAAGAGATAAATTGGTGAAAGAAAAGATAGAGGAGATGAAAGTAAGACAGCAAAATATTAAAGATAGAGAGACTGAACTCAAGAAAAGGCTGCCAACAAACAAATCTTCAAATGTAGAGGAGATGATATCCAACAAAACTGAAACTAATCAGTTTGTGCATGAGATAGGCACAGGATACAAAATACTTAAACCACCAGATCCAAAAGAAAGTGAAATTGGTACAGCAAAGCCAACAACTTTTGACCATAGAACAGAAGAGCAGACAGTAGATAGGTCAATGCTATTCCCAAAGTTCACTGCATTCTCTGGGGATGAGCCCAAACCTAAGAATGAAGCAACTTACGAAGAATGGAAGTATGAGGTAAATTGTACACTGAAAGCAGGTACATATACCGAAGACATACTTGCACAAGCAATGAGAAAGTCATTGCGAAACCAAGCAAAGAGAGTCATATTACCTCTAGGAGTTACTGCCAATGTAGAAAGTATGCTAAAGAGACTTGAAGGCGTATTTGGAAATGTCTCTACTGGTGAATCAATTCTTCATGAATTTTACACTGCATTTCAGAAGCAGGAGGAATTGATAGCCAACTGGGGATTAAGGCTGGAGGAAATTCTCCAAAAAGCCATAAATAAAGGCCATGTAAAGGAAGAAGATAAGAATGAGATACTAAGACAAAAGTTCTGGAGATCACTTCGAAGTGACAGATTGAAGAATGCCACAAGAGTAAAATTTGAATGCATAACTAACTTTGATATGCTCAGAAGTGCAGTTAGGTCTGAAGAAAATGAAATGGCCAGATCAATAAACCCTCAACACCAGTCAATGTCAGCTAAGAATAAAGAAGAGAAGAAAAATAATGACAAGGAAGATTCTAAGTTCAGTAGCATAATGAAAAAATTATCTGAGATGGATAAACAATTAAAGGAGCTACAAGAACAAAAACAGCCATGGAGGAATTCAAGATGGCAGTCAAATGATAATAGACATTATCCAAACAAATGGAATCAAAGTAAGGGAAATAACAACCAAAAGGAGACAAATACAACAAAGAAGCAGTCGGAAAACTAGATGGCGTCCTCGTCGAGGGGCAGACCGAGGACAAACGCCAAGAAAGCCCTAAACCATCATATAATCTTTTTGATAGACTTGTTGTACATTCTAATGAGACTTCCATAGCCATAAATGGTATAGAGACATATGCCTTAATTGATAGTGGTTCACAGATCACAGCCATATCAGAAGACCTGTATGATTCATTGACACCCAAACCTACTATTTATCCAATTACTGACTTCAATCTAAAAGTTGAAGGAGCAGGTGGACAAAGCATACCATATATTGGATGCATAGAATGCAGCATAGGCGTGCCATTCCTTGATTACAAGGAAATAACAATTCCTGCACTAGTAGTTCCAACAACACAGTATGGTTTAAAAGTACCTGTTATAGTTGGAACAAATGCAATAAGAGAGTGCAAAGTGTTTTGCAATGAAAGCTCTCAGGTGCCAAATGAATGGAATTTTGCCTTCATTTCAATGCAGGAAAGTAGTATAGGGGTTGTCAAGTCAACAAACAAATTTGATATACAGGTCCAGCCAAATGAAACAATAACTCTTTCTGGGTTAATAAGAAAGAAAGAAGGCATGGAAGCAGCTGTAACAGAGGGCACAGAGGCCGCATCAAGCAGAATTGGCGTTTGTCCTCGGATCGTGTCATTAGATTATCCAGGGAAATATCAAAGAGTTCCAGTAAGACTGTATAATATGTCTGCTAAGATACTGACAATAAAACCAAGCAGTGCCTTATGTGAACTTCAGGAGGTTAAGGTTTTAAGGAATCCAGATATTGGCAACACAAAGTCAGACACAGCTCAATCACAACAACATGTAGTTGGGAATAAAACAAGTGATAAGCCTGTGCAGGTACCAGATGGAATCAATCTGGATGATTGTTGTATAAATGATCAACAAAAAGAGCAGTTGAGACATTTTATCCTTAGATGGAATGATAGCTTTTCAAAAGATATAACAGATTTAGGAAGTTGTGATCTCCTTAAACATGAGATAAATTTGACAGACAATGTGCCTTTTAAAGAGCCAGCAAGGAGAATACCACCTGCACTTTTCCAGGAAGTTAAAGAACATCTTCATGAAATGATGGCAACTGGAGCTGTGAGACCAAGTCAAAGTCCATACTCTTCAAATGTAGTGATAGCAAGGAAAAAAGATGGAAGTATTAGATTCTGTGTGGACTTTAGAAAACTAAATAATAAGACAATAAAAGATGCTTATGCCATACCAAGGGTTGAAGACAGTCTACATCTACTTGCCGGAGCAAGATATTTCTCCAAGTTAGATCTCAGGAGTGGCTACTGGCAAGTAGAAGTAAAGGAAGAAGATAAGCATAAGACAGCATTTCAAATGGGGAACCTCGGCTTTTATGAGTTCAACAGATTGCCTTTTGGGCTTTGTAATGCCCCTGCAAGTTTTCAAAGAATAATGGAGAGGTGTATGGGGGACCTCAACTTGAGGGACTGTCTCATCTATTTAGATGATGTCATCATCTTCTCAACAACTTTTGAGGAACATCTAGATAGACTTGAGGCAGTCTTCTCAAGATTGAAGCAACATAACCTCAAACTCAAACCATCAAAATGTGAATTCTTTAAAGCGGAGGTAACCTATTTGGGACACGTAGTGCCGGAAGAAGGAATCCGTACAGACGCAAGCAAGCTAGAAGCTGTCCAGAAATGGCCTGTCCCTAAAACTATCAAGGAAGTTAGATCATGCCTAGGTTTCACAGGATACTACAGGAGGTTTATACGGGACTATGCAAAAATAGCTAGACCGTTGAATGATTTGCTGGTAGGCCATTGTACTTCAAAGAAGAACAGGAATAAAAAGTCAAAGCCTGCACCATTTGTTTGGACGGAAAGACAACAGATATCATTTGACACATTGAAGGAGAAGTTGATAAAACCACCAGTTCTTGCCTATGCAGATTATTCAAAACCTTTCAAAATACACACAGATGCAAGTACAACAGGCTTAGGAGCTGTACTTTATCAGAATCAGGATGGAATGGATAGGGTGGTGGCATATGCTAGCCGTAGTCTCAAACCGTCAGAGAAGAATTATCCAGCTCACAAATTGGAATTTCTAGCCCTTAAATGGGCCATAACAGAGAAATTCCACGATTATCTCTATGGGACATCATTCAGCGTTGTGACAGATAATAATCCTCTGACGTATGTTTTTACTACGGCAAAGCTTGATGCCACTGGTCAGCGTTGGCTTGCGGAGTTGTCTAACTACAACTGTATCATCAGCTATAGAAGTTGCAAACAGAATTTGGATGCGGATGGATTGTCTAGAATCCCAGAAACAGAGACGTCTGTAACAATCTTCCCCGACGTTCTGAAGGCTGTTTGCAGTTCTATATCTGTGGAACACCAGCCATTTGTTAACTCCCTTACTGATGCTGACCACAAAGATATAGATCCAGAAGAAGCAACTATGATTAAAGAGGAAGAAATAAAGTCAACAGCTCTGATGGGCAAGGACTGGAGGAAAGCCCAGAGTGAAGATCATGATATCTCCTTCATTGTTGATCATTTGATTGAGGGACATAAGCCTTCATCATCAGAAGCGCATGCAAGAAAAATAGATAACAGAATGATTGCGGACTGGACAAAGTACCACCTCAAAGATGGGGTCCTGTACAAGACCATCACCTTAAGTGATGAAGAGTTTGATCGGATATGCCTGCCACATTCTTTGAGAGATGAAATCTTTCATGCCTATCACACTGACCTGGGACACCAGGGTCGTGATAGGACTCTATCTATGATTAAAAGGAGATTCTTCTCTCCAGGGCTTGAAAATTTCATCAAGCAGCGCATTCAGACATGTGGTCGATGCATAAGGAGAAAAACAGCCCCTGTGAAAAGTGCCGAATTAATAAACATCACATCATCTGCACCTATGGAATTAATTTGCATAGATTACCTCTCAGTTGAACCATCCAAAGGCGGGCATGAGAATATCCTTGTAATAACAGACCATTTTACCAGATACGCCCAAGCAATTCCAACTAAAAACCAGTCAGCAAATACAACAGCAAAAGCTCTTTTTGAAAAATTCTTCATACATTACGGCTTTCCTTCGAAAATTCATAGTGACATGGGTGCAAATTTTGAGTCAAAGGTAATTCGAAAACTTTGTGATATTGCTGACATCAAAAAGACCAGGACAACCCCCTATCATCCAATGGGAAATGGCATGGTGGAGAGATTTAACAAAACTCTGTTAAACATGATGGCAACTCTCCCAGAAGTCAAGAAAACTGACTGGAAAGCCCATGTGTCCACACTGACACATGCCTACAATGCAGCTGTGCATGATAGTACAGGATTTGCTCCTTACTATTTGATGTTTGGCCGACATCCAAGGCTTGCAATTGATGCTTTCCTTGGACTTCCTTCAAACAATCCAATAGCTAAAAGCAAACAAGATTACAGTGATAAGCTGAAAGAGCAACTGCACACTGCATATGATAAGACCAGCAAAGAAGCCAAACATGCTGGGGCAAAGTACAAGAAGTACTATGATAAGAAAATTTGATATGCGGTACTTCAACCTGTAGATCGTGTCTTAATCCAAAATGTGGGTCTCCAGGGACGCCAAAAGTTGGCTGATAAGTGGCAAAAGCAGCCTTATATTGTGACCAGTCAGCCTATACCTGACATCCCTATATATGAGGTTCAAAGGGAAAATGGTCACTCTAAGCCAAAACTTTTGCACCGAAATATGCTATTGCCATTTGTAGGTTTACCATGTCCAACAGACGAAGAAGAACCAGGAAAACCTCCAAGAGACAGAAGGAAAGTTGCAAAAGAGCTAGAAAGAGAGGTCAAAACAACAGAATCAGATAGCTCAGATGATTCGAGTTCTGATAGCACTGAACCTGATGATGGGGTGCTACTTAGACCCCCTAAGTATAAGCTGCCAGAAAGAAAGAGCAAAGACAGACAGAAGAGAGTTTTTCAGAACAAAGCTCTAAGACAAAGGAGAGGTACCAGACAGAGACGTGCACCTGACAGATTTCAGGCTGGACAAAATGACATCAGATGTAGGGAGCATGTTTTTACAGTCGATCCTAAAGATATATCTGATATCTATATATTCAGTTGTCTTGAACTAAGACACTTACAGGATATTGAGTCAGGCTATGTCAACCAATTACATTGCCTTTGACCAATATCGTTTTGTATATATTCAGAAATATATTTTATTTTGTATTTACATTGATACAAACTACATGAGACTCATGGTGATATGTTGATATGTTTTGTTGTCCATGATATTATAGATATCATGAATATATTGGATTAGAATAGTCCAAAAGGGCTTTTGGAAGTCTGTGGTGAACAACACTACGTAGACGTTTCTGTCTGAATTGTTGCTATATGCAATCGGAAAGATAAAAGGACTATTTGATGAGTTGCATGCAATTGCCTTTTAATTTTAATTGGTCAAATAAGTGCACTTGGACAAGCAGTTACGACCTCCAAAAGTCTTGCTTTTGCATTTTGATATATTCAATTCAAAAGCCTTGTGGTTGCATTTAGATTTCTAACACTTTAAGAGTCTCATTATTGTATTAAGCTCCTTGTGGATTTTAACTCTTTGTCGTACTTGTTTTCATTCATTTTTCTCCTCACGTTGTGTCCTTTGTATTCGTTGGGAATGTCCGGACGACATTCCATAAGGAGGGGAAGTATGTCATAGGCACCAGATTGGTGCTTTTCTAGTTAGGTTTTAATCATGTTCAAAGTACCTGAGGTTTTCATGCGCCCTATACGAGGGACCTTTTTATACACAACTGCCAGCCATAAAAGATTAATTCCTTGACCGTTAAATAGTCAAACATGTCCTTCGTACTATGCACCAATGCATCCTTTGTAATATGCGGGCACTACACTAACAACCAAGCACAAATGCATGCCTCGTTGCACTTACGCCCTAGCATTAGATTGGATAAGTTCTATACTTTTCATGAAGGCATGACATTGTAATAATATATTATATATATATTTGCAGGTATGTACTGACTATTCTTTAATTAGGTCTAAGGATTTACATTAGCGTGCAGGGTAGACTCAGATGAGAGGTTGCAGTAGCAGCATCTCATTAGAGTCTGCTCCGTTATGGTGTCATTCCTCTTCAACCCGGATATTAGTATGCAGTGTAGACTCAGATGGGAGGTTGCAGTAGCAGCATCTCATTAGAGTCTGCTCTGTTATTGTTCATTTCTCTTGACCCGTGATGTTGGCATGCAGTGTAGACCCAGGTGAGATGTTGCATATGCAGCATCTCATCAGGGTCTACTCTGTTTTCCATACTAAAGGCCATTTAGTAAGATTATTTGTAAACCTAGGTACTTATCATTAAGATTTAGAAGATTTAAATGTAATATGTAATATGATTATTAGGTTGATCTTATATGGAAGCTGCAGAATAGATGCTAACTGTACCATCTTTTATATGTTGATGCTTAGGTTTGCCCTTTTATAAGGCACTTACGCCCTAGCATTAGATTGGATAAGTTCTATACTTTTCACGAAGGCATGACATTGTAATAATATATTATATATATATTTGCAGGATCCATCCTTACTTGAACAATATTAAAGTCTGCAATTCAAGATATCGTTCGTTTGTGTTGAATCAAACGAAGAACCCCCTTAGGGATTACTAACGTTGACATTTACGCCACCACCTGTGCTGAAAAATGCAACCACCAGCTCGTTGTAGCAACCACCGGTGCGTTTACATTGACCAGTGTGAAATGGGTAAGAAGATAATTGAAATTTTACGCAATCAAAATTTCCTTATCTGGACCAATGGATAAACCGAATGATTGAATCTTTGACGGGAGTTCTTCAGTGCAAAGGCGGAAAGTTGGAAGAAGCTGGAGACTTCAAATTTGTTTTCGTAGTTTATTGTGCAATAAAATCAAAATATGTCAGCTCCAGTGCGTGATTTGTTGCGTTCTCGGCAACAACGAAAGGATAATTAGCGACGCTTGGAAAAGCAGAACCGGAATGGAAAAAACACAAGGAGTCTAATTTTAGTAACTAATATTCACCGGCAAGCGCGCGCCAGCCAGTGAATATGACAATATATAAACGTGCATCGCTGAAACGCACATACATGCACCATGTGCACGTCTTGGGACGCATGCTCCGTTGGCTACACATCTGTAACTTGAACCAATGTTCAATTTATTACATAAATAGCGAGAGAGAATCTGTTGTGCTCAGTATTCTAATACCCTAATTCACGAGCTTTTTAGAATTAAATATATCAGCATTTAGGCTCGGATCAGCCTTCTCTTGAATGATCATTTTGATCAGGTTTTACACTATTCACTGACACATCGACTTATTCTACACGCCTCTCATGGAATAATTGAGCAACTGGATGAGTAAGGTGGCGGCCAATGCGTCTAAATAGTGCCAGACATTGTCGCCACTGTGTATACGGTGCGTGCATGGGTGCGTGTGCCCGACATTTAGGTCGTATGAGCCAGCACAGAAGATTTGGTACTTATTGCATGTGGGGATGCTTCTTATAACCCAGCGAAACTAGATTTCTAATGCTACGTTTACACTATGTCCCCGGCGACCACGGCAGTCACGATTTCGGCCACTGTGGACGAAACGGGGTGACCGTAACACAACGTAGGGGAACGGGGTCGGCAAACGTATCTCGCCGTGATCGCCTGGACAGATTTTTAAACAGTCAAAAAATTTGCCACGGCAGCCACGGCGGGATTGACCTACTTAAATGTGCCGTAGTAGAACGGGAAGAACGCAACAACACGTGACGGAACGTAACAGACCTTAACACAACTTGGAGTATGTCCGTAGCTGGACGGCTTGTTACGAGACGGCAACGCAAGGTCTGCCAAGGTCTGTCTAGGTCTACCAAGTTCTGTTGCGGTCTGCCACGTTGGCCTAACCCGACCCCACAGCTCGAACCTGAACATGGAGTCTAAGAATCTCAGATAGATGCATCTGAGGAGGAAAGTAGTGGCAAGGTAGTTTCATTGTATTATAGAGGTGTCATAGGTTATAATTTCTCGTGGCAGAATATTGCATTTATTTTTCTGAAGATCAGTCAGTGTAGACATTGATAAAATGCTGCATTGTGCGCCATTTCATTAGAATCTTCTGTGTTTTTAAAAAAAATACTCATAAATGAGTCATTATAGTACAAAGGGTTAATGCTGATACCAATGGCTGGTGTTTTTGTTTCAAGACTCTCATTGTACAGTTTCGAAGAGCTTTGGAGGCCTGAAATGCGTTAACATCTTCGATGCGAAGCTCTCTTGCTATAAAAAGCTTAAGTGAGAAATAGCCCAATTGTTGCATTCGTTCTTCCGAAAACCATGCCCGCTCTTTGCATCCGTCTTTAACCTTCCTGCTAGACGATCATTCTTCTATACAGCTGCTGGTGGCCTCCTTGCTGTCACAAAGGCTAGATGTACACTCCTAGCAGTTATATAAATACGAAACCGGCTTCTTTATTGCCATTACATGTAATGATGTTTTTGATCAAGGGTGCATAATATAACGATTGCAGCAGCTTTGTGGACCTCCTCTATATACCGTGGGCATATTGGGGCTCAAACACCATTCATCTCCCACGTTTTATCGTAGAAAACCTTGACAGAACTTGATAGCCGTAGCAGAACTTGATCGCAACGTAACAAAACGTGAGAGGTCCCAACAGAACGTGGCAGGCCGGGAGGAAACGTAGAACCATCCGTGACAGACCGTAGCACGCCGTTGAGCCTCTGCCTCGGGTACCTTGACAGACCGTGAGAAAACGTAGCGAGACTTAATGACCAAAAACACCACGGCGAGCTACGTTTCTGGCTACCGTGACTGCCGGGAACATAGTGTAAACCTAGCATTAATACTGGTCTAAGCTTTCACCTTTTGTGTATGCGAGCATCGAAGACTCTGGCAAGTTCGTACATATGCGCATACTAGCCTGAGTTTGAGCTGCTCACCAATGTACGTTATCAAATGTAAGTTTAAAACTGATGGTCACTTTTGTTGTCTCAAACCAGGAGCCATATAACATACGAGCATCGTAACTGCTGAGTATGGGCATATCTTGAAATGATGGTATCCTTTTACACACCATTCGACTTGAGTTCCTACTGTACATGTATCCAGGTTTCCAACAACTTGACAAACAATATGTGGGTGGAATATTTGAAGGAAGAGGCTATTTACAGTTGACTGGGTAGAGTGATGTCCCTTGATAATGGTGGACATGTTTTTTTCAACGTGGTCAATTTGTGTATGAAAAATTAAAATGGGAGACGATATACAAGCTTGGCGGATACGAATAGGAACTTTTAGTCAACCTAGGAAGTGTAGGAAGGATGTGGATAAACTATTTTTGCCTAGGAAGTCCTTATTTTCAGCTGTGAGGATATGTTTGATGTTATCGCTCATTATGTTATGTGGTGACGTGGAATCGAACCCTGGACCGCCGAAATCAACACGCCAAAATGAAAGGGTGACGACTAGGCAGTCAACATTAGAGTCATTTTCGTCGGATAGACGGGCTTCAATTGAACAATCTCGTTTTCCATTCTCGGAGCCGACGGAGAGGGTACATGAAAGACCCCAAAGTGAGTTATTTAGTTTCCTTTCACAATGAAATCGGACCTGTCTGCACAAAATCAGAGTGTAATGACCGAAGTACGAAATATAAACTCGAAAATTGATAGTTTGTCTCAAAGTGTGCAAGACTTAAAAACTGAAAATGAAAATCTCAAAAAATCCAATGCAAATCTACAGACCCAACTCAATTCAGTTTCATCAAAGTTGGACTATATGGAGGGCCAGTCTCGCAGAAATAATTTGCGCTTTAATGGTCTACAGGGTCGTTTTGACGAGGACTGGGAGGTCACAGAAGAGAAAGTCCGATCATTCATTAAGGACGAAATGGGAATGCCGATGCATGAACACGTCGAAATTGAAAGTGCGCATAGACTGAAATCAGCAGATAGAAATAAATGTACTATAATCGTAAAATTTACCAAATACAAGGACCGGGAAGCTTTTCTGAGGAGAGCAAATGTTATCTTTAACCCTGTAACACCCTTCTCTGTGCAAGCGGACTATACCCCTGCGAAATTTTGTTCTACAAATTGGAGGTGTTCTAGAACTGTTCTAGAACATTTAGAACTGTTCTAGATCTGTTCTAAACAGGTAAATATGTTCGTTCTAGAACTCTTGTTCTACAACTGTTCTAGAACATTGTTATAGAACAAATCAAACACATTCTAGAACTGATTTCCATTCTATAAGTGTTCTTGAAATATTCTAGAACATATTTAGAACAAATCAAGAACCAGTAAGTTCTACAAATGTTCTAATAATATTCTAGAACATTTTTAGAACATTTCAAGAACAAAATAAATTGACAGAAACTTCTAAAAAATGATTCAAATTAAGTTCTAGAACATTTGTCTTACTTTTTAGAACTAGTTAATTCTACAAATATACTTATAAATTCTAGAACATTTTTGAAACTTCTCAAGAGCAGAAAGCATCAGGTAGCTCAGTGGTTGGGCAATGAGACGGTTCTTTTGAGTACCCAAAACATGTTTTGGGTGAGAAATAAAGAAAATAATTTTCCAAAACGCACTCTTATCTGGAGGCCTGGTCCTTTGGATGGGGACGTTAACTGGATGTCCCCTTTGCAGGGAAGGTCACCCCTTGTGCAGGTTAAAGATCCCTACGGTAATTTAGATATGGTTAATTACTTGTAGGCTTTCATCCTGCAACCTGGAGTGCACAAAGTACACTTGCCGATAATACTCGCAAGCGAGGGTCTAGCAGTAGATAGAGAAAGAAAGAAAAAAAGGGCAAAATAAGTAAAAGAAAATTCAAATTAAGTTCTAGAACTTATTTAGAACCAGCAAGTTCTAGAAATGTTCTAAAAAGTTCTAGAACATTTTTAGAACATTTAAAGAGGACACATGTCATAACTAGATGGATTATGGGAAAAACATGGCTGCCAGAATTGGAGGGAAAATGTGGAGGCTCTTCAAAAACATTTGTTTGGGAATTTCTAGATGGCAAACATGATAGTAGTATTGCCTGAGACAGTGAGTAGACCTGAGAAACAGTTTCTCTAAGGTTATTAATGTTGATTAATGGTGGGGTTGTTGTTTGTAAGTTTTTTAGCAAATGCAAGACAATGTTTTGAAATGGGTGGGGTAATACAGGGTGGCATGTTACCACAATGAGAAGATGATCATGGCTTAATTACTATAAACAGAGGTTGAGCAGTTAACATCCAATAAGTTTTCCAAAAACTACAATGTTACAGTTTTGCAATGAATGTTATTTATTTTTCAATTTACTGATAATTCGGGAGAAATATTTCACTGAAATTTACTGAACCAGCAAGTTCTACAAAAGTTAAAAAATGTTCTAGAACATTTTTAGAACAGTTCTAGAACAAGCATGTCATTATCATAAATTTAACCAGGTTGATGTTGGGAAATACATGGCTGCCAGAATTGGAGGGATTATGAAGGCTCCCCAAAAAGCACTTGTGGCAGTTTCTAGATGGCAAATTTGACAGTATTATAGTCTGGGACAGTGAGTAGGCTTGAGACACAATTTCTTAAGTATTCATGTTAATTGTTGCTGTAGTTGCTGTTTTTCCAAGGTCAAATGCATGACAATGTTTTGAGATGGGTGGGGTAACAGGGTGGCAATAACTCACAACATTTAGGCCAACTTAGGGTTGTGTCACCTGCTTTTTGGGATTACTTATTGGGGTTTTAAACCAATGTCAACAGTTTTCCAGATATATAAAGGTAGCATTCGATGAAATCTTATTTCCAAACCCTATATGGGACATTTTTGGGGAGGTGTTCTGCAACTGTTTTAGAAAAGTTCAGATTTTTTAGAACAGTTGCAGAACAAACCACTAGAACATTCCTGAAATTGTTCTTAAACTATTCTAAAATGCTCTAAAATAATTCAGGGGCATTAATAGAATGCTTTATATGACATTTTTGAAGAGTTGTTCTAGTCTTTCCAGAAATTTTCTAAAGGTTTGTTCTGGATCAGTTCTAGAAAAAGCCAATGTTTATTCTAGAACAGTTCTAGAACAAACCATAAGAACATTTCTGGAATTGTTCTGGAACCATTCTAAAAATGTTCTAGATGATTCAGAGACATTTGTAGAACGTTAAATGGAACATTTCTAGGGGTGTTCTACAATTGTTCCAGAAAAATTCTAAAGGTTTGTTCTAGATCAGTTCTAGAACAAGCCAAGGTTAGTTCTAGAACAGTTCTAGAACAAACCATTAGAACATTTCTGGAATAGTTCTGGAACCATTTTACAGATGTTCTAGAACTATTCAGAGACATTTCTAGAACGTAAAATGGGGCAATTTATGAGAGGTGTTCTACAACTGTTCCATTAACATTCTAAAGATTTGTTCTGGAACTGTTCTAGAACAAACCAAGGTTAATTCTAGAACAGTTATAGAACAAACCATTAGAAAATTTCTGGAATAGTTCTGGAACCATTCTACAGATGTTCTAGAACTATTCCGAGACACTTATAGAACGTTAAATGGGACATTTTATGTGGGGTGTTCTACAATTGTTCCATAAATGTTCTAAAGATTTGTTCTGGAACTGTTCTAGAACAGAAATTGATTTGTTCTAGAACTGTTCTAGAAAAAACTTTTAGAATTTTCTGGAACTTTTCTAGAACACATTTTTTTACCTCGGCTAGAACAAATGTAGAACAAAAAATTGTCCCATTTAACGTTCTACATCTGTCCCATAAACATTCTAGAACATATCTAGAACAGTTCTAGAACATAGTTCTAGAAAATTCTAGAATAATTTTAGAACATTCTAGAACAGTTCTAGACCATTTCGCAGGGGCACACAGCGAGTCAAAAAACTTCGACGTGAATTGGGGAAGCAGATGATAGCTGCCAGGCAGGCAGGACAAGACGCTAAAATTAAATATGATAAGTTAGTTATTGGTAACAAGATTTATCGCTATGATGATGAGAGAGAGACTTCTGTGCTCGTGCGAGACAGTAGCACTTTAACTCGCGCACGTGGCTCATTATTCAGGAGATCAGATGACTATAGAAGAATCCCAGGTCACGAGCCTAGCTCAACCAATCAAGAAGCGAGCGGCTCAGTGAACGGTGACGACGAGCGCGAAAATGACAGCGCGCGAAGTCAATACGAGGATATGGGCGGCGCTGAAGGCGGGAACAACGGTGACACAGAGCGCGATGACTAGGGACATGGCCGAGGCATGCCAAATGATGACGCATACATAAACATTTCGCCTGCTGATAGTTCTTGCGTGAAAATACTAACATTTACAAAAATATACGGATGATGTTGAATTGAAAAAATATTTACAAACCTTTGATATAATATCAATGGTAGAGACTTGGGGTAATCATGTGGGTGAATTTAGCAACTTTTTGTCTTCTTTTACGACTTATGAATATGTTCGAAAAAGAAAGCCTGGGTCAGGAAGAAATAGTGGCGGGGTATGTGTATTTGTCAAAGACTGGATATTAAAAGCTAATTTGATTGAGCGCATATTCATACGGGACTTTAACGGACATCCAGGTATCTGCGATGCGCTGAAGCGGTAATAGGGAATTATAATGGAAGGTGTTAGTTTTTATACTATATCTTTTGAAATTATAAAAGCAGAATTCCTGTGCAAACAAATGTTTTACCTAAATATCTCACAATTATTCTGATATATTTTTTATGAATTTCCCTCTGCAAACTCTTCGTCCTTTTTGATGGTTTTTGATAGAACCCTAAGAATGATTAAATTATATAGTAAAACAGGCTTTTTTAGATCTGCTCATTGGTAGATATTCTGTCATAGTTATTAAAGTATTCAATATATTTTCTCTGTGCAAACGGGACACTATGCTCAGATCAATTGCGAACAAATTGGTATATTTTTCATACAATTAAAATAAAATTTGATGTAGCCTTTTGAAATTTTCCTGGTACAACCCCTACTACTTTTTCACAAGCTTCCCACCGATTACGGAGGTATAATCTATTTTTAGCAACTGTATCCAAGGTAACAACAGGTATTGACCACACATACACTTTAGTAATCGCGTGTCTATAACTTAGCTTTTTGAAAGTTAAGCTTATTTATTTATTTATTTATTTATTTATTTATTTATTTATTTATTTATTCACATAGGTTTAAATAAACAAAAAAACATCAGCGTAAAATTGTAAATATTATCTTACCAATCAGTTTTAATATATGCTTTGGGTGCTCAAAAGAACAGTCTCAGTGAGACGTGACTTTTGAGTACCCACAACATATGTTCTGGTTGAGAAATAAGAAAATTATTTTTTTGGTACGCACTCTTAAATGCTAAAGTCCTGATTTATATATTTATTTATTTATTCTATAAAGTTGTATTTGATCAAGGTATGCACTGTTTGCATAAAGATTTAAATAAAAATGAAAAATACCACACAACTTAATACAAAACGGACTTGCCCTAATGCCAAGAGTGGGAAATTCTATTGACCTAAATTGGTTATGATTCTTCACTTGCTAGTGGCGATAATTTTGGTACAAATAGTTTGGATCCAGATCAGGCCCGAAAAAGCGTCGAACTGAACTGGATTCATACTGTTTGAGTGAGAAATTTTGACATTGTGTTGGTATTTCTGAAATGAAAGGCGAAAAAGATTTTGAATTATTGTTTCAAATGCCTATTTCAAAAGGAACCGATGGTATGCATTACTTGTTCTTGTTGAGGGACATAGAAAAAACAAACATTGCAGACCCAGATCAGACGCGACAGAACGTGGCCTCTAATCAGGGTCTCCGTGGTTTCTTATAAAATGTTCTATTAAAATCTGAATAATATATATATATATATATACCAACCCTTGGTTCAAAAATGGACTGGTATAACTGATAAGAGTGGGAAAATCCATACGGCTAAAATCGGTAATTACCTGTATTTCTATTTCTTATAAATTATGAAAGTACGGCATACATTGTGTATTACCAATAAACAAAGATTAACAGTGGACCCCATACAGTGTGGCTGCGTGAGGGTTTTTTTATTGCATGCGTGTGTCTTCTGGTGATTGTTTTTCCTAAATAAATGGACCCAGATCAGGCGCGACAAAATACGGAATTTTAAATGAATCGAAACAGATGGCGTATCTGAATATATTTTTTGAAAAAAGTATAATTAAATAAAAACCTAATTATTTTAAAATAATGCCAATGCTGCGTGTGCAGGCTAATGCTCTCGTATGGTACATGTATTAACATATTTTAGCTTAATGAGTTCGATTGATTTGGATCTACACGGTTTTCACTGGAGTGTTTAATCTGTTTTTTTTTACAGCTTTGCATTGAATATCTGGCTTTGGCTACGCTAGCATGGGTGTTCATCAGGGGTATGTATAAATAAGAGACTTTTACAGGAGGACCAGAGGGACAAGGACCGGTCCCTCAGGGACCAAATGGTATAAAAGTAGGACCAATTAACGACTTATTAATAGAGGGACCAGGTAGCGGGAGAACCACATGGTGTGTGATTAATTAGAACCTGACCAGTATCACTGCCTCTTATCAGCCTGTGCATAATTTAATTAACATAAAGGTACAATCCATCTCATAAAAAAAGAAGAAACAAAACTAATTTGAACAGAAAAAATACTATGATATCGATAATAATAATAATAATATGAATGCGATAAAATTTCGTATTTCTTATGAATCATCAGCATGTACTTGCCACTGATTCTTTCATATGGCATTTTAGTCGTCTTGTGAAGTCAATTTCAATGCACTAGCTCTTTTATAATAGATGATTCAGGGAGTTAAAGCAAGCTTTTACACAGCCATGCCAGTTAAGCTTTCTCTGCACCATTTTCAATGTGTGATGTATATTAAGTGTGTGTGACAGTTTTTAAATTTTTTTCAAACTAAAACCCTTTTCCGCCAAAGCATTCGTCTTTATTGATTTTCTTGAAATCAGAAACTTCCAAATCATTGAACTGGTGTGTACCCCCCGGTGTACCCAAGATATGCCAGCTAAAGTTGAATGGCATCGACTCCGGAACTAGTTACTAACTTAATTGATTGTCAGCACAGACATGGCACGTAGTGGGGTCAAGCGTTTTTTCAATGGTTTGTAATAAGTGCCTACCTTCGAAATGAATATAATTCGATTTTAGAGATGTCAAACGCTTGTCCATGCCCACGAATCTGGTCAATTCTTGCTGTAAGTTTGTAACTGTTACAAAACATCGTGAAACATTGCCAGCTGGTACCGCTAAAACAACCCGTCCCATCCAATATAGCTTGTTTTTTTCGGTGTTAAAAGCATTTTCCACCTTCTTTTCAATGCCAAAATAATGAGCACATTGGAAATCAACTTCGATGAAAGTTTCGTTTGCAACGATCTCATTTTGACTGATATATTATCAAAAACGAAAAACACTTGGAGTACGGCAATTCGCCAGTTCGATGTAGCAACTTGAAAAAACACATTAAATTTACAGTATGGAAGTTTGCATCGACATGATGGTCCGTGAAAACACCCAAACCGCCCAACCACCAAAGCCAGCCTCTCCAGATTCAAACCATCTCCTGTCCCCTTCACACGCCCCCCCCCCCCCCTCCAAACACCTCAGCACCAAAACTTCATACAAACAGAATAGATATGGGCCAGCACATGGCATTTTGGTACCTATCGCATATTCGCAAACACTTCATTTATGCTCACGCTGACAAATCTTACGGAGACTTTATCTACATCAATACATCCGTTTTGTGTATGAGAGCAGCAAAGGCTCTGGCGATGGCATAGATGCACAGGCTAGTCTGAGCGTTGGCTGCTCGCATATGATGCGATAAGCACCTAAATCCCATGTACCTTCGTGGATTTAGATAATTAAAACAGACTTCAATAAGTGGTTGTTTCATAAAACGTACATACGTGCGTATGTAAGTAAGTGGCTATGTATGTACGTATGTACGCGCGTGCGTACGCATGCATGTATGCATAATAATTTGGGATGAGCCTTTATTTCGGCCAAAGCACAAGATTTGACACTTATTACATGCAAAAAATCTGCAATAAAGGTTGTGTGAGGAGTGGAGCTTGGAGTGGCGGGCGTTGGTATGAAACTAATTTCCAGCGATGGCTCAGAAAAGCCTGCACATCCGCAGTCCAAGCACAGTCTAGATTATCCATTGAGCGCATAGCCAAGATGAAACAGATAGCGGGAGGAGGGCAGTCACTTAGACTGAAAAGAGTAATCGCTTGGCGTAAATCTAAATTACAGAGATTTCTGTACATTGGTCCCGAGGTTATAAAACTTTTCATACTCAACTCACATGAGAATGAAATTCCAAATGCTGATAAAATTAAAATGCTGACAATTGAAGATTATTCTTGCTTTTAAGCTCTCAGATGCGCTATCAGTCATATTAATAAATGTTAAATTGTCAACAATTGGTGGCTTTTTTAACATTTATGAGCATGATAAAATTTATGTTTATTTTGGTTGAGCATGAAAAAAGTTTTATAGTCTAGGGATCTGCATTTGATAGTGTATGGTACTCTTGACATATTAGTGCTGCAGCACACCCACCATATTGTGACACATACCAGTCCCCACAGGGTAACAAGCAGCAACATATATCAAATTAAAGCTCAGAGTCTTGGGAGTTCGAAACTGCATGATGCCACTGTCAGGACCGAGGGCGAATTTTTTTTACGGCCCTTCAACAGAGGGTACCCCTAGACCCCTAGCCAAAAGCCCTCACTGATAAATGCATTAAATGTGCTGCAGTATGTTCGTGTTAATGGACAGTTTGATACAACAATAAACAGAACTGATAATATTAATTAATTAAACATCAGTTCAATGTTAACGTTTCTTGTCTACAGTCACGAAAAAGGTCAATAAGTGCAAAAATCACGAAAACATATGACATTGTAAAATATTGCTGATACTGTTGATTTGTTTACATTAATAAATGTCTTAAATAAAAACTGACCCTTTAATATAACTTTTTTTTCAATTGGCTTGTAAACAATCCTCAGTGTAGGTTATAGTTCACTTTAACACTGCACTGGAAATAAAAAGAATATGGAAACTTTGTTGTGAATAAGCAACAAATTTTAATCTAGATTTTAGCAACTTTTATATAAATAAAATGACACTAAATTTGTGCAAATGAGTCAATAAATATTATAGAAGGAAAATATATCTTGTGCCATACCAGGCGGCTATTATCATTTTAGCAACCATTCAGCCTTTAATGTAACTTCGGGATACTTTGTGGTACGAAACGAAAATTCATGTCCAGCAACATGAGTTTGTCTATCAAATGATGCTTTAAAAATCGTTTCTCTTATAGTGACCATCAACGATGTAAAGAATCACATAGTTATATACCCGCTTTTTCTTTAGAAAAAAAGGTATATTAATTTTGTACCAAAGTCGGTCCGTCGTCCGTCGTGCGTCTGTCCGTGCGTCCGTCACGTGTCTTGTAAATGTATCTCCTTCTAAACCGTTAGACGTAGTAACTTCAAATTTTGTATCTGAATAGGTCACATGATGTAGAAGGCACTGGGCATCATACTGTGTCACCTTGACCCCAAGGTCAAGGTCAAATAATGCATTTTCTTGTAAATGTATCTCCTCCTAATGCTAGGTTTACACTATGTTCCCGGCAGCCACGGCAGTCACGGTAGCCAGAAACGTAGCTCGCCGTGGTGTTTTAGTCATTTTTGTCTTTGTGTTCAAGTTCTGTTAAGTCTCGCTACGTTTTCTCACGGTCTTTCAAGGTCTGCCGTGACAGAGGCTCGCCGGCGCGCTACGGTCCGTCACGGATGGTTCTACGTTCCATCCCGGCCTGTCACGTTCTGTTGGGACCTCTCACGTTTTGTTACGTTGCGATCAAGTTCTGCTACGTCTATCAAGTTCTGTCAAGGTTTTCTACGATGAAACGTGGGCGATGAATGGTGTTTGAACCCCCAATATGCCCACGGTATAAAGAGAAGGTCCACAAAGCTGCTGCAATCGTTATATTATGCACCCTTGAAAAAAACATCATTATATGAAATGGCAATGAAGAAGCCGATTTCGTATTTATATAATTGCTAGGAGCTGAGGCCACATGGCCAGCAGCTGTATAGAAGAATGATCGTCTAGCAGGAAGGTTAGACGGATGCAAAGTGCGGGCATGGTTTTCGGAAGAACGAATGCAACAATTGGGATATTTCTCACTTTTTATAGCAAGAGAGCTTCGCATCGAAGATGATAACGATTTTCAGGCCTCAAAAGCTCTTCGAAACTGTTCGATGAGAGTCTTGAAACAATAACACCAGCCATTGGTATCAGCATTAACTCTTTGTACTCTAGTAATTCACAATGAGTGTTTTTTAAACACAAAAGATTCTAATGAAATGGCGCACAATGCAGCATTTTATCAATGTCTACACTGACTGATCTTCAGAGAAATAAATGCAATATTCTGCCACGGGAAATTATAACCTATGACCCCCTCGACAGTACAATGAAACTACCCAAGTCTTTATTGTATTAAACCCTAAGGTACAAAGGTTTAATTGCACACACTAATGCACGCACGCACACAAATACATTCGGTAATGATTATTTCTACCCTTGTCACTACTTTCCTCCTCAGATGCACCTATCTGAGATCCTTAGACTCCATGCTCAGGTTCGAGCTGTGGGGTCGCGTTAGGAAAACGTGGCAGACCGCAAAAGAACTTGATAGACCTTGACAGACCTTGGCAGACCTTGGGTTGTCGTCTCGTAACAAGCCGTCCCGCTACGGACATACTCCAAGTTGTGTTAAGGTCTGTTACGTTCTGTCACGTTTTGTTGCGTTCTCCCCGTTCTACAACGGCACATTTAAGTAGGTCAATCCAGCCGTGGCTGCCGTGGCAAATTTTTTGACTGTTTTAAAAATCTGTCCCGGCGATCACGGCGAGCTACGTTTGTCGACCCCGTTCCCCTACGTTGTGTTTCGGTCACCCCGTTTCGTCCACGGTGGCCGAAATCGTGACTGCCGTGGCCGCCGGGGACATAGTGTAAACGTAGCATAAACCGTTAGACGTATCAACTTCAAACTTTGTAGCTGAATAGGACATATGATGTAGAGGGTACTGGGCAACATTTCGTGTGACCTTGAACCCAAGGTCAAGGCCAAGGAGGATACTGGGCAACATTTCATGTGACCTTACCCAAGGTCAAGGTCAAATAATGTAATTTTTTGTAAATGCATCTCCTCCTAAACATTTAGACGTAGTAACTACAAACTATGTAGGTGCATAGGTCACATGATGTAGATGGCACTGGGCAACATTTCATGTGACCTTGACCCCAAGGTAAAGGTCAAATAATGTATTTTCTTGTAAATGTATCTTCTCCTTAACCGTGGGATGTAGCAACATCAAACTTTGCTGGTGATTTGGTCACATGATGTCAAGGGTACTGAGCAACATTTCGTGTGATGTATTTCCTTGTAAATGCATCTCCTTAACCATTGGCCGTAGCAACTTCAAGCTTTGCAGGTACATAGGACACATGATGTAGAGGACAATGCTTCATGTGACCTTGGTCAAGGTAAAATCAAGTATTTCTTGTAAATGCATTTCCTCCTAAACCGTTGGACATATTAACTTCAAACTTTGCAGGTGCATAGGTCATATGATGTAGAGGATACTGGGCAACATTTCGTGTGACGAATACTTATCAATTATTCACACGTCAGATTTTTTTTATCACAATATACAGTTAATGGCCCAGTTCCGAATCACTTTTACTTCAAGGCGTATTCCAAATAGTTGCTCTGAGTAAATAAGATTTTTGTTTTACTATTACAAAGCACTATCATTCTCCTAAATAATGCACCTCAATTTGTATCATTCGGACTCTGCTATGTGCCATACCACGGCTTCGAAGTAGGCCGCCAATTTGCCTAGTTGCGGGTCATTTGCCCAGTTTCGAATCACTTTAGAAATTCTAAGAAATTACCTTCAGTAGTACAGTTGCATTAAGGTTTTGACATTGCTGGCTTAATCACTACTTCCAATGACGAGTTTGACGCATTATTTTATCGTATTCATTGCAGTAAACTTGCACGGACACAGAAAGTACCTAAAACGGACAACCATTGGCCCAACAGCGAAACGTCATATAAATGGCGCCTCGCTAGCGGTCCGATGATGACCCGACATCGGTAGCTTTCTACGTTTCCAACCAGTAATCCTAAGATAATCTACAGCTTTGTGCTTTTCCATGCGGGAGGGGGTGGTCCGGACCCCCAGTACTCACTCCTGTGGATCCGCGCATGAATTAAGATCCTAAGGCTATGAACATTTATACCACATGCAAGTAATACTCCCGATTATACACCCTGGCTAATAATCGAAAGGTTTACAGGTAAACTTGGTCTATGAGACAGTGTAGAGTTGAACTAGATCAGATAGCTGCTAGAGGCGCGTTCTAATCAGGATCTACACTGTCTGTCATTTGACGCATCGCTTTGTGATACATACACTAACATTCACTTTTTCAGAGTATTTTTTTCTATTTTGTGACATTTTTATTTAACGTCTGTGCTTATTTCCATTGTTATTTAGCGCACGCATATACCAACACGCGTTGTGAGAGTAAAATGCATTTGTATCCCCTGCCCCACCCGCCAACACCGCGGGCGGTCGACACACGTGATACTATAGCCGGGTCATGGTAGATATTTGAATGGTTATAACGACTTGACCCCCCCCCCCCCCCCCAAACCGACACACACACACACACAGTACGGGGTAAAAGCCAGGTTTTAAACATATAAAACGACGATCGACGAAATCTGCGCCAGTAAAAAGAAAAACTGGAGAGCTTCAACATGTTTAACGGTACCAACTTCACTCTTAATTCTGATTTGGCTCTGGTCTCTACCCAAGTAAAATTTGTTATACATAGTTGGGCAAAAAGCAAGGGAATCATCCGACACAAGTATGTCCACTTGTGATGGAGTGAGACATATACCAGGGCACTAGAAAATCAACAAGGCGTTAGCCCTTCTTTTACTCATAGGAGAATGTAGTGCATGTGCGGAGGGGTCCGGACCCCCTCGAAAATCACAAAAATATAGTTTTTTAAGCAATACTGGTCCCCCTACGATCCCCTTAAAACCGTAAAGCTACCAAGCCACCTTTCAATTTTGGGCCATAATCGGCACGCCAGCGAAACGCCATTTAAATGGCGTTTAGCTGGCGGACCGAAGATGGCCCGCTAATTGTGGTTTTTGGATAATTCCTCCAACATCAAACTAAAAAAAACGTTGTCAAGGTTGGACCCCCTGTGACAAAACTTTCTTGATCCGCGCATGTAGTGGTTACGGATAAATGATGCATAATTAGGAAAATGGGCTTCTACCAGCTAAGGTTAATAGGGAACGGGACTGATTACCCTGTATCGAGCTCGGGATCCCTGGTCTGCTAGGTCTACACCAGATATGCTGAGAGAGAGAGAGAGAGAGAGAGAGAGAGAGAGAGAGAGAGAGAGGGGGGAGAAAGAGAGACATGCAGACAGACAGGCATATACATATATAGAGACTTAGATAGACAGACAGACTGATAGACAGACAGACAGACAGACAGACAGACAGACAGACAGAGTAATTCAACAGACACACATGAAGGCAAAAGCCTCATGCATACGCGAATCCAGGGGGAAGACTGGGGGTACAGAGCCCCCCCCCCCCCGCCAACCCCTGTTAAGTCCCATAGCTTCACCCCTAAAATTCAAACTATTTTCACACTAATGCTATCTAGAGCTACCAAGGCCATTAAATGGAGTTTCGCTGGCGGACAAATGACGGCCCGCTCTTGTGATATTTTGATCCTCTCTTCCCTCATCAACTAAAACGGCATGAAATATAAAAAAAAAACGTTGTCAGAGTCAAAACTCTCTGTATCCGCGTCTACTAAGAGAGAGAGAGAGAGAGAGAGAGAGAGAGAGAGAGAGAGAGAGAGAGAGCATATGGTGCCCTTGAAACTTTTTCACATAATTTTTACTTCTATGTTGTACAAACAGCTGAGCGCATGTACGTTATTGTTATGTGACGTGAAATAAAACTCTGAGTCAGCTGATTCGAAACTGGGCCAAAGAGTGACAATGATTACACGGCTATCACGGAACCAAAAACAGAATAAAAGATCCGTTTTTTTTCTTGGATGTGTTCAAATAATTGTTGGAAAACATGCTGAAACCGAAAGTTTGATAAAAATGCATTTCAAACGAAAGCATTTTTCGGAAATATGCAGTTAACATATACTGACACGTGTGAAAATATACCTTCATAAAATGGGTCATGGGGGAAAATTGTAATTATTTTCACCTATAGATATTTGCTTTCACTTACATACAGAGGGATAGTTATACAACAAAACAAAACCAAAATATGTATTTTAAATTTTACCACTGATGTGTAGTTTGCAACGAAACTATGACGTGATTCGGAACTGGGCCAGATTCGAAACTGGGCCATTAACTGTACCCCAAAATATCGAAATTGGCCATACGTAGATCTCGCATTTGACAAATGTGACTAACTAACGGAAATAACGGAAATAAGTGATAGGTTCCACTCTACTTTTTCAGCTCACCTGAGCAGAGCAGAAAGGCGATGCCTCCGTCGTCCGTCGGTCAACATTTTCAAGGATCTCCGCAACCACTCAGCCAATCGAACTCAAACTTCGGGCCGCGTGGCGCAGTCGGTAACGTGTCAAGCAACATATGCGTGTCTGACTTCAGATCCAGGGGTCGCAAGTTCGATCTCAGCCCGGTCCCAAACTTTCGTGGAGATTGATCAGGATTTGTTTGTTTGATATGATTCTTTACGTCCCGGCAACAATCTTTCATTTATGTAGGGACGGGTCTTCCTGGGTCGAACCAGTACTAAGTTAGGATTGATGTTCTTGCTCAAGGTCACAACACAGTGACGCCCCGGTCTTCATCTACATCAATACTTCAGGTATATGAACATCGAAGCTCTGAAGAGCATGTGCATACTTATCTGAGCCTTCACTGCTGATTCGAGAAGTGCCGAAATCCCTTGCGCATTGGCATATGGAAATAAAAATTTCAAATGACTTTCCAACAGAGGTCAGGTGGATCTACCCAATTAACATATATCTAGTAATTAAGCTTATGCATTAGTGTCCAGATGTCAATAAAAATAAGTTGGTATCGATTAGCGTGAAATAGAAAACCTGCTGTTTTATACACCTCTATTATCTATGCACTACATGTACCTGAATTAGCATGATAAACCTGCGATCAGATCTATACATTATTATGAATTTAATGGCATGTATTTCAGAGAAAAAAAAATAAAGCTGCAGTAAGAAATAGGGGTGACCGGGGCTAGTGCGGTTCCATTTTCGAAAAAACCCTACTCTTTTCGAATGACTATTACCGCTACCTCTGCGAAACCTTTTTAGTCAAATAAGGCAAACTTTATAGGGCGGTACCAGTCCCTGTAAAACCCTTCGTATACGTGTATGTCTTTGTACGATAAAGGGTAAACTTCAGTCAAGGAGACCAGGCCATGATGGCCAAGCTTATCCCACCAAGGGGTAAGTTCGCCCACCCCTCGGGGCAAGTTTGGCCAAAAGATTTGTCCAGGCCTATTATTACTGAAAGCACCAAGAAAAATTTCAAGGCTTTAACCTGACATACGAACGACTCGATGTGGTACTTCACAATACAATTTAGCCAATAGTGAGCATGAACAAGAAAAGATATGGCATTAAGTGCCATATCAATGAACTCGGCTTTAGCAGATAAAGAGTTCGTTCTTTCATTACATCACAAGCTGCATGTGAGCACATGTATCAACAAACCGAATGATGTACACAAACACAATCAATCAATTATTCACTCAATCAATCAATCATTTTTACATAAACAACAATGAAACCTCCCTCCGTGATGAAACTATCTCCAGGTATTTATTCAAAGAAGGAATCTTATAAGACAGAATCGCATAAGGCAAATCTTACCGTTTAAGTTGAGGCCTTTAACTGCTCATATATGCATGTAACTAATAGAGCATGGTTTTTGGCTCTGTATTTGTAAACAGAATAGACCTTGAGATTATCGAAATTTGCTTTATTTACCAGACGCCTATATAATGTTTAAAGCCGCGAGAACCCCGACTTTGTTAAAAAACAGGGACCACCCTGAGCGCCCGCGCAGTCCCATCGGCGCCCTTGTTTTTACATGTAGATTCAAGAAAACCGTCAGGTTTGATCAATTTTAAACTCTTTGTCGGACCAGATCTGGGACCAAACTTTCTGCTTATGTTATCAGCAGACGCTCGCTGATAGCAATGTTTAAGATCAAAGAAGCCGCTATGGGTTCTGTTGCACGACGTGGTAACAATGACCAGTGACCTATATATCGGTCACTGCCTTGACGCTGGAAAGCGGATGTAGCACATTCATTGAACATAGGTTTCCGGCCGTGGGTAGATTCGGCTGGGTCGTTTTCGGCCTGGTTTTAGGGTGGGTCGTTTCGGCATATTCTGATAGGATCTGATTGTTTTATAAACTTGCCAAAGTTCCGACTGCATTGATTTTTCCACGAAATCGTACATGCGCGCATTATCGCAAGAGCGTTCACTAGTACAAACCGGGCTCTTTTCTGAAATAATTATTGTGTACACAAATAGGTGCTGACTCTTTTATTTATTTATTTTTTATATAAATTTCAAAAGATCCGTCTGCATTAAACACTACCCAGGCCGAGTACCGAAAGCTCAAGAACAGACTGCACATGCGTGCATACTAGCAAGAACACTTACAGGGAAATAACTAACAACAATCGGGCAAATAATGTTGTGGACAAAAATATGTACTGAAAAGAGAGCATTCCAGATCCGACTCTATTAAACAATTGAACACTTGGAGTTTGCCTCTGTACTAACATAAGCAAATAAAGTTATCAACTATGTGCAGCAGACGACTTAAGCAGGCACCATTTGGACGAACATATGAGCCGAAAATTAGGTGCATAGACCCACTTGATGGCTGTGCATGCATGATTACTTCACGCATGTTAAATGCATTACGGTATCTGCCGCATTTATGTTTATATGAACAGCGTACACGCAGGAAGAATACAGAGACCGAAATATAGTGGATGGCTGCGCTTTCATGTTTAAAGGGTGTGATAAATTAAATGAGCTGGCCCATTACTATAACATTTACAAGAAATCTAATCAAGGAACGATGTGAAAGCGCCAGGTCATTCAGTTTATGACATGTATGCGTGACTGAGATATATCCTTATGCAATGACCAGCATGTGCACACTGCTGTTGGTTATACATGTAAGGTATGATAGCTCAACTTGCGACATCAAATTTCTGAGAACTAACTATTGCCCCTGTATTAAACAGAGAACACAGTCTTTTAAAATTTTGAAAGGCAGGTTTTATCATGAAACGGCTTATTTCCATTCATTGGAATACACTACGAGGCGTGGTTGACCTGATTAACAGCGATATTCATACGCGCATCACGCTGTTATGCAGAGTCCATTCATAGAAAACAATTCAATAAGAGTTACTGTTCCTGAAATGACCGAATAACCGTTAAAAAGTGACACAGGAGCTTCCCAGTTCGCAAAAACACCATTAACTCAGTAAAAGTTCAACTTTCGAATCAAAATCGGCAACAAAAGACATATTTTTGAATAACTGCATTGGGGTTTATGTTTCACTCACTATCATTTCAAAGCAAACAGCCATTTTAACACGAACTATTTCTTCAAAGTGTAGAAATTTCGAAAACAGATATAACTCTCTAGAATAGCTGATATTGAACAGATCCCGAGTTCCAAAAATAGAACTAGAATCTAAATACCTTTTAACATGTTAAAAATGCAGTAAAAGCCGAATTAGTTTAAATGAAAAATTCCTCTTGTTCTCTCTAAATATGAACACCCGTTACAAAATGCGTACATAGCACAAAATACTTTGTTAAATATTTTGTTTATGTAAGGGGCAAGTTTGGCTATGGGCCGAACCTGCCCCGACGTAAGTGGCCGAACTAGCCTCTGATAGACTATTTCTAAATAGCAAGTGACAGCTCCTTTCGGGATGCAGATGAATTTAAAAATGCGTTATATCAAAGCACAATATCATTTCGTAATAATCTCTGAATAATTACACATCTTTAGAAAAATGAAAAATGTAGTTTCTATGGAAAATTTACTCGTCATTCGAGAAAACGAGTTTTAGGTAACAAAATCAATGCACCCTTCAAAAATGCAGCCATTGTATACTCATGTAAACAAACTCGTCACAAATGATGTCCAAATATTTTTCCCAGCTCCATATCTTAATCTTCATGCTAAATATAGCCATATGCCGATGTCCCCGAGGCCGTACTAGCCCCGATCTCCCCCACCCAGCAATGAGGCTTGTATAGGGGGGTACCAGTATCCTATATCACTGGAAGTAAACAGGAAAGTATCCCATATCAAGTGCGGATACAGAGGGGGGGACAGGGGGTCCGGACCCCCCCCCCCTCTGGAAAAGTTATATGGGTTTCTATAGGAAATAAACAATTGGACCCCCCCCCTGGAAAAAGTTGGACCCCCCCCCCCCCCCCCCTGGAAAGTGTTGGATCCCCTCTGGAACTTTGAAAAATGATAGTTTTCTTTGAAATTAACCATTTGACTTCTGTAAAATAAGCTGAGGACTTAAAAAAAATAACGTTGTCAGAGTTTTTTGTCAGATTGACTTGGACCCCCCCCCCCCCTGACGAAAATTCCTGGGTCCGCGCATGCATATCCCTTTAAGTAGATCGGAAAATATCCCCTTAAATAAATTTCCTAAATATCCTATATCCCTGGAAGTAAACAAAAATATCCCTGAAATTACCAACACAAAATAGACCTACGAGTACAGGAACATTTTGTCAAGTACATGCTTCATGTAATGGTTTGTGTTCTATAACTTTGCGCAAACTAATGGCTATTGAGGGTTCTATTTCATCGACTTAGCTTTGTCATATACATCTTCAAGTTAGCAAGTTCAAGACGCTAAACATTGATTCTTATAGGTCATCATTTTTTTGCCTCAAAATGTCTTCCTCCAGTTGCAGTATACCACCCTTATATATCACAGTTATAAGCTCATATGATCAGAAGGCTCAAGCGAAGCTTTAGACTGGTAATGGCCTCTTTCGCATGTATTGTCATCGTCGTCTTCGTCATCCATTTAAATTTTGAAGAATCATATTTCTAATGTCAGTCGTCCAATTGTGATCAAACTATATATGTATAATGGGAAAGGCTACATAAGTTTTATGTCTGATTGTATTGAACATGTAGTTGCCATGTCAACATAAAACATCCATAAAATTATGATGGGAAATCTTTTAAAGACATGCCATGATGGCAAACGACTCACATGTTTAGCATGTAGGAAGATCTTGTGGTCTCCAACGTAAATAGTGCCATTAAAGCCCTTTCAATGGCACTTAATGACTTTTCATTGAGACAACTTTAAAACATCTCTGAAACCTTGATGCTTACAGCTTATACATATATTACCCGACCCTGAAGGTCAATCAGTAGTAAGTTTGGTTGTAGATCCAGAAGCCACTAGTTTGATCCTGGCCTGGTCCCATACTTTCGTTGAGTTTGATCATGAAATATTGTCTACCGTCATTCTCCTCCTTCTGCTGATTCAAGAAGGATTGTGTCAGTTAATTACAAGCAAAGGTATGTGCACGAAGTACTGGCTAACCCCTTGGTCAAGCTTGACCAGGAAAAGTGTGATTAGTTTAACTGACTATCCCTACATGACCATAGCTGGGGCTAAAACCACTAAACAAATCCAAAATGAAAACAGCTTACATATTTACTTTGTAGTAATGTTTAGTGGCCCCCTACATAAATCCTGCCAATCATGGCCACGTCTATTCAATAAACTTAGGATGGAAATAGCGTACAAGTTAGCGAGGCCCACAGTTTAAATAATTAATGTTTAGCAATATCTAGTGGTGCACCTCATAAATCCTGCCAACCATGCCTCTGTGGACTATATTCGTCATGCCCCGAGGATCATTTGCTGCCATAAACATATAATCGGAAAAAGACCTTTTAAATGCTTCTCTGAAGCCTTGTGGGTCACAACTTATAAGATATTCCGTTTAGTAGTCCCTACATAAGCCCTGCCAGCTATTTCTCTTGGGTTCATATTGGCCACACATCAGGGGTCCTTAAGCTTGTGAGAGTAAAAATTGAAAACAATTCATAAGACCTAAAGCTTCTATATCTGTTTTATTGCTTGCACGTTAACGCTGCCACTCTCAGAGGGCTTACATATTTCATTGTGTGGCTTATAAAATGTAGTATCAGGAAATCATAGTCTACAAAACTCCCCCTGTGGGAGGGGGTCTATAGCCAGCTCAAGGTCTGTTAGTGGTACACTTATACAATTCCTACCAACCATGTCCTGGCTGCGTATTAGTTATGCATGGTCCATACATTCTCAGTTTGAACATGGCTGTGACCTCGACTTTAGACAAATTACCTTTGATCGTTTAAATAGCACATAGTTTTTTTTCAAAAGCTCATAAAGAGCTTCTGTTATATTGTTATTATGTCTTGCTGACTCAAAATAAAGCTTAATTTATCTTATCTTTGTCTTGTGTGCTATGTGCTAAACTTTAATAATTGGTCGAAGGCTTTGCAAATTATGCTCTTGCAACAAGTTTTCAACAGCAAAGTGGTCTGATACCTCAGCCTTATACTTATGTGACGCATCGTCTTGTCATGGTGGACACTTTTTTCGAGTGATATGATAATAGGTCGAGGGTTATGAATGTTTCAAGAATTGTTATCGTTGCCTGTGACCTTGACCATACAGAATAGTGTTTGTATGCGACAAATCATCTTGTTATGTTGGACACGTGTACCCTCTGATGTGAAAATCAAGAGAAAAAGGAAATTTTACAATAAATTATCCTTTTGATATTAGCCGTTGACCTTGCCCTCGGACTTATATATATTATCCACTGGTTATATTGCACACCTGCACAATGATATGGAAATCGAAAGGAGGGTGTGACCATGACCTTGCCAGAATCAGAGACCGTTGATCATCCTCGGAAACGTAAGGAAAAGACACAAAACACAGACAGCCATAACACTATTAAACTAGAGCAATCGACTCAACTAGGAAGGACAATAACTACACCACTAAACAATTAAGGACAGGACTCAACACAAAACACCACACAAGTCTGAGGAAAATCAAGCAATGGATAAGGAAGTTTGATCGAATAGAGTCCACTATATCCTCCACCTCCTTCAACATCTTTGGCTAGGGTATATATATAACTGCAATCGCAATACAAGTTATACTCGGTCTTAAGGTCTGGCTTGCCATGTCGTGCACACACAGCTTTTCCTTCTTAGTGGAAAGCTTTAAATGTTTTTTTTTTTGTATTGATGTTATTGGTATTTCTACTCTGTATTTGTATATTTTGGAGGAAAAATAGCAGTATCCCTGAAATTGAACATAGTATCCCATATCCCTGGAAGTAAAATGGAAAGTTTCTCCCACCTTTGCCCATGTAAGATAGGCTGTCAGCTCATGTAAGAAATTTCTATCTTACATGACCACGTGACTGCTTTCTTACATGGGCAGAGTTAAATATTCTTTTATCCCGAAAAAGGATACTTAAAGGACCAATATATTGCGCCTAGGTAACCCAAAGGCACCATGCAAGGTTAAGCGTTACTTACTGACGTCATATAACGTTAATGACGTCACCGAACGTGCACCGCGTGACAAAAACGGCAAAGTTACGCTAATGACACAGGGAGCCAAGCAGGAATTTATTTTGCATATTGCAACCTAACTAATGCACCAAGAATGTTTTCCTGGCAATAATAAGGTGCAAACTACGTTTACACCCATTTTAATGCCTGGTAAAAACACTCGTGAACTCAGAAATAATGTAAACCCAACGAGTAAAAAGTTAGAAATTTCAGGTTTTCAACGAGTTTTTATGTTCTGACAAAAACCCTTCGAAAAGTGGGAGAAAAACGATCCATCATGAGCCTGTCCATGTAGGATAGAGAAATCTCACCCTCGGGGTCGGAATTTAACCAGGGACTCGGCAAGCCTCGTCCCTGGTTAAACTTTCGACCCCTCGGGTGAGATATCTCTATCCTACATGGGCGCTCATGGTGGATTGTTATAATCCTATATCCCTGGAAGTAAAATGGCAAATATCCTGTATCCCTAGAACCCCTATACAAGCGTCAGCAATTACAAAGTTAAAATACGGCATGTTTTACCGTCAAAACAGGTTTAATAAGCCTTGTTTTATGTAGCTTTTTTAATTGCATGTCTGCCTGTAATTTGTATCTTCAAAGATCCTTTTTCCCTATAGCATGCTCAGTACTGTGAAACTATCATATTGCTAACTAACGCCATTGCTAGCTTTTGAATTCGTTACCATAACGTCATGAGATGCTGATGTCATGCCTATTTATGGGAGCGCAGTTGCTCAGTGGTAGAGTGCTTGACTCGAGACTGAGGGGCCGCGGGTTCGAGCCTCGCCAGCGTCACTGCGTTGCGGTCCTCGAGCAAGACACATTTATCCTAGCTTAGTACTGGGTTAACCCAGGAAGACCCAGCCCTGTTTAACTGGAAGATTGTTGATGGGACGTAAAGAATCAAATCAAACAAACAAAACAAAACAAAACATACCCATTTATATTAAGACAGAAAAAATAAAAGTTTTAAGTTCTGATTATTCCAGGGTAAGTTCTTGTTTAAAATGTTTTAAGCAGAGTATACAGATCATATTATGTACGTACATGCATGTATATTTAAACAGGAAACATTTCTTACTCCAGTAAACATGTATACCCCCATACTTAACATGCTAAATATATTAAAAATCAAATCAGATAAAGTGCACATAATCATTAAAATAACATGGCTGCACTCGTGCGGGTAAAGGGCTTCTCAGATGATAATGAGATATTTAGACAGCTATTCGTTGTTTGCAGCAACACTCGCGTTGTCTGAATTATATGTGTACAATGTTTTGTTTCCTTACTTTTTGGAAGAGCCATCCAAGAGATCTTTATCAAACTTGTAAAAAAATGTATATATATAGACCCACATAATAAAAGAATGGCTAAATTCAAATTACACACAATATGGGGAAATTAATATTTTTATAGCTGCTGAAATCAAATTCCAACCTAAGATTCCTAATTCCTCTGATAAAAAATGGTCCGGAAAGACAGATAATGCAAATTATGCACAGGCTGATAAGAGGCAGTGATACTGGTCAGGTTCTAATTAATCACACACTATGTGGTTCTCTCGTTACCTGGTCCCTCTATTAATAAGCCATTAATTGGTCCTACTTTTATACCAATTGGTCCCTGAGGGACCGGTCCTTGTCCCTCTGTTCCTCCTGTAAAAGTCTCTTATTTATACATACCCGTTCATCAGGGGCATCAATGCATGTGCGATAAGTTCCAACATGAGCATTTTATATTTCAGGGGCATTTGCCAGCGCAACAACATATATATCTACAAATATTAACTAAACCGGTAGACGTTGGATCTTTAACCGCTTTAAACTACTAAAAATAATTCAATATTCCGTACAGTAAAGTCAGGATGGCCCATTGAATTTCTTGAGGGATTACAGTTTGTAATATACCTCTTTCTCTGAAGATCGATAATGTCATAGAAAACAGAGCAGACTCTGATAAAATGCCGCTTATGCGGCATTTCATCTGGGTTTTCACTGTCAAAGTACTTCGTTGAATACGTCACTTACCCAGATTTGGGAGACTGTGTAGTTCTGCACTTTAAATCTAGCTTCTTTTTAGATATGCAAGATACGGTCATGTATTTTGCGTACGTTTCCCCACAAGGGTCGACAATTTACAATAATTTAAATGAGAAAAATGGCATTGTTTTATTAGAGAGCAATATAGCTGATGTCAAATTCCGATACCCCGACTCATATTTCTTCCTGGCCGGCGATCTAAATGCCAGAACAAAAGATTTCATTGACTTTATACCAAATGACGATCTTCAATATGTTTTTGGGGAAACAAATTATGAATCCGATGATTTTGATATGAAAAGAAGCAATAAGAATGGTGTCTACAATGTGTTTGGAATCAGCCTAGCTGAGTTATGCTGTACGTTTGATATGCATATTATGAATGGGCGCTTGTTCGGTGACCAAGATGATAACTTTACTTGTATAGCAAACAATGGGCCTCTGTGGTTGATTATAATATTGCTTCAAGTAAACTTTTTTTTTTTTTTGATGGGGAGCGCAGTGGCTCAGTGGTAGAGTGCTTGACTCGGGACCGAAGGGCCGCGGGTTCGAGCCTCACCGGCGTCACTGCGTTGTGTCCTTGAGCAAGACACATTTATCCTAGCTTAGTACTGGTTCAACCCAGGAAGACCCGTCCCGCATAACTGAAAGATTGTTGAGTGGACGTAAAGAATCAAATCAAACAAAAAAAAACTTTTTGCTAAAATATCAAATTTTTCGATTGAAGATCGCGATGAGAGCGTTCATTTCCCCGTTCATTGTCAGTTCACATTTCCACATAAAAATCCTACACCACATATTGGAGATAAACCCCAGAACCGACCGTCACAAAATAACTTAAATTATTTGCGTTGGAGTGATGAACAGAAGGACAATTTCTTGATGCATTTTCGTAATAACTTAAATATTTCGAAACGAGACATTTCTCAGCATATAGCTGAAAATATTGATACAGCTATTGATTTGTTAACAGCCGTATACACTACAGCAGCCAATTATATGTCAAAACCCTCGAAACCGCGAAGTTTACCTTCACAACCTCCCTGGTGGGATATAACATGTACTGACTTAAAGCAGAAAAAATATTCAGCGTTGCGTAGGTTTAGAGAAAGTAATGAAAGTTCTGATTTGAGAAAATATAAAGATCAGAGAAATTTATTTAAGCACGCATGTCGGATAAAAAAACAACAACATCAAAAGCACTGTAGACAAAAATTAATGGAAGCAAGTAAGGACCCTAAAATATTTTGGAAAACTGTTAAAGTATCTCAAACACCACCAACCCCTAATATAAGCGATTCCCAATGGTATGATCACTTTAAGTCCCTTCTCTTTTCAGAAAATCAAAATGTAGGGCCCCAAAACGAAGATGATGCAGGGGTACATGTAGATAAAACAGCTGATATTTTAAACGAAGAAATTACTATTGAGGAAATTATTTCAACTATTAAATCTTTGAAGACCGGGAAAAGCGCAGGGCCGGACATGATTAGTGCAGGATTTTATAAAAGCACCGCTACAGATATTGCTCCAATTTTGAAGGATATATTTAATAGCATTCTTGATTCTGGTGTCTGTCCTAAGTCTTTTGGTGAAACTATTCTATGTCCCTTACACAAAAGTGGACCAACTAGTGATCCCAACAATTTTCGAGGTATATCTTTAGTAAATACAATGTACAAAATATTTTCTAGTATTTTAAACAAACGCCTTTATGCCTGGGTCGAAGAAAATGAGAAACTTGATGAGTCACAAGCCGGGTTCAGAGCAGGCTACTCTGCTATTGATAACATATTTTCTTTAAGTGCTGTTATCCAAAAATACTTATCAAGACGCGGCGGACGGTTTTATTGTTTATATGTTGACTTCCAAAAAGCATTCGATACGGTGGAACACGAACAGCTCTTTAAAAGCCTAATGAAAAAAGGAGTACATGGCAAATTTTTAAGGACAGTAAAGTCTTTATATTCTAACTTATACGCATCGGTGCGCACAGTTAATGGTCTAACGAAAGCTTTCCTTTGTAATATCGGTACCAGACAAGGGGACGTAAGCAGTCCACTACTATTCGCATTATTGATTAACGATTTATGTACCTTACTCCGAGAGCAGTGCGCTAGTGGAATCTTCATTACCGAGGAGGTTTCAGACATATTCTGCCTAATGTTCGCAGACGATATCGCAAATTGTGCCGATACACGGATAAGACTTCAAAAACAATTGAACATTATCTCTGAATTTTGTCAATTAACAAAAATGACGGTAAACTTGAATAAATCTGAAATTATTGTATTCCGCAATGGTGGTACTTTACGCAGTTATGATTTCAAGATTTTATTTCAATCCTCAGGTTTACATTAGTAAACAACACAAGGTGCAATACTAAACAAACGTAATTTCAACAGCATGACGGTAGTAAACAGAACCAGCTTTATCCTTTTCATTCTGGTGTAAGTCCCAGGCACACTGATTCGATATGTATGAGATTATTCACTTTGTGACTTAGGGATCGCGTGTCGTTATTTCTAAATTATATTGCATTTATATTGCATTTGTATCCCTAAAGATTCTTCATATGTTAGCAAACAGTGCAGACCCAGACGAAATGTCGCCTAATGCGACATTTCATCTGGGTCTTTCCTGTTTGCCAAAGTACCTGGTCACCGTTATCCAGAACGAAAAGGATTAACAAAATAAATACAACAGAATAAGTCATTATAGTACTTCAATGCTGTCACCGCACCAATGGGGCGGTGCACTAGCGTCGAAATGGTGTTATGTAATGTAGCGGTCTCGTTTGGTTAAGTTAATCATGGTGATTTGGCGGGAAACACATCGTAATCTTCACATAGCAGAAGCGGCTTTGCTTATTTAAGGCGGACTCAAAACGTATACCGTACCGAGCCTTATTAAATAAACAAGACTACAGAACAGCGTACATTTAAATAGGCACAGTGAAATAGGTTGAGAATATCCCTGGATCTGCCTTGCCCGAACGGCGAAATACAAAGCAGATCTTAGGAAATGAAAATACTGATAGCAAACAGTGCAGATCCTGATGTAATGCCACAATCTAGATAATCTGTCAGTTATTAAACACTAGTTACAAATGGGGTTATGTACACACAAAATGATTCGTATCAAACAAGACATACCTGGATGAGCGTTGCCCATCATCGCATCTCCAGCATACGATGCGGTCCGGACCAAACATATGGCTAGACAAATATTATTTGGTTTACCCACCGGTACAAACCCTGGCAGGCCCGCGTAATAGCTAATTTGGGAAAAGAAACTCATATTTGGATTATTTGTGGGCCTGCACTATTCATATATATATATATATATTTATTTTTTTTTATTAGGAAAGAGTAACACGGGGCCTGCCAGGTGTCCGATCGAAATAGGTAAAGCTATTATATGTACATTTTAATCATACTTTACATTAAATCAGATTTCAGTATGATATCAACAAATCGGCACAGGTTAGTTAGTTGTACATTGTTGTTGCAATTCATCAGATCTTTGTATTTCAGGACATTTGGTCGAGTGTAATAAAAAGGCTTAATGAATTGCTTACGTTGACTAAGAAAGTATGGGCAAATGAGTAAATAGTGGTACTCATCACCAATGTCAAGTGCACATCTGTTACATCTCCTCTCATGAATAGGAATACCAGACCACCGACCGACCTCTACAGGGAGTCTGTGGTTACGTGTTCTGTATGCAAGAAAACGTTTTGAGAAATACTCTGAAACTAATCCAAAATATGTACTTTTAACAAAATCTGTTTTGAATAATTTATAATTGCTACTACTACTTGAGGCTGCTTCATTCACAGAAAGCCATTTTTGTATATACTGATCAGTTAATTTTTGCTTTAATGCTTTTTTAAGCCATACACTATTTTGACAGGTTTGAGACTGCCATATTCCAGAGAAGCCAAGCTCATTCATGCATTTTTCTACGTTTGCTAGCCATTCTGATTTGATTTTGCGTTTACCATACATAATATAAATGGCTTTGTATAGTAGAGCTGACAATTTTGGGTTTTCATCATCTTCAGTTAAATTACACCAGAAATTCAATACGCGTGATTGGATTTCTACTGTAATTGGGACAATACCAAGCTCTCCGTAAATCATATACGTTGGTGTTGATTTTTTCAAATTAAAGAGATATTTTAAAAATTTCAGTTGAATCCGCTCAAGCATATCAAGTTTTCCAATGCCCCACACCTCAGCTCCATACAGCAAAATTGGTTTGACTGTTTTATTAAACAAATCCAACTGTAAGTCTGAAGGTAGCCCTAGTGTTTTACTTTTTTTTAAAGGAGAGCATAGAGGGCTTTATTGGCTTGTTCTGAAATATGGCGTTTAGCTGCAACGAATGACCCAGTTTTGGATAGATAGATACCGAGATATTTGTATTCATCTACTACCTCTAAAGTATGACCACTGATCTTAAACTCTGGTACCCTGCCTCTAATATTTCCAAATGCAATAATTTTAGTTTTAGAAGCATTAACGGTTAATTTCCAGTTTTTGCAGTATGTATCAAACACATCCAAAGAGTACTGAAAATCTGATTCTGAGTTGCTAAATAAAACTGTGTCATCCGCATACAATAATATAAGCAATCTAAGATATACTAATAACTCGTCTGAATTTTCATTTAAAGTTATCCCATTAACACTTTTAGATCTAAGGAAACTATGAAGATCATTAAGATAAAGAGCAAAAAGTATAGGTGACAAGTTTTCCCCTTGTCATACCCCACTGAAGGATGGAAAGAATGCAGACGATTCATTATTTGCTACTACTTTTGATTTAATGTTGCTATAGAGACTTTGAATAACCCTTAGACACTTACCATAGATATTAAAGGTGTTTAATTTTAACCAAAGACCATCCCTCCACACTGAGTCAAAAGCCTGCTTGAAATCTACGAAGCAGCAAAACAATTTTGTTTTATTTGAGCGTGCAATGTCTATTAGACTTTTGAGTATAAATAAATTGTCTGCAGTTGAGTAATTTTCTCTAAAACCAGCTTGGTAGGAGTCTATAACTTGGGAATTTTCTGTGAATGTTTTTAACCTATTATTAATTATTAGTGTAAAAAGTTTCCCCAAACAGCTCAAGATAGTAATAGGCCTATAATTTTCAGGCTTCTTGGGATCTCCTTTATTTTTGGTAAATTGGTTTTATGACTCCTACCGTCCAGCTTTCTGGTATAATAGCAGTGTCAAAGACAACATTAAACAGTTTAGTGTAAATAGGGGTCATTGTGGCTGATGTTTGTTTTAAATGTTCGTTCTTTATGTTGTCAACCCCTGATGCTTTGTTGTTTTTAACTGCTTAATTGCTTTAGTTACTTCCTTTTCGGTAATTGGTCCATTTATTTCTTCATTGACTGTTAAAGTGTTTGTTTCATGTGTGTTGCTCTCGGGCCTGTGAGAATGTTGTGCATTTACATTTCTAAAGAAGTCATGAAGTTCATTGAGAGGGGCTTTGCAGTCTGATTTTTTGTCATGGACCTTTAATGGTATACCAGTTAAAACTACTTCTGAGTGCAAATATCTGGGCCTTATATTTACACCTAAACTTTCGTGGTCTAAAGCGAAACGGAAACTGGCATCACATGCTAGAAAAGCAATATTTTGCATAAAAACTTATCAAAGAAAATTTGGTTATTTTCAACAGGATGAAATATTCCGTCTTTTTGATTCTATGGTTAAACCGATCCTCTGCTATGGGTCTGAGGTCTGGGGCACTGAATATTCAGACGTTATAGAATCTGTTCATTTCAATTTTTGTAAATATTTTCTAGGAATCAACAACTCAGTAAATAATGCTGTTGCTATTGGTGAGTGTGGCCGTCTTCCTCTTTGTGTAACTTATTTCACAAATTGTATAAAGTATTGGTGTAAACTTCTACACATGTAAAATAATAGATATCCAAATAATTGCTATAAAATGTTGAAAGCATTAGATGAAGCAGACAGACAAAATTGGGTTTCGAAAGTTCGTAACTTATTATATACTTATGGGTTTGGGTATATCTGGATTGCTCAAGATGTGGGAGATATTGGTATGTTCATATCACAGTTTAAGCAACGATTAACAGATTGCATGACACAACGCTGGCACGCAGATATATCAGAGTCTTCTCGGTGTGATACATATAAAAACTTCAAGTCATTGTTAAATGTTGAAAAGTATTTATGCATAGACATACCTTTTTCCTTAAGAAAAGCATTTGCAAGATTTCGTTGCTCTAGCCACAAATTTAATATTGAGCTTGGTCGCCATAGGGGAATAGATAGAGCGGATAGAGTTTGCTTATATTGTTTTAATACCCATAACTTTCTTGTTGTTGAGGATGAATATCATGTATTTTTTAAATGTGAAAAATTTGATGCCTTAAGAAACGAATATTTGAACACGTGGTATCAATCTGGTGATAGTCTGCAAAATTTCCACAACATTATTAGTACAAATAATCCTGTACTGATAAAGAAAATGTGCATATATATTAACGAATTGTTGAAAATTAAAGACAATGAGAACTGATTTTTATTCTAAACTCAATTTTGAATCTTTCATACCAGTTATGTTACAGGTGATCTTTATAATCTAGACAACACTTTCTTTGAGGTACAGATGTGTTGTTTGGGTTCTCTGGATGACTTGTAACATGGAGTATGATGAGAAATTATGACAGCAAGGTATGATAACAAGGACCTCACTACTACTTGTATTTTTGTTGAAATACTATGTGATGTATTTTGGGCCGGTGGCCTTTGTTTACCAAATAAATAAATCTTGAAAATCTTGAAAGTCAATAGCCAAAAAACTTTAAATGGCTATTTACAGTTGACTGTCAATAGCCAAAAAACATTAAAATGGCTATTTACAGTTGACTGTCTATAGCCAAAAAACGTTAAAGTGGCTATTTACAGTCAACTGTCATTAGCCAAAAAACGTTGAAATGGCTATTGACAGTCAACTGTAAATAGCCATTTTAACGATTTTTGGCTATTTACAGATAAATCAGATATTTTCATTGATGTTGACTTTATATTCGAACATTTGGTGGACAATTTCAAGTACAGATGAATATTAAAGTCAAATAAATGTGTTTCTTCCATAATTAGTGCATGCCGTAAATCGTATTTGAGCATGGCATGTGATTTTTGGGTATTTGACGCATGCAAAAAGTTAAGAAACACGCAGGCTTGTGCATCTACACAGACGCTCCATTGGCATCGCTGTTCGTACGCATAAGTAGAAAATGATTCATATAAGAGCCAAACATCTAAAAAAATGTACAAGTATGGATTGGCAGTCAGGTGAAAGGCAATTATTCTGTGATTGTGACATTTCCTGATCAAGATTATAGAGCTCAGACTTCTTACGTGTAACATATATTCCGAGGTTTCCTGATCAGACACCACATTCTGCGAAATCTGATTTGGATCTCCACTGTTTGTCTATATCCCATGGATGTATATATAGCTACTTTGATTTGTTTATAGCACTATTGTTTTTGTTTCTCGGAGCTACACGTGCATGTGCGAGGTCTGATTATGTCTGAAATAAGCAACGCATTTGAACATTTTATTAATGAAATCCGATTCACATTTTCTAAAGAAAGGCGATTCATGTATATCAACTAACAGTACATATATGTACATTTTAACCATTGTGCCAATTTATATAGCTCAGTTAATTCAACGCCTGGAAATTTAACACCGAAATAGCTCTCAGAGTTTCTCTAATCAGTTTCTAGTTATATGCCGTGGTTACTTAAGAGAAACATCTCAGTGATACGATTCATTTAAGTAACCACAGCATATGCTTTTCGCTGTCGTCTTCTCGCCGCCGAAACCATTAAGCTTTAGTGAGAGGCGACGATTCGGTAAGCAAAAGTTATAGAACGACCAACTGTACTAATAAAACTATGCTGTTGCTGAATAAAGGAACGTCTCGATGAGACGGTTCCTCTGAGTAACTCCAGTATATCCTGTCGGCAGAGTTTGAGTCTGTATATGCATCTAATATGACACCATTGCAACGCAGAGTACATTGATACTGTAAACATGGTAAACCAGTGTACGAAATCATACTTCCGCGATGTAGAATTTGCAATATGTAATCTCTCTGATACTGTATTTGCGGTTGATTATAGTTGGGGAGGGGGGGTGTTCGAGTGACATCTGTATTAAACGCTTAAGTTATTTGTGTACGGTCTTTAAATAACTTAAATGAGACAGGGGTACACTTGTAAGAGTTATTCTTCATTAGATCATTTTTATTGTAGATAGCTGTTCCAAGCTTTTTGAAACTCTGGTATCTTTTTTTTCGAAAAAAAAAGTAAATTGTGGAAAAACCTTTGATATGAGTTTAGACAATGTAGTAAACATATGTCCAATAATTAGGCTAAGTCGTGAGAAAACCGGATTTTGTTGCATGCAGTTTCTTCTGGTGATAAGGTTTTCAAAACTATTGGACCTAGATCTGCTATGATGAAATGGTGGTCCTTATCTCGATCTACACTGCTTAATACTCCGATAGTATGCCTGAATGTATTTTTCGACTCATAATCACACGCTGGATAGGAGGCAATCGAAAACTCTAATACTGTCGAGGAACGTAGATAAAATTGTTAGAAACCGTTTTCGATTGCCATTATCGTCTGACTGGCGACAAATAGCAATCGAAAACACTGTTTCTATCGAGTTTTGATCCCCGTTCGTCGATTGTTCAGAGCGTTTTTGATAGCCGCCTACGCGGTGTGATTTGCATGAAATCTTATTTTAAAACTCTACTCTCTTTATAGTAAGTTGCTTTTCCATTAAAACCATAAAGACCAGTGTTTTATGAGGATTATGATAAGACAACAAGCCCCAGGGTTTATTTTCACACCTAACCATCGCATATCACTGCGTCTTTCTGGAAAACAGCCGAAGTCTATCGACTGTCACCAGCTTGAGAGTGTACGAATATTCTACCTGTTAGAAAATTTCATTGTTGGACATGGCGAAACTATGGCAGGAAACTCAGTCCGCATTTTCCATCTTTCAAGATTATTTTCCATCTTCCACCTTTAAAACTAATAGCTCATTCAGATAATGTAAAGCATTAGAAACACCCATGGATGTTGCATTAACAAGGGTTTCCAAATTTAATACCAGGCAGTGCGCACGTCAGCATCCAGAGTACCTGCTTGTGTCATCTTTGATTACCTATGCAAACAGTTTGTGCCTCTGGATCAAACTTTTTGCCACAATGTGTTGAAGGCACCTCGAAAGTAATATAATCAGATGTTCCCAAGGACTTTTTTTGGGAGGGGGGGGGGGGCGAGATATTGAGAGAAATCAATGGCCAGGATCATCGGACGTCATCGATGACCAAGATCAGTGCGAGCATATGCTCAATCTGGTCACGGTCATTGGGATCTTCTGAGTGCATAGGGAAACAATGTTCAAGGCATCAACAATACGTCGTCGAAAATCATAAAAATACAAAACAATGAGTTTACGGACAGACCGCGCAAGTGCACATTTTGCTCGAGAACCTTGCATATGGCCAATGATGACACCGAAAGTAATTTATAAACCTCATTAAAGTCTCCGCTCCTGAATAAAGGTTGTCACACCTCTTAATCACGCGTCAAGCACCACGGGAGTTATATTGCCTCCCGGTGAAGTACACTAATCCTGTTTATTGGGACAGATTAAGCTTTTGGGTGATACTTAAGTGAAAATAAAAATAGATTATATGAAAAGATTCTATTCCACTAATAAAAACTTCCAATATCACCTCCACCGCAACCCTCTCCCCCCCCCCCCCCCCCCAAAAAAAAAAAAATAAATAAATAAAAAAAAATAAAATAAAAATAAAATGAAAGTATCCGTTTATCTCGAAATTACAATCAATAGTCTCGAAAAATGTGCAAAATATGAAACCTGTGCATATTGCACAGGTTACATTTCATATTTTGCACATTTTTGCACAGGTTTTATGTTTTGCACATTTTTCGAGACTAAATGTTTTTAGCAAAGGCCTTTTGGTGTAAACCTTTTACACAATATAAATAAATCTCAACAGGCCGAAAAGAAAATAATAATGATAGAAGAAAAGAAAAAAATGGATGGCTGTCTCAATGAAGAGCATGTTAAATATATCACGTGGATCCTCTCTGCGAGACATCCATACTTTGTATAAGGGAGTAGAGAAGGTTCTGACGAGTCATCGCATATGCCGACACGCCTTCGCTTTCCAGGCTCGAAAATGCGTGAGGTATAAAAAACCAAATTCCTGTACTGGCCCTCGTACATAATTTTGCGGACTGGAACTAATTGCCAAACCCTTAGCTGTCTCATGACAACTTGCATGTACACAACATCAACAGGCAGTATAGATCAGAATCAGACAACTCCTATAGGAACTATCTGTTATTATCAGATCATGACTCACTCTTGTTTGATATATAATTAGTCAAAAGCAAACTATATAATTAGTCAAAAGAACGTTTACGATCATGAGTTTGACAAATAATTGAGTACACGGTAGACCCAGATGAGATGTCTATTAAAATAAAGTATTATTAAATGCCAACACGGAGCCTATTTTGGATCCGTGATGCCAAATAGTTTCAATCCAGATCTGGGCGGATTTTTTTTAAAAAAAAAAAAAATTGTGAGAAAAGTTTCCAAGTCTTAAAATCACCAACAAAGACAAGGCTGCTCGTGTCACTCAGGAATTCTTCTTACTTTGCACTTAAAGTCATATCAAAATAATGCTAGGAAACTCAAGATTAACTGCTAACCACATCTTTGTAATTAGTATGTTTAATGTCTTGCTTCTCTTTTTCCGCTAACGGAGTGGGAAGCCGCACCATCATGAAAACAAATGCTTCAACAAAAGCCAAAATAGGATTTCAACTAAATAAAGGGATTAGTGAATAAATTTGATATAACAAATAATTTCCCCCTGTATCCCAAATTAATAACGACACTGACTGTCATTAGCCAAAAAACGTTAAAACGGCTATTGACAGTCAACTGTAAATAGCCATTAAACGTTAAAATGGCTATTGACAGTCAACTGTAAATAGCCATTCTTGCATAGATTTCTATTCGTATAGCTGTTTACACCCATTGTCAAATGAACGAAAATCCATGTTCAAATCAGGAGATTCTCGTGCTGTTTGAACATGGGTCTGTACTTGAAAATACTTAAAATGAGCCCTGCATTATTTGCATGACGTTATATACGGAAAACATTGCGGACCAGACTGATCATTTCGCCGATGTTTTTGTTCGCGAAAACGTTGCGTAAGGTTATGACGTTATGACGACGTTATGACATTCGAAAGTACACAGCCGACGCCATTTTGTTTAGAGAAATCCAGTGTAAGAAATGGACAATTTAATGTTTTAGCAGCGTTTTCAGTGCGATTTGGGCTGGAATAAGGTAAAATATGCAAGAATAACGATCACACATGTTTGTTTCATTGCATTAACACTTGGCGGGTCCCTCGGATGATGTTGAACACTCGGCCTATCGGCCTCGAGTTCAAACAGCATCCTCGGGACCCGGCAAATGTTAATGCATGAAAAAACATGTGTGATCCCTATATTTTAACGTTTTTTGGCTATTGACAGTTGACTGTAAATAGCCATTTTAACGTTTTTTGGCTATTTACAGTTGACTGTAAATAGCCACTTCGATATTTGAAACGTTACTTGCATTTTCTTCGACATTTAGGGACGAGCACACTTTTGACTCTATTCTGCGTAAAAGTTCCCTGGTGAACTTTCCCATGACGCTGGCTTTTTTGTAGGTCTAAATTATTTCTATCAAATTCAAATTTGCGCGCTATGCGCAAATCGATACGAGACTGCGCATGATGCAACAAAGACCACGTGTGCGGATTGAGAAAAACGGATATCTCGATTGAAATAATATATTTCGTTCTGGGTATATTACAAGTGGGGCATATCTCGATCGGCATATAATAATTAGGCATATCTAGATTGACATATTATATCTCGTTCCAACGGATGTGCCTAACTGCCGATTAGACTGCTTCCATCAGCAAACTGAACTGGGTCCATAATGAGTCACACTGAGTGGTGGTATAAGAGGCATCGCATGAAGACAAATATTGAAATGAAACAAATAGCTAATAATAAGTCTGGAAATTGCTGACACGTCGCAAGGCGACCGCACGATCACAGTGCCATCGCCTTGGGGTTACCACAGGATGACCGTCCGATGTCCATACGATTTTATAGGCTCTGCAAAGGCATCGTGCGGCGACCTTGCGGGCTCCTTACGACTATCGCAAGAGTCTACTATCCTTTCTGGGCCAAGATGACAATCTAAAACCCTGCGTTGTCCTCAATATCACCGTGCGGCGCCCGTACGGGGATCGTACGATGTCACTGCGATGTGTCTAAGGCCTACGGGCTTACGATTTTTTCTAATGTGTCATTGTGCGGAGTAAAACAAAATCGTAGAGGCCACGATGCCCGTAAATCTGTACGATGATCGCAAGGTCTCCCTGCGGAGGCCACACGGAAACGGTGATCGTATGGGCATCGTATACTCGTCGTAAGGTAAATGTAATCGAGGTATAGAACACTTTTCTTTAGTTTAGGCTAATTTTAATTGTGGATTTAACTTGTTGAAGAAAGATCAAAACAACCTGCATTTTCGTCTTGGTGAGCTAGTTTGTGACGCGCGTACCGTTTAGCGCATTGTCATTTAAATAACGTCACGCAGGTAAAGATGGCGGCTCCTGTCAAAATGCACTTGACAACTGTTCATTTTGAAACACTGACCATAGTCTACAATCGGTAAAATTCGTGGAACTGGTAGTAAAAAGCAAAAATAGGGACATATATGAACGACATACCAAAAGTCAACACCTGGAGTTATTTGTCAAATTACTTTGGTGATAAATAGGGTTAGCCGACAGTCACAACTTGGAATGGCATTTCAGGGGTATCGCAGTCAAGATTCACAGGATTTATTAAAATGCATTGCAAGCAAAACTTCGCAAAAAATGCTTATTTCACAAGTGAAATGCAGCACAAATTAAAAAAAAACGACAACGTTCATGGCAGCTTGATAAACGTTTAAATTGTGACAAATAGGAAGAAAACATTGGTCGACGATTAAGAAGATATTTTACTTGGGTGGCAGCTATGGTTGTTGTCGAGTCTGTTTGATCCGTCAAGGGAATGACGATCGTTTCAAGCTCAATTTTGTTTAACTAACTCCAGATCAAAGTTAGAAAAGGGCAAATATCAGGAAGTGATACCTCCAAGTACCACACCTGAACCAGGATACCAATGGGAAAGTGACAACTTTACTATTAGACAACACAAGCAAAAGCCAAGAGGTCAGCCCTTTCCTAACAGATGACCACAAGGCATCTATAAACAGACGTGCACGAACGCATAACAGAAACAAGACAGAACACTAGAAGAAACACCGCATTGGAACGGTCAGTAATATTTTACTGGAGGGCTTAAACCAGTTTAACGGTGCCACCCTCACCCTTGATTCTGATGTGGACCAGGACATATTTGGGAAAGTGACAAAACATAACACACACAACAGCCACGAGGTCAGCCCTTTCCCAGCAGGTGACCACAAGGCTAAAAAGAACAGACACGACATTACAACACACACCAACATGAAACATAACTAACAAAAACGATCCACAAAGAAGCACCGCCTTGGAGCTGTTAGTAAAAATACTTTTACTAGAGAGCCTAAACCGGTTTCACAGCACGCCAACCTCACCCTTAGTTCAGAAGTGGATCAAGACAAATAGATGTTTGGTTTGCATGAAAGACCCCTAACTTATCAATGCAACATCTCCAAGAACATATAAATCAAGCTATAAAAAGGAGATAAAGCAAAGATAAGGACTCAACAGTAAATAAAACCGAATACCAGAGCAAAAGAAATCCAACAGGTAAATCTTGGTGGGCCTGACAACAGCCAAAGCATAAGGCCCCTACCATCTCATCAATAGATAAGTCTTTAAGTCAGAACCGTCATAGAGACTGAAGTCCAACCCAGCGGCGTGCAATTTAAGAGGAAAGCAAAGTTGCCAACTGTGATTGGGTTGACAACCAAGCATGCAGTCTGTTGCAATACATTAATGTTATAGCCAATCTTTTTATAATGGGACATTATTTTAATAAACTGCGCTGAAAAATTATTAGAGCCAACAATCTTCTTCAATTTAACACCAAGTCACTAAAGAATTCAAGTTCCAAAAATCCTTGGCGCAAGAAAGATTTAAGTCCGATTTGGAATTTAGATATGAAATCATAATATCCTTTATTATAATTTAGGAAAGGTTTTGCGAAGTCTATGATACTGATGGCCTTGTTAAAGGAGTTTCTGATTTAACAATTATTGCGTGTGTTGAAATTAGCAACATGGTCTACATGCTCTAGCAAAACGAATGAGCTGAGAGATATAGACTCCATAGGATGTAGAGCAAGGTGCATCATCATCTGAAAATGGAAAATTGACAAGTTCAAAATCAAAGTCGTCACGTTTATCATAAATTTTGGTAGAAACGATATCATTAGAAATTGACAAATGCAAGTCTAAAAACGCGGCTTCGGTATCTGAGGTATTAGCTTTATTAAGTTGGAGCTCTGAAGGGTATATTTGACTTACCATATTGTCAAAATAAACATTATCAATGTTAAAAATGTCGTCCAAATATCTAGATGTAGTGTTAAAATAAGTAAGAAAGAGGGCAAAGATCAGGAATCGATACAATCAAGCACCAAACCTGACCCAGGATACCAATGGGAAAGTGTCGAAATCACAATTAGACATCACAAACGAGAGTCAAGAGTTCATCCCTTTCCCAGCAGGTGACCACAAGGCATCAATAATACCAGCCTGCTTATCATCAGAAAGAGACATCATAAAGTCCCTCTCATAACAGAATAGTAATAAATTGGCAACCAGGGGTGCACAATTAGTTCCCATGGGAATCCCAACTACTTGTCTATACAACTTGGTGCAAATTTGAATAAAAATGTTGTCCAAAAAAGGTCAGTGCATCACATACATTCTGACAAGACCATGCATAATATTTTTAGGGTTTTCCGAAGTAAGAAAAATGCGTTTCTGTCGCTACATGCAAGGTAAGAAGAGCCTCCTATATTGAAGGTTCTTTAAATAAGATCAATAAGTTTATCTTTAATTAAATCATGAGATAAAGTAGTGTAAAGAATAGACTGAAATTATAAGAAGACAAAGTGGTCGCATTAAAATCTCTAGCTTTTAGTTTATCTAAAATTTAACCTGAATTTTTAATAGACCAAAATAGATTCCACCGGATCTCTATTATACCTGCTCACAGGATTTGATAACATGTTTTTACCAGCTGTAAGGCATGAGATTAACAATTGAGAAAGTTCTGTTGTCGTACAAGAACTAGAATTAGCAATAAATCTTGCTTTATAGGGTTTTTATGGAGTTTAGGTAGCCAGAGCAATGTAGGAGCTTTGACACCAAAATGTAGGGCTGTATGACAACCATGCCCATCGACAACCACCCTCTCACTCAAAGCAGGCTGCAGTTTATAGGCATTGGTGTCAACCAGCTTATGCTTAAGAGTATTTATATAATTCAATCGTCAAACAACTGCAACATTGTTGGCAGCTTTTTCGGCCGGAACCAAAACATAGTTCATATAAAAATCCCGGCTACCTTACTTAAGATGACAAAAAGAAGATTAAGGTTTAGGGGGTAAAAGACGTGTATTAAAATGAAATACGAGTATCAATAATCTCAATAATGTTAATTTTCCGTTCCTTCAAGGCACCAGGTTCATCATTTTCCCGTTTACACCTACGATCAATGAAGTCATTTAAAGAAGCAGCGATCTCTCTACGACATTTAGGGAAATAAATTGTACAGGAAAATCTATATTTAGGACCTCTCGAAATAATATTGCGAACTCTAGCGTCAGGAATGACATTTAGATAACCTGTAATAACATGTCCTGCAGGGGGATTTAAATAATTAAAATTTTGAAAATCTCAGGAGTCAGGAGTATTGGGATCTATATTTATATCAGTTACAATTTTATTAAAGTAAAATACAGTAGACTTAATTGGTGTGTTGTATTTATAGCAAATGATAGGAGTTTCAGAATTATTGAAGTAATTTGGAATAGATGAAAGCATCAAATTATCCTTAAAGATACTATGTAAATCGATTAACTCCGTACCTTTGTTTATGGATGGAATTTTGATAAAATGCCATTTATGGTTAATCTCAGAATCGATATAAGGACTAAAGAAATGTTGAACATAGCACCTTGTAAGAAGTACTTTTTTATATAACTTGTTTGCTCTATCGTTAAGTTTATACGCCTCTAACTCTAAACTACGTAAAACTGAGTTAGGCAAGGAACTTAAAAATGAAAGTAAGCCATGCCTACCATGATTATTTAATGCTGTAGAAAGATCCTTCAGAGAAGTATCTATGCGTTTTTCAGTACAAGTTTTGCGCTTAATCTTGCCATTTTTACGTTTACCATGAGATCTACTTTTACGTTTTTACATTCCAAAAGAGAAAAGCATCAAAACCTGGCATTTTAGAAATATTACCTTCATGGTATATATTATCATTAAAACCTAAAGGAAAAGGTGATTGCAAAAAAAAAAATAAAAAATAAAAAAAAAATAAAAAAATAATAATAACTCATTTTAGTTCAGTTTCATGTCAAGCCATGCCACCTGGTACAATCGATTTTCGTTGAAAAAAATAGCAGGAAAGGATCGTCATTCCAGGTCAATTTCAATTCTATGTTGGCAAAGTTTTGATGAAAATAAATTATGACTCAGATGACTGAACATTTTTGATTATGCTATTTCTATTGAATACAACCCCTGTAACGCATACAAAAGAGTGGACGAAACTCACCTTTCATTGCAACAGAAGTTTTTTTTATTACTATTATGAAATTAATTAATTTCGCGCATAGATTACATGCCAATCATGAGGACTGTGACATGTATTGATGTTTGCGCTGGTACATTTCAGATTATGCTCTGCTATTACCTGTCTGCGCACGAAAACATTTTTGTGTGTGTGTATGTATGTGTGTGGGGAGTGACAATGTTCAATAGTGTAGCCAGAACGCTAAAAGAGGGAGACTACTGTATCAAGCAATGATTTTCTACAATTACGTCCCTTTCAAATTGGGGACTTCTCTTAATGGAAAGAATTTGCTCCCAGAGGGAGCGAATTCTTTCCTTTAAGAGCAGTTCCTTAAGGTATGGAAAAATCACTTTTACCATATTAGGTAAGCTTCCTTGAGTGTTACTATTTTTATTACGCACGTGCGTACACTGCGCAATGGGAGCTACGCCAATGATGTTACACTGAAATCTATCTTCTTGTCCACAGGGACGAGCTTGAATCTCTAAATTATTGATGCTTTGATTCTATACGTCCCATTCAACATGTTTTCAATCATGTCAGGACATGTCTTCCTAGGTTGAACTTAGCTTACTGGAGATAGACGTCAGACTTAAGCAATTCTGCTTCTAGGACGCCGATTGTCTAGTTGTGTGGAAAAGCCAGTGCAGTTCTTTGCGTTTGGCCGGCAAATACCCTGTAAAACCACCGCATCCCAGAGGTGACACTCAAACCATTGATACATACCACCGCAGGAACCATTTTGCTAATCATTATTTTTGCTAGCGACATTTATACCACCCTGGCTACATTTATACCACCCTTACCAACTTTAGCACGAAATATCTCATGATGTGCAAGTTCTACACTGACGTAGGTGGTATAAAATATTTATACCATGTTTGTCCACCGGTACGTAAGATAATCCACTCGCTAAAGCTCGTGGATTATCTCCGCGTTCAGGCGGACACCCCATGGTATAACTATTACGTAGCTATCCGGGCGCCAAATACTAAGCAGAGGATAAAGTGTCTTGCTCAAGGACACAACGTGTCTTGCTCAATGACAATACGCATCGCCCCCAGTGAGGAAATTATGGATGTTCTCTTAAATCAGCTTTTCTGAAAAATAAAAACAAAGTCGCTGATCAAAAGGAGTGGGTGTGCAGGCTGGTTTGTGACTGTTGTTCATGTAACACAAGCACAAAACCTTTACAGACAGCAACAACAACAACGAACCAGCCAAGCCACCACATCAGAACAGACAGCTGCCACATCCTTCAGATAGGAGGGGATTGATGTTTGGGGTTTTTTGTTTTAATTTTGGGGAGGGGGGGGGAGATTGGGCGTTGCTTCCCAAATAAATTATTCTTTTCTTGTAATTATCAAGACAAAATAACTATTTTCGTGAACGTCAAATTTCCCCTAACCTTTCGGCTGCCATAGCGTATTGATGCGTAATTGACAAAAATATTTTTTGAACGACCCTCACACAGACCGTCTAATGTTTTGGTACCATGGAATAGGTACACATGCTGACTATACATGCTGGTAATATGAAGCAGCCAACATTTATAAGAGGCTAGTTAGAAGCGTCCAAAGTTGGAGATAAGGTAAAAAAAAATTCTTAAAAAAGCCATTTTCTATCCCTATCTATAAAGTGCTGTCAAATCAATACTATTTAAGGGCAATTGCGGGTAATACTTCTCACATTAAAATATTTTAAATTCTTTGCATACAGTTTGTTTTATGTATGGACTGTCAATTTATGAAATAAAAAGGATATGTCACCACGATCAATTTTTCATAATCTCACATGGAAGTTTTCAGCATTTTATAAATTTTCTGGAAAAAACCCCAACCCATGTCCCTAAGCTAAAATATTTGTGATCGCCATCCAGCTTCTTTATTTTAATTTTAATTATTACTCACGACATCAAGCTTTTTAGAAAGTGTGAAAATCTATTTGTTTTCCCAAGCCGTGACAAGATACTGAATGATATATTTTGGTAATTCCCCCAAAACAGGAATACGATTTTTTAGAGTAAATTGTATATTAAAAAAATATGACATTGAAAATCTCTAAGTTTTGTTTTATTTCCACATTAACCGTATATATTGGACACTCAATCCCAGTACCAGCCATATTCGTATTCGCATATACGGTATAAACTTGGAAGTTTTTCGTGATGGATCATGTGCAATCGGTATCTTTCGAGCAATAACGGAAATGAACGTCTTGGTACAATTGCGATCAGATCCGCTGATAACTCAATGAAGTTGTATAGTGGAGCAGATAGCTGTCAAAATATTTCACTTGTGGATAAAAGCACACCAATTTGCATGCTGGTTCCTTATATAGTACCTGAATAGGATATATCGTTGGCCATTCAGATTTCGGCCATTTTCAAAATGGCCGTCGCGATTTTCAAAATGGCGACATTTTATATGAGGTTCACCGTTTTTCCTATTCATATGTCATTTGCAACTCTAATTTTCTTTGAAATAACCAATAAAATTGTGTAAGCATACAATCCAAATTTTGAATTAATGCACATGTATGCTGCGCATTCGCCAAATCGGCCATAAGTTTTGAAATAGCGTCATTTTTAATTTTTTAGCATTTCAATTTTCTTTTACAATAACCACATTTCTCTGAAACATTTACCGTTGCCAGCGTAACATACTCTAGACCCACATTTCAGTAGTTCTTGACATAATGCTGCTATTGATGCCAATTATGTCCAGTGTGGGACCCAAACTCCGCTAGCTTTGTCCCAAGCCCAACTGGATGGCGATGGTAAAGTTACCAACTTGCCTCCATGTATGTCGTGCTTGATATGCTCAATAAGAGCGACTTTTGAGAGCGGAGTTCCATAATATGGACGTAGCTTGCGAGCAAAAAGATCTAGATGAGCCTCATTACTTTATTGGTACTGGTGGACGACAATACATGATGGCAATAAATTCCTCAAAGACACCGATTTCATTCTTGGGCAAATTATGGCAAAGTGAGCTTAAGCACCGACATACCTCTGTTGCGTTCTCAAACACATTCCAGGCCTGTCATGCTGTCTTCTACCTTTTCCAACAAATACTGACACGGTATCGCAGCCTGTGAACGCATGAAAGAATGGCAATGCTTTCGATCTAGGACCTAGGGATCTAACAATCGAATGAATTGGCATCCATTGCAAATCTTTGCCTTTTCCAAATGTGATCCAAAGCTTCATCCTACACAGCCAGACCTTTAACCAAAACGTCTGTATCATAACTGATTATGTTAGCTGACTTCGATACTACCCAGTGCTGCATGTTATATGCTAAATATATCCTATACCCGCGCTTGCGCGGGTCCGTTTCTAGGGGAGAACCTAAATACAGTAGTCTACAGTAGTATACAGTAATATACAGTAGTATACAGTAGTCTACAGTAGTATACAGTAGTCTACAGTAGTATACAGTAATATACAGTAGTATGCAAAGTAATATATAGTAATATGTCAAAATTGAATTAAAAAAGAATGTTTTATCAAATTAAAATATTTTTTTTCAACTTTAATGCAAACCAAATACAGCCCCATATTCATCTCTAGTATTACCACGCTTTGAAAAATACATTTCCAAATACTTATTTGCCTATATTTTTTTTTGAAAATTTAAAAATGTTTTACTTTTTCCTGTGCTCTTTCCTTGCCACATCGGACTCGCTGTTATGTTTGAGAGATGAGAGAAGCTTTTGTTTAAGTTATTGCCATTTTGGGCAGTATATACTAGGAGTCGCTAGTTCAAGACTCATTGGGGGCAAAGTTAAAATCATAAAACCGGAATATTACCCATAGGACAGAGACCAAATGCCTTACTAGATTCTAGTAAGTCAGTTTAACATTAAATCAACCTCCCCAGCAGCAACTGTTTATTTATGTCAACTCTCTTCAAAATTGCAAGATGAATTGTTTATACAGTGTGTTCCCTGGGAAACTGGAAGTTATAATACTTATCACATTAATAAACAGTGGTGGAACTGACTCCCTGCGCATAAAAGTAGTTCTACTTTCTAGAACTGCGCTATTGACGTAGAAAATCACTGGATTTTTTTTTTATCTCATATTGCTTTTTAGTACAAATATACCAAAAGGGATGGCAGTTCAGCTGCCACCTAATAATAGGAAGAAATGTTAGGGATTTATCCCCTGAAAATGTTTACCTCATATTGTTTAAATGCGAAAATAAGTGTAAGTTTATACCAAAAGGGATGGCAGTTCAGCTGCCACCTAATAACAGGTAGAAATGTTAAGGATTTATCACTGGAAAATGTTCACCTCATATTGTTTTAGCACGAAAATAAGTGTAAGTTTATACCAAAAGGGGTGGCAGTTCAGCTGCCACCTAATAGCAGATAGAAATGTTAAGGATTTATCCCCTGAAAATTTTTACCTCATATTGTTTTAGCACGAAAATAAGTGTAAGTTTATACCAAAAGGGGTGGCAGTTCAGCTGCCACCTAATAGCAGATAGAAATGTTAAGGATTTATCCCCTCAAAATTTTTACCTCATATCATTTTAGTACGAAAATAAGTGTAAGTTTATACCAAAAGGGATGGCAGTTCAGCTGCCACCTAATAATAGGTAGAAATGTTAAGGATTTATCCCCTGAAAATTTTTAGCTCATATTATTTTAGTACGAAAATAAGTGTAAGTTTATACCAAAAGGGATGGCAGTTCAGCTGCCACCTAATAATAGGTAGAAATGTTAAGGATTTATCCCCTGAAAATTTTTACCTCATATTATTTTAGTACGAAAATAAGTGTAAGTTTATACCAAAAGGGATGGCAGTTCAGCTGCCACCTAATAATAGGTAGAAATGTTAAGGATTTATCACTGGAAAATGTTCACTTCGTATTGTTTTAGTACGAAAATAAGTGTAAGTTTATACCAAAATGGATGGCAGTTCAGCTGCCACCTAACAATAGGTAGAAATGTTAAGGATTTATCACTAGAAAATGTTCACCTCGTATTGTTTTAGTACGAAAATAAGTGTAAGTTTATACCAAAATGGATGGCAGTTCAGCTGCCACCTAATAAGGTAGATTTGTTAAGGATTTATAGCTGGAAAATGTTCTCCTCATATTGCTTCAGTACTAAAATAAGTGTAAAGTTATACTTCAAGTGGTGGCAGTTCAGCTGCCACCTAATAGCAGGTAGAAATGTTAAGGATTTATCCCCTGAAAATGTTTACCTCATATTGCTTTAGTACGAAAATATGTCTAAGTTTATACCAAAAGGGGTGGCAGTTCAGCTACACATTTGTTTTGCTCAGTTTGAATTAAGATTGCTGTTATGCGGCTGGCATAATTTAACTTTTTTCTTTTCTAATGAACCTTTATTTAGCTGCTTTTCGTCTGCTTCCCTAGTCTGTTGGTGTTCTTATGTAGCCTTTATTGCAAACAATATGGACCCAGATCAGACTGCTACCCTCGTAACATTGTATTCCATGAAAAAATCTAGTCTGAAGTGCAGCAGACTATTTATGCAGATGTCATTTAAGGAAAAAAGTTATTGCTGGCTTAGAGTTAATCAAGCTTTCTGGTGTATAATTGTAAAAATCCTTGTTGCATTGCAGGATAAATTTTGTTACATAAACAACTGAGAGTCTTGCTGTTAAATTGATGTTGATAGATTCATAACCACTAAAACAAACACTGGTTTTCGAAGCTCCTCCCCACATTTTAAACTCTGGTCGTGTGTCTCTAGGGTAATATATCGTTTCTCATAGAATAACAAATAGATTGTGAATTAGAAGCGGGTTTACATTTATTAGTTAGAGCTAGTATGGAAACCCGTACCTCGGGTAAAGACTGGGAAATAATGTTGTAAACATTGAAACCGCAGGCCGCTAAATCCACTCAATTTTAGAGTTTTCACTGACAAAGATGCAATGTAAAAAATTGTCGTGTCGCTGGTACTCCTAATAGGTCATGTAAGTAAGTAAAATCTTAGGGTGACATCATTTAGCAATACAGCTAATCTTCCACGAGGGCCTAAAAATAAAATAGAATTAATGTGGACACAGATTTTACACAAGTTATCAAAATTAAACTGTTTTAAAACACTTGTGCTGCTTGGCAAATTAATCCCCTACGCGTTCCATTACCGATATTACAGATAGAAAACATTGGATCCTGATCAGCTGGTCATTTTAGACACAGTCTCCAAAGCATGATATACTAGGTCCAGCAGGACGAAAGCTACTCAAGATCTCAAATAATTTCCCAAGGAACACTATCAGAGGGTCAAACAGGTTGGATTAAGACCATGTCTGACGTTTTGTCAATCCTGCAGACAAAGACAGTTAACTGCAGCATCAATTGTCAGTGCAATTTGTTCAACTAAATTAGTCAAAGGGCAAAGGGGGCTCTCTTGGAAATCAATTAGAATGAATATGGGAATCGAACTTCATGCTAAGGGCATGACACTGGATTTAAAGGTAGATTTGCCATTCTTTACAATTATGCTGTTGAAATCCGCCCCCCCCCCCATTCCTTCAAGATTTAGATATTTAAAAAAAGAAATAATGCACAGGTTTTATGTTTTGTGCACATTCCACGGTTATGTGCCTTTAATGTCATCATGAAACTTTTTGTAATCTATGTTTTATATTGGTGCATAAAGCATGACCAACGGCGGCTTGGCATGTGCTTTTGAACACGCATAGGTGATAATTTATTTCAAATCACTGCACATCAAGTGCATTACAAAAAGAACAGCATGCATTAATTACAATTCACTGCTGGAGCTGATCTATTTCTTAATTATACCCCCCGTAGTCCCTCTTCTGCATCGTAGACCCATCTCATTCAAACTCCATGTATATCTTAGTTTTTAACACAGATTAAATAAACACTAATATTTTTGTGATAAATGTTGATACATCAGCATTTAAAGATGCAAAGCCCTGTGTATCAAAAAGAACTCATGGTAGTGGCGAGATTTCAAACAGTTTTGTGTCATAATTTCAATGTTGACATCAACACACACGTTTTTGCGTCAGCATTGAACCGAATTTTGCATCTGGCTACTAACGATCGATTGATACGACAGCAAAGCTAGATTAATGACCCACCGGATAGCATTCTCCGATTTTCGGAACACCTCTTAAAATGTGAGTATTTGATAACAAAATAAGAGAACACGCTACTTACATGAATCGAGTCCCGCTTCTGCATTGTAGGAAGTTCCTTCTCATGAATTTATTATCATTGCGTTTTACGATGAAAGAGCTGGATTGGTGGCCGTATTACAAGGCCCTATAAAGGGATGCTTGTTCCATTGTTGGCTTGAACCCCCAAGATAGAATAAAATGTCCTTTTCCCCTGTTCCCAAAACCACTGGGAGGGCCCTCGGTAGTGTTAAATTATGAATGGATATGAGCGGGCGACTACTGATACACACAGCCCAGCAGATGCTTAGTACTCCGGCCGCAATCTGATCAGAGTTTTCGACGTGCTCATGAGTTGTAGCTCTTGGCCCTCAAAGTCCCCTGCTTGCGCAGTCCGACCACTGTTTTTAAACGACTGTGTTATATACCTTACATGAGTATATAAAACAATAGAAAGATCCTTTAAACGAGTATTTATGCGTTTTTCAGTACAAATTTTGCGCTTAATATTGCCGTTTTTAGCTCACCTGAGCCGAAGGCTCCGAGGTGAGCTAATAGTATACCAGTGACTCCGGCGTCCGTCGTCCGACGTCTGTTGTCCGTCGTCCGTCCGACCGTCGTCCGTCAACATTTTCTAACATCTTCTCCTCTAAAATTACTGGGCCAATTAAACTCAAATTTCATATGGAGACTCCTTAGGATGGGGGAACGAAAAATTTTCAAATGGTCCGTGTCACATGACCAAGATGGCCGCCACGCCCATATATAGTAAAAACCCTTTAAAAAGCTTCTTCTCCAGAACCAGAAGGCCGATGACCTTGGGACTTGGTATGTAGTATTGGGGATGTGGGTCCTACCAAGTTTGTTCAAATGATGATCCTTGGTTGACCTTGACCTACTTAACGGCAAGGTCAAATTTGCTTCTTATGCATTTAAATGAGATTTTTTTGTTGTTGAAAAGTTGATTATTTGAAAACTGTTGAAGCCAAAGTCATTATAATCGCTAGATATGTTAAACCTTATGAGACAATGGCTATAAATAAGTCCCAAAGGTCAAGGTTGACCTTTGACCTTTCACTTGAGGGCACTCTTACTGGATTCCCATCAATATATTAAAACACAGTTTTTCTCAGAAGCCATTGGGCCAATCAAACTCAAAGTTCATATGAAGACTCCTTTTGATGATGTAGCCAAATATATACAAATTGTTTTGGCTACGTGCCCAAGATGGCCGACATGCCCATATATGGTAAAAAAAACCTTTAAAAATCTTCTTCTCCAGAACCAGATAGTTGATGACCTTAGGATTTGGTATGTAACATTTGGGATGTGGGGCCTACCAAGTTTGTTCTCGTGATGTTCCTAGGTTGACCTTGACCTATTTAACATCAAGGTCAAATTTGCTTCCTAGAAATATTACCAGAAGGAAGAATCCATAAGTATAAAAAGAGGATCTTACATGAGTGCTCATGTTTTATTGAATTTATTAAACGAGTTGAGGAAAAGAGATAAAATGCGAGGCTTGCCGAGCATTTTATCTCTTTTTCGCAACGAGTTTAATAAATTCAATAATACAAGAGCACGAATGTTAGATTCTATTTATCATATGACAAATACTTTGAAATCTCATTTCTGGCGTAAAAACGTTATAATTTTGTCATTATGATCGCAACGTTATTATGGACGTCATTACGTTTCCCGTAAATCTATAAACCACTAGTGGTTTATCGATTTTATTGCATGGCGTTATTTCACTCCCAGACGCGACGTCATATGAAAAAAAGGGTTAATTTTCACCTAGTCTTAAATGAACATGATAAGCCAAGAATATCTCGCAGTCTGGGCGGCTTGACAAGGATAGCTTTCTTATGTGTGTTATAATTATGATTCTCATGCTGATTAAGTTATATTTTAACTTCCCACATTTTACAAACAATTAAGAAATATTCTTTACTATTGTCACAGCGTAATGAATAAAAACTGATTTTCTTTAAGCAAAATTCATTCACAGCTGAAGAGCTGACAAAAAAGCTCAGTTTATACGTAAAAATTTGAACAGCCTTTACTCCAAAAAATAAAGGACAGACATCCACAATTAATGCAGTGGTATTACACAATAATATGGAAAATGGGATCCTTCAGAAATAGAGAGAACCTACAACATACGAAAACAGCAGATTCGGTTTTATCGAGTCTGTTCATAAGAACTAATGGGAAGTGCAACAATTCTCAAACCTCCTAGCACCTGTTTAAGCAGTATTCTGCTTTCCATCAGAACCCAATATTCCTGAAGGACCAGAATATGAAACATATCAACACTATATCGATGTAAGGGGAGAAGTTTTACCAACTCCACGCGGCATAACGACAAGCAGTGGACTCTGAGGGCCAAAAGCTACAACTCATGAGCACTTATGACTGGATGGTAAACCTTCCATGCTAGTTTGTATATGGTGGGATGGTAAACCATCCATGTTGTTGTGTAAACGACTGGATGGTAAACCATCCATATTATTGTGTTTACGGCTGGATGGTTAACCACACATGCTATTGTGTATATGGCTGGATGGTAAACCACCCATGTTATTGTGTATACAGCTGGATGGTAAATATATTTTGTATTTTATTTAATTTTTTTTATTTATTTATACTATATTTTAAGAGGTAACGTTATAACTTTTAGCTCATAAGCCATTCTACCAAGTGGAACTATTGAACAAAATAAAAAGACAGTATACATAACATATAGCACTATACCAATATACAAATTTACATGTGATAATAGCTGCTAGGATGCAATAAAACATTGCTTTGTTTATATAGTTTTTAAAAGATAGCTCACGTGTATGTAGCTATACACAAAACTCGATTCGTGTAGATAATATAATTTTTAAAACTTTAAACAAGGATATGCATTTATAATCTATAATCTCTTTAAAACGCGAAAATACTTACATGTTGGTTTGTATCACAGTTGAGTATAGTTTGATTATTGATCATAATCTCTCTAAAATGCTAAAATTCTTGCATGTCGGTTGGTATAAATAAATAAAATAAATACACAATAACATTTCTCTTCCTCAGCGAATCATTGTCATACTAGAACAGACACTACATCACAAGACCGTGACCTATTTTAACATTATTACGGAGATCCTGTGAGTGCTTCAGGACTTTCAGGTCCTCGAGTTTCCGTTTACCATGAGATCTCATTTTACGTTTCTTACATTCCAAAAGCGAAAAATTTAAAAATCAGGCATTTTAGAAATATTACCAGAAGGAAGAATCCATAAGTATACATAGAGGATCTTACATGAGTGCTCATGTTTTATTGAATTTATTAAACGAGTTGAGGAAAAGAGATAAAATACGAGGCTTGCCGAGCATTTTATCTCTTTTTCGCAACGAGTTTAATAAATTCAATAATACAAGAGCACGAATGTTAGATTCTATTTATCATATGACAAATACTTTGAAATCTCATTTCTGGCGTAAAAACGTTATAATTTTGTCATTATGATCACAACGTTATTATGGACGTCATAACGTTTCCCGTAAATCTATAAACCACTAGTGGTTTATCGATTTTATTGCATGGCGTTATTTTACTCCCAGACGCAACGTCATATGATAAAAAGGGTTAATTTTCACCTAGTCTTAAATGTACATGATAAGCCAAGAATATCTCGCAGTCTGGGCGGCTTGACAAGGATAGCTTTCTTATGTGTGTTATAATTATGATTCTCATGCTGATTTAGTTTTATTTTAAAGTGTACGTTCATGCTTTTTAACATTTTACTTTAGTCACAAATAAATATTTCGTAATGGACTAATTTTATTTTCACAGATCATTTATCCATCTGGTTAGTTTATTACAGAAGCTTTTATAGCCGTGTATCTTATCTTCTGGGAGCAGTCATCTTACAGCTATTGGTACACATTAACCTGAGTTAACCTCAATATGCTGGTCTGCCAAATGATTGAAGCGGCACCTTTCAGTCAATTTCTTTATTTCCATATTGGATAATGGGTATTCCGTTTTAATTACAATCAACAGCCATATCAATGCAAATTAAAATGTAACAACTGTCAAACGAAAAGTATTTTGTTTTTCAATAAGTTTCATTTGATTTTACTCTGTCTTTTTGTTAGCAAAATGATAAAAAGTGTTACAAAATATGTCGTCTGCTATAGTAATAATTAGTGCTTTAAGACTTAAATTTTAGAATTAATTATTAAATATGGGCTAAGTATCAAAATATACTCATCAATGCACACACTGCTAAAAGCATTACTCTGAAACATTGTTTTTTTTTTACTTTTGACGGATTTATAATTCTGCTTTGGTAGTGTGTAAGCAGGTGGAAGTGATTCCAGTCTTGGTGTGTAGAGATCATTGACCTGAGAATGACCAGACTCCCATTAAGAAGCAAAAGTAATTAATTACAGGCTAATAGAAGGGCATTCACAAATATTTAATGAGGGAATATTCCTGCCATACTGTAGACTCTATAATAAATGCATTTTTAAAAAAGTGAGAATTATCCCTTTAACTTCCCACATTTTACAAACAATTAAAAAATATTCTTCATTATTGTCACAGCGTAATGAATAAAAAAAATGATTTTCTTAAAGCAAAATTCATTCATAGCCGAAGAGCTGGCAAAAAAGCTCAGTCTATACGTAAAAATTTGAACAGCCTTTACTCCAAAAAAAAAGGACAAACATCCACAACTAATGCAGTGGTATTACACAATAATCTGGAAAATGGGATCCTTCAGAAATAGAGAGAACCTACAACATACGAAAACAGCAGATTCGATTTTATTGAGTCTGTTCATAAGAACTAATGGGAAGTGCAACAATTCTCAAACCTCCTAGCACCGGTTTAAGCAGTATTCTGCTTTCAGTCAGAACCCAATATTCCTGAAGGACCAGAATATGAAAACATATCAACACTATATCGATGTAAGGGGAGAAGTTTTACCAGCTCCACGCGGCATAACGACAAGCAGTAGACTCTGAGGGCCAAAAGCTACAACTCATGAGCACGCCCAAAACACTGATCAGGTTGTAGAGTGCTAGATATCTGCTGGGCTATGCGTATCAGTAGTCGCCCTGCTCATATGCTTTCAAAAATGAACACTACCGAGGGCTCTCGAAGTGGTTTTGGGAACGGGGGAAAAAGACATTTATTCTATTTTGGTATGTCAACAATGGATCAGGTATCCCCCGCGAGGGCCTCTTAACTGATATTGTAACGCCACCAGCATTTAACTCTTATCCACAAGAATGATCTGTTCCTATTAGACTTCGAGCTAAAAAAAGGTCCTGCTCCCACCCCCCACTAGGGAATTTTGCAGACATATCCTATCTTAAAGAAACTTTCAAGCCGCATCTTTTATGAGATGTTTGCACTTTGTGCTCCGGGGCGTTAGTCTCTGACAGCCTGTCACATATGTTACTTAAACAAACTAATGCATAGGCGTCCATTGTCATTTAAAATATTACGTCACCAAAATCATATGTTCGTATGAGTACCTCTTATTACCACTAAGACGGCATATAGGTGACTCTATCGCGACCGTATTTTTTTTTCTTCTAATTTTATTTTTATGTGTTCAAAATATTTTACAAATATACATGGTTATACAATAGCATTTTCATTATTATAAGCAACATCAAACCAACAGTTATATCAATATTTTGAGGCTATGGGTAAAATAATCAGTAATTTCGTTCGTAGATACAAGTAAAATGGAGATAATCAAAAGTACAAGACAGAGCTCTATTCTGGTCGTCTTGAGGAAATGTTATTATTTTGACCACAGCCAATAAACAACAAAACAAAAAAACACAAACACCCCCCCCCCAAAAAAAAAAAAAAAAAAAAAAAAAATACTAGTAAAAAGTGAAAAATATAGAAGCTATGAACCTTTAATCTTTGTTGTTTTTGTTTTTCGCTACACCGCTATAGTCCTTATAAGACGTGACGCGAGCGTAACTTTACGATGATCTTAAGTTGTCTCCATAAATTAAGGTGGCCATGACCGTTAAGGTGAACTTAAGTTGGTCTTAAGGCTTAAGTTGTCTACGAGTTAGTGGCCCCTGGATTTTGTAAAATTATAGATCTACATGTATTTACCAAACGTCTGATATTTATCTTATTCCACTTGTATACTTATCTCTGGATCGATCAGGCTTTCATTGTTGTTGAGGTTGTGTGGCGAAACTTTTCAGCACTTATCGGCATGGTTGATTCTCTCTCTCTCTCTCTCTCTCTCTCTCTCTCTCTCTCTCTCTCAAATATTCTTGACTGTGTCATATCTACTAAATCGCTGATTGACCCCATAACCAAAATTATACGTCTTTAAAATGTTATTTAACCGTTGACTTTTGGCAACATGCGACGCGACATAGATTAAGTAATTACTCTTAACGATAACAGCAATGAATAGACAATAAAGGAATAAGGAATTAAGCCATTTTTTGTATTTCACATAACAGAATAATGAAAGAAATAGGACTATGGTAGCTGCCTTTATCTTGTAATAACTGGAAGTAACTCTATCAACAGGAAACAACAAAACAAACATTACACAATAGCAATGCAGTAAATGGAGATAATTTCGTGGAACGTCAGTGTTTTATCACTACACATGTAGCAACACCTGGATTTTGACGAGTAACGGTGTGATGTTATCCATGCCAACGTTTTATTTTAGTGAGCAGAATAAGACAATTACATGCCTCCATAAGAGGGTTGTTTTGTCGGTTCGTTTTTAATTTCTGAACCAAAGTGGGTACTGTAAATTCGGAAATTTTCGCGAGAATTTTATTTACGCGAATAGCGTTAAGACATATTTTCGACACTAAAAATTCGCGACTAATGCATGATTTACATGTATCAGTAAACAACAGACTAAATTTGCTATTTCGCGAGTGTTTATTTTTACGAAACTTCGCATATGCGAAGTTTCGCGAAAGTTAAACCCTCGCGAAAATTTCCGAATTTACAGTACTCAAACAAATGTTCGGAGAGGTACTTTCGAAGGTCAATCTGATGCAAAGATAGGAAAATGGAAGAGACCCGACTTAAACCGACTTTAAATACCACAGAAGTTGAAAAAGATTCGTCCTATGCGCATGTTGATCCAACCGATCACAAATATTTAAAGAATGTTGAAGAAACTGCAAGGAAACTGTTGAAGTCTTTGAATGCGCTAAATGGACAACTTGAAACAAATCACACAATCTTAAAGTTGAAAATACAAGCAAATAAAGATGTCGTATATTCTATATTGAACCATGAAGAGATGAAGCCTGAAATGAAAGTTCAACGAAATTGCGAAAAATACCATGATAACTTTGTAAAGCAAAGAGAATGATTTCTAGACGCAAACGACAAAATGTTACTTGTACATGGAGAAATTGTCAAGGCTCAGAAAGGGATAAAAACGACAAACATCAATGTCTTAGACATTAAGCCTAATCGCTAATTAGATTATGATGAAGATATAAGCAGCCACGAGGACGACAAAAGCGATGATAGCTATTCTGAATACACAAGTGACTTTGACGATATCAGCGACTCTGGTCAATTGGTGGAAAATGAACATGAAAGCAAACCTAATGGGATAAAGATAACGACAGATGAAAAACTGCAGTCTGTCATTATTTCGTCTGATGAAGTGAATGAAGCTGATGTATTTCGCAGTGGCCGAACATTGGCACCAGTGTTACTGTCCCATGTACATTCAACAGACATTCCTATGAAAAAAGTATCTCCTTTTCAATATGATTTAACTGCAGAATCAATAGAAGAATCACAACCACGAAGAGCCACGTCATCAACAAAATACAACTCTAAGATGGTCGCGCCCAAACCCTTCGTCAATAGACTTCCCATCAGAATGGAATCTCGTGAAAGCCGAGTAATGAAGCAACCACCCCAAATCGAACAAATGCAAGCCATGTCTATAGATTTACAGTCTCTCCATCACCTTATTAAACGGTCAGGAAAGACATTTCTACCCGATCGTGAAGAAACAGTCATGCATTTTAAGGAACTATGGAATGTGATTCCATCGCCAAATGATTTACCATCGTTGAAAAACGACAAGTCAGAAACGGGGACTGCACATGTAAATAAGGACAATGCTGTAACAACGGTTGTATGTCAACGGCACGATGTACCACACACAAATTGGATAGATGCTAAACTTTTTACAAACTACTATTTGGTCATAAAACAGAAGACAGTAGTTAGCAGCAGTAGCACTGAGTATTTGAACAAGTACTACATTGAAAGTGGAAAAATAATAGCATGGTTATGGCTACCGGGTGCAGGCAGAATGTGTAAAATTGGTGAAGATGGGAGGGTTGGGGTACTTCAGATAGATCAAAAGGCAAGATCCATTTCAGTTGTTCAAACAAGTAAACATAAGTTCAATGCAAATGAACACCAGTTGCGTAAGATATATCATATCAATATACAACAGGCCTACACAGCAATTTGTCATCTAGAAATATTACATCCACAGGGTTCCAATGATTCAGATCAACTAAAATTCGCAGCAGTATACAGTGCTGAAAGAAAAGGAGAAATCAAAGAGGAAATTGATATTATCAATTCAGTCGTAAACATGAGAAGCTTTGGATTGCCAAAAACTGGTGTGACAACAACTGGAATTGCAAGATTTGGCGGATTATGCGGTATCGATGCTTTAGAAAAGAATACAATTGTAGTAAGTCTCCATAGTCACAATATCATTTGTTTGGACACAAAAGGGAGAGTAATTTGGAATATAGAAGTCAGTGCACGTGTCACCGATATATGCTGCACGAAGGAGTTTGTTTTTGCGTGCATATATGATAAAAAACAGATCATGCAGATTCAAGTTTGTGGGAACAGTTGGAAAATTGTCAACAATATCATCCAAAACGAAAACATACATCCTAGTCAGGTTTCAGTGTGTGGACGCCAAGTCCTTGTTCGGGAATTTATTATGGATGAATTCAAATCACAGATCATTTTGCGTGATTTGAAGATTCACTCATAGTCTACTGTAAACGTTCAGCAGTTTCAATCACGTGTTTTAAAGATGCACAATGAGTGAATGTACTCGAAACCAAAAATAATAATTTAGTGGTTTGTTTGATTTGATTCTTTACGCCCCAGTCAACATTTTTTCAGTCATGTCGGGATGGGTCTTCCTGGGTTGAACCAGTACTAAGGAGAGGATAATGTGTCTCGCTCAAGGGCACAACGCAGTGCCGTCGGTGAGGCTCGAACCCGCAACCCATGGCTCTCGAGTCAAGCACTCTTCCAGTGCGCTCCTAAATCTTTTAGTGGTATTATTATCCTATTAAATCATATTATCTGAAACTATAATCTTTAAAGCCTATTGTAAAGATAAACTTATACATACGATCAGGCCAATATGGTCCTAGATCGCCCACCATCTCATTGTATCAATGTTTGAAAAATATTTGCAACCTTGGCTCAGAATTACAATCGCTCTTTCAACCCTTTCCTTCATGAATGTTCATGCTAAGCTCCACCCACTATGAATAATTATATAAGTACACTTTCACGTTTGTACAAAGAACTAAGAACTTCCTTGTCTGGCTCACTGGTGTATGGTCATATCTAATCATGTTTCCATAAGCAACCCGAGTAGACCCTGATCAGGCAACTATAACAATAGCTATAAGGCAGCTATAACAAGAGCTGCATGCTATTTGGGTCTGCTCTATTTGCAAAAGTGTTAAATATCATGTTGAAATCAGTAGATACTGAAAGCAAGACAATCTGGAACACAAGCCCTTATTAACCCTTAATGCGCCAATCGCAACAAAAGTCGTCTGCTTTTCTCGTCTGCTGAAATGTTTAAGAAGCCGCTATGGCAAACAGCGTGGACCCAGATCAGACTGCTGTTCTGGATCCTCGCTGTTTGCTTCTATACTTAATTCGTCAGTAATGCTAGGCAATTATTTGCAGCAGACGACTACAGCAGACGACATTTTCAGATGCATTTTTTTCTTGGCGCTTTAAGGGTTAAACCATGTAATCTGCCGCAAACTCGATCAAAATAGGAAGTAAAATAAGAAATATATTATTGTCTAAGTTCAAATACTATAGTAGGAACGCAAAGAGCGTATTTTGAGTTAAAGTATTTTAAAATTGTAAACATGCGCGACGCAAAATATTCCCTCAAAATGGCGGCCGAAAAATGGCGCCAAATATTCCCTTTTTAAACGCTCTTTATTCTTAATTTGTAATTAATGACAGTGTATTCTCGATATATATTTAGATTCTGCAACCTTTAATCGCCAATTTCCTTTTTTGAAAGTGTTTAATGATATATTGCTTTGCAACGAAATCAAGCTCTGAAATGCACCACCGTCAGGCGCTTAAAAACAGAAATGAAATATAAGCTCTGGCATATAATGGAACGTTTTTTGTCTCCAGAACCGATTTTGATGAAATAAATTAAAACATATTCACCTTTGCCCCGTCCATCTTTCAGCTGAGTATAAACGCGGGACAAAGCTCTAAAATGACGTAGTCACTAGTCAAAGTTGTCCCATATTTACGTCACAATATTACGAGTAAACGTGTTGTAATCGATATGTTTTATCTATAAAAATGTGATTCTAAAGGAATAATGCCAATACATATTATTCTGTAAAATGGCGAAGAACTATGATGTTCAAATACCTTATCTCTGGGGCCTCAGAGGTGCATCCTAGGTATGCAGATTTCATTTTTAATTCGTTTCGTTCGCCTGAAAATGGGCTTTCCCGTTACTTTGAAATGAGAAATCTTAAATGTTCCCTTCTTCCCAGGCTGCCGATTCTTCCCCTTTCGACTTTATTCTTTAGTCTTTAAATGTCATGCATGTACAGATCCAGAGGGAGGGGGGGTAGGGGGTCCGGACCCCATCCCTGGTAAATAAAAAGTTCTATCAAATTCTATAGATATTAGCATAAGGACCCCCCCCCCCTCGTAAATAGTTGGACCCCTCCCCGCCTCCCCGGAATTTTTTGGACTAAAAAACCCCAAAAAAAACATAAAAAATCAAGACTGTTTTCTCGCCGTTGGGCTTGGACCCCCCCCCCCCCCACCCCTCTCTGACAAAAAATCTGGATCTCCGCATGCATTGACCATTCAACAGCTCACCCCCGGGCTCACCCCATGTCAGAAGGAACTATATGGTTATGTCTGTACCTTGGCTGAATTATCCACTAACCATCGAGGCCCTCACGGGGGGGGGGGGGGGAGTCTGAAATAAACTTGCTTGTTCCCCAAATATCGAAAATTTGTTTTCCTGGGTTCCATGCTCCCCAACATTTTCTTTGTTTGTTTGTTCCCCTCAAAAGTTGCACTTACCTCCTCTGTTCCCTTGAAATAAATGCCCCTTTACCCGTTCCCCCAGACCCATGAAGGCCTCACCAACTACTAACCTACACCCCACCCTCAATCCTCCTCTTGCTCTTATGTCTTCTTTTTTCCTAGTTGTTCCCCAATATTCTTTATTTTTGCAGGGATAATCCTGGATGGGCCTAATCCATTTTGTGAGAAAGTTTTATTGCTTTTAGAAAATGGACTTTACTTTTGGCTTGGCCCCATATAAATTTCCTTTCAAATTTCATGTGAATTTTGCTCTAATGTGGATATTAACTTAACGATTCTTGGGCCCATCAAATTTTGCAAAGGGCCCATAAAAATTTTAAAAGGCCCATTGAAATTATGAAATTTGCATGACTTTGAATGGGATATATGGGTCATTGGCCCATTTTAAGGGCCCATCATCATTTTGGGCAAAGATTATCTCTGTTTTTGTTTACTAAACTTTATCTTTTTTGTGGGTAATTTTGGTATGGGTGTGCGAGCCAGTATTTTCAGACCAACCCCAATCCGAATCATATACAAAAATATCCCTTCATATACTTGATTTCACAGAAAGTTGACCCATTCATAAATGTTTTTGCTTTATTTTTATTTCATTTTATTTTTTTTAAATGAGGTGCTTGGGGCTTGGAACAAAGACAACTTCAGTAAGAAAACATAACTATTTCTTGGGGAAAGGGAAGCAGGCCAATGTATGCAGGTAAACATTATGTAACATATCACAAACCCCACTGGCTGGGCCTCATTAATATCATTTTTGTAAAGTGTAGACTGAGATTGCTTTCAATCTGGATTAAAAGTTAAGGAGATTTAAGTATGTATTCCAAGTTGCAGCATACCAACCACTATATACATGTAATAAGCAGATATGTTCTTATTATAAACCAACAATGATAAAGGATTCAAAATAAGAATTTTTAACTGTCTTACAGGAATCTTAGTCAGACTCCCAAACATTAATTGGCCTTGAACTACAAAAAACTGGATGACAGTATAATTAAACACTAGTTTCAAATTTCAGAGAGATTTCATCAGCTGTTAACTGATCTGATGATTGTTTACACAGAATAAAGTTCCTGTAAAATTTACAGTTAATCAGAATGAAGCCAGCTGGTCTGGAACACCATTTTCCCTCATTTTCGAAATAGTTACTTAATTTGTACGAAAGTATGCTTATTATGAAGAATATGGTACTTTATACCTTAAGCTACTATAGCCCCACTCCACACAGCATCTATCACCAATATTTATAAGAGACTTCAGGCCCCCAGATAAGAGTGGGTAACTGAAATTTATTTTCTTATTTCTCAACCAAAACATATGTTGTGGGTACTCAAAAGAACCGTCTCGATGAGACGGTTCTTTTGAGCACACAAAACACATGTTTAAACTGATGGATAACTGGCCCTATGAGAGTATTAGATGTCAAAATAACTTGTTTACTTTCAATTACTGCAAATTGCAGACTAAGTCTGTTATATCAGTATTAAGTCTGTTTTTTTTTCAATGATCTGTTGGTTTTACACAGTGCTTATGAGATTCAGAGACCCCCAAAATTGGTCATAGGAATCAAAAACTGATGCCAGCTAGTTATGGTCTCAACTTTGAGAAAGATCTAACCAGCTTTAACCTTTTACACCTTTGAAATATCATGTATTTGAAAATATGGAAAATGGAGCATTTGCTCTTTTTGAGCAAATGCTCCATTTTCCATTATTTTTTCAAATTCATGACTAATTAGCTTTAATTTTCTTGATTTTTTTCAATGTTGTCTAAAATAGAAAATAAGGTCATGATCTTAATATAGCCTATGAAGTAAAGGATTAAGATGATAAAAGAGTAAACTGAGTTTGTTTTTGTCCAAAAAAAAGGGTGTGTAACACATATTTTGAGTTAAACCAAACTCTAAGAAGAATATATTTGTAGATTTTTTTTTATTTAGGAGGTCTTTTACAATAAAGACATGTATCTATTTAAATGAATTTAAGTATGCTTGTTATGAAGGATACTTTATACCCCAAGTTTCTATAGCATTCCCTCCCCAAAGCACCTATCCCCAAGATAAGACAATTAATGTGTGATTGAATCATTTCTTAATCAAACATATATTGTGGGTACTCAAAAGAACCGTCTCAAAGAGCATCCTAAACACAGTGTCATGTGTTTATATGATATTTGGATCATATAACTTTTGTATTTGTTGGGGTCAGGTAAACACTAAAATATGATTAGGGCATGGGTATTCATCCTATTTAAAGAATCAGGCAGTAACTTGGACCGGAAAATTCTTTGTCTTGCAATGTAAATCTGTCTAGAGTATGTATACTGTATAGTGATACAAATGTAATTGTTTTCTTGATATTTCTGATAAACTAAACAGGATTCTTTGTTACATTTTGAAGACCAATTTTGAGTCATGTTCCCAATTGCAAAACAGTATGTTTTTTCCAATATTAAGGAGAATATTCCCAATTTAAGAAACACAAAAATGTCACTATTTTGTGACAATGTACCCCAATGAATAGTACCTGTTAAATTCATAATGTTGAAATGTTCTTATTAGCTAAGTTTTGTTTGATTTGATTATAATATAAGGTGTGAGTTTTTCCCCCTGAATAGAAAGAAAAAAACCCTGGGTCACTTTTAATAATAGGGACTGTAACAACGTTGTAGCTTACACATAACCTGTTCTGAAAATGAAATCAAATATGTTTTGGTATACTATTTCATGTAAATTCAACGTCTGTGTTATTTGGGGGGGGGGGGGTCCATCACTGAAGCCCTCCCAGGGGTTGGGGTACAGGGGAAAAGAGCATTCATCTCAGGGTAACAGAAGATTAAAGGGCCCAATTAAGTTTGAGGGGAAGGGGAACATTTGGGAACAGGGAAAATATGGAGAACAAGGGAACAGGTACCATCTTCTCTCCCTGGGAGGGCCTCATCAGTAGTTTGTAAAGTATTAATAAGTGCATAATTGGGTGTAAAATGGACTATCTCAAGTTTTATCAACCCCCATAGAAACAATCTGCGGGTTATATTTGAATAGTGCAAGACATTTCCTGATTGTAAGCAAGATTATTGAAAATCAATAAGACAACAGGACCGTGTGCACTAAAAAAAGATTGCTTACGTCATTTATTTCATTAACCAGATAACGTTGTCATTGATTGAGAATATTAGTGAAACATGAATTTATCCGAGGTAAATAAGGCCTAGATATCCAATATATTAAATAGATCTATATTTTCATTTGAATTTTAATACATTTATTATGGTCTAGATTGGTTTTGCGCGATATGAACTGGCTTTGCCAGTCGCACCCAATCCTCGTTTTCCGCCATCTTGGAAGTTTGACCGTTTGAAGACCGTATGACCTCTCGAAGATAATGGAACGAATTTTGTCTCCAGAACGAATTTCGATAAAAATTGGCACATTGGTAGTTGAAACCCTATATTTTTTCATGACATATATGCCACAGCGGGACCAAGTCGAAAAAATGAGAAATTTGATATCAAACGTGAACCATTTTTTTACAGTCACATCCATCTTGCAAGTTTTCCGTTTCGCCCATCTCGTTGTTTAAGAGCGTTGTCGTAGATTAAAAATCATACGCTATGGGAAAACTTGAACAAACGACGAACACAAGTGGCCAATTTTTAACAGAATAAGATTTGGGACATTCGTGCAACAAGCGGTTAAATTTGGGGTGTCGTTCCTCGCTTCGCTGAGAAAGCCGAAAAATTCGAACGTTTTTGTTGCTATGCATGCGCCTTCACTACGTGTCCCGGCTGTATTGGAATTCAAAGATGCCAAACCATGCCTCATTTTCAACCATTGCTGCATAACGCCTCCTTTCATAAACGAACCGTACGCGCATCGTCGTCGCGCATGCTGATAAGCGCCTGCGTGTTTTAACAGGGAAACGGGAAACCAGGCCATGGTATAGTGCCATTCAATAGTCGAAAATATTGCCTGGTCAATAGCTCAGTAACTCATGACATAGCAAAAATAAAAAATTTACTCCGTATATAGACGGTTGGGTAAAAAACAAAGATATATAGAGGATATGTACTTTTTTTAGGTGAATACCAAATATATTTCATCGAGTGAGTTGAAAACATCAGAATTTTCGCTCGTGCTGCGCACTCGTAAAAGTTCTGATGTTTTCAACTCACGAGATAAAATATATTTGGTATATACCGAAAAAAAGTATATTTTCTTTTTATCTTATACTTTTTATAGGCTACATGCACTATCTCACCCATTGAAAAAGGGATGCTGAAAATGCAAAAACGAAAAATTTGAGCAAACCCAAATAATTTGGTACCAAAATATTCTTCACGTTCTAACTAAGAAAATGCATGCCCTCACTTGATGTTTTCGTTCACAAAAAAGACATTTATGGGCGTTTGAAGTTCTGAAGTGAAATAGGTAATCCAAAAACGCGACATTGAAATTATAGGTTGACATCAATCACTAGGGATTGATGTCATATCATTTTACTAGTGATTGATTTTACTTTTATTTGTTTTTGATATGCATTGATTTCACTGCTAAGTATAAAATAAGTATGACTAAATGTCAAATGTTGAAAGCGTGTATTCCAAACATAACAACGTCGACATAAGCACCATTGTGGAATATCATCAGTATCTGTACTTATTTCTATCATATTTGAAATCAAGTAGGAAAAGTGTGATCAGTGAACGATTTTATTTCGCGCGCGACTGACGATGGCAACACAACAACCCTGTTGCTACCTCATTCCCTGCTGGACAGTCATAGTAATACGAACATCGTCTCAAAAAATGATTTGGGTACGAGCGAATAACAAAGATACATGTTTGTACATTATTTAATGAGGCTAAAACACAGTTAGCTAATATAAAACTATCCTTCCATTAAACTGCGCATCAACGCATCAACTTAGTCTCAGTAGCGCCAATATATGTATTCAACACATGTATTGCTGAACTTGCAACCTTCTATTTAGTCTTCCAGCTAAGCAGGCTGGTTTGAGTCTGAAAACGGGTTTCTTTCGACCATATCCATATTTAGTTCAAGTTTGATATATCATATGAGCCAGTGCATGAGATTTCCAACAATGCTGTAAAAGCGACCAGCAAAGCCTCAGATCAGCCTGCGCATACGCGCAGTCTGATCAGAGCCTTTGCTAGTCGCTTGAGTATTCTATGATTATTAAGCTACTGACTGAACACCATGCTTAAGAGGAGGCTGCAGAGGCTCGTCCGAGTCTACACTTGTCAAAATGTCAAATTGTTGGAAATCTCATGCCACGGCTCATATTCCATTTTATGAGATCTAAACCAAACATGTGTGGGCACATCATATTAGGGGGTACTGAGAAGTGTATTGCGTTTGATTATATTGACAATATATAGATGGTTTCCCTGGAAGATAATTAGAGCAGGTCTCGTGAAAAATTGACTTCGGTGTTTCCAATCAGTTCATACCCAAACCAGCCTGCTCATCTACAAATACTAGCTAGAATCGTGAAATTTTGCTTGAAGCAAGTTTCTAATAAGCTAATAACAAAGGCACTGATCAGACTTGCGGACGCACAGGCTGGTCTGTGCCTGTGTTGCGCAACAAATTCGGAGTTTCTCGCTACAACGCCCATAAGACTATATGGCCATAGGTTATCTATTTCAATTCATTTGGTTTGCTATCTGTATTGAATAGGTACATGGTATGACATAATACCCCGATAATAGCAAAATGAAACTGAAAGTAGGTTCTTCTACCCGTATAACATATGTCCAATTCAAAGTATTTAAATGACAAAATGATACTAATTGACGTCAAACGACAAGAAACCTAAATAAGCAACACAAGAAAAAGCAAAAAAAATATTGTCATGGACTACAAGTGGACTAATAGTTATAAATGCGGTGTTGAGTTTGGTATTACAAAAGAATTCGTCAAATCACAGTTAGGTACGAAAAATGTCGCACGGTTTATGATAAGATTGAAAGATGTTGGGATGGAAGCAAATTATCTTATCAGGAAAGCTATCGAGGAGTCCTCACTACAGAAGAGACAGTTTGTAATATCAATGTTGGTGTCACCAGATGAAGTGAGGAATGAAGATATGTCAGAAATAATAGCATTCCAGGAACATTTACTGAATTTAGATACATTAATTAGTGAAAAAGAGGAACGAGGAAACGAATGCAATAATACTGGTGACTATCAATCAAAGCTTACATGTTCACGCAGATACATTCTAAAAAATAGGATATGCGTTCTTTTGAATTCTCCGTGGCGCGAAGTTCATGGTGAGGCAAGACTATTAGATCCAAACGGAGAGTTTCTAACAGAGCTTCTAGAAAAGCCTATGAACAGAGAGGAGTATAATTATCTGGATTCAATGAGAGAAAGCTTTTACAATATATATGAAGATCATGTTGAATACGTCATTATGTTGTTTTCCTTCAATATACCTTGCACTGTACCCGAATATATGTGCTCAAAGTTGATTGGTCGCTTCGTTGAAAAGAAGGGCGAAACGGTAATCGTTGCATACGATAAAACGTTTTATTCCACGAACAAGGAACTAGCCCTTAGTAATATGCGTGACAGCGGTGCTTACATTCTAGCAAGAAACTTGTGTAGAAAGGAAGTTAACAAAGAAATATTAATGAAATGGTGTGTCAAAGACCTTAAAGGAATATTTTTTAGGATTGTCGTTGAGGATACTGATGTTGCGGACTATGTAAATAGCCAAACACAGATTGAAAGAGCCAAGAGATATATAAGGAAGAAGGAACGAAAGACTCTAAAAAGATTTGTGAAACCATTTAACTGTATTAAACGAAACAGAAATAGAGATCTATACGATGAAGAATGTCCGTTCGACGAAGAAACAGCGTATTAGTTACAAGTAAAATATTGGGTTTAAATAAAATATAAAATGCACGGGTCATTGGTTACTATATATACTCGTATATATACAGTATTACACCATCTTTACCCAAAGTTTACAAGCAAAGAACTTAGCATTTATATTTTTGCTGCAACCTATACCTGGTCATTGCTTATGTTCTAATTCCGTCCACACCTATTTGTTAGTAATATCCCCTCCTAACACGTGACAACTTCTTCAATAAAAATGCACAGAATCCAGGGCAAAGATTTGGTACCAGTAAAAATCATTTTTATTTACTCACCAAAACCATGTGTGTTGCTACTATAAATCTGAAAAACAGAAATGCATTTAATGTCAAACCCTTAAAATTTCATTTTCTTCCATAAATCAAAGTTTAAAAAACTGATGTGTTAATAAAGCCAGCAACTCATTTTATGGACTCTAAATTCAGTCTTGCACTCCAATTCAACTTTTGGTGTTTAAGCGTAACATTTTAGCTGAAAAAAAGTAAAAAAATATATATATCTTTTTTTTTTGGGGGGGGGGGTGGTAAATGTAATTTCTAACCAATTACAACACTTTTTGGCCACTGTCAAATTTTTAAAATTAATCTTAGCTACCGATATTTAAACATAATGGTTCATTTTGCCACAAACAGTTGCATGTAATCATCCGTAATGATGTAGTTATAAAATCTGAAAATATTCCAATCCCATTTTGGGGGTTACTCTTTTTGTGCTCCTCCAGCAACCTCTGTACCAAAACCGCTACCACCATACTTCCAGGTAATCAGCTCTTTAATGGTACCAAAAACCAGGACGTCAGTTTAACCTACTCGTTTACATTCTCAGCCCTTAAACTATTCAACACTTTCCTTACATCAGATAAACAAGCAACTTCCATGCAATATATTCAAAAGATCTGTGATAGAACATATTTCATTTTAGAGACATTAATTTTACATGTCAAATACTTTTTATCGAATTTCAGTGAACAAAATTTTTTATTTTTAAAGCCCATCGGCACACATGGGATATACAAATCAGATGACAAATTGCAACTTTATATAAGACTGTGATATTCTATTAATTTGTTGGAAACTACATTGTTTTTTTATAAATATTAGTAAAGTCATGCATGTTTGTATATTTGTTCATAATACTGTTAGTTTGTTTCCATCTTTTATGCACCAGAGGGTCGTATGTTAGACTGGCCATCGAGCTTAATATGTCACCCTCTTGAAATATTGTTTACTAAAATAAAAACAACGAACTTAATCATAACAGGCATAATATAAGGGGTAATATATTTTCCCATATTGTAAACTCCATTTAATTTGTATCATGTGTTAAATTGACGCCCATTTTGTTCCATATGATTGTGGCTTCCCTCGTCTGACAAGTGCTATGCAAAGTAAAAGTATTATGTTATTTTTGTACGATATGCTTTCTGTAACTCTCCTAACAGGATGAAACAAAGAAATAAGTCTTACTGTGTTGAAAGATGGCAAAAGAAATATTTCAGTCTTTTATATAAAATATTAGAAACACTTCGTGAGCATAATATACTGTCCCACACTTCCAACACAAAATTTCTCATGAATGTAACTTTAATTAATATATGAAGCCTTGCCGAAATCATTGTACCGTTCAGGGGTTATGGCAGAAATTCACCCAATCAGGTTAAGATAAAAAGAGAATGACTGACTGATAAAGTTCTACTTTCATTTTTATAAATACGTATTTTAATTTTTATAAAATTGCGTTACAATGGACGAAACAATATATGTAATATTTAAGGCTCAGTTTGATTTTACGTTAGAAGTGTGGTCCAGTATAGTAAGAAACATATATTCCAGTGATATACGGCCAGATGCTTATTGTGAAACTATGACAATTTCTCAAAATTGAAAATGAAATGACATTTCATAACGTATCTGCTAAATGCAAAATTGGAGTATAGGCTTTAAACACGAATGACGCCGTAATTACAGATCATAGGCTACTGATAATTCTGAAATTTTAGCGAGTGTTTTATTTTCGCGAAACTTCGCGGATGGGAGGTTTCTCGAAAATAAACCCTCGCGAAATGACGAAATCACTCTGTTGTTTACTGATGTTGGTAAATCATGCCCAAGACGTGAATTTTAAACGTGGCAAATATGTATCTTAACACTATTCGCGAAAATAAAATTCTCGCGAAAATTTCCGAATTTACAATATCCAACGGCAGCATAATGAACTTTAAGTAGAGCAACCAGCTCTTTCTTTCACAGTGAGATGGTTATCCAACTATACTAGTATATAAAGGACATAAACAACTATTGGCCGATTGCATGACAAAAGTTTAAAGATAACCTTGAGTTTAAACTCCAGGTTAACAGCCGTCGATTGTATAAAGTCAGGTTTAACAAGTCGCGGGTTAACATTAAGCTTAAACTCCAGGTTAGTGGCCGTCGCTTGCATAAAAGAAGGTTAACAAGTCTCAGGTTAAGCCCTTAAACCGATGGATTGCATAAAATCAGTTTTGGCTAACCTTGAGTTTTAATTATCCATAAACCTCGAGAAATGTAAACCTGCCAGTGGGGTAGTTTAAGCGAAAGGATAAGGTGATTGTTTTATGAAACTCTTGAATATGACAGCACATATTTGCTTCCATGTTACTGTATACGTCGTTCCCTTGAATTTGATATGCAACATGACCATATTCCGAAAACGTTGAATTTGGGCCTCAGCTCTACACCCTATTTTCCTCTGGGGGATCAAACCAAGGGCTTCAAACTAAAATCCCATCTAATATGTTTCAAATCTATTGTTCCTCTGCCTGCTAAACACATGCACATGCTGCTAAATGTTCATACACCCATATGCACGCATACATTTATATATTTACCTCCTGATATGGACATAATTAAAATCAAAGCAATCGATCTCTAAGAAAAAAAACAAATGTAATTTTACTTCAAGTGAGCGAAGTGAACTAGGAGTGTTTCTGGTATTATTTGAATCTTCAATCAAATTAAGCAATGGATCTTCATTTATAAGAAACCAAATTTATAATGTGAGTACGAGCGAGCGAAGCGAGCGAGAAATATTTTTGGTAAGGTATTTCAGAGTAAAAAGCTAAGAGGGATAATAAAAAAAACAGAACCAAAAACAATTACATATAACATTTTACTCCGAGCGAGCGAGGAAAATGTTTGGTTGAAAGGTATTTCAGAGAAAAAAGCAAAGCGGGATAAAAGGTTAGAAAAAATGGAGCTCTTTTACTTTTGGATAGAAAATAGGAATAATAGGAAAAGCTTGAAAAGCCGGTTTCTCTGAAAAATGGTACATATATTCATTCATACATACATACTATAAATACAAGGTGATAACAGCCTGCCGACTAAAGGAAATTAAAAAGTATAGAATCTGATCGAATTGTCTGCTCTCAGAGAATTTTAAACCAAATTAAAAAAACTCCAAGCAAGCGAAGCGAGCGAGGAAAATTTTTACTAATAATAATATGTTGAATTTGCCTTATTTTATACCCTGAGCGACAAGCAATTATATGTCAATTTAGACAAATAATTGGGGGGGGGGGCAAAGGCTATTCTGGCCCCCTGCAAAATTGGAGGGGTGGCCCCCTGCTCCCACCCCCTGTTCATACGCCTATGCTAATATAAATACTTTTCATCAAATTACATTTATGCTATAAATTGTAAGCCCAAAGTCGTTTCCCCTATGGCCAGGGCAAATGAACAAACAATCAAACGTTAATGGGGACAAACGGAACAGGGATACTATACGAGGGGCGTTCAATACGTTATGGAAATAAAAATATATATATTTGCACGCATCGCATTTATTTTCATAAAATAATTGCTTCTTGGCTATGCAAGAGTAAATATATAATTGTCCCGCTCATTTCTTAATTGACACAATCTGCTTTTCAAGATATGATTCTGAAGTACAGTGCGATATGAAATGAAACGTTGGTTTCAAAAGCAGAAAACAACATTCGGTAAACGTATTTTCATCATGGTTCTTGGTGCGGTGAATATCTATATATTGGTGTTTAATAACTTCAAAAACCAAAGATATTGCGTTTTATTCTACGAAATAATGTGGCCGCCATTTTGGTTGAATTCCTCCTTGATGCCACATTGTCTGGCGTTCAGTTCACTTGGTCGCTTTTACGTGCACGATTACAATGCGAAAATGAAGACGAGGATCGCTTGTAACAATTCTTCTGGTCGCTATGGTATTCGTTCGCAAGTAACACAGTAATTTTCGAAATTTCAGTATTTGTTTCAGTCACTTAAAAAGAACATCTAAATACGTCATATAAATTATAAAAAAGTCACTTGAAAGAATGCCATCTCTGGCTTACACTGAAATAAAGTAGAATACACAGCCTTTTCATTTTTGAATAAATGTTTGCAATTTTGGAAATTGTGAAACGTTTTGACATGAATTTCAGACTATGCAATCATAAGAAACGAAAACGGCAACACCCCTAGATATTATTGTTTTCAGCTTAACCGGTCTGCCGCCTATGCTTTGTGCGTATTCAAACTTCGATACAATAAAACTTGACAATGTCCTATCCTGATCCAAAGATTTAAAGAATCGTGCATATTTAAGTGTGGAACCTTTTGTTCTAAACGGAGTCAACGGAAGAGGGAGTAACGTAATAAAACCGTCACACGAGAAATCGGTACTGGACAAAAGATGACAGCGTTTTCGCATGTAAATGGGGGAAGTGAATCCAAAAACTATGGATTATGCCATTCATGCTTGTTAGCTCTCTGTTTGATAAAATACAGCATACGTTCCTAACTTTTTTTAAAATGTGTTTGCAATCCAGAGTAAAATTCATGTATATAAAATCCGGAGTAAAATACATATACAATGTATATGGGTGTGTGTATTTAAAAGTCTGCAACTAAATAAAAAATTAAGTAAGTATGATCAGAAATACCACAATCACACTCTGCAGACCAACCCACGGCACCGTAAGGAAGAGCCACTGAACATATACAGTAACAAGACATTCGTAAGACAACAAAAGCATAGCAACCGGCTCTTTCTTCCTCTTCAAGATGATTGCAAACTAGAAAGGACACAAGGTAATGCATACCAAAGACAATAACAGAGCCCCCACAAACAATGGAAAGTACATAAACAACAGATCAACAGCAACATAACCACCGCCTTAGAACGGGCATCAGCCTAAGCTACATGGGGGGGGGGGGGGTTGAATACATGTTACATAAGTCAGAACGATAAAATAAGAAAATAAGTTTTAATGCACCATTTGAAAGGTGATGCTTTGATATTTTGTTTAACATATCATATGGTATAGAAGCCTTACGCGTGTGTGGATGGAGTTATGAATGTGTTTTCGTTACATATTGAGCCCCCCCCCCCCCCCGCGAAGACCCCAGCATACATCGTATGTACGATTATTATACACACCTTGAAGCTGACAATATGTTAACCCAACATTCATAACTGGACCTTCTTGGCAGATCATGCTTCACTTCCCTACTAGCGGGCAATTTGATGTGTTCACAGGATGCGAATCGTGTTAGGCTGGAATTGTCATGACAACAATAGGTGCAGTAAAGAAAATTACCTTCTATTTTGTCCTACTCTTAGACTTAAGGTTGCATTACTCAGTTTTTTTCGTCCATTTTAAGCTCTACCTGGCCGTCCAACAAGGAAGTACCATTATTTCAATGCAATGGTATATGGATAGTCAGAAGCATGTTGGAAACTCTCCAGACATGCATCACAATGACTTTATGAAAATAAAAGTTATTTATAAGAACACACTTGTGTGTTTCATGCATGTAAACAAAGCCCCACCCCATATGAAAATGGCCAATTTTAAGCCTAAAAGACACCTTTTCAAAAGTTTATCACTCACAAAAAACAAACACGAATCATGAAATAAGACAATTTGTCTGTAGACACACTCATAGGAAATAAGTATATAATCATTTCCTCATCAATCAACCGTTTTGATTTTTTATCACATCTCTGCTACCTTAATGCACCAATATCAATAGGGCAAAAATGGACAACCAGTCAAAATTAAAGAGTTTCGTGCTTTCCTCCAAACAGACACAGTAAGGTCAAGTGACACTGACATAATGCATTTTTCTCACTGCTGGCTAAGACTCTGCCAGGTGCAAGCCAACATTTCTTCCTTAAATTTAGAAAAAAAAAAACATTTTACAGACTGACATACAGCCCTACCCCTTGATATTTAAATTTTTCCCATGTCCAATCCTGCGAAACTGTGGACTGCAACCTTATACTTCCGGACTAATTTAACCTCAAGGATAATTTACCCTTTGATAGTTAGACTGGGGATAGTTAAACTCAATGGGCCGATTGCATGACGAAAGTTTATTTTAGTCTCGACTAAGGCCTAACACGGTGCTTGCTAGCCTCCAGTTTAAATCTGGTTTGCATAACGAAAGGTGACCTTGAGTTTAACTATCCCCAGTCTAACTATCCGAGTGTAAAATATCCTTGAGGTTAAATTAGTCCAGAAATGTTAGTCTAAGAGTAGGACAAAATAGAAGGTTATTTTCTTTAAAGCACCGATTTTTGTCATGACAATTCCAGCCTAACACGTTTTGTATTATATCAACTGGACGAGACCATTTCCAATTATAGGGATGTACGGTGATTTGTTTTTATCCAAATATTAATAGATTATTGTAAAAGCAAACAATAGAGTCCCTGATCAGACGCCACAATATACGGCGTCTGATCTGGGTCTGCACTTCAGCCGCCCGCGCGTGTGTGTATGGGTATAAATGTGTGTCTGCGTGTGTGACATGCGTGCATACATGTATTTGCGTGTGTCTGTTCGTTTAGTATGTGTGTGTATGTAAACGTCCGTGACTATTGAAGTATTCTTATGTCTTATTTCTTACTTCAAATGTTGGCGTGCGTGCGTTCGCGTGTACGCCAATAGACCAACACAGATGTTAGATTCTAGATGTAATAAGTTAGAGGTTAGAAAAAAGTAACGGACATACGTATATACGTACACACAGACGCACGCACGCACATGCATGCATATATAGAAACACACATACAAACATATATACATGCATACATACATATATACATACAGACAGACAGACAAACAGACAGACAGACAAGCGCACTTTTTTAAACGCTCTTTATTCTTAATTTGAAATTAATGACAGTGTATTCTCGCTTTATATTTAGATTCTGCAACCTTTTATCGCAAATTTCCTTTTTTGAAAGTGTTGAATGATATATTGCTTTGCAACGAAATCAAGCTCTGAAACTCACCACCGTCAGGCGCTTAAAAGCAGAAATGAAATATATGCTCTGGCATTTAATGGAACGTTTTTTGTCTCCAGAACCGATTTTGATGAAATAAATATGAACATATTCACCTTTGCCGCGTCCATCTTTCAGCTGAGTATAAACGCGGGACAAAGCTCTTAAATGACGTAGTCACTAGTCAAAGTTGTCCCATATTTACGTCACAATATTACGAGTAAACGTGTTGTAATCGATATGTTTTATCTATAAAAATGTGATTCTAAAGGAATAATGCCAATACATATTCTTCTGTAAAATGGCGAAGAACTGTGATGTTCAAATACCTTATCTCTGGGGCCTCAGATGTGCATCCAAGGAATGCAAATTTCATTTTTAATTGTTTCGTTCACCTGAAAATGGGCTTTCCCGTTTATTTGAAATGAGAATACTTTAATGTTCCCTTCTTCCCGGGCTGCCGATTCTTCCCCTTTCGACTTTATTCTTTAGGCCTAGCCTTTAAATGTTATGAATGTGCGGATCCAGAGGGGGGGGGGGTAGGGGGTCCGGACCCCCATCCCTGGTAAATCACAAGTTCTATCAAGTTCTATAGAAAGTAGCATTTGGACCCCCCCCCCCCCACCCCCGTAAATAGTTGGACCCCCACCTGCATCCCCGGAAAATTTTGGACTAAAAACCCCAAAACAAACATAAAGAAATCAAGGCTGTTTTCTCGCCGTTGGGCTTGAACCCCCCCCCCCTCCCCCTCCCCTCTCTGACAAAAAATTCTTAATCTGTGCATGCATTAACCATTCAACCGCTCACCCCCGGGCTCACCCCATGTCAGAAGGAACTATATATAACTATGGTTATGTCTGTACCTTGGCTGTATTATACACTAACCATCGAGGCCCTCACGGGGGGGGGGGGGGAGGCTGAAATAAACTTGCTTGTTCCCCAAAAAAGCGACAATTTGTTTTCCTGGGCTTAACCCGGTTCCATGTTCCCCAACATTTTCTTTGTTTGCTTGTTCCCCTCAAAATTTGCACTTACCTCCTCTGTTCCCTTGAAATAAATGCCCCTTTACCCTGTTCCTCCAAACCCATGGAAGGCCTCACCAACTAACCTACACCCCACCCTCAATCCTCCTCTTGCTCTATAATGTCTTCTTTTTTCCCAGCTGTTATTTCAGAAGTCAGTGGGAAGCTTGCTATTAAATATGAAATTAAAATACAATTTATTGATAAAAGTATCCCATTATGACCCAGACCCAAATTGATACATCATTAATATTGAATAAAACAATATTCAACCTTTAAACTAGACCTTACCCTAAATAAGAGAAAAATGTTTTTGTTTAATTTTTATTTCATTTTATTTTTTAAAAATGAGGTGCTAGGGGCTTAGAACAAAGACAACTTTAGTAAGAAAACATAACTATTTCTTGGGGAAAGGGAAGCAGGCTAATGTATTCAGCTAAACATTATGTAACATATCAAAAACCCCACTGGCCGGGCCTCATTAATATCATTTTTTTAAAGTGTAGACTGAGATTGCTTTCAATCTGGATAAAAAGAGGTTTAAGTATGTATTCCAAGTTGCAGCATACCAACCACTATATCCATGTAATAAGCACACATGTTCTTATGATAAACCAACAATGATAAAAGATTCAAAATAAGAATTTTTAACTGTCTTACAGGAATTCTTAGTCAGACTCCCAAACATTAATTGGCCTTGAACTTCAAAAACTGGATGACAGTATAATTAAACACTGGTTTCAAATTTCAGAGAGAAATTCATCAGCTGTAAACTGATCTGATGATTGTTTAAACAGAATAAAGTTCCTGTAAAAGTTACAGTTAATCAGAATGAAGCCAGCTGGTCTGGAACACCAATTTCCCTCATTTTTGAAATAGTTACTTCATTTGAACAAAAGTATGCTTATTATGAAGAATATGGTACTTTATACCTTTAGCTACTATAGCCCCCCTCCCCACAGCATCTATCACCAATGTTTATAAGGGTATTAGATGTCAAAATAACTTGTTTACTTTCAATTACTGCAAATTGCAGAATAAGTCTGTTATATCAGTGTTTTGTTAATTTTTTTCAATGATCTGTTGGTTTTACACAGTGCTTCTGGGAGACCCCCAAAATTGGTCATAGGAATCAAAAACTGATGCCAGCTAGTCATGGTCTCAAATTTAAGAGAGATCTAACCAGTTTTAACCCTTTACACCTTTGAAATATCATGTATTTGAAAATATTATGGAAAATGGAGCATTTGCTCTTTTGGAGCAAATGCTTCATTTTCCATAACATTTTCGAATTCAAGACTAAGCTTCAATTTTCTTGAATTTTTTCAATGTTCTCTAAAAAAAAGAAAATAATGTCATGATCTAAATATAGCCTATGATGTAATGGATTAAGATTATAAAAGAGTAAACTGAGTTTTTTTTGTCCAAAAACAGTGTGTAACACATATTTTGAGTTAAACCAAACTCAAGGAAGGATATATTTGTAGATTTATTTTCATTTAGGAGGCCTTTTCCAATAAAGCCATCTATTTAAATGAATTTAAGTGTGCTTATTATGAAGAATATGGTACTTTATACCCCAAGCTACAATAGCATTCCCTCCCCAAAGCACCTATCCCCAAGATAAGACTATTAATGTATGATTGAATTATTTCTTAATCAAACATATGTTGTGGGTACTCAAAAGAACCGTCTCAAAGAGCACCCTAAACACAGTGTCATATGTTTATATGATATTTGGATCATATAACTGTTGTATTTGTTGGGGTCAGGAAAACACTTAAATATGATTAGGGCATGGGTATTCATCCTATTTCAAGAATCAGGCAGTAACTTGGACCAGAGAATTCATTGTCTTGCAATGTAAATCTGTCTAGAGTATGTATAGTGGTACAGATGTAATTCTTTTCTTGATGTTTCTAATAAACTAAACAGGGGGTTTTGGCAAATTTTGAAGACCAATTGTGGGTCATGTTCCCAATTGCAAAAAAGTATGTTTTTTCCAATATCAAGGAGAAAATTCCCAATTTAAGAAACAAAAAATGTCACTATTTTGTGACACTCTACCCCAATAAATAGTACCTGTTAAATTTATAATGTTGAAATGTTCTAATTAGCTAATTTTTGTTTGATTTGATTATAATATATGGTGTGAGTTTTTTCCCAATTTGTATAAAACAATGTGAAAAAAATTCCCAATTCTGGGGATTGGGTCATGTTCCCAAAAATAGAGAGAAAAACCCTGGGTCACTTTTAATAATTGGGACTGTAACAACGTTGTAGCTTACACATAACCTGTTCTGAACATGAAATAAAATATGTTTTGGTAAACTATTTTCATGTCGAATCAACGTCTGTGTTATTCTGGGGGTTGGGGGGTGGGGTCCATTACTGAAGCCCTCCCAGGGGTTGGGGTACAGGGGGAAAAGAGCATTCATCTCAGGGTAACAGAAGAACAAAGAGCCCAATTAATTTTGAGGGGAAGGGGAACATTGGCGAACAGGAAAAATAAGGGGAACAAGGGATCAGGTACCATCTTCCCTCCCTGGGAGGGCCTCATCAGTAGTTTGTGAAGTATTAATTGGTGCATAATTGGGTGTAAAATGGACTATCCCAAGTTTTATCAACCCCCATAGAAACAATCTGCGGGTTATATTTGAATTGTGCAATACATTTCCTGATTGTAAGCAAGATTAATAAAAATTAATGAAAGATTAATGAAAATTAATAAGACAACAGGAACGGCTTTTTATACGGTGTGCACTAAAAAAAGATTGCTTACGTCATTTATTTATCGATGTTGTCGTCATTAACCAGACGGTCAGGAAAGATAACGTTGTCATTGACTGAGAATATTAGTGAAACATGAATTTATCGGAGGTAAATAGGGCCTATTAAACAGATCTATACTTTTATATGAATTTTAATACATTTATTATGGTCTAGATTGGTTTTGCGCGATATGAACTGGCTTTGCCAGTCGCACCCAATCCTCGTTTTCCGCCATCTTGGAAGTTTGACCGTTTGAAGACCGTATGACCTCTCGAAGATAATGGAACGAATTTTGTCTCCAGAACGAATTTCGATAAAAATTGGCACATTGGTAGTTGAAACCCTATATTTTTTCATGACATATATGCCACAGCGGGACCAAGTCGAAAAAATGAGAAATTTGATATCAAACGTGAACCATTTTTTTACAGTCACATCCATCTTGCAAGTGTTCTGTTTCGCCCATCTCGTTGTTTAAGAGCGTTGTCGTAGATTAAAAATCATACGCTGTGGGAAGGCTTGAACAAACGACGAACACAAGTGGCCAATTTTTAACGGAATAAGATTTGGGACATTCGTGAAACAAGAGGTTAAATTTGGGGTGTCGTTCCTCGTTTCGCCGAGAAAGCCGAAAAATTCGAACGTTTTTGTTGCTATGCATGTTTGATAATATTAATACGCCTTCACTACGCGTCCTGACTGCTAGCTTGTCTGATTTGATCATTGTGAGTACACGTGACATATTTGTTTACCGATAGCGTCATCAAATCATGTGGTCGATTCAGACTTGTTATCAAACTGCGCCATTACGCGTCACTGAAACCATTCTTTTTACCCAAAATGTTTTAGTGTAGAAAATCGTATCATTGTTTCGCTAAATATTGTAATACCAATCATTGTTATTGTTTAGCTACCAAAAGTTACTTGATGTCTCCGTAAACGAATTATTTATAGCCACTTTTCTAACGTAGTGTTTCGGGTATTGCACACCGCGTATTGACACAAATCTGACTTTTCAGTCGTGATGTGTCTTAGCAGACAGGTCGATTTTTTAGTATCGCACCTGCGCAAGACAACGGAAATATATAGTAATCTGAGTATCACAATCCTGATTTCTAATAAGCCAATTTGAACATTTAATCAACATCCTGTTACATTTGAAAATTCAAATTCAATACCCAATTCTATTGCAAACTGTACACTTTGTTTAACAAAAATTAAACTATTTTTAACAGAAGAATCAATAAAAGTGTAAAGTTAAAATGAATAACAGGGAACTATCTACGTGTATATAGCTTTACGTGTACGAGGGTCATCCAATAAGTTCTGACAATGGTCTCATTTCGCAGTAACTGTTATTGTAATCAGAATTATATTACCCATTGCATGTGGCCGTTGGTGTTGCCTATTCATGTTTGAAATCTTGAGTTTTTATCACGACCTAATCTTATGCTTTACAAATTTGTAGACAACACTGTGAAGGTCCATGGTCACGAAAAATCGCGTTTTTAACTAATTTCTGCTGGGAGTAGAGTTAGATAAAGATGCTGTATGTTTCTTTGGAAAGTTATATTAGTGGTTAGTGATGTTGTCTGAATACACAACTGACCCATAAAAGCAAATGTCACACATTAACCTAGTTGCTTTGAACGTTCTTGATTGCTAGGCAACAACAGAAAACTACCATTTTTGCCTTATTTTAAGCATAAATTATAAAATAGTACATTGAACACCTTATAAAAGCCATTACGATCAATTTGGGTATTGATAGATACATGTTTCGATAAATCTGTTCTATAGTCTTTTCAACCCATAGAAAATATTAACTTTCAATAAATGCTATATACCAAATATAATACACTATTAGTACAACCCATTTTTAAGTAAAATATTTCTTGCAAAATCAGTGATATCTCATAATCACAAGCTAAACAATTATCAATGACGGTCAAAATCAACATACATAGTCTTTATTTATCTACATAAAAAGTTTTAAAGAGGAGTTTGTAATTTCTTAGAAATTTGGGCATGTAAACCATATATAGTGTCCCGTCCATGGCCCATTACCTTGTGTTCTTAAGTTGCCTAGCAACCATTGCGATTGCAACATGGAAACTATTTGAACAGGTGGTTTGATTCCCTATATTCTAAATAACAAGTGAAGATTATTGAAACAGGTCCTAGAGAAATAGATTTTGTTTTATGGGGCCATTTTCAGAACTTATTGGATGAACCTCGTATATAGCTGTCTTCCCTAGCTTTCTATTCTCTGCTATCCAAATATACTTTCCTAGTTTTCATTTGTGCGTCAAATTGCATTGTTTTCGTTTGCTTTCAATGTTGATATCCTCATTAATAGAAAATACTAGGTGAGTGTCTTTTGATGATGACGATGATGATGATGATGAGTTAAAGTTTAACGACGCATCAACCCTTTTGTGTCATTAGCGTCATCAAGGTTTGGTTAATGAAGTATTACTGGACATTAAAAATGTTTTATTAAAGTAAGCTAAAATATGAACAATTTAACACAATAAACATATAATTATATTATAAGACTTTAAAATTGTCATATGGTTTTTGATAGGGAAGATAATGTACAATTGCTGAAAACTACAAAGAGCTACTCAGATGACTATACCCCGGGGACTATACATGTTCTTCGTCTGGAAAGTATGACTTAATATGCTGAAAGCAAGCTAAAATATAAACGATCAATACGATTGAAGTTACAATTTGTTAAAAAGATTAATCTCTTTTAAGAATAAGAATACATTATCGATAGGTATATCGTTAAACAATTGCTTGATTGTATCAACATGAAAGTATTTGTTTCTTATGTGAGAAAAATCACCACATTCAAGTAGAATATGGCGAACTGTAAAGGGTGCATCACACCCAAATCAAGTTTACCAGGCAAGGTTTTGAGAACGCATGTTGACATCGCGAGGCTTGTAAAGTTGATATCAAAAGACGCGAACCTGGTATTCTTTTATCAGTTTGCCTGTTGATTCACTCTTCAAACTAGCGATTATGACATAATGTTCGACTTTTGTGTTGAATCAGCGTCATAAGCGACGTCATTCAAAATCATGACCTGATAAAGGCACATGCTGTGAGATAGACATGATTTCGTTTGTCAGGCAACGTGCTACAATGCAGTTTATATGAGAGGTAACAGATAAAGTTAAGTATCCACTTAGTAAAATGTTGAGATTTCAACATATTTTTTTACATACTACTAATATACCCTGGTTTACTTCGCTACGTATGATCAAATATATCAGTAAGACCTACAGCTTACATAAATACTTTTTGACAATTTTCAAATGACTTTCTTTGAGCCTAATAAGTAAATAATTATAGTAATTCTGGACACAGGCCTCTAGACGAGAGTGTATTATAATTAAAAATGATTTTATTATTTATCAAACAGACCATATATTGTGATTATTCAAGAGACGGTTGATTGGAGTACACAAAACACATGTTCAAACTGGTTTATTAGAAAACAATAAGTTTTACGCTCAAAATTTTAGTTTATCTGGACCTTTATATTTCATACAGATCATTCTCATGAATGCTCCCTTCGCGGAAGGTTCCACTGAGTTCAGAAAAGTCAGGCGAGTTGCATAAAGCTAGCGTTTTTATTTGGTCTTTGTTGCGTTTTCTTAACGTAATGCAACGACTATGTCTCAAAAAGTGCTTTGTCTATGGCAGTCCGTTGCGCAACAATAGCTGTTTCGATAATAATGCAGTAAAACCTGTGTAAAACGGCCACTCTCAAAAAGCCCGAAAATTGGTTTTCAAGACCGATTATCGCTAAATGCAGGTCAAAAATATTGCAGAATTCTGCAATTCTTTCGACCTTCATTAGGCTACCATTTGTCATTGAGATCTTTGTTTTGTCTATTTTTGAGTGGCCGTTTTACATAGGTTTTACTGTACGCATAAACAAAAAGCGCTACATAGCGCCCTGCCGATCTATTGGTTTGATTCACAAAGCGCTTCCCACGAACCAGCTCAAGATTAAACTCCAGCTGAAAAGTTTTTAGAACTAAATTTTCGCTATAACTTTTTTATCTTAAATTTTAGCTAAATGTGTTCGCGATAAAAGTTGTAGAGGAGACTTTCCGCCAACTTCTCCAAATGGTCTGGTGCTTGTGGCTCAAACGGATTTTTGTGAACATAGATGAAGATTTTGAAATAAATTGAATGCATCCTAAATTTCTAAGTCTATTATTGACAGGTAAAAATTTGTATAGGCGTGACAGAAAGGGGTGGTCTCAAAAAATATTTGTAAGCGGTGTATATCCCGTTTATTCAAAGGTTGTGTACATCGTAAAACTTCCGTTAACATGCTCAGAATTTACCATGCATATGCAGAATCAACTTTAAGCATGCTTATTTGTAGGAACAATGGCTGGGTTTTCACATGATCTTCACTTTTATGCTCTTATGCACGTGCTATGATTGAACGGTTTTGAGATAACCCACTAGCTTAACGCACGAGCCAATATAAGGCGCGATTTCCATTATATTTGAACAGGCCATCCATCGCTTTAGTAATTAAATTGGGGCGGTGCAATGTAACTTTTTGACTGGCATCTTGGATTTGGTTCATTTGCGCTTTGCTTAAATTGTCCAAAGAGTGCATCCAAGCACAGAGAAATCCCAAGCACCTGGGATGGTGAACCTGTTCGTAGAAGTTGGCGGAGGTATTCCTGAATATTTTGCATCGGGAGAAGTTTTTTAATAAATGATACAGTTACAGCTGGAAGTTTTTTTTTTTGTTTTGTTTTTAGTATGTTACAAAAACGCGTCGTTGTGCTACGTGACGACTCTCGAACGCTTTGTAAAACGACCCGTTGCAGAGTCAAAGTGCTCTGTGACACTTTGTGTTTATGCGCATGATCAATGGCTACGAGGAAATCGCTTTTCTGAGGCACAATCGTTGCATAACGTTAAGAAAGTGCTACAAAGCGCCAAATAAAGGCGCTCGCCTTATTAAGAGTGGTCACAAGATTTTTCCCATTATAATCCTCTGGGAGCTATCTTTTCACAGTTGCCATGGAAACCAGAATTATGATCAAATCTGGCCCAAACCTAATGCAGCCAATCACCCGCACCAATGATGCTCCAGATAAAATTTGATTACGACCGGCCAGCTGGTCTCAGAGATATTCATTTTTGAAAGTGTTGACGCACGGACACACGAACAAACGGACGCCCGTTCAAGTCCCATCCTCTGGTGAGCTAGAAATAACGTTGATATATACAATGAACCATCCTAAGTTTAATATATCAAACCAGAAGTGCATAAAAGCAACAGCTCTCAAACAAGACACATGTCTCATTCGCGGTCCTTGTAAAACGACATGGTTATCAATGTATCGGTCTCTTGTAAAGTTAACTCTTGTAAAGTTAACAGAGATGGAACCAGTCGGGAATGGCTAGACAGTGGACGAATAGCTTAATAATACAGTTCTAGCGCCGATAAACGTTTCTGAACCATGCCCGCAAAAAGTCACTTAAAAGTCACCTGATTACTGACCTGAGCCCGGAAAAACAATGCCTCCTTAAAGTTAAAGAAGACTTAAGTTAAGTATTGATATTTCGACATGCTATATTAAATACTAAATAAATTTCCTGTATCGATGTGGTACTTGTGGTCAAAGATATCATTGTGATCTTTAGAAAAAAAAGAAACTGATTTGATTTTTATCAGTTTTAAACGTTATTTTCGCATCCTGAAAAATCAATACTTAGCTTAAGTCTTCCTTAACTTTAAGGAGGCATTCTGCTGATTTTTTTCCCCGAAAACTTCTTTCCGGAATACCATCAGAGTGTCAAATAATTGGACCCAGATCATGCCACTTAATAAGGAGGGCCTGATTTGGGTCCTAACTGTTTGCAAAGGTTCTCAGCAGACGACTCGAGTAAACAAAGAGTTAAAGTAGGTGTGGTTTTCGGAAAGGTGAATTATAAAGCGTGTTAACCTTTCAAAGTTTATCTATTTTAGTTTGAAGATGGCCAGCAGGTTAGATTGCTTCCAACCGCCCACCACAAGAACGCCATCTCTGACCCTGTAGCCAATCGCCTTAGGATCTTTCACGCCATCACTGACTTTTAATAACGTTTTACATTTTGTACCATCCGCCTTTACTGTTAAAATCTTGTTAGCATCAAAACAGCACACGAGGGCATTATCTTCCCCGTCCACTACCACACCTCTTGGACCACCAAGTTTAGCATCTGTACGTTGGTAAATGACGTTCCCGTCAACAGTCATACACATTAATTGGTTCGTTCCAGTAACAAACAGTTTGTCACCAGCATGGTTTGCTGCAATATGCCTTAGGTTATGGAACTGTGGGGATATCTTAGATATTTCAATTATCCTTTTAATCTGACCTGTTAAGTCCATAACCACAACCTCTTGTTTTTGTGTATTGTTATTACAAGCTATGAAGATGCTATTGTTGGCAACTTCCACACCCCAACAGCCTTTATTCAGTTTAACGGTTTTCAGAACCATCAGTCTGGGAGAGTATCTGATGAACTGAATCACATACTGCTGAAGGGGTAACGTGACTACAGCGTCCCTTTCATTGATCGCAGCTACGTCATAAGGAATTCCCTGAAGGTCTAGCATGTCTTTAATTCTCTGTGATTTTTCCAGCATCTTCAGACATTTGTTATTGTAATCTGCAAGTAATATATCTCCGTTGGACAAGAGGACCAAACCTGTGATGAGAGGATCATACTTGTCTGTAGAATATTTGACATTTACTGTTGATGTTTCACCAAGAACCACTCTTCGTAACCTGGGTTTCTTCTTCTTGGCAACACCTTCTGCAGTCGTAGATATTTGCTTCATTGACAGCTCGTCAGCGGGTCCTGATATGCTATCACAAGAACAAAACTCCTCTGCTGGTGTAGAATCGTTTCCCCAGAAAGATAGTTCCTCTGCAAGAGTATAGGTGTCGTTGCCGTCATCAATCACGTTACTATGTTCTGTTGGTGACGTCACCGACACCTTTCTTGGCATATTCTCACCAGAGAGTAAGTGATGTGCTCGAGTTATCTTCATTTTCTGATGGTAGTTTCCACAAGTATCACACATATAGTCGTTGCAATCAGGACAGAAGAATAAAGCCTCTTTTGTCTTCCCATCAAAGGTACAGGCGTCGCAGAAATACTCCGTAAGATCTCTGTCAGAACGACCTTGAACGTCAGCTGCCGCCATGTTGCAAGACTTTCACAAGCACCAACACTTCAGTGTTGCTATTTTCGTCATTTATTGTTGTTGTTCTAATACCCCGTTACTAGTTGAAATGCCTGAAACGATAACAAAAAGAATATAGTGAGGGTGTTCTTTTTTGGTTATGGATATGATTTATTTTTATTCTACTGATAGCATGATGGTAATTATCTCGTTGACCTTGGAACTACCACAATGAAAATCGGGAATCGTCTCCTTTACGAGTGTTTAGCGATATATATTTTTATATATTATTATGGTCGGCGAACGTTTTCAATTGTCAGCTCAAATTGACAAAAAGAAGCTTTAATTCTTCATAATTTCAAGGCACGTGTAAAACGTTATTCAATGCTAAGTGTGAATAGAAATGGGTCGCGACATGATATTTCCAACAGTGTGACCAGAAAAGGCTCAGATAAGCCTGCGCATACGCACAGTCTGATCAGCCTGATCAGAACATTTTCTAGTTGCTTGAATATTCTATGAGTGTTAAGCTACTGGCAGAACGGCATTTGGAGTTGACTAAGCTTAAAAGGAGGCTGCACAGTCTGTTCTGAGTCCACACTTGTCAAAATGCCACATTGTTGGAAATCACGTGTCACGGCTCAAATATGTTTGTTGATGCCGATATGGAGACGCTGGAAAATAACGGGCCACCCTTCCGGCCAAAATTGCTACTTTTTTACCAGCATAATTTATGCGGGTCGCTCTACGTTTTTATATAATTGTGCTGCAGAAACTAGATGCACTCGTCCACTATTTTTAACATTGCATCTTATTAAAGAAAGTAACCCTCTTAAAAATAAATGTGATTGTGTAACGTTTGTATAGCTAATTTCATACCGAAAATAGTAAGTGAGTATGATCAGGAAATACCACAATCATAAACTGCAGACAACCCCATGGCACTGCGAGGAAGAGCCGCTCAACCATCAGGAGACACCAGGAAGACAAATTAAGCAAAGCAACCAGCTCTCTCGACACGTTCCGAGTAGCTTTGAGCCTCCCGAATAGAAAGATTTCAGTGGCCAAATCTTTGCAAAACAAATTCTCTGAAAAAGTATTCGCTTGTACTCCGCTATGTCTTGCGTATGCAGATTGTATCGAAATATTGACATTGTTGAAGAATTTGTTAAAATTAGCTTTGTGAATGTTTGCTATCATAGCTTCAGATTGCAAGGTACCGTAGCTACATATTTGATTAGACTGATTGTCATCGTAGTTACAACATTATGACGTTTTCACTTATATCACAGTTAAACGAGCATGCTTGTCAAAGTATTGTATCTCATTAAACGGCTGACTAGAACATGACTGTTTGCTATCGTAGCTTCAAATTGTAAGGTACCGTAGCTACATATTTGATTAGACTGATTGTTAGCGTAGCTACAACATAATCACGTTTTCGCTTATATCACTCTTAAACGAGCGTGCTAGTCAAACTGTGGAATCTTATTAAACGGCTGACTATGTGTTGACTATTTCCCACTAGGATTCTTTAAACTACCAAAATAATGACTAAATCTGCCAAAACACGAGTGTCCAGGTAATTAAGACTGTCGGTATCGTAACAGACTGTCTTGCTACAGTTCGAATATGGGTGTGTTAAAGGTATACTAACGTAAATGAAGCAAGCTATCGGTTTTGGGGACAGCCCGATCCCCTTAAAAATTCACAACGTGATTAAAACACTAATCAAAGAATAACGCTCATATCAATGAAGGGGAGTTGGTGGCACCGTAGCTAACTGTCCAAGCCGGTCAAAAATGGCAATTTTAATTCAATATATATTCAATTGTCAAAATTTGCTTTATCGCTTGTATCCGATAAGTGTCTTTCAAATACTAAAAGGAAACATATTTCTTTAAATGCATGTGCCAGTTCTATTTAACTTTATTTTTTCTATTCGTTTTGAATGTTTGGGCCACCACAAATCCCTTATAAATACTGAAGAAGTGGGATATAAAACAAGATAGGCTGGCTCGTTCGGTAGAGAGCCGTATATATGTGTTTTATGTTATATGGCTTCTATGGAATTCAACAGAGTGGTCGTGAGTTCGAACCCAGGTTCGGCCGAATAATTTTATAGAAAATACAATCTCCCCTACCACATACTAAAGTAGGTCATATGTTAGTTACTGAAGGACCGCTACAGGAAAACGTAATAACTGGTTGTCGCGATATGACTGAAAATTTATAGAAAACGACGTTTAGCTCAACACAACAACAACAGGATAAAAACCGAAACGAACGTAAACGTATGAATGAGACGATTTTGGGAACTTATCTCATAATGCTCTCCACATGCGCCGATTCAGAAAGTTTTGTCAGAGGCTCTGCAGATGTTTATTAGGGGAAAAGACTACAAATACAATCCAAAGCGGGCCATTATCGGCCTCCCAGAGAAACGCCATTTAAATGGCGTTTCACTGGCGGGCCGAAAAACGGCGTTTTGCTGGCGATAATGGCCCAACATTAAGTGCTGGCTTGAAAGCTTTGTGATTTTTCAGGGGATCCAGATTAGTATTGCCAAGAAACCCTATAGATATTTTTTTCAGGAGGGCCCCCCTGCCGCGCACGCACCAGATCATTCACTGCACGTCCAAACAAATTTAAGACGTACATGTACATGAAAGATCTCTGGCCAAAGTTAGTCAAGCATTTGCAATCAGTACCAAAACCTCATGAAATGGCTGTTTTTTTTTTTAATCATTTCCTTACCGTAATCAATCCAGCGTGATTCCTTTTTAAGAAACACTGTCTTTCCTTACAGCACACTATTTAGTTGTTACACGGTAGCTGTATATTTCACGCATTTCCTTGCAAAACAAAGCAACCAATAAAACACAAATTACACACTATTTTCATTTGTATATTATCGATACCCGTTTTATTGATTCTTCAAAAAATCAATGTTAGCATAGTTTGAACAACAGGGCACGTCACGTTTAAAAATAGCTTCTCGCGTGACTGAGCTGGGTAATAATACAATTGCTAGCATGCTTTTGTTTGTTTATTTGAGGCTTCATCAATCCTTGTGGGTCATTAGCGTCAGGCGGTATCAAATTTAACATGAAAGTAAAAATTTGTAATAAATAAAATGAATGAAAATGATGGGTTGACTTGCGATACGGTCGTTGACAGGAAAGATCATGTACACTAAGAGCTTTTCAGACGACTGTCCAATATAGCAATAAACGATCTATATAATGGGTGCAATGATACTATATATAGCATATCATCAGATCATAGGCTCATGCAAATATAAAACATAACACGATTTTAAAAATAGCGATTAGATTTCTTGCTAGAATGTGACAGTGAGCCGACCCGCCCGCGACCACTTGCGACGATCCGAATTTTACTGCCGTTTGTCAGCAGTTCGATCACCACAAAGTCACATGGTCCATCCTGATTGGATTCAAATTTTCAAACTGCAATGGAAAGCAACGCCTACTTGTATGTAAAGGGAAAGGTCGCTGTATACGTAACGTGTCAGTGCTCCGAAAATAGCTACATGTATTTTTGGCGTGTCATAGATCACAAATATGAGGTTCCGTGTTGGGTAGCTAGCAAAATTATATTAAAATAACAATACGAGTTGGCATCCTTCAAAAAAGGAATCCAATTCGTGGGGCCGCAATTGATGAAAATTTAGAGTTCATAAATAAACAAGACTGTTCTGATTATATTCAGTTCATTTATCTATTGATATTCAGTGGCAAAATAAAAAAAGAAAATGAATACATATTGCTGTTTCTTATTCAAAAGTGATATGAAAGACTTCAATGAAGTCAGGAATCTGTAGAAATTCTATCCGTAAAATTTTAAAGTAGATGTATACAAACTATTCAGATCGTTTAACCCTCGGTTACTGTGGCGAGATGAAATACCACACAATGCGGCATTTCACCAGGGTCTGCACTGTTTGCTAGCACTAAAGAAATATTAAGACAAAGAGATTCAATTTAAGCTGGGAATTATAACTAGTTACCCCCTCTATAATGTACAATAACTAACTAGCAGTTTGGTCGCATATAATATTTAACCAATGGGCCAGACGTCATTATTCTCCTCAAATATTATCATACAGATTCACGCGCCAAAAATAGCTATTTTCAGAGCACTGACACGTTACGTATACAGTGACCTTTCCCTTTACACACAAGTAGGCGTTGCTTTCCATTGCAGTTTGAAAATTTGAAGACAATCAGGATGGACCATGTGACTTTGTGATGAGCTGTTGACAAACGGCAGTAGAATTTGGACCGTCGCAAGTGGTCGCGGGCTGGTCGGCTCACTGTCACATTCTAGCAAGAAATCTAATCGCTATTTTTAAAATTATGTTCTGTTTTATATTTGCATGAGCCTATAATACGCTATATATAGTATCAATGCACCCATTATATAGATCGTTTATTGCTATATTATGTTCAGTTCAAGGCAGTAATCCTGTACCCCCCTGGCAGGGGAGTGGCTTCAATATGAGGCAATAAGAAGGTAGAGCTTAACTACTGCCTGATTAAATTGGACCAATGGCTTGCTTAGGCTGATAAACAGCATGGTCACTGAGCTGATAAGACCTGTCAACTATAAAAATAAATATGTATTTTGTTTTCAAGAGACATTTTTTAAACCAGATGATAACATCTCGTTTAAAGGTTTTAATATATATAACTTTGTTCATACTGATTGTCTTAGGCCCTCTGGTGGTGCCTCAATATATGTGTAAATCATCTTTCCCACAAAGAAAGATTGATTTACAAACAGAACTACAAGCAACTGATATTTATGTCACTCTAGACAGAGAAATAACCATATGTTCTGTATATATTCCTCCATTCTTTTCTCTTAATTCCCAACACTTGGACAATTTACTGCAACAACTTATAGTTGGCCATCCAAAGTCTGAAAAAAAAATCTGTTGGCATTTTTGAGTACATTTTGGCATCCATGCTCAAAGTGTATCTTGATGTGTTTTAAGAAGGATAGGGGTGGATGCCAAGTCTGGAAATGCCCCAAAGTCCCATAATTAGGTCAAAGGTCAACTGAGTGCAAATTCTTGTTTATACGTCAAATCTTAGTGTTTTTATCATTTAGCTATCCAAATTTATGATTCAAAGTAATGTAAAATCTCTTTTGGATAATGCAACCATGCTATATAAACAAACAGCATCATCAAGGCATGATGTGTGTTTGAACCAAAGGTCATTTAAGTGCAAAATCGGTGAAAATTGTAGCAATATTTTATTTATATAGGGGCAAAATTCAAATTTTAAGTTCCCCTCTATCCTAATGGAATTTTTTTTATTGCTTTCCTGCTAGGTGTGTTTCTGTCATGTTTGGAAAGCAATGATTTACCAAGTTTCCCGCGGTCAAATATTCATAATAGGCATGTAAAGTACGTTACTGTATAAAATCAATTAATATGTAATACAACTAAGAATAACCATTTCACGTTAAAGAAATATTTTTTGCTTAATGCTTTGTATGAATACGCCGTTTTATGCAATTATCTATCCTTTTATACATAAGATGTGTTTAAGGTGTTACTTACGTTACATTTTACCATCTGAAACGGAGTCATTTCTCAAAGGTATATGTTCCTAGCTACAGCTTTCATGAAGGACTTGGCCATGATCTCATGCTTATAGGAATAATTTATATTTCTTTTCTCATTTCACACATTTGTTGTGTTTGTTCCCATCTATGAGTAATTGTAAAACAGCTTTTACAAGGGCCACTACCTGCTAATTGCATATACCAAGCATAGCTTCATGAAAACACAAAGAGCAAGCCCCCTTTCATAAAACATCAGGTGTGTTGAAACTATGATAGAATATCGTAAATACCAAATACTGGAAGGAATATATCCTCAAACTGGTCGTCACATCAGCCTGTTAGCAGATGGTAACATACATAACTTAAAGCTAATATACAGGTACATTTCTATTAATGATCATCCAGTGAAAACATTATTAACGTTTTGTGGGGTATATCATGGATATAACCCTGACATTAAGGGTAATGTTCCATATAACTTTAAACATTTTATTGTAGGGGTGTCCTTTCATTTGCACATATTAATGAAATGATGTGGATTCAAAAGCACTATTTCTTTGAAATCAGGCTGCTTGTGTAAACGATTTCATCCATATATAGAAGCATATATAGAAGCAGTATAAATATGATATAAAAGGTAACCTCTAATTTTAAGATACCATAAAATATATATCTATGTCTTTCACAGCGCAACTTCTTATACATTGTAATTGTTTCAGTGTGATAAATTCAATTCTAAGTACCATTATTAATTATGTTTTGCAATGATGATAGAGATTAAAGGCTATGAGGTTATTGGCATGTGTTTCTTTATGTTATTCTTTTTAACTGTAAAATGTCAATGAAAGTTTTATTCCAAATTAAATTTCACAGGCATTCACCATATAATTTGATTGTGTTCATAGTTTTCCACCAGTTTGGGGTCTTTTCTTAGTATTTAGAGTAAATGTGTCCTGAAATGGTTATCTAATATGTACATTTACTAGCATAATCCATTGGTTTAACATCTCCGGTTTGCTTGATGTATATAAGATCCTAAGGTAGTTAACTCGCCTGTTCTAGTGTAGAATCTATCTATTAACGATGACAATTTCCTAAGACAGGGATTGATTGCATATAGGGTAGGTGACTTACATTAATGTATACATCTACTGCTCGTAGATACAAGTGCAATATATCAGATTGGATAGCACTTGTAACTGGTAACATACTCGAAATGTGAAGTTTTAATATGGCATTACTCTTGAAATAAATCTGGACTACTTTCCTTTCACTATATACAAGACAGTCCTCAAACTGTGTTAGTCTTCACAAATATCTGCATGGATATAGGTACAAGAGTGAGCAAGTTTATGCTTAAAATACTTTCTGCAAGCTGTTGTCAGATACGTTGTTTACATTTTCGATGATTTTGCATATATATTTAAGACTATCACAATAAGCCAAATTTAGTAAATCTTTTGAAACCAACAAACCGACCATAACTCACTTTTCATAGGACATATATAAAACATCTACTAGGGTTACAAATAGCTCAACACAATCAAATAGTGCATAAACAAAACTAAAAAACAAACTACCTTGTGAATAAGAAAAGCAAAGAAATCCGCTGCGTGTGACAGAACTTTTTCAACATTCAGTTTAATCTGTGAGTTTCAGAGATGCAAACCATACTAGTGAATTTTGGGAGTCATGTTTTTGTTTTATGCTTAAGAATAAAACAGTTAACTGATCTTTAAAATAAAATAGCACTAACGTTCGAATGATTTGCTGTTTATGTTACCATGAAATATGTTCAGATGTTTGACAAGACTGCTACATGGCTCAGGTAACCTTACCTCAACCAACCTTAGTCTAAGATAATTAACAAGCTGAATAGTTTCTATCAGAATTGCTACAGAATATAATAAGATAATCATCATTACAATATGATACGAAATCTAGTTCAACAAAACATAGAAGATTTTAATGGGGACAGATGATAAATTAATTTTATAATGTAAATGTCAACAGTGAAAAGTGAAAATTAAAAGAACTCAGCATACAAATAAAATCTTTAATGCTAGATCTATGTAACATGCTATATTTGGACATAAACCATGCTGGTTCTGTACTACGATGTTATATTTGCAATCTTCAAAAACCTATACCTGCTATAGAAGACTCTCAGCGCTACCCCTGCCTTAATTCCTGCCTTGCCACTAGATGTATAAAATATTGCTATGCTATTTTAAGTAAATTATTGATATTAAATCAATATTTAAATCGTGATGTAGATTGCACGTTTATCCTTATGAACCATTGGTAGAAATCTGAAAACTGCAATATGAATGTAAAAGAGCCAAGCAAATTACAAAAAGTAATTGAGTAAGACCAGGAAATGTCACGTTCGCATATTGCAGACCAACCCATAGCTCTCTTTTGAAAAAAGTCTTATATAGAATAAAATGTATGTAGTATATGTAAGCGAATTGTGGAGAGCAGACCCAAATTTTATATAAGCCTAACAACAATTTACTACCTTTATCCATTTATGTCAGGCACCTTTTGTTACCTACGTTACCGCATTAATATATGTGCAGCAATTTAAGATTCATTATTGTTAATAAAGTTATAATTTGACTTCAATATGAAAGATATTTTGCCAATTCTAATGCAATGTAAATAATAGAAAAATGAGTCTCCAGCTATGCGTTACATGCTGGAGCCAGTACAAATTACATACTAATTAGCATATTTAGATATTTACTTGATTTCACTTCATTGCAAGTTAAAAGTTATAAACAACTTCAAATATATGAAAATGAACATTTTCAAATAGAATATAGATCAATATCAGGTATATTTCAGGTCAGGTATCATGGTTTATTCTAATACATGTAATTTTTAAAGTCATTATCTGCAATTTTGTATAAAGTGTAACATATGTATCGCTGACGAGCAGAAATACATATCACAGATGTATGCAATTGATTTTTATGTCTAGTTTAAACATTTAATGCTTAAACTATTTCACTTATACTATTAAAATAAATCAACATTAGCCTTGTACTGTGTGTACTGTTATTTTCAATGCCAGTAGGGTAACGTTGATTACAGGTGCAAAATAGCAAAATGGCCACAGAAAAGTTATTTAATTGTGGGTTTCTAAGGCCCCAAGACATGTCACAAACTGAAAATAGTTTTACTTTCTGAGAGGTGCAGCAAACTCTCAGAGTAGCCCATATATCTCAGTTTAGCCCAATTGAGGGAGAATTTCTGTCAGAATTGCACAAAACTTACGATGTTTGTCTTTGTAAAATCCATAAAAGGATGTTTCCAAAGGGGTTCCTTTAATGATAAACATGTTAATTCAAGCCTTCTGAAAGACTTCTACGTACCCTTTTTAGAGTTTAAAAAGCATCTTGTCGTTGGACCAGAGAAAAATAAGAAACACAGTTTGTAAAAATGCTCCGATTATTGCACTTGATGACCTTTGACCCCATTTTAAAGTCGACATATGAACATTTAGTTATAAAAAACATTTTCACAATGTATTTCAGACTTATAATTATAAGCATACAAACTATGGTTTGAAATGAAATATGTTTACATATAAAAAGATAAAGTTGTTTTACAGTAGTACATAATTTCTCATTTTTGCACTCAATGACCTTTGACCTAATTTCTGGCCTTCATATGCAAATTCAGACTTGGCATCCACCCCTATGGCTTTGTACACATGCTAAATATTATGTTAAAAGTGGTCTAACAAATGTACTCAAAAATGCCAACAAAACCAAAAATATGCATCTTTTTTCGATTCGGATTGCCAACTATTACTTCTCCGTTAATCATATAAGGTGACTTCGATGGTCACAATATCCTCCAGGGTAGTCAAAACAATGATTTCAGGGGTGAACTTATCGAAAATTTCATTAAGGAGAATAACATATGTATTATGAATGATAAATCTTACACTTATCATTCTCCAAGTTAAAAGTCTTTTACGTCCATTGATCTTTACTTCTGTCAACCATCACAGTTTCTTGATTATAGTTTGTCTGTATGTTAAGACCAACTCAATAGTGATCACTTCCCTATTATCACTGAACAGAACCCTTTTCCACTGAGAACCACAATCCAAAGTGGAAATTAATTACGAGGGGCATTTAGAAAGTTCTTACCATGGCACCATAACTCCGCAATGCGTTGCTAAAATGCTATCAAATAATAATTTTTGGAAACTAGAATTCAACGGCTACTTGATGGTTTTATTTCTATCGAATGAGGGCTCAGCTTACACGTGCAGCGCATGCTCATAATGAGAACGAAGGAAAATTGGGGACCTTATTTACGATCATGGGTTGACAAATTAACGATTTGGTGCCAACCTATTCTTTAATATGCCCCGCCATGATAATAGCCAGGGCATTAAGTGTTACCCCTGTCCGTCCGTCCGTCCGTCCGTCCGTACGTACGTCGTACGTACGTCTGTCCCGACGACGTCCACTCTCTAAATCAAATATTTTTGATCAGAATTTTATGAAACTTTCTCTCATTGTTAAGTACCATAATGTCTTCTCAAATTCGATAATGATCCATATTGCACCAAGCTTTCAGTAGTTTGGCCCTTTGTTTATGAAAATTCACTGCTTTAAACGATGTCTGCTCTCTGACTCGAATATTTATACCCCCCGCAAACTTTGTTTGTGGTGGGGTATACTGTTTTCACGTTGTCCGTGCGTGCGTCCGTGCGTGCGTGCGTCCGTGCATCCGTCAGTCCGTCCGTAACGTTTTGTTTTTTTAATAACTTGAAGAGTCATTGCTGGATTTTCATCAAACCTTGCAAACATGTTCATATATGCAAGGCAAATACTTTAGACAAAAAAAGTAAGGGCTAGGGGCCAATTCTATTAGAGTTATTTCCCTTTGTAGTTCTAAATGGCTTTTAATATAGGGTTTTATGCTTATGCTATTATAGGCCATACACGGGCTGATTAACTCCTACCACAGCTTTTGATGGAACAATTTCATACTTTGCCTATACAATGTAGACACATTGAACATATGCATGAAGGAGTTTGGTTCAGAAAAAATAATTTTTGACAAAATGACAGCTGTGAGAACTTAGACAATTTTTCCCTAATAGGGATTTTGTATATGCATAGATGGTGCCTTCATGGGCCGATCAACTCCTACCACAGCTTTTGATGGAGCAATTTGATACTTTTCCTATACAATGTAGACACAATGAACATATGCATGAAGGAGTTTGGTTCAGAAAAAATAATTTTTGACAAAATTACAGCTGTGAGAACTATGACAATTTTGCCCTAGTAGGGCTTTTGTATATGCATAGATGGTGCATTCATGGGCCGATCAACTCCTACTACAGCTTTTGATGGAGCAATTTGATACTTTGCCTATACAATGTAGACACATTGAACATATGCATGAAGGAGCTGGGTTCAGAAAAAATAATTTTTGACAAAATTACAGCTATGAGAACTTAGACAATTTTTCCCTAATAAGGCTTTTGAATATGCATAGATGGTGCCTTCTGAATCTTACTGTGCAGGGTTTTTCACTGAATCTTACTGTGCGGGGGGTATCTAATAAGCATTGCTTATTGACTTTTTTCATTTTTATCAGAATTTTATGAAACTTGGTCACATTGTTGAGTAACATGATGTCTTCTTCAAATTCGATAATGGTCCATATCGCACCAGGCTTTCAGTAGTTATGGCCCTTATTTTATGAAAATTCACCGTTTTAAACGATGTCCGCTCTCTAACTCGAACATTTTTTATCAGAATTCTATGAAACTTGGTCACATCGTTTAGTACCATAATGTCTTCTTCAAGTTCGATAATGGTCATTTCCCATCATGCTTTCTGTAGTTATGGCCCTTTGTTTATGAAAATTCACCATTTTAAACGATATCCGCTCTCTTAGTCGAATAGTTTTAATCAGAATTTTATGAAACTTGGTCACATTGTTAGTACCTTGATGTATTCTTCAAGTTTGATAATGGTCCATATCGCACCATGCTTTCAGCAGTTATGGGTCTTTGTTTTATGAAAATTCACCGTTTTAAACGATGTCCGCTCTCTAAGTCGAATAGTTTTGATCAGAATTGTATGAAACTTTGTCACATTGTTTAGTACCATGATGTCTTCTTCAAGTTTGATAATGGTCTAAATGGCACCAAGCTTTAAGGATTTATTGCCCTTAGTTTATGAAAAATCATCGGTTGAAACCACGCCTGCACTCTAGCATGAATAGTTTTGATTAAAATTCTATGAAACTTGGTCACATTATTGAATACCATAATGTGTTCAAGTTTCAGAATGGCCCTTATCGCATCATGCCTTCAGTCGTTATTGCCCTTTGTTAATGACGATTCCCTATTATATTTGGCAATAGCGGGGGCATCCGTGTCCCATGGACACATTTCTAGTTAAAATATATTATGCGATCACTGCTTGCACGACTTACACCTTTACATTTGGAAAATGTTGACTAATAGAGAAATTGTAAACTTTCAAACATGGGACTTTTTCGATTTTTCTTTATAAATTAACCATAAATTGTGTCACTGCAGGAGCACGAAAAATGCCTATTGAGCATATATTTTGCTTTATTTGTAGAGAACAATGCATAAAAATCATTTCGTCACGCAAAAAATGTGGCTTGTTCAATTCTGTATTCAAGAAAATGATTCCTAATAAAACTACAGCTACTTTTCAAAAAAAAGGGTGGGGTAACTTAACCCCTCACATTTTGTCGATGGCATAAGAACTTATCATGGTATTGCGTTAGCCATCACAAAATTGACTGATTTCTACTCTCAAGCCATTTTTACTTTTTTGTTTGCCACCGTTTTCAATTGAAATGAACCAGAATGTCAACTCATAGCTCAACTTACACTGCCCAACGGGATATTATAAGAGTTATCTTACCTTTGTTCTGGTTTACAGAATTTCTTTGGTTTCAATACAAAGAGCATAAAGTGTGCTTGACAAAAATACCAACAAACAGCATTTTAAAACTAATGTTGGTTATATATATTTTCAAAATATGTGTATTGTGACATGTGATTTTATTTCCAAAACAATAGCGCATTGCTTTGCTTTCTAGACGGTTTTGTATTGCTGTACCTGTATTTAGTTATTAGAAACATTCTGTCATTAATTGTATAATAACTGTAACAGATTATGGCCTACGAAATGGTACAACAGTATTAATTTCATGAACTATTGTTAATGTTCTGCACACTTTTCAAAAGGTAAAATGTTATAATTTCCACTGAAATTTTGCGTTTTCCAGTATACAAACAGTACATGTATTCACAATACTACTTTTCATATCTGCATTATTATATCCTCATGAAATTTGTGCCATAACATAAAGAAGAGAAAGCTCTTTGAAATAATACCAAACATAATAGGGTTTGTAAATCTGTTACTCAGATAAAAGACGATGCTAAGAACTTTCCAAATGCCCCTCGTAGAGCCAACTGGGTTCTACTAATACTCTGTGCACTGGTAATTTGATACTAGAAAACTTCAAAGAATCTTCTGATCCTTTATCTGATTTTACCTCTTCTCTTAATGAAATATCTAAAGAATGTATTCCTCAAACTGCAACAAATCAAACTAAAAGTAATCCATGGTACAATAACAAATGTAAAGAAAGCAAATAAACAACGCAAGCAAGCTCTATCTAAATTCAAAGATCTCTAAATACCAACACTTTCAATGACATCATCAGTATTCGGAGCTAAAGCCCATAGAACAATTAAATTTTCGAACCGTAAGTCATGGAGATCTTATATTCTTATGATCTTATAATCATATATCGTGGTTCCAGACTGGTTTCAGATCTGACTGCAGTACAACTTATAATTTAGTTAGATTGGAAACTTTCATATGTGATGCCTTCATTAAAAGGGAACATGTAGTCGCTGTGTTTATCGATTTGGAAAAAGCTTATGATACCACATGGAGATATGACATTTTAAAATTTATCCACAAACTAGGATTAAGAGGTAGACTTCCTACATTCATTGAAAATGCACCATGCAAGTCTGAGTTGGCTCCTCTCAATCTGACTTTTATGACCAGGAGCAGGATGTACCTCAAGGGGGCGTTCTGTCTACAACACTTTTTAGTGTGAAAATTAATAATATTGTGAAATGCTTTGGTACTCTTACTGATTGATCATTATATTTTGATTACTTCTATATCTGTTATCGCTCAAAAAGCATGGGAACGATTGAACGTCAACTGTAACAAATTTGAAAAAGATTGAAAATGGGCCAACAAGCAATGGCTTTAAGTATTTAAATCAAAAACACAGTTTGTACATTTCTGTCAGTTGCGCAATAAAAAATGATGATCCTATTTAACTTCTACATGGATCACCTATTCCAGTTGTTGAGGAATCTAAATTTCTTGGCATTACTTTTGATAGAAAACTCAGTTTTGTACCCCATATTTAATATCTCAAAGCTAAATGTTTAAAAGCATTGAATCTTTTAAAAGTGCTTTCCCATACTTCTTGGGGTGCAGACCTAACTACACTTCTTATGCTTTATTGGTCTCTAGTCCGGTCAAAATTGGACTATGGCTGTATTACATATGGCTCTACACGAAAATCATATCTTCATATGCTTGATCCTATACATAATCAAGGAATTAGATTAGCTTTAGGATCTTTTAGAACTTCTCCTGTTGCTAGTCTCTCTGTGGAAGCAGATAAACCATCACTATACACACGAAGAGAGAAAATCTCTTTGCAATATGCTATAAGACTTGCTGCTAATCCATCAAATCCTGCTCATGAAGTTAAATTCCAACCAAATTATGATGAGTTATATAAACAAAAACCTTAAGCTATTAAATCATTTGGCATCAGAATTTCACCACTTTTAGAATCACCAAATAGCAAACCACAAAATGTTGAAAAAACATTTTACACCAACTATTCCAGCTTGGTTTTTGAAACAACCTGAAATGCTTTTTGATTTACTCTCTGGGAAAACATCTGAATCAAATCCACACATATTAAAGATGATCAGCAGGCTGAAAAGTAATAAACAAGTTGATACTGATGAGTCAAAGGAAGACTCAAAGGTTGGTTGTGCAGTTATATCAGACAACCATATTAATATGCAACGTATACCTGACGATTCATCAATATTCACTGATGCAATTGATGTAGCTTTAGATTTCATTAGAACTTGTGACACCAACAATAAATTCATTATATTTTCTGACTCGCTTTCAGTATTAAAAGCTATTAACCATTCCAGTTCAAAGAATCCTCAGATTCAGAAAATTTTAGAAAAAATAACGAGCTTTTAGCAAATGAAAAAATTGTTCTCTGTTGGATTCCTAGTCATATAAGTTTACTAGGGAACGAGATGGTAGATCAGCAAGCAAAAACATCGCTTTCATTAGAACCAACTTCTTTTAAGATTCCATTTTCTAATTTGAAGCAATCAATCAATAAATATATCTTGATCAATGGCAATCTTCATTGAATAACGACATTGGAATACACTTCTTGAGATAAAACCAACTAAAGGCGAACATCAATCAGATGTTCGAAACATTAGAAAAGAAGTTGTTTTTGCTCGGCTTTGTTTATGTCATAAAAGAATCACACATTCCTACTTACCACTAGGTGAAGAGCAGCCACAATGTGTTGGTTGCGATGCACCATTCACTTCCTTTTGGAGTGTGGCGATTTTGCACAAGTAAGAAATAATTGCTTCCATGTTGATAATATGAATCAGTTATTTTAAAGATATATATATATTGATCGTAGTATAACATTTTTAATACAAATAACTCTTTATAACAAAATCTAATTACTTTTTTTGAAATCGTGTTTTGTTTTACATTTGTATCAGACCATAATACAATTTTTTTAATGTTGTATTCTGTTCAGTTAAAGATCATGTACAGTTATCTGAATAGCTCTTTAAAACTGTCAGATAATGTACATGGTCTCTCCTGTAAGCAGTCGAATTACATCTTGTTACAGAGGCGTCGCTGCATATTTAAAAGGGTCTCCGAGGGTGTAAGCCATCGAGTGTTGAAGGCACCAGAGGGGGGAAAGCACAAGAGGGGGGACAATTCCCGTTCTCGACAGGGGGTTTGGGGCCTCCTCTATGTGCGTTTTAAGGGGGGTTTTATGCGTCAGGGACCAGATTTTAGTCGTTTTGGTCATAATCGTTTGCTAGAAAAGATATTTCTTGTCGCGCGAGGAACCGAATGCTGGACAAATTTGTTTTCAGATAGTCACGATTTTTGTACCTTTTTTCTTCAACATATTTCTTTGACATTATTTCACCTATGTCCCCGCAGGTTTTGGCAAAGCACTTTTAGCACTGATCCTTCGTGGTGCTTCAAAGAGTTATGTTTTCGAAAAGATATGCACTTAATCTAGCGTGTTTTCAATTAGAACATCCGTTAAGGATCCAGGCTTCATCTAGATTTTTGCTTCGGTAGGCATAACATAAGCTCTTTGGTTTCAACGTAATGGAGCCAGGGCGACCATGAAGGCTAAACACTTCTCTGCTCAGGCTTCTTAATGAACATTTGGGGAACCCGGCAAAAAGTCTTGGGGCTGAATTGGAGCAGGCAGGACTTGTATATCTGTAACGGAATGCAATGTATCAACACAGGCTCACGATGCTCATATACATGTATGTAAACTTAAAACGTTTTAAACAAACTTTGTCGCTCGACATGTTAATTATAAGAAAACAAAAACAAATTGTCAATTTGAGGAATATGAAACTGGACCATAGATATTATCTGGGCCTCAATATGAGAAGACCTGTCTTCAGGGTTTCGGACCATGCAAGACGCAAACCAATCTACTCAGTTACATAGATTAGCTAGAATGCTGAAATTTTGCATGCAGCAAGTTTATAAATAAAACTTTCCTGGGAGCTAACAACAGGGGCGCTGATCAGACTGCGCGGATATGTAGGCTGGTCTGCATCTTTGATGTTCGCATGCAGCTACGTCAGGTTTTACTCGACATGGTCCATAAGTATGATAACGTCCATTGAGACCATCTGATTATGAAATTAATCATGCAGGTGTCATTATAATTTTTCAATGTTTTCACACCTTGGCTAGATCAGTCTATTGATGACACTAGCCACGAGTGTTATTGATAATTGCATCAATAAATTGTGGCAGACTGAATAAAATCAGAGGTATAATTTAAAATGAGCCAAAACGAGAAAAAAGGACACAACGGAAAACATTCTAGGCCAAAAAAGTGGTCCGATACCTGCCGGACCGCCAACGACTGCTTTGTGTTATCATTATACAAACTCATCATCATCATTCCTTTCATTTTATTCTATAACAAATTTTTACTTTTTCCATCCACATCATGTTTAGTTTAATACCGTCTGACACTAATGACCCACATGGGTTGATGCGTCGTTAAGCATCAAACAAACAAAAACCAAAACAAAGTGCATACTGAATACTGGAAAGTTCAAAGTATTTCCACAATGTACCCCGTTGGTGATAAATTTTCTTAATGCGTTTCTTTAGAACAGCACACAACTCTGACTTTCTGTAAGGGTCTTTATTTAAACAAAATAGTTTCCAAATTTCTCTGTAATGAGCTAGACAGTAAAATTAAGTATGTACACAAGATAGTTAAGCACATCATCCCTGTTGAGTAGCTTAACAATTGTCAATAAAACCTCATCAGACAGCTTTAGTATGTAACTGAAATGAGCAAACGCATTTAGTCTTCAAGTTTAAAATCTATGACATTCAACCACTACATTTCTATCATCACCCTTTAAAGGTTTTATAAAACTTGTGATGTACTGGGGACACATAATACAAATCCTTCAAATCAGTCAGCTTTTCTTTGCTAATAGACTTTCCTTAAGGGTTCAGAAGAGGCTGATTATCTGATACGTCGCCCCTTACTTTTGCGTTTAGGTGCTAAACTAACACTCCTGAAATTTTTCTCTGTATTTGTAATGCATCGCCAATGGTGTGGGTTTCCTGAACTGTATATGCTTCATTTTGAGCCACTCAATTTTCGTTGTCATGTGGTTTTTTCCTGTTCTCTAGTCCAGCAGTAGACACAAAATTCTCAATTTCCATTGTGGTGTTTACTGCGTGCTTTTCGAACAATTTCATACCACTCATGGGAGCTATATATATATACATGAGGGTGAGATTTTGCATACTTTCCAACATCCCAAAAATCACTGTCATATGGTAGATAAGAGTGACCACTTACCAAACATTTATTGCATACAGTTTCAAATTTGTAACTGACAATAGACGCATCAATTTGCAACATACTTTAATATTCCTTTTTGGCCTCCACAGGAATCGGACCATGCAGTTAAATGCCGACTTTCTGGAAGCATGTGGTTTTGAACAAAATGATTCAAACAAGATGATACCTCCTGTGCTCCACGAGATGCAATTCCTTCATGCCTTATTAACATGTAAACCTCATAATCGTCATTCTGAAAAGCATAAATGCCAAAATTATACACAAATAGCTGGCGTTTATAATATGCAACTCCAATTGTAAGTTTTGGGACTGGTAGTGTTTGCTGCAAATCAAATTGTAACTATGGAGGGTTCATTTTTAGGAGATTTTGACCATTTTTCAATTTCTGTTGAGCTATATTGCTTTCAGAGATGTGTGTTTCATGTTGCTGTTTATCAACCCTTAGCTTTTCCAAATTTCTATTTGTTTCAGGCTTATCTGTCTCGGATTTTTTCTGGACATTTAGCATATCACAAGTTTTGCAAGTGTCCTTGCTTTGTTGTATGAAACTTTAATCAAAATCCTTGTAGAATATGTCTCTGTGTGTGGCCTGACTAACTGGCTTGCTTTGCTTTTCTTTTCAAAGGTCTTCATAAAGTCTATACATGATAGATAAATAAAAGTCAGGAGATAAGTAATCTTTTTCTGTATCTTTCCTCTGTAGTGTGACTTGTATGTTGGGAAATTTTTAATATGCTGCTTAACATAGACAGTGTCTGTTTCAGCTAGTTTAACCCATGCAGCACTGTGCCTGTCCCTCTTATCAATAATAGTGCAACTGTTTACTTTCTGCAGCAATCCATCCACACGCGCACAGTCAATACAAATAGTTTTTAGAAACATGGGTTTGCACACCCTTTGCACCCTACCCTCCTTACTATCAAGGTAGTAATGCCTGGTGTTCTGGCGAATTGATTTATCAGAGCTTGTATTGCTATATCTTCTGTTGACTGCGTGTGTTTTCACATGCCCTGCTAAGGATGTTGTTTGTACTTCCCAGCTACGACTACAATAGAAGGCTTCAAAGCATTTCTTTCTATACTCCCCAGGCACAGTTTCACTGCACTTTAGTGGACAGTAAAGTCCTTAAACTCCTTTTTTGATTTTTCTATACCCTTTGCTGTTTCATACTCTTCACCACTATTCCTTGTCTTTTTTCTAATATTTATCTGGTGCTCTTTGCTTTCTTTTGCTTTCAACATCAAGACTTGTATTGCTATTTAGGTCAGACTTTTCAACTTTAATATTCTTACCTTCAGCATCATCAGTATCGTTCTCCTTTTCTGAAAAATGGTATTGGTGGAAATGTCAGAATGAATGTATCCATATAGGGATCACATATATTTTAGCTCACCTGAGCCATTGGCTCATGATGAGCTATTGTGAGCATTGGATATCTGTCGTCTGTCATCAACGATTGCTTCAAAGGATATCTCCTCTTAAACTATTGGCTGGATTTCGACCAAACATGGTAGGAAGGATCCTTATATGGCCCTCTTTAAAAATTGTTCAAAAGGTTTCAGTCCATTGCATATCTAGGTCACATAGACTAAAAATAGATTTTCAAAATGAAAACTTTAAAAATCTTCATTTCTGTAACCACAAGGCCTAGAGCTCTGATATTTGGTGTGTAGCATGACCAAGTAGACCTCTACCAAGTTTATTCAAATTATGCCCCTGGGGCCAAAAAATGGCCACTCCACCAGGGTTCACATGTTTTACATAGGCTTATATAGAGAAAACATTGAAAAATCTTCTTGTCTGAAACCATAAGGCCTAGAGCCTTGATATTTGGTATGTATCATCACCTAGTAGAGCTCTACCAAGTTTGTTCAAATTATGCCCCTTGGGTTAATAATGGCTCCCTCCTAGGGGTCACATGTCTAACATAGGCTTGTATAAGGAAAATATTAAAAAATCGTAATTGTATAAAACCATAAGGCCTAGAGCCTTGATATTTGGCATGTAGCATCGCCTTGTGGATATCTAGCCAATTTGTTGGAATAATGTCACTGGGACTAAAATTGCCTCAACTTTTTGGGTTCACATGTTTTACATAGGATTACATAGGGAAAACATGGAAAAATCTTCTTGTCTAAAACCATAAGGCATAGAGCCTTGATATTTGGTATGTAGCATGACCTAGTAGACCTCTACCATGTTTGTTCAAATTATGCCCTTGGGGCCAAAATTGGCCCCACCCAAGGTGTCACCAGGGACATGGTAAGTTTTCAAAGATACCTATATGTAAGCTTTAAACACTCAGGTGAGCGATTTAGAGCATCTTGGCCCTCTTGTATCATGCGTAAGCATTTGCCTGATCCTGAGAAAGCTGTATGAACACAAGGCCGGCAAGTGTTAATGCAATTTATCAGATCACGTCGTGTCTGGGAGTGAAATAACGCCATGCAATAAAATCGATAAACCACTAGTGGTTTATAGATTTACGGGAAACGTTATGACGTCCTTAACAACGTTGCGTACATTATGACAAAATTCTAACGTTTTTGACGCCAGAAATCAGATTTCAAAGTACTTGGCATATGATAAATAGAATCTAACATTCATGCTCTTGTATTATTGAATTTATTAAACTCGTTGCGAAAAAGAGATAAAATGCTCGGCAAGCCTCACATTTTACCACTTTTCCCCTACTCGTTTAATAAGTTCAATAAAACATGAGCACTCATGTAAGATCCTCTATATAACAAACATTTGTGATCGTTATTATTGTATATCTCACCTATTTCTAACCAAAAGGCAACTGAAAACCTCGTCATCCAATTACTCTGAATCCTTCCAAAAGATTAAAACAGAACACAAGAAAGTTACGTTGAATTTTAAATCACAAAATAATAAAATTCATAACAAAAATTTAAATTTAGATGAATTAGTTGAAGCTATGCAACTATCATATGAATCAGCCATGGGTCCTGATGAGATCCGCTGTCAAATACTACATCTCCCAGAGAATTCTCTTGAAACCCTTTTGAATATATTTTATTACATTTGGACTACTGGTAGTTTTCCAGAAGATTGGCAATATGCAAAAATATTTCCTATTCTCAAACATGGTAAAGGTTCGGCGGATCATACAAATTATAGACCTATATCTTTATCAAGTTGTCTATGTAAAACACATGAAAGAATGATTAATAAAAGACTTACCTGGTTTTCAGAATCTTATAATCATATATAGAGGTTCCAGTCTGGTTTCAGATCTGACCGCAATACAACTGATATCTTAGTTAGATTGGAAACGTTCATATGTGATGCCTTTATTAAAAAGGAACATGTAGTTGCTGTGCTTTTTATTTGGAAAACCCTTATGATACCACATGGAATAACAGTGTTGGTAATAAACTCTTTGAGGTTAAACCTGTGATTGGACAATCTCAGCCGGTAGTACGAAATGGCAGACGAGAAGAAATTGTACTTGCTCGTCTGCGTTTCGGTCACACAAGGATCACACACTCATACCTATTAAAACGAGAAGAACAAACCACATAGCTTTGGGTGTGACGTATCTTTTACAGGCCACCATATTTTACTTGAATGTGGCAACTTTTCTCACATAAGAAACAAATATTTTCATGTTGATACAATCAAACAATTGTTTAAATAATGTGGTTAATGTCTTCTTATTCTTAAAAGAGATAATTATTTTTAACAAATTGTAACTTCATAAATATGTTTATATTTTAACTTACTTTCAGCATACCAATTACTTCTTTCCAGGCAAAGAACGTGTATATTAATCTGATTAGCCTATGTAGTTGTCAGATATTGTACATGATCTTCCATGTAAAAATCTTTTTCACAATTTTAATGTCTTTGATATACTCATTTGTCTATTGTGTTAATTGTTCATAGTTTAGCTAATTTGTATTTTTAATGTTCAGTAGTACTTTTAAACCTAACCTTGATGACGCTAATGACCCAAAAGGGTTGATGCGTCGTTAAACTTCAAATCATCGTCATCATAAAAGATATCCACAAATTAGGATTAAGAGTTAGAATTCCTACATCCATTAAAAACTTCCTTGCAGACCGCACCATGCAAGTCCGAGTTGGCTCCTCTCTGTCTGACAATTATGACCAGGAGCAAGGTGTACCTCAAGAAGCGATCTGTATACAACACGTTTTAGTATCAAAATTAATGATATTGTGAAATGTTTAGGTAATCTTACTGAGTTCTCATTATATGTTGATTACTTCTGTATATGTTATCGCTCAAAAAGCATGGGAACGATTGAACGTCAGCTGCAACAAAATTTGAATAAGATTGAAAATTAGGCAACAAGCAATGGTTATAAGTTTTCCAAATCTAAAACACAGTGTTTACATTTCTTTCAGTTAAGCAATAACATGACGATCCTGATTTACATTTATATGGATCACCTATTCCAGTTGTTGAGGAACCTAAATTCCTTGGCATTATTTTTGATAGAAAACTCAGTTTTATACCCCATATTAAATATCTCAAAGCTAAATGTTTACGAGCATTGAATCTTTTAAAAGTGCTTTCCCATACTTCTTGGTGTGCACACCGAACTACACTTCTTAAGCTTGATGGGCTCAAGAGCGGTCGAAATAAGACTATGACTTTATCATATATGGCTATGCACGAAAATCCCATCTTCAAATGCTTGATCTGATACATAATCAGGACTTAGGTTAAGTTTAAGAGCTTTTAGAACTTCTCCTGTTGGTAGTCTCTATGTGGAAGCAGATGAACCATCACTATACTCACAAAGAGAGAAACTCTTTTTGCAATATGCTATAAGACTTGCTGCTAACCCATCACATCCTGCATAGAACATAGAGCATAATAAGTTGATAACCTGGTGAATATTAAAAAAAAGTTTTTTTAGTTATTGCCCTTTGCAAATTTGGACATAGAAAATTTGATGTCTCAAAAACTATAACAGCTATGAGCTTCAAACTTGGTCAGGTAATAGTGGCTAATGAGTAGATAATCTGGTGAATTTTTTTGTAAAAAAAGACTTTTTTATTTTTTTTTTTTGAATTATTGCCCTTTGCAAATTTTTGGCATTGAAAACTTGTAATCAAGATATCTCAAAAACTATTACAGCAAACAGCTTCAAACTTGGTCAGCTGATAGAAATTAATGAGTAGATAACCTGGCAAAATTTAAAAAAAAATATTTTATTCTTTTCGAGTTATTGCCCTTTGCCAATTTTGGCATTCAAAACTTGTAGTCAAGATATCTCAAAAACTATTACAGCAAGTAGCATCAAACTTAGTCAGCTGATAGAAGATAATGAGTAGATTTTTTCGAGTTATTGCCCTTTTTAAATTTGGTCATTGTAAACTTGTCATCAAGATATCTCGAAAATTATTGTAGCTAGGAGCTTCAAACATGGTCAGTTGGTAGAGGATGATGAGTAGATTACCTGGTGAAAATTAAAAAAAGTGATTTTTTTTTAAATCAGCCCTTTGTAAATTTGGACATTGAAAACTTATGAACCCTTCTTGACAAGCAAAGGGTTGGGAGCATAATGTTTCATAAGCATCATTTCTTGTTTTACGATTTTTCAGGAGATCAGGAAAACCCCATGTTCATTAGCACACCTGAGCTGTCGTCCATAAACTTTTTTAAACGACATCTCCCGAACCACTAGTAAAAATTTCAGATAACTTCACAGCCGTGTTCTCCATAAAGCCCTTTGTCGACATTGCATAAATGTTTCCACTCAACTGAACACGAGGCCTGCCAGAGCTCCAGATAAGAAAATCTTTAAACGACATCTGCCTCTTAACCACAGGTCCAAATTCAAAATTATTTCACAGAATTATTCCTCAAGATACCCTCTACCAAAACGCGCAATTGTTCCGCTTCTCTGCACTAAGGGCCGCCAGAGCTTTAGATAAGAAATATCTTTAAACGGCATCTCCTGAACCATTGGTTCAAATTCAAGATAATTTCACAGAATTGTTCCTCATGATGTCTTCTACCACAATCGCACAAATGGATCCGCTCCAACGAACAAAGAGCTTGCCAGACCACTAGGTAAGAAATATCTTTAAACGACATCTCCTGAACCACTGGTTCAAATTCAAAATAATTTCACAGAATTGTTCCTCATGATGTCTTCTACCAAAATTGCACAAATGGATCCGCTCCAACGAACAAAAAGACTGCCAGAGCTCTAGAAAGGAAATGTCTTTAAACGACATCTCCTCCTGAACCTTCTGCGATATAAGTAAAGCCTTTGATAGAGCCTGGCATCGAGGGCTTTTCTATAAACTTGAATCTGCTGGAATTTCTGGTTGTCTTCTGTCGTGGTTTAAGGAAAACATGTATTTAAACGATAGGAAACATAGAGTTGTACTTCCAGGTTCAGCTTCTTCTTGTGATTTATTAAAGCCCGCGTACCTCAAGGATCTATTTTAGGCCCTCTCCTTTTTCTTATATATATTAATGATATTGTAGATGATATACATTCTTGCATAAGGCTTTTCGCTGACGATACTTGTCTCTATATTATCGTAGATAACCCCAAAAGTGCGGCTGATGAGCTAGACGCTGATCTTGCCAAAATACATGCTTGGGCAGTCAGATGGCTTTTATCATTTAGCCCAGCAAAATCTGAGTCTATGATACTTAAACGTAAACATTACAAACCTTTCCACCCACCACTCAGCATGAACCAGAACCTTATTAACAACTTAAACTCCCACAAACATTTAGGACTAACATTCTCACAGGACTGCTCCTGGCACGATCATTTAGAACTTGTGAAAGCTAAAGCATGGCTTCGTATAAATATTATGCGCAGACTAAAATTTCAGCTTGAAAGGAAGTCTCTCCAAACCATATATATATATCTTTTATAAGGCCTCTTCTTGAACATGCCGATGTTGTATGGGACAATTGTACCCAACAAGAGGCTAACGAGTTAGAAAACAATCAAAATGAAGCTGCTCGCATTGTTACTGGAGCAACCAAACTTGCATCAATTCAATCTCTATTGTCTGACACAGGGTGGGAAAGTCTCTCATCGAGAAGAGAAAAAGCACAAACTCGTCCTCTTTTATAAGATGATCAATTCTTTGGCACCTGAATACCTCTCCTCACTTGCATCCCAAACTGTTGGTAATATAAGTCAATATAACTTGCGTAACAAGACGAACCTTCAGACAATCCCTGCAAGATCCCAACAGTACTACAACTCATTTCTCCCTTCAACCACGCGCATTTGGAACAGCCTACCAGACGATACTAAGCACTCTCCATCGGTTGAATCCTTTAAACATAAACTCAACAACAGCATTACCAAACCACCACCTTACAACTTTTCTGGTTCACGATTAGGTCAAATATACCATGTCCGCATACGATTGAACTACTCATTGAGGTATCTTTTTTCCAGAAAAACATCATTGATAATCCTGTGTGAGAATGTAGTGATATTGAAGATACTTCACACTTTTTCTTACACTGCAATCTCCACGGGCAATTAAGGCATGCTTTGCTAGATAGAGTCTCGACCTACTGTCAACCAACGATCAATGTTTTCTGATATGGTAATACTGATCTGACAGATGGTGAAAATGCAGAACTCTTTTCAGCTGTGCAAGATTATATATTAAAAACAAAACATTTCTGCTAAAGAACAAAAGTACACATTTGAAAGTTCTTACAATAGTTGCACACACAATTAATCAAAACTATACTTAACTACTAAAGAAACCTGACACATACTGTGTGTCAATTTTTTGGTAGTAAATGAATACGAGGTACACTTATCTTTCCATTGCGTAAAGTTGAACAAAGGTAGACTAAGATGCACTGAGATTATTTGAAAATATGAACTAATTTGAGACGTCAGCTATCAAAACGTCACGTAACCTCGAAAATCAATTTTCACAAAGAACGAGGAAATCACGCTAAATTCACCAGAAACCGCTTTAGTGTTATTCTTTGTTATTTCATTGACATATTCTGGGCATTGAAATAAAACATGCGCGCATTTATCAACCCAAAAGCCTATTTTCATTTTCTTAACGTCAATTTTACGTTATCAGCGTTTTATGAGCTTTTAAAAAAGCACTGCCACTTTATTAACTTATTTCATTTTGTATGATGTTTGGGGTACATTTTGACAATGTTTCAGTGTTTTTGAACTCCGTAGTTGCTGCCTACGTCCATTTAGCGACGCCGAGCGTTAAAATTACATGCTGATATGTGTAAACTGCAAAGCTTGAAATTCATATGCGATTAAAGTAAAGTGTAGCCAAATGGCACTATAACAAGGTAGACAGCACATACTTAACGGCGACAAACGTTGACAAAGAAAAAACAGTTACTATCCATAGTTTACGTTGTTTCTTAATTGACGTTAAAATTGGTTTATTCCGCTTTTACCCTTAAACGTGACGCGAAACACAAGTTCTGAATTTTGGAAATGCATTCTCTTACAATGATTGGTTGACTCCAAGTCATCTCAGTTTCTAAAAATTGCTTAAACAAAGGAAAAAAAACACTTCCGTTTAAATATCCTCAAAAGCACAAATTAAAACCTCCATATCATATGTCACAGCAAGAAATTGCAAATTTTTAAAATGCACTTTTTTTCTGTACTGGTATTGGCCTTGAATGCATGAAAAAAAATCAAAAAAATATCTAAACATACACTACCGAGGCAGAAGTGATAAAAACGATATTTTTGACGCCGTGACGTCATGTTCTATAGTTGATAAATATATTTTTTCGAAGAATATTTTCTTATGTCTTGTTATTAAAATAAGCATAAAGGCTTAGGTCTATAATTTGTTATTTACCAGTTTGAAGCAAGTAAAAAGTGTCAGGTTTCTTTAGTAGTTCAGTATATATAAAACCTAATATGATACTTTGTGGTACGCATACGCCCAATAGTATTTTATTCAGAAATATAATTATTATGGATGAATTTAGTCCAAAAACAGACCAATGAAATAATGACTTTAAATTCCATTCCTCGTGGAGCCCTCAACAGCCAACTACTACCCCTATCGCCAAACAGCTACAAAGTGCGACCATTATTCTCTACATAAATGACAACTACGACATGATAGTACATATATTAGTAATGTGAACTCTTGGGATACAGATTCAAATAAGTCATTTGACTTTCTTCTGAATCCCATTTGTATAGTGGTTGTATTGTAATCGTATTCTGTGTTGCTTGTATACTTGTCATATATTATACAAATAAAATAAAGTTTAAACCAACCACTGGTACGAATTCAATATAATTTCACAGAATTGTTCCTCATAATGGCTTTTACCAAAATTGTAAGAATGGTTCTTCTTAGCTTAACAAAAGATCCTCCAGAGCTCTAACTACGATATATCTGTAAATGCCATTTTCAACTGAACCACTGGTCCAAAATCCAAATAGTTTCATAGTTATGGTCCTCATATTGCCCTCCATTAAAATTTATCAGAAGGTTAAGCTGTGCTGAACAGCAGGGCTACCAGAACTAAAAATAGAAATATCTTTTAAAAAAATCTGAGCCAAAGGCATATACATCATTAACTCATGTGCTAGAGCTCAGGTCAGCGATCCAGGGACCTAGGGCCCTCTTGTAATTTTCAGCCTCCCCCTCCTTGCGCATGCAAAATTTAACGATGAGTACCGGCTTTGCATGCAAGCGTTTCCCCACTTAAAAGAGTAAAGACTGACCCATATGAGCGGATGCTCCGAGTCACCCCTGTTACTGTCCTGCCAACCAAGAGTGACAGTGAGGTCATGTTTTGTTTACAAAGTTATAAAGTTATCAGGGTCTTATAATCGATAGATCACAGGATTAATTCACAAGTGATCTATCGATTCGCGTTAGCTCAAATGATGTGTACAAGTTAATGTTTTACTTAACAATTGTAAACAAAACATACGCCACTGTCACTTTTGGTTAGCACGACGGTACAATGTGTAAGAAATATCGTTTTCATAAGAACCGGGTTATATTTTTTCCAATCAAGATAAATCGTGTTTAAATTTATTTTTGTAATTTCATTGCCTCAATTAACCTTTATAGCGAAGATACGATCGACATGGTTTGTTATTCGTGCATTACAAAAAATCTAGAACCGGATATTTGAGCATCCACGCGATTCCCCGTGCCTTGTTCACCTATTTTTGTCGAACCGGCGAGGTCATGTTTACGTGTTGCAGGGCATGTGCGGATCCAGGAATTTTTGTCAGGGGGGTCCAGGCCCGACGGCCAGAACAGCCTTGACAACGTTTTTTAGTCCTCAACTTATTTTACAGTTTACAGATGGGGTCCAATGATTTTATTACAGAGAAAACTATACTTTTCCAAGGATCCAACATTTTCCAGGGAGGTCCAACTTTTTCCAGGGGGTCCAAATGTTAACTTTTATAGAAACCCATATAACTTGTGATTTTCCGGGGGGGGGGGGGGTCCGGACCCCCAACCCCTCTGGATCCGCATATGCTGGGTGCGACATATTTGCAGATTACCGTTCGTCTGTCTAATAACTACAGTATTGATATTCCGAAGAAGAGTGTATCGACACTGCAGTCCAAACCGTAACTGACTTTCCGTTCCGGCTTCATGACGTCTCAAAAAACTTTTGTCGCGGCATCTGTAAACGCTGTTCGATCGACGTCTGTAAACCCATGTTCACAGTAGGTTTCGGACATATTTGTGCCGTCACATGAGAATTCCAACAATGTGGTATGTGCGACCAGCAAAGACTCAGACCAGCCTGCGCATACGTGCAGTCTGATCAGAGCCTTTGCTAGTCGCTTGAATATTCTATGACTGTTAGGCTACTGACCGAGCACCATTTGGAGTGTCTAAGCTTAAACGGAGGCTACACAGGCTCGTCTGTGTCTACACATGTCAAAATACCACATTGTTGGAAGTCACACGTCACGGCTCAAATTCTTTTCATGCTCATAAAATTCCGGACGTTCATAAAGACTAAAATGCTGAATAAGCAAGGTTTTCCATGCTTTAAAAATCTCAGATGTTGTATTATTTTTTCGAAACATGGTATAACTATTTGATACCAACTACACCAGTGTAGACCTTGTACATCACGATATAGTTCGTGCTATAGTTGGTAAGGGTGGTAAAATGTCATTCATTCTGCTGATAAATTTAAATTCCAACAATTGCTTGTATTTTATCAGTAATGGGAATGACGAATTCCGTGCTGCATTGGGCTGAGCATGAAAACAACTCTGGGCCTTGGCGGAGCATAGTGGTCCTATTAGAAGAGCGTTAGACTGTGGATCGAAGAGTTGCGCCCGCGGAGTAAGTTTATTGTGTCGAGAGCAAAGTCAGAAAAGGGCAAAGATCAGGAAACTGAGACACCTTTTCCGCTGCTTAGTGCTGGTTCATAAAGAAATGTCCGTCCCAACATGACTAAAAAAACCATTGACTGGAACGGTAAGAATCAACACGAGCACACTCGAGGCCCGGTCTAGGGGCGATTGGGTAAAGTCGGGACACTTCGGACACCTGGCCTCGAGGTTATAAAACTTGAGTTCATTCTCAGACTCAAAATAAAGCGCAGTGATTGGCTTTTTGCGAACACATGTCTGCATGCAGCCAATCATTGCACTTTATTTTGAGTCTGAGACTGTACTCAAGTTTTATAACCTCGAGGCCAGGTAATTTCGGACATACATTTGCAAACAGTGGAAATCCAGATGAGACGGCTCCTTATGAGCCGTCTCATCAGGATTTTCACTGTTTGCTTTTATTCCAATAGTCAAAATATGAAACAAACAAGGTCGCTGTCCGAATTAAGCCGACCGTCCGAATTTACCCGACTTTACCCTTGGTCCGATCCCATTTTATGCCATTCCAGTGTACAGGCGCTTTCGACATGCACGACGACGAATCGCGTACGTTTTGCAACAATGTTGAAAGGCATGGTTTGGCAACTTTAAACTCAAATAACTCCGTTGTTTATGGTCAGAAACACAAAGCGTTGGTACTCGTTTTCTAAGAACGCGCGGAACATTTTGAGACCAAAATTTAGTAGATTTGGTGAAATTTTCTGTTTTGCAACAAAACCGCATCGTCTACAGCAACTCAATTCAAGGACCGCTGCAAAGAATTTCATCAATAAGGTTGGACAATAAAACAGTTATTGCATGCCTGTTGTTAGTGTAGTCAAACTATTACCCCTTGGCACCGTGGACGACCTAATGCAATAGCCACTTTGATCTCCATATAACTTCGTTATTTGTGGTCAGAAACATAGAGTGTGGGTACTCGTTTTTAGCTCGCCTGAGCTGAGGCTCAGAGGTGAGATATTAGTATACCAATGGCCGGCGGCAATCCTATCCGCTAGTACTGGCTCCACCCAGGAAAACTGCCCGTCCCGACATAACTAATAGGTCGTTGGTGGTACGTAAAGAATCAATTCAAACAAACTTTTTTTCAAAAATAAATCAAGCCATTTAAAGGATGTCATGCGTTATGTACCAAATGTCATGAACTGGTCCATACATAAGTTAACCTCTATTTCCCACGCGATTCATATACTAGATTATAGCGCAGGTCGTGCGTGGGTCTTTCAACCGTGAATACCGTATTTACCCCACATAGAAAACACTTTTCATTTCTATCCATGGAACGGGTCAATATGTAGCGATTCAATGGTTACCATATACCTGCTCACCAGTGAAACGTCATTTGAATGGCGTTTCGCTGGCGGGCCGAAAGTGGCACGATTGCATCGGGATTGCATTCTCCCTGTGGTCATAGGAAAATACGGTATCTTTGAACATGGTGGTATCCCATTAACAACAGCGTAATTATTGAGCTCAATAGACCTTAATCATAACTTATTCTCACATAAAAGTGGAGGCGACAAAGGTGCTGGCCTGCAAGTCAAGAGTGACAGTGACGTGATGTTTTGTTTACAAAGTTATCAGGACGATCACTTGTGTATTAATCCTATTCTGTGGATAGGATTAATACACAAGTGATCTATCGATTCGCGTTAGCTGAAATGCAGTGTACAAGTTTTAAAATGTTTTACTCAACAATTGTAAACAAAATAATACGTAACTGTCACTCTTGGTTGGCACGATAGTAGAGCATATGCTCGATAAGCGTAGATGAGCTGAAAATCAGAATTTCATTTAGTTGTATTATTGCATTTCGGCCGAAAGGAATTTCCCCTTTTATCAACTGGACCAATCTATTGCAGTTTTAAGGGCTGTTGTGTGGTATTTTTCATTTCAAAATTTAATAGAACAGTACGTAAGCAAACAGTGGGGACCCTGATCAGACACCCTGTTCTGTGGTATGTAATCTGGCTTTGCACTGTTTGCCTATGTCCCACAAAAAGAATGTTTTTTTTTTTTTTAAACTATTGTCTAGGCAAAGTTTTGAAGATTATGATAAATGACAACCGAGCTATGAGTTGTTTTGTAGATACACCTACTAATGGTATATTGCACCTCAAATGGAACACAGTTATTTGTTTTTTAAATTTTACATGAAGGTTTCTTCACCCTGAAAATTTGCATGCGCATAGATATAGCAAAACCCTAACTAGATTTAAATTTTGGCGGAGAATGATATCAATGTTACTGCTCTGATATCTTGTAACAATAAATAACTTAGTTTTTGTTGGAATGAAAATACACGTTTAGTACCCATTTTTGTACTGTCAGTGCAATACAATTTGGATAGATATCGTAGTATTTGCCCTGCTATAAAATGTTCATTAGATATTACAGCAGACGATTATACTGTAACATCAAATTTTGCTGTTTACGATGCAATCCAAGCTGCTTATATAGTTCTACGGATAAAGGGTTATTCATGCCTACCAAGAACCATCATTTTGCCTACTTCCGTCTGGCTACCTAATTGTATGTTTTGTTCATGTATCTGCATGTGCGAGCGTACAACTAGAAATGCACAGGCCTGAAAATACGAATAAGATCACAGATGTACGGGCACTTACATGTACTACATTTCATTTTATATTTAGTTTTTACTGCTTCTTTATATGATGGAAAATATGCATGTTTTCATATGGGAGTGGTGGGATCAACAAGCAGACTAATTCATGGAATAGCTAGGCAAATGGGCGCTTCCAACTAAGAGGGAATTTTGCGTAGTAAACATCTATAGATGAAGCCTTTCGTTTGTGTCACTGCTTTGTGACATGGTTAGATAACTGAAATATTGTTGACTATGCTGATAAACAGCAACGTGAGCCAATATACAGCTACATTTAAAACCCACTGGTGCATTGTAAATTGTCTTATATTAGTATATACATGGTTTTATATTCAGCTGATAGTCATTGATCCATATCGCCCAAGGTACAAGAAGGGAATGTTATTTGGCATAAAACATTAAGAATGTTAAAATTCCATCCTATCCCACCATTTATGAAAACGTATACAAACTTCAAAAAAATACTTTTTGGTTAGGGTTTTTTGATTAAAATATATTTTTCGAATTAAATTTAAAATTCCCATTTTAGATTTAATGTTATTGCCAAAAATCAGTGTTCCATTTGAAGGGCTATACTCCAGTAATTACTCATTTTCTGGCTTTTTTCTCATGTTTTCTGTTATCATAATATTCAGTGGATTTGTTACATGCGCATCCTACATCTTTTACTCACAATTTGTCTCTGGTATGCAAAGTGTTTGTTTCAGCGAGTCCCAGGATGCAATAGTATGCAGTGTTCTGGACTCATACGTTTGCAGTTGGACCAATTGCTTTAGGAAACAGCGAGTTCCAGAAACCACAATCCCAAATATATTCGGAAATAAATCACGGAATATTCATGAATATCATAAGAGATTTTGCATATCTTATCATTGGGTAAAACAGTTATATCTTAGCACTTATTTGGTACCAAAAAGTAACTGAGTATGATCAGGAAATACCACAATCACTTACTGCAGACCAACAATAATAGCAAAGCAACCAGCTTTATCTTCCTCTTCAAGATGATTGCAAAACAAAAATGGACAGTCACACAAAGTAATGCATAACAAAACAAAGACACACACAGAAACTCACACAAACAATGGGAAACACATTAAATAATAGATCAAAAACAAAAAAAAAAAAAAACACCGCCTTAGAACGGACAGCAGCCTAAGCTACTGCATGGGGGGCTTAAATGCATTTTACTAGCGCTAAATCATCGCCCAAGATTCTGTTATTGTTAAAACACAATTTTGTTAGATCACAAGGAGGTTTCATAACTAATGCAATGTATCATCACTGAGAAACAATCAAATCAAATTAACACATTATGCTGATACAAAGAAAAAAGCTCAAAACTTTCAGATATTCAGAGCTAAAGAAACCTCAATTGAGCTACTGTGTACCTAGCCAACGACAAGCATCAGGCACCAACCAACGGATTAAAGCTTTACGTCAGGGCCGTCATTAAGTCTGAGGCCTGTCCCACTTTGCAACTAAAGAGGAAACCATAGCTATCAACCGTGATTGGGTGCACAACCAGGCCTGCAGACTGTCGCATGATATCCATGCTGTATCCTACTCTTTTATAACGTATGTTAAACCGGGCCGCGTAGCGCAGTCGGTAACGTGTCTGGCTACAGATGCGTGTCTGACTGCAGATCCAGGGGTCGCGAGTTCGATCCCGGCTCGGTTCCATACTTTCGTGGAGATTGATCATGAAATAATTTCTACGGTCATTCTCCTCCCTTCCGCTGATTCATTCAAGAAGGGTTGTTGTCAGTTACAAGCGAAAGTATGTGCACAAATTACTGGTTAACCGCTTGTTCAAGCCTGCCCAGGAAAAAGTATGGTTAAGTGAACTGACCGTCCCGCAATGACCATAGCTGTTGACTTGGGACGTAAAGCAACAAAAAAAACAAAACAAAAAACAAACAAATAACGTATGTTAACCTTTTTAAATTTAAAATTAGGCTTTCTAACAATTCTTTAGAATTTATAAACTAAATCGCCATAACATACAAGTGTTTTGGGATGGCAATAACTAACTGCGATATAACAAATTTTGCTGGGACGGACCCTAGATTTTCATATAATTTTCGTCTACTTTATTTCGTTTTCAATTATTCACATAAGTATTAGACTTAGATCAATTGCATATTACGCCTCTGGGTATTTTTGCTATGACTGCACTAATTTGTATCATTTTTATCCCCCTTTCCTCGTATGGATATAGTTTTGGCGTCGTCCGTCTGTCAACACTTTTTGTCCGTCTGGAACCATATCTCAGTTCCTATTGATCAGATTTGATGCATTCTTGGTATATAGAATCTCGATATCTTATAAGTTTTGTCAAAATCGACCTATAAACACTTGAGTTATTGCCCTTGTCTTAATATACAAAACCAATATTAGCTTTTTTGTGTAATGATCCTTGCATTTCCTCAAAGCTATTATATCCCACAACTTCTCGATATAGTGCATGATTGCTTAGTGTCTGTAGATAAGCATGGCATTGTCGAAAATTTTACCTCACCCTTTTTTTACAAAGGTCAAATATTTAAATTCCGCAATAACTAAGTCAGTTGTCAATATTTTTCACTGAAATTGTGCATGCATGCAGAGGAGCAATAGATATGAAACATATCAAACCGGATTTTAGTCTGAATACCTGGGTCTAATCCGCTGGGGTGGACTTAGGGGTCGGGCTGAGGCCAAATTTAAACGTTTTAAGAATATGGTCACGTTGCATATTAAATTAAAGCTGATGACGCATGCAGCAAAATGGTAGCAAATATTTTGCACACATACACATCCTCGACCCCGAGTGGAGTCAAAAGGTCAAACCAGCTGGGGTTTTTCTGAAAGTAGTCATGATGTACGAGGGCTGTTCAAATATGAATGCAAGTAGCTTCATAACTTTCTTCACATAAATGCTACGACAACATGTCATACCTTTCTGGAAAGAACTATATGTCGTCTTTAAAATGGCACCAAACATAAAGAAACACTCACTATATTTCTCAAGTTACAGAACCTTATATAAAGGTCATTCCTGTATACTGAAGTTTTTCTGAAGAAAATTGCAATGCACGTTTTGGTACATTTGCAGATATAGTGTCATATCTTTGTAAGTTTTAGACAAAATGTCACCAAATTTTAGATGCAAGTTTAAGTAGCAATCCAAAAGTTGCTTGCAGGAAAACGTTTATATAATCCTGTTTCAATTTCGAGTAAACAGACACGTTTGTAACGTCATAAATTTTATGATAATCGTCATTTTCAGTTATCTACTGGTGATGTACTAATGAACATCGCTGTGTCGTTTTCTTTGCATTTTGCTGAAAACATGCTAAATATGTCATAAGGGGGTTTTCAAAACGGGCCGTCCTCTATTTACAGAGTAATCGCATTTCATTTCATTTTTCAAGCATTTTCTGCTTCTTAATGGCGTGTTTACATCAATTGAAATATGTTCAATCTGTCTATTCCTCAAGACCAGGTGAGTAATTTTATAGTAAATAATGCCTATAGTGGTCAAACTTAAAGTTTACGTTCAAATTTAGAAAAAAGTCGCAACGTTATGACAAAGAAAATCAGTATAAATTTTATAACCCCTTCACTTAAGGCATTTTTGACTTAATAAAAATGCTTTTCAGCGTTTAAAAATTACCCACTATCCATCAATAATTTGTAGCAACAACTCAGTATGAGCGATCAACATATTGTCTTTGAGTTAAAACTAGTTTTAATGTTGCTTCGTGCATTTTGTTAAAGATAATGTTAACTGAAAACTGAAAGGTGATTTTTTGTTTACCATTTATTTTCAAACATAAGGAGACTTTAGTGAAAACGATTCGTTGTAATTTAATAAAAGCGTGTCGGATTTTCGTAACTTTCACAGAATCATTTTATAAGAATATGGGGATACTTCCTTAAAAATTTCAAGAAATTTTACCTGTTTATCGAAGAATAATACGCTCGTCTATATCACTGGTATATGTTCAAAGCATTGAGTTTGTTAGTATACTAACGTGACCCTCATTCAAAGGGCTATAACTCGAAAAGTATACTGTATTTTTCTTTAGTTCTGGTACCAGTTTAAAGGTGACATATAGTCCTTTATAGAAACGTTTACCATTTTGTCGTAGCATATATGTGAAGAAAGTTATGAAGCTACTTGCATTCATATTTGAACAGCCCTCGTATATCAAATTAAAGAGTATTGGGGATAGAGCACCTGAAAAGCACATATTCTGTACTTACACACACTCGACCTCTGGGTGGGCCAAAAGGTCATTTTTTTCTTTTCTGAACGTGGTAATGTTGCAAGTCAAATTAAAGAGAATTGAGGATAAAGCACCACAAAAGCACATATTCTGTACACACACACACACACACACACACACACACACACACTCGACCTCTGGGTGGGGGCAAAAGGTCATTTTTTTTTCTTTTCTGAACGTGGTAATGTTGCATGTCAAATTAAATAGAATTGGGGATAAAGCACCACAAAAGCACATATTGTGTACACACACACAAACCTGACCTCTGGGGTTGGGTTGAAATGTCAGCGATTGAAATTGTGCAGATGAGTATATTTTTAGTAAACTAAGCAATAAAACATAGGTTTTTTGGTATAATCTGATATTCAAGGTGAACTTAGGGTCTAGATAAATAGGATTTATGTTTTGTGGTTTACATGTTTCTTTACAGGAACCCTTCCGTCAGGGGAATTAAATTCGTCGAAATTTTCTTTTTGTATTCTAGATTGTGTTGCTAGTGAGATATGAGTATTTTTGCAGGTATACCCCCATTCTTTAGGATTGCACTAAATCGAATCCATTGAATGGAAGTGTACATATAAGATATCCTCTCATATGCTACTTAATATTGACAAGTATAAACTTTATTTCCTCTCAGCTACATAGAACATGTAAAACATGAGGCATATATACAAAAATGCAAATATTTATGTTGTGTTATGGCGGCAATAGGAAAACAACAACAACACACACACACTCTCACACAAACACACACACATAGAGATCCATGGTAATGGGTCTTGCTGACAGATAATTGCCGTATATCTTAGCAGCATTAACCTGGTACCAGGCTGTATGAAACATTTAGCATCTGACGTAAAGCTAATTTAGTTGGTAAACCTTTTTCATTTTCCAAACTTTTTCGTCTTATTTCTAATAACCTAATTAATATAAATGAATATTCAAATTAGATTACTTGCATATCGGTAAATTACTTAAATTGCTCTATCATACCGAAAATCGGTTGCATAGGACAATAGGCAGCTAAGATTGGCTATTTTATAAGTACTGTCCTGCCAGCCAAGAGTGACAGTGACATGATGTTATGTTTATTAAGTTATCAGGGGTTTATGATCGATAGATCACTTGAGTATTAATCCTATCCTCTGGATAGGATTAATACACAAGTGATCTATCGATTCGCATTATCAGAAGTGGAGTGTACGAGTTAGTGTTTACTAAACAAGTGTAAACAAATTATTACGTCACTGTCACACTTGGTTGGCACGATAGTACATAACACGGTGGAGAATCGCGTGACTTCAAAACAACAACAATGGCGGATACCATTGAAAACCCCGTTCATTTAGGTAAGATTTTCTTAGATATTTCCATTAATACTGGTCAGATAAGCATGGGGTTTTGAAGCAGATACCCCAAGAAAATGAAAACAACATAGTATGCTACAACATCGTATGCTACTTTCGGACACAGATCTGGTTAAAAAGTTATTGACGGGCAACCGAAAAATTCGGTTGCCTCGTCAATAACTTTTTAACCAGATCTTTGTCTGAAAGTCGCTAAGGTGGACAAGTTGCTTTCATTTTCCCGGGGTATTTGTTTCAAACCGAACGCCAACCTGACCAGTATTAACGGACATATCAAAGAAAGTCTTACCTGAATCACAGGGTTTTGACAAGAATCCGCCATTTTTAATCCTCTAAAGTCACGTGATTCTCCGCTGCATAAAACAATTTGCATTGGCATGAATTAAAAACGCCCTCGGAGTGCAAGGTAGATCCTATGAGGGTCTGGATGGGGTATAATGATTAGTGAATAATAGCACTTTTTATAATGAATAGTGAATAATCAGCCGAAAAAATAATGAACAGTGAATAATGAGGGCCTAAAAATTAATGAATAATCCTTTTTTTAATGAATTGAAGAAAAAATCAATGAATAGTGAATAAGCAGATTTCTTTGCCACCTTTCTTACTTTGAATGAATAATTGATCTTTTTTAATGAGTAACACAAAGTTTTAATGAGATGAATAATAGGCTAAATTTTAAATGAATGTTGAATACCAGACCCCCCATCCAGACCCTCATCTTATAACCAGCCACCTCACCCCTCCTTTGGATTAGTTTTTACGTGATTTTCTTATTTCTTTTAATTTTCATTTATTTTCATGAATATGCAAATCAGATAATAAGACCACAGTTTGAATGTACTTGTCAAATCATAACAATGATGATTAAAACACATGCAGCTAATAAAACAGTGCTTTCAGAGGATAACAATGGCCTCTCAACCGCAAATTGAGTCGGCACCCATGCTTACTGCTCTTTATTGTGTCACAATAAAGACTGAAATCCATCAATTATTTCAAGGGAGAGCATGAACAAACAGTATTTTGATCAAACTTTGAAATATAAAGAGCTTTGGTTGCCTTGAATACAAGGTCAACAAAATCTAGTTAACTCTTTTTCTTTCTACAAACACTGTATCTATTTAAGTCTGCTGGGAAAAATCCACAGGATCAGAAGACAGAGATCGGAAAAGGCTGACTATACGGTTTTTAAGGATGATGACCTTATAAGTGATATGTCCTTAAAAATTTGTCAAGGTAACCAAAATCATATTAACTTTTCATTTTGCCACAATGATACAACAAATAAAGTTTAGCTAGAACCCGTTATTCAAATCAAGAGGTATCATAATAATCCCTATTTTGGTCCAAATTTGACATTTCAAAGTGCTGGTGTGACCTTGAAAATAGGTCAAGGTCACCAACATCTAAGCAACTCTTAACTCTCTCCTCCTAACAACATATATATGCAAGTTTGGATTAAAGTGAACCACCAATTAAGAAATAAGTGTGTGGAAATGGCTGATTTATACTGTCTTTATATGATGGTGACCTTGAAAATTGTGTTAATGTCACCGAAATTCAACCAACTTTTCCCATCCTCCCAACAATGTATCTATGCAAGTTTGGTCAAAATCATCCACTGGTTCAAAATATAGCGTAGGAAATACCTATTTTGGATATTTCAAAGTGCTTGCGTGACCTAGAAAATTAGCGCAAGGTCAACAAAATCTAACCAACTCTTTCCCTACTTCTAGGCATGTTTGGTTAAATACATCCACTGGTTTAGAAGATAACACACACACCGTTATTTTCGACATTTCAAAGTGCCTGTGTGACCTTGAAAATTAGGTCAAGGTCACCAAATATAATCACCTCTTTCCCTTCTCCAAACAATGTATCTATGAAAAGTTGGTCAAAATCCATCCATTGATTCATAATACAGCACACAGAAACCCTATTTGGATATTTCAAAGCGCCGGTGTGACCTAGAAAGTTAGGTGAAGGTTACCAAAATCTAATCAAGTATTCATCTCATCCCAATAATGTATGTATGTAAGTTTGGTTAAAATGCATCCACTGGTTCAGAAGATAATGAACGGAAACCCTATTTTGGACTTTTCAAAGTGCTGGCATGACCTTGAAAATTAGGCCATGGTCACCAAAATCTTATCAGCTCTTCTTGTTAACAATGCAAGCTTGGTCAAAATACATCCACTGGTTCAGAAGATAATGCACGTAAACCACACCAAAACAATATGTACCCCTAGCTTCGGATTGGCGGACATAATGAAATTATTGGGATGAAGTCAGTTTTTTGTCTTAATTATTTTTAAATGATTTTCACTTATTTTTCACGTTTCATTAATGTTCATGAATAAGCAAATTATGAAAATAAAATAATTTGCATATTTGACTATTGAAAGGCCTATGTCTTAGGTTTAAAGCACCAATTTTAGTAATATGTGGTAAAAAGCAACTGAGTTAAACAAAATTATTTGTCGGCATACCCACATTCGTAATTACAATTTGAATGTTTTCATAAATATTAATGACTATTTGCCAATGCGATATCGGGATGAAAGGCCTATGTAGCTTTAATTTGGTACTTTGTTCAGATGTCTAGGATAAATAACAGCTGAGATATGAGTAATTTTGTTGGCACCCCTCCATGATCGAATCCGCTATGGGTTGCTATGGAAACCATGCATTGTCCAATATCCCAAACAATTTTTGCGGACCACCTTATTTCGCTTCTAGGGGGTAGAAATAAGGTGGTCCGCAAAAATAAACAATTTGGCGCATATGAAACTAAGACTACGTCTCGAAATGACTAAAAACATTTTAACTTATTGCGGTCGGCCATGGCCGGCCGCTTATATAAACTTCAATCAAAACACACGTCAAATTCAGGTTTTGACCAAACCTTTATGCCGGGCTCAGGCTATATTTTATTCGCTGCCAAACAACGAGTGGGGTACCAAATATCGTGGGTTGACCTACAGCGCGAAGTAAACTGTCCATGAAATCTGTAGGGCTACCTATAGCGCGAGGCAAGCTCGTTTGCGAATTTAATTTTCACAAAGAAGGCGTCAATTTGCCCCGCCGCTTATATAAACGCAATAAGTATTAGCTTTTCAAAAAAGCTGGCGAAAGTGAAACGTCCCAAAGTCAAAACGTCCTTGATTGGCAAAGAGCGAACTTCACATCAGTAAACGTACTTATATGATTGTCATCCACATCTGATCATATAGAATTACTATGAATTCAGGCACTGTCTTATGACGGTCATGACAAACAGGTTTTATACCCCCAAAGGGAGGCATATAGTAATCAAACTGCCTGTCCTAAGTGTCCTTAGTGTTTGAGTGTTCATATCATATCCAGAGTATATCTCTTATAATATTTTAGGTAGGAATGCCAGAATTCGTGTCTTTATGTATTTAGGGTCATGGAGCGTCACGCACCTTTACCACTGCCATCAGACCTAGAAAATCGTGTCACGAGCATAAATCCTAGGAATCCCAAATTTGGTTTGTGAACACATCTTGGGATCACGGAGTCTGTACATATACAGTTAAGCGACCACTGTTACCTTGATTTTCTGGCATCAGTTTTAAGAAAAATGTGCTGTCTAGTGTTGTAAAATGATTTTCCATAAATGTGTCGCATGCTAGATACATTACCATAACATACCATGCATAAGCTGGGTGCTTTCAAAAGATCAAGCAACATCCTCGCTGGAAGCATGTGTTAAATGGTAACAAATCACAGTTCAGATAATAATAATCAGAGCTTAGAATAAATCTGCATGTACAAGCTCTAGAAGTTCAAAATGGAAGCATGCAGTGGGCAAGAATTCATACAATGATAGTGCTAAACGACCGCCAGCTTTTTTGAAAAGCTAATACTTGTGATGTAAAGCTATCCAGCTCAGCATATTGTAAAGCTTGACCTGAAATGGCAAGATTAATGGCTATATCCGTGTAATTATAGAAATATATCACGAACTTTGATGAAGAAGTACAAAAAATAAATATTCATCATAATTTCAAATTATCAAGATGAACTGCATGGGCAAATATATTATATCGCCCATAATTATTCAAATGGTTCATGCCCACTCTTATCTCTTGACCCATAAAGTGCCACTTATGATTTGCAGCAGACGATAATTTCAACTTATGCTGCTTTTTCAAAAATAAAAAAATAAGGCATTATATTTCATGGGAATATTTGAGGCGACTTTTATCGTCTGCTAATGGGCTAAGCAAACAATTTGGATCCAGATCACGCCCGACAATATGCCGGGCCTGATCTGAATCCAAGCTGGTTGACATTCTGAGAATATTCCTGAAAATATGAAACAAGTTGTTTTAGTAACAATTCAGTAAACAATAGAAAAGTTTTTTTTTTAAAGTAGGTTTCAAAGTACCCAAGCATGCAGCGGTTTAAGCTGCCGTCCATTCAAAGATGCTGTATGCTCAACGTAAGGCGAGCTCACGGATCCTTAATTACCTGGATATGAAACTCAATGGATTTTGCTAATAAGGGCCCGTCAATGATCTCCTTTAAAGCTGCATATTTTGTAACTTTTGATCTTTTAATTTTTGAAATAGTTTCTATTTTTCAAGAATACAGTAAAAAAAAATCATATTCAGGTAAAGATTTCACCATTTTCGTAAATCTTAAAGGGATAATTCAGACTTTTTTTCATATGCATTTATTATAGAGTTAACAGTATACTGGGAACCATATGACCATTAATTTTGTTAAAATTGCTCCAATTAGCCCATAATTTAATTGCACTCGCATGCCACAGGGGATCGTCATTAATCACTTGAATACTCCAAGGAGTATTCCTCAGGCATCACTACAGAAGTGGCAGTTATCAGGTTAAATAGGTTAATTACAGTCAGTGTATAGCGTCAGTCTGATCTATTTCTAAACTGTTTGGAAGGTTTATCAAAGAGTATCAAACAGTGTGGATCCAGATCAGGCCCGGTAAAATGTCAGACCATTCTCTTGATCAAAAATTTTGTAAAGCTTATCAGCAGACGACACAAACAGGTTTAAAGTTAAATGGTATGAGCATCTAGCATCGCATCTGCATTTGATTATAGTCTGATCAGTGTTTTCACAGAACAGAACAGTAACATAGTGGGTAGGTAAGTATCCAAGCTTTGAGGACTGACTAGAATTGGCAGATGCATGAACAAACAGCCGAGACTCCGATCAGCCTGAATATTGACATTGTTTGGTCAGAGTCTTTGCTGTCTGCATGGACAAATGCGCAGGCTGATCTGAGTCTGTTTGGCCTGCAAGCCATTTTGTTGGTTTGAATTTTCAAGACTTTGCTCAGATTTATGGAAATTATAATAGGAATGATAAAAATCATGACATTAAATAATGCTCTTCTGGAATACAGGATTATTTTTGAATGTTTTAATTTTCTGCCTATTTCTTTAAGAAATCACGTTTTCAAAAAACTTTTCAGGAATGTGATCAGAGCACCAAACAGTTTGGATCCTGATCAGGTCCCTTATTTTGTTGGACCTGGTCTGGGTCCAAAATGTTTGCAAAGCAGAATACATCATGAACAGAGCTAAATGTTACAATTTCAATTAATGCTATAAACTATTACTTACTTAGGGGCTCTTAACCAGACTGCTTAATTATGCAGTGCAAAAATGTAACGTGGGCCATGTCTAAACCAATTCTCATTCTTATCACTTGAAGCCATCATTACTCAATGAAATAATTGAATGGAATCATAGCGAATTATAGGCCCCTCTTCTGGGAGCTGATTCCATTTTAGTCACAGCTGAGGTAAACAGACGCTTGATCGCATGCTGTTAAATGTACCAGATGATCAAGATGTCTGCAGACAGTTATTGGTTTTAAGAGCAATAAACAGGGCTTTAATCACCTTAGCTAATGAAGAATCAGGGCAGTGAAAACAAATTAGTAATTACTGAGGAATTTATTTTTGATCAAAATAAACTTTCAAAAGATCCAAATAATCACTTTAACAAAATAACACTATCAAAACAACTGCATTTATGTTAAAAATCAACTGTCTAGAATTATGGAGGGACGTAAATGATTACAAATAAGAGAAAAACACCTACTAAATAAGACAATTCACTTTTCTTTGCAGTTTTCAGCTGTACTGACCATATTTTATTGTCAAAATATAACTTTATTCTATTTTTACAAATGATTTAAAAAGAAAATATTTTTTTCGAAAAAAATGTTCATAGTTACAGACCTAGTCTCTTTAAGCAACAACTACTAAACAGCTTGGTATAATTTCACCCCTAACTTCACATGAAGGTCCCCTTTCAAAGTTATTCAAAGATTTCTATTCCTGACTGATGCCTGGTTGCCATGATTACCAAGTGAAAAGCTGTAAAAGGTATTCTTGTCGCCTCGGACTATTGTACCAATTTGAAAATTATTTGGCAAAATTGTACTTTATTGATTCTCTACCAAGATTGCTTAAATTAATTTGAACTCAGTTGAAAAACATGGCCGCCAGGGGGGGGTATATAGAGAGAAAGCATAAAAAAAACTTCTTGTCAAAAACTGCTTGGCCGATTTAGAAACATTTTGTCACAAATGGTCACTGGTAGCCATTAAAATCAAATAGATTTAATCCATTGCCACAGGACAGTGCCAGCTTTTCCAAAATAGGGAAAGCATTAAAAACTTAATGCCTCAACACAGATTTAACTAGAAAAATTGTCGAATTTATATCCCCGGACGAAGGGTTATTTTATCTTGTTTGATTTGATTCTTTACGTCCCATCAACAATCTTTCAGTTAAACGAGACAGATCTTCCTGGGTTGAACCAGTACTAAGCTAGGATAAATTTGTCTTGCTCAAGGACTTCAACGCAGTGACGCCGGTCAGGCGCGAACCCGCGACCCCTCGGTCTTGAGTCAAGCACTCTACCACTGAGCCACTGCGCTCCATCAAAGGGTTATTTTACAGAAACATGTAAATCACATAACATAAATCCAAATTTATCAGTCACGCCTAATATTAACTGCATTGTTTCAACATGACCTAATAAACGTTTCCTATCTCACGGCATGTTACCTTTATCAGGTCATGATGACGTTGCACTTTTTGAATGACGTCGCTAATGACGCTGATTCAACACAAAATCAAAAAATACATCTTTATCGCTAGTTTTAAGAGTGTTCAACAATGGGTAAACTGATAAATAGAATACCAGGTTCGCGTCTTTTGATATCAAAAGACACTCACCTAGTATTCTGTATATCTAAATCCTAAGTTCACCTTCTGTTTCATTTTTATCACAACAAACGCCTGTCAAGTATGTTTTAGTGCTTAGGCCAGAATTTTTTATAAGTTGATTTACGAACCCTCCTACTGTAATTTTCCGGAAAGCAGGAAAAAAATAAAATTTAATTTCTAAAAAAAATTTTTTATTTTATCCGCCGACTCTAAATATTAATTGTTTGGTTGAAAAATATATTTTTTGAGGTTCTGTCTGTGCATTTTTGAGAGTGACACTGTTAAATGTGATTGTCCTGTCCAGTTTTTTAGGAAAATGATGAAATATTTAAAGATTACCTTACTAGTTTTGCTGTTTTTCTGGAGATATTAAAGTAAAAAAAAGAAAAAAAAAAGCTCTGAAAAAAACGAAAAAAAAGCTCTGAAAATGACCAGTCGACTGGTCATTTTCAGAGCTTTTTTATTTATTTTTTTTTCGTCCCCCCGACCCTAGATCTGAAAAAATTCCCGTAAATCAACTAATAAAAACAATCTGGCCTCAGTTTAAATAAAATATATACTTACATCTGCACAATTTCAATATCTGACCTTTCAGCCCAACTCCAGAGGTCGAGGGTGTGTGTAATTCAAAGTGTTACCTTGCATGTTGGTGCCGTTGGTCTACACTTTTTCATTTTAATTTGATATGCAACAATACCGCTTTCAGAAAAGAAAAAAATGAACTTTTGATCCCACCTCAGGGATCAAGGGTGTGTGCAAGGACTGAATATTTGCTTTCATTGTGCTCTGTGCTCAGTTCCATTTAATTTGATATGCAACATGGCTGCTTTGAGAAAAAGATAGACCCCACCTCCGGGGTCAAGAGTGTGTATGTGGGCAAAATAGCTGCTACCATGTTGATGCGTGCGTCGTAAGCCAACATGACCATATTCGAAATAATTTAATTTTCGCCTCTGTCCCAACCCGTTAGTCCACCCCAGGGGATCAGACCCATGCATTCAAACTAAAATCCCGTTTGATATGTTTTATATCTATTGCTCCTCTGTCTGCATGCAAAATTACAGCAAAAATATTGACAACTGCCTTAGTTATTGCGAAACTATATAGTTGACCTTTGACCCTTCAGTGGGGTCAAAGGGATGGGGTAAAATTTTGATTCTGCCATGCTTATCTACAGGCACTGGGCAGTCATGGTCTATAGCGAGAAGTTGTTAAATATAATAGTTTTGAGAAAATGTGAAGATCATTACACAGGGGCATAATTTGACCAAACTTGGTAGAGGTCCACTAGATGATGCTACATACCAATATCAAGGCCCTAAGCCTTATGGTTTCAAACAAGATTTTTTTCATGTTTTTCCTTATTATGTGACCCCAGGGGCGGGCCATTTTCGGCCCCAGTGAAATAATTTGAACAAACTTGGTAGAGGTTCATTAGGTGATGCTTCATACCAAATATCAAGGCTTTATGCCTTATGGTTTCAGACAAGAAGAATTTTTCATGTGTTTCCCTATATAGGCCTATAAACGTAAAACATGTGACCCACGGGGCGGGCCATTTTTGCCCCAGGAATATAATTTGAACAAACTTGGTAAATGTTCACTTGGTAATGCTCCATACCAAATGTCAAGGCTCTAGACCTTGTGGTTTCAGACGAAAAGATTTGTTCATGGTTCTCCCTATATAAGCCTATGTAAACAATGAGACGACGGGTCAGGGCCATTTTTGGCCCCAGGGGCATATTTTGAACAAACTTGGTAGAGGTCTACTAGGTGATGCTACATACCAAATATCAAGGCTCTAGGCCTTATGGTTTTAGACGAAAAGATTTTTTCCATGTTTTCCCTTTAAGCCAATGTAAAATATGTGACCCATAGGGGCGGGGCAATTTTAGCCCAGGGGCATAATTAGGATAAACTTGGTAGAGGTCCACTAGCTGATCATACATACCAAATATCAAGGCTCTAGGCCTTATGGTTTCAGACACAAAGATTTTTACACGTACTTCACTATATAAGCTGATGTAGTGCATGTTACCCCTGGGGCGAGGCCATTTTTGGCCCAAGGGGCATAAATTGAACAAGCTTGGTAGAGGTCCACCAAGTGATTGTACATTCTAAATATCAAGGCTCTAGGTCTTAAGGTTTCAGACTAGAAGTGTTTTCATGATTTCCCTATATAAGTCTATGTAAAACATGTGACCCCTGGGGCGGGGCCTTTTTGGGCCTAAGAGGCAGACATTGAACAAGCTTGGTAGAGGTCCACCAGATGATGCTACATACCAAATATCAAGGCTTTAGCCCTTAAGGTTTCAGACAAGAAGTTTTTTTTAGATTTCCCTATGTAAGCCTATGTAAAACATGTGACCCCTAGGGCGGGGCCTTTTTGGTCCAACGGGGATAATTTCAACAAAATTTGTAGAGGTTCACTTGGTGATGCTACATAACAAATATCAAAGTTCTAGGCCTTGTGGTTTCAGAGAAGAAGAATTTTAAAGTTATCATTTTGAAAATCCTTTTTTAGCCTGTGTGACCTAGATATGCAATGGACCAGAACTATTTGAACATTTTTAAGAGGGTCACATAAGGATCATTCCTACCAAGTTTGGTCAAAATGCAGCCATTAATTTAGGAGGAGATGTCCTTTGAAGCAATTTGTCACTTTCCCATTGGTATCCTGGGTCAGGTGTGGTGCTTGATTGTATCGATTCCTGATCTTACTTTTATAAGATATTAAGTTTGTTCTGAATGTATCAAAATGAGCACGATCGTAATTTGAAGGGCTTGGTTGATGGGTTTAAAAATTCCGGACGACGAGTATAGGACAATGAAATCGTATTTGATTAGGCATGAAACAGAATCTGCGAATATTACTACTGTTATTACTTGACTTTTCGCTTACTGTAAAGGCGGCAACTTTAATATTCATATCTGGGCGTGGTTCGGTTATTTCATCTGCTAAACAAGGGAAATCAGGTTTATTTATAATTTGGTTAAGCGTTAATAAGCTTTTTGGGCCGCGCAAACGTGCGTGCATTTCATGAAAATCCTAACCGTATACACTCGGAACTCACATTTATTAACCCTTAAAGCGCATAATCACAAAATATATGCTTTTTGTCGTCCACTAAAATATTTGAAGCCTCATAGACAAACAGTGTGGATCCAGATCAGACTGCTCCTGTAGGAGCAGTCTGATCTGGGTCCACAATGTTTGCCTCTATGCTTATGTTAAATAGACACATTCAGATGCAGTTAATTTGCTGGCGTTTTAAGGACTATATCTATACTGAGATAATGGCGCAAGATGATACAGTTACTTTTGAATAAAACCACGCCTAATTTTCAGCTTTTACCTATGTCTAATGTTGACCAGTCCTAATTACGCATTCATGAGGCACCGCCTTTACAGTAAGCGAAAAGTCAAACAATACGCACCAATATCAAATCAAGTAATGAAGAAGAATTTTCAGTGAAACGTGTGTCTTCTTGAATAAGCTGTTTGAGACTGTAGTTTTGAATTAGATGTTTCATTTTGTTGTTATTGTTAGAATGCATTTTATAACTATACATGTTTTGTAGTGGTATGCTTTCAGTAACCCGCATTACTATTTGGTGCTCGATAAAAACCACCAATGAGAATTTTCTTAGTCCTAACTACTACCTCTATCCAGACGGCTTCTATACTCAACAAAAAACGTTAAGGAAATTGTGTTTGAGGGGCTATGACAAAAGATCTGAAACATTTGAAGACTTTTGAATTTCACAATAGTATAATGTGACCATTTGTCTTTATAATAACGCTTTATATGGCTCTGTAGCGCCAATAGCAGCTTAGTAAAGCAATGTCAAAGTTGACTGGTCTTCACTCCATTTTTCGCAAAAACTCAATTTACGGAACAAACATAGCTTTTCTGACATTAACGTTCGCCAGGTCCCTCGGGAGATGGAGATGTTTAAAACCTAGGACGACCGATTTGGTGGTTTAAGAGGGACACTTGATCAGTCAAGTGCACATGGATTAGGTGTTGAGGTCTGTTGTCCTGACTTTTTCTGCGAAAACCAGTCACAGTATCAGGCCTATGCTGACAATGCCAGAACACATCTCACTTGAATCAGCAAAAACAATGTTGTGCGCATTGACTGATTAGTTCGCATATCAGACATGTCTAAATTTTAACATGTCTATGACATTTTTGGACAGCAGGTCCAACGCATAATATTGTCATCAAGAAACTTCCAGCCTCTCGATACAGTGTTACAGGAGATATTGATGCTGATCCCTCATCACCAAATTTCAGTATTAAGAGTATCCGAAAACGGTGCTAGTCCTAACTTGCCGCTGACTGGAGGACACACTGGTTACTGATGAAGGCATTCTCATCTTCGGAATGTGATGTTTAAATTAATTCCATGTGACATTCAAAGGAATTGCATTTCAAGTTTTGAAAACGTACATGTTTCTCATGTGTTTATGAGGGAATACTCTGTAGTCAATTTTGCGAAAAATGACTTTGACGCCTAGACTACTTGACACTGTGCCACAACAAAGATATTGGTACTAGCAAACTAAAGTCAACATTTTTCTCAACCGATGACATGTATCTAAACAAATAAATAAAAATTAAATAATTGTTTGCTTTGGTGTCCTTATGTTGCATGGTTTTCTGAGATTTCCTTAACTTTTTTTGTTCAGTATATGTTTTGCAATTCCAGGTCAGTGAGGCGCTTGCAAATTAGCGTGCCTCTAACATAAAAAAAAATAACTACACCCCCAGTGTGGTTGCGCCTATCAACTCTGAAGGGTGGCAGAAAATTATCGATGAGTAAGTCGTCGTTTTTTATTTCGGGTTTCAGCCAACTTTCAGTGAAGACAAGAACGTCATACGCAAGCGATTCGCACTTGATTTTGTCGAGTTTTTTGGGATTATGCTCTATGTTCATTTGCATTATACTAAGGTGATTCGATAGGGCACCTAGAGAGCTGTGTTGAACCACAAATTTCACGCTTCGCATATTTCACACTGTGAAAAATTGGTACCAATTCTTCACAGCGCGTGAAAAATTGGTACCAATACGTCACATATTTCATACCAATATTTCACATTTTGTGAAATTTGCACACGTAGTGAAATCATCGATAAAATACACCCCAAATCTGCTGCATTTTGCATTCGATTCCAATTTTTCACATATATGTCAGGATTTTATGACGTGGTTTAAACAGGTTACAGATAAATTTCAAATGTTTTACAGCTGAAAAATCTGGGACAGAATTATATGAGCCGCGTCGCGAGAAAACGTTTCTTTGGAGTTCATGCTCCAGATTCGCCAGCTTGTGTCCATGTAGATACAGAAACAAATACTAGTCTTTTAATTTTAGACTGAGAAACTTTGGAGATTTTCTATTAGTGCGGAAAATTTTCAATCAGTGTAGCAAAGAAACATAGGCCCTGATCCAGCTATGTATTTACATAGCTTATCTGCGCCTTTCCGCATATGCAAAAATAATATTTTCTCAGAGCGAGCTAATGGAGAGCTAGATTCAGCTTTTCCACAATTTCATATATCTTTGAATGGTTGACCTCTTTTTTTTTAACTCACGTTGTGATCATGGGATGTCCGTCCTGCCAGCTACCCATCCGTCGTTCCGTCAATAATAGCTGCCTCCTAAACTACTGGGTGGAATCTCACAAATCTGTTCAAAAATTTCAACTTTATGTAGAAATCTGGAATTATTGTCAACCAAAAGGATACACTCTAAAATCTTGTCAAAAACTTCTGGTCAGATTTCAAAAGAATTAGGCACGAATGGTCCATTGGACACCCTCTACGAATGTTGTTCACGATTGTTGTTCAAATTATTTGACTGTTTTAAAAATATGACCCCAGTTTTTCTATGTCAATATTGGGGAAACTTTTTTTTTCGCATCTGCGAAGGACTGGTTCGATTTTTGACATCTGTGAGCATTTGGTACTGATCCTTTACATTTGTGAAATTGAGTACCAATTTTTCACAGGTATGACGAACGGGTACCGATTCTTCACATTTGTGAATATTGAGTACTAATTCTTCGCATCTGAGAAAAATCGAACCAGTCCTTCGCAGATGGCACGAATACATAACAATTCTTCACAGTTTAATGACAGATTCTGATCCGGAATGAGGATGGACGTCTCCACTCAGTAGAATAAGATCTAACGTCTTTGAGTATCGTGTTTTTCAAAAAATTTAACTTAAAATTTTCTCGATTTTTTTTTCAATTCAGTCTAAAAAAAGAAAAGAAAAATGATGATGTCATGATCTAACTTGAGGACCTGAAGAGCTCGTCTGATCTCCTTATTAATGTTAAATAGGTCATGGTCAACTACGGCTTATAATGAAACATATTTTGTTTTACCATATATGGGGGTTGCGGCCATTTTGGTCAAGTGACCTTAAACAATCTAATGAATACTCTATCAAACAGCCCAGTGATTTCTGAGAAAATGATATCTAGATATTTAGGTATGTGGCAGTCCGAATGAGTGGCCTTGGATAAAAGGTCAAGGTCGGCTTGACATTTGGTACTTATAAAAAACATTGTCTTTTTAGGTTTAACATTTCTCGCAAGTATTATGATTTTGGCTTAAACAGTTATAGAAAAATGAACATTTCAAGATTTTCCCATATAGATGCATTAGGAAAAAAATTTGACCTTGCCATAAATAAGGTCAAGGTCAACCTAGATTTATCATTTGAGCAAACCTGGTAGGGCCCACATCCTCAATGTTACATACCAAGTCCCAAGGTCATTGGCATTTTGGTTCCAGAGAAGAAAATATTTAAAGGTTTTTTGCTATATATAGGCTTGGTGGCCATCTTGGTCATGTTACCAGAACAATTTGTATAAATTTCGGCTAACCTATCATAAGGAATCTTCATATAAAATTTGAGTTCAATAGGCTTAATGGTTTCTGAGAAAACTATATGTTTTAATCTGTTAATTAAGGGGACTCAAACAGGAGAGACCTTGGCTGAAAAATCAAAAGTCAACCTTGACCTTTGAACTTAACTTATTTATAGCCATTGTCTCATTAGGTTTAACATATCAAGTGAGAATAATGACTTTGGCTTCAACAGTATTCAAAAAATCAACTTTTCAAAACATTTCCCATTTAAATGCATTAGGAAGCAAATTTGACCTTGACGTTAAGTAGGTCAAGGTCAAATTAGGATCATCATTTGAACAAATTCGGTAGGCCCTACATCCTCAATGCTACACACCAAGTCCCTAGGTCATTGGCAATATGGTTCTTGAGAAGTAGATTTTTTAAAGGGGCTTTACCATATATGGGCTTGGTGGCAATCTTTCTCAAGGGACCAAAGTATTTTGTATAAATTTTGGCTAACTTATCATAAGAAATATTCTTTTGTGGATCTTTTATGTTTTTGTTCTGTATTGCGTTTGCTACGTCTTTGTGTGCGTCTGTTTATATGTGCTTTGTGGCCACCTGCTGGGAAAGGGCTGACCTCTTGGCTCTCGTTTGTGGTGTCTAACTGCGAGTTTGTCACTTTCCCTTTGGTATCCTGGGTCAAATGTGGTACTTGACTTTATCGATTCCTGATCTTTGCACCCTTACTTACTTTCACATGAAATTGGAGTTAAATTGGCCCAGTGGTTTCTGAGAAAACTATGTTTTAATATTTTGATGGGACTCCAATATGAGCGACCTTGTCTGGAAGGTCAAAGGTCAACCTTGACCTTTGAAACTTATTCATAGCCATTGTCCTATTAGGTTTAACATATCAAGTGAGAATAATGACTTTGGCTACAACAGTATTCAAAAAAATCATTTTTAAAAAAAAATCCCATTTAAATGCATTAGGGAGCAAATTTGACCTTGACGTTAAGTAGGTCAAGGTCAACCTAGGATCATTATTTGAACAATTTTGGTAGGCCCCACATCCCAAATGCTACATACCAAGCCCCAAGGTCATCAGCCTTCTGGTATTGGAGAAGAAGATTTTAAAGGGTTTTTATTTATATATGGGCGTGGCGGCCATCTTGGTCATGTGACCAGGACCATTTGAACAAACTTTCGTTCCCGCGTCCTAAGGAGTCTCCATATGAAAATTGAGTTTAATTGGTCCAGTGGTTTCAGAGAAGATGTTTGAAAATGTTGACGGACGGACGCCGGAGTGACTGGTATACTATTAGCTCACCCCTGAGCCTTCGGCTCAGGTGAGCTAAAATAACCCATGGAGTAAAGGGTGATGGTGCTGCTTTGCAAAAATCATTTGGTAACATGTTGTTTCTTTATTTGAGCTGATACTTGTTAGTGTCAGTTAAAAACTTTTCAGTCATATCAGGACGTTTTCCTATGAATCACCTTGTCCATGGGCACAAATCAGTACTCAAGTGAGGCTCGAACTAGGGATCACCAGACCTAAATATACCACTGAGTCAATATTGTTTCGATGGCCAAACAGTATCCGAGGAGAAATCATCGAACCAATCAGTATACGCCATACCATTCGAAAAGTTTGCTATAATTTTCTAAGTTTTTTTCCCGGTATAAAAACATGCCCCATTTCCCCGTGAGTTGACAATCTGGCAATCGCTTGAAGCGGTCTCGACGCCAAGCTTTGCCCATCGGACTGAAAAAAAAAGTAATTTAGCGAGGGTTTATCAAGATCGAGGAAGGTATAAAGCGCGCGGCGCAGGTAGGCGAGGCGTATTCACTTCTGTGAAACTGTCAAGATGAAGATCTATGTCGTAGTTGTCGTCTGCTTGGGCTTAGCCGTCCTGGCCGCAGCAGCCCCACGTGAGTAGCAGTTTTGAGATTATTTTTATTCTTATTTATTTATTTTTATTTTATTTATTTATTTAATCATTTATTTATTTATTTAATTTATTTTTAATATATGTTTTCAATGATCTTTAATTTTATTAATTTATTTTTTTTTTGTTTTTGTTTGCAGTCATCTTTATTTGCAGGCATTCAACAATCTCATACCAATATCAACCCACCAGCGAAACGCCACTCAAATGGCGTTTCGCTGGCGGGTCGATAATGGTCCACTTATTACATGCTTATCCGAGTAAAATTAGTCAGATTTTTTTTTCCGATTTGAGCTGCGACGCGAAAAAAACTGTCTTCGAGGTTTCCGACAAACTATGACGCAAACGAGTCTGCTTAGCTATTTTGACCATGTAGAATCCGGAATTTTATAAATAGCAATTTTAGAAATTTTCAGCAGTGAATAACAAATGCGCTGACCAATCTTCGAGGTATGCAAAGGGTTCATACAGGCGAGTTCGTGTAAAAAATCAAGGACTTTTCAAGGAATTCTAAGACTTTCCTACTGTTTCAAGGACTGAAAACTTATGAAAATACTGATTCTACTCCTGATATGAAATGCTAGAGCCCATTACTAAAGATATACTCAACGTCAGTGCAAAGTTACCAGTAAATCACATACACTTAACATAGGACAATATTTAGTTCATTCTGAACGAAGAACTGCGGATACTTCAACACTAAATTTTTATGGCATTTTATTTCATCACCACTATAGAAAACGGTATCCATTACACCCCTATGCATTATGATCATTCCCTGACGGACACCTGTTGTTTCCATTGAATTGTATAGGAAAATGCAAAGTTTTGGTACAACCTTAAAGTTTGATCCTCATTTTTCGCGTTTAATTGGATAACCTAAACCATTTTGGTGGCGTTTTCAATGAAAAGGTCTAGGGTTCTGGCATGTTGTTTTCTGAAAATGATGATTTTAAATTCTTAAAAACTGCGAAAAATATAAAATGCACGTGCATCACGTGCACCATATTTCTAGGGCTCGTGTAACTGTTTTATCTCTCCAAACCAGCTTGTCGTTGACCAGAAACATGAACGTAACAAGAGCCAAAGAGCTGTGTTATATCGAAATTTCTATACTGGTAACTTTTCATTGACGCTGATTATATTAGTTTTAGAAAATCAGCGTAAAATTGTTGTGCCTATTTTTGATGCAGCATATGCTGCACCAAATATAGGCTCAACAGTTTTATACTGATTTATGTCTCTATCAACAGTGCTAAGTCCTACAGAAAATAGTAGAATTCAAGGACTTTTCAAGGATTTTGGATGATTTTCCAGTACTTTTCAAGGCAGATTTAATTTTCAAGGACTCTTCAAGAAAGTCCACTAAAATTCAAGTACTTTTCAAGCCCATGCGAACCCTGTATGCAGGCTGGTCTGGGCCTTTGTTGTTCTCATGCAACGAAATCACTGAGTTCCAATTTACAGGCCTCAGATTCAATGAGGACCCTGACTTAAATCTTTCATCGGTTGGTTGGTGCCTGATCCTCCCACCGTGACTCAGCTGGGGTTTTCTTCAGTTCCCACTGAGAATCAGGAGCCATTTTGTCTTGTTTTCTCACAAAATATTAACCCTTAAAGCGCCAATCACGACCGCAGCAGACGACAAACTTTGTGACATCTTTCCTTGTTTTCGACAAAAATTAGGCATGATATTTCATGAGAATCGTCTGCCAGCAGACGATTCTCGCGAAATACCATTACCTTATTTGTTATTTTTTGAAAAAGCGGCAAAATTTAAAATTGTCGTCTGCTACAAATTATAGGTGGTGCTTTAAGGGTTAATTTGGTTTGATGTTATTTCCCTTTGATGCTCCAGATGGTGCTATATTACATAACTTAAAGCTGCATAGTCTGTAACTTTTGATCTTTTAATTTTTGAAATAATGTTTCTATTTTTCAAGAACACAGTAAAAAACTAAAATTCAGGTATACATTTTACCAATTTCGTAAATCTTTACAAATTATCAGTATCAAAACAACAGCATTTATGTTAAAACTTACCTGTCTATAATTATTGGAGGGACGCAAATAATTACCAATAAGAGAAAAACACACCTGTTTTTATAAGATAATTCACTTTTGCGTGCAGTTTTTAGCTAAAGTGAACAGATTTATTGTGAAAACGTAACTTAATTCTGCTTTTACAAATGATTTAAAAAGAAAATTTTTTTTTCGAAAAATACTCAAAGTTACAGAGTATGCAGCTTTAAGGAAACCATAGTTTAGTGTTTAATAACAGCAGAATCTAGGGCAAATATTTGACCTGTAAAATGTTTTAAATCACCACGTGGCCTCGTCTGCTGTGTTTTGTTTTTATGAGGCGGTGTGAAAGCGCGACCCTTTGGACTTCATTATAATAAGCGTCCGTTAGCAGTTCGTGAAAATGCTCATAACTGGCATATTTTGATCAATTTTTTGCATGAATGAAAAGATGAAAGAAATGTTTGCTTATGTTCTAGTTTTGTTTTCTTTCTATCATACCCTCACACGCAGACATGCGCGGATCCAGGAATTTTCGTCAGGGGGGGGGGGGGTCCGTCTTTCATAAAAAGGCTCTGACAGCGTTTTTTCTTATATAGTCGTCAACTTATTATACATAAGTCCAATGGTTTATTTCAAAGAACCATATTTTTCCAGGGTTCCAGAGGGAGTCAAATATTTCCAGGTGGTCCAAATTTTTACCATAGGAGGGGGGGGGGAGGGGCAATTGCTTATCCCCTATAGAAACCCCACATATCGTGATTTTCAGGGGGGTCAGGACCCCCTCCCCCTTCTGGATCCGCGCATGCAAGATTTTTGTTTTTAAATAATAATAAAACAAGATACGCTTATACTGTTGAATATGGTATTTAGCGTTCCTGTACAATAATTTAACCCTTAATGCGCCAATCGCAACAAAAGTCGTCTGCTTTCTCGTCTGCTGAAATGTTTAAGAAGCCTCTATGGCAAACAGTGTGGACCCAGATCAGACTGCTCCTATAGGAGCAGTCTGTTCTGGGTCCGCGCTGTTTGCTTCTATACTTATTTCATCAGTAATGTTAGGCAATTATTTGCAGCAGACGACATTTTTAGATGCATTTTTTTCTTGGCGCTTTAAGGGTTAACTTTTCAGGCTTGATTTATCATTTGATGAAACACTGTAGATCCAAATCGGCTGGCTTCTGGTGTATACACTAGATTTGGTTCAAATTTTAAAAACGCATACTATCAAATCGAATGCTGCCGGTAATCCGATAAAAAAATTGGTAGAAAGATGGCACGTGAGACTTTAAACCGTGGCCCTGTCTTCTAAGACGCTTTAAAATCAGAACCACTGCCGATGTGCCTTCGGATGCTCCTGGACATAAAACCACAAATCAGTACTGGTTATAGCCAAGGAACACGGCCACAAAGAATGATGAAATATTTGGCATGGCAAGGGCTTGAGCAGCGACGGCTAGGACGAGTCTGCGCATATTTGCTGACTGGCATTAGCCTTCGCTGCTCGCATACTATACGCTGAAAAACATTTGAAGGATATTAAAATTCTTTTGACTATATAACATTTGAGAAAAAAAATCCAAACATCTGAAAGAACTACCAATATGCAATTCAGCAAAATGCAAAATAAAATTTACGGGTCATTGGTTACGATACAGTACCACACCAAATGTACCAACCCTCTTTACCCCAATTTCACAAGCAAAACATTTAGCGTTTATATTTTTTGATGCAACCATTTCCTGGTCAATGCTCATGTTCTAATTTTGACCACAGACAAATGTTCACACCCATTTATCAGTAATTGCACCTGGGTCTACACTGTTTGTCTATGAGGCTTCAAATATTTTAGTGGACGACAAAAAACATACATTTTGTGATTATACGCTTTAAGAGTTAATAAATGTTAGTTCAGTGTGTATACGGTTAGGATTTTCATGAAATGCACGCACGTTTGCGCGGCCAAAACAACTAATTAATTCTTCTCTAAATTATAATAGAACCTGATTTCCCTTGTTCAGCAGATGAAATAGTCAAACCACGCCCAGATATGAATATTAAAGTTGCCGCCTTTACAGTAAGCGAAAAGTATATTAATATGGAGAAAGATTTTGGTGTCTAGCCCACTCGATATGACAGCATGGACATTTCTTTTTGGTCGTTTTCAATGCGAAGGTTAAATATGCAAGAACAGCGATCATAAATTTTTGATTCACTGCGTCAACACTTGCCAGGATCCTTGGGAGATACATATCGGCCTCATGTACAGTTTTTTCCGGACCCGGCGAATGCAAATGCAGGAAAAAAATATGTGTGACATCTATGATCATTTATAACAATTTTAAAGCCGCATGAAATTGAAAAATCGCCAAGATTTATAAACAGCGCAAATATGTCAGTATTTTATAATCGCTTTTTGGTGTGTGGTAGACTTTCAAGTGCGCATAAGCGATAAGTACAAAAATAGCTTGTTTCTATTTATAGAGCGAGATCTTGCTGCGGAGCTTGACGCACTTGAAGAAGCTCTAGGCGTGAGGGAATTGAGTCCTGATTCTGATCCTAATCCTGATGATGATGACGCTGACAAGCGAGAGTTGAACACATCATTGTTGTCTCTCATTGAAAAGGGACTTCTTGAGCCGACTGATCTGCTAGGGTTTGTATTTTAAGCATGTAGTATGCTGCTAACACTCATGTTAAAATCTCTCCATTACTTTGCATAAAGTTTGTTTCAATTTATGAACTAAAATGAACACGTCACTGAGCTCCCAACCAAAAAGGACCAGGAATATAGCAGTCTAGTCAGCCTGATGTCCGTCAAATGGGAGCTTCTTTAATACTCTTTGAGATATTTTGATCATATTTGGAAGGCATATATATCAAGTCAATGCGTACAAGAATGGTTGCCCCTCCTCTGCCCCCCCCCCTCTCCCGCTTCATACCCTAATTATCCCCCTTTTAAACTTTTATTTTTGCAAACAATATTTTATTCAAATATGCCGACGCACTTGATAAACTTTATGTGCCCTTTTAGATATTTTGCTTATCCTGGTAGGCATATACATGTATATCGGGTCAAGACGGTGTGATGCGTGCAAAAAAGTTGCCTCTCTTGCCGCCTGATTATTTCTATTGAAGGAACTTTAATGAGGAAACACTACCAGCTCCATCCCCTTCGACATATTTTGATCGTTTTGGTAAGGTCGTATAAAATGTCAAGATGGTATGTCCTGTGCAAGAACAGTCTCTATTTTTGATTTGAGTTACATATCTCCCTTAAAAATTATAATGGCAAATCTTTGAATCCTCTTTTCCTTTCATATTTTAGTGTTCAGTATTGAAGATAGTCTTGTGCAAGAAAAGTTGCTCATTCTTGCTTCCTGTATTAGTTGGCAATCCGAATTGAAAAAAGATGCATATTTTTGGTTTTGTTGGCATTTTTGAGTACATATGTTAGAACACTTTTAACATAATATTTAGCATGTGTACAAAGCCTTAGGGGTGGATGCCAAGTCTGAATTTGCATACGAAGGCCAGAAACTAGGTCAAAGGTCATTGAGTGCAAAAATAAGAAAATATGTACTACTGTAAAACAACTTTATATTTTTATATGTAAACATATTTCATTTCAAGCCAAATTTTGTATGCTTATAGTTATAAGTCTGAAAAACATTGAGAAAATGTTTTTTATAACTTAATTTTCATATGTCGACTTTAAAATGGGGTCAAAGGTCATCAAGTGCAATAATCGGAGCATTTTTACAAACTCTGTTTCTTTTTTTTTCTCTGGTCCAACAACAAGATCTTTTTTAATCCTAAAAAGGATTGAAGTCTTTTAGAAGGCTTAAATTAACACGTTTATCATTAAAGGAACCCCTTTGGAAGCATCCTTTTATGGATTTTACAAAGACGAACATCGTAAGTTTTGTGCAATTATGAAGGAAATTCTCCTTCATTTGGGCTAAACTGAGATATATGGGCTACTTTGAGAGTTTGCTGCACCTCTCAGAAAGTAAAACTATTTTCAGTTATGGACATGTCTTGGGGCCTTAGAAACCCATAATTTAATAACTTTTCTGTGGTCAATTTTCTATTAATTACCTGTAATCAACGTTACCCTACTGACATTGAAAATAACAGTACACACAATACAAGGCTAATGTTGGTTTATTTCAATAGTATTAGTGAAAAAGTTTAAGCATTAAATGTTTCAACTAGACATAAAAATCCATTGCATACATCTGTGATATGTATTTCTGCTCGTCAGCGATACTTATGTTACATTTTATACAAAATTGCAGATAATGACTTTACAAATTACACGTATTAGAATAAACCATGATAGGTACCTGACCTGGAATACACATGATGTTGATATATATTCTAATTGAATATGTCCATTTTCATATATTTGAAGTTGTTTATAACTTTTAACTTGCAATTAAGTGAAATCAAGTAAATATTTAAATTTGCTAATTAGTATATAATTTGTACCGGCTCCAGCATGTAATGTATACCTGCTTACAGATTCATTTTTCTATTTACATTGCATTGGAATTGGCAAAATATCTTTCATAATGAAATCAAAATATAACTATATTAACAATAATGGGTCTTAAATTGCTTCACATATATTAATGAGGTAACGTAGGTAACAAAAGGTGCCTTACAAAAATGGATAAAGGTAGTAAATTGTTGTTAGGCATATACAAAATCTGGGTCTGCTCTCCCCTATTCGCTTACATATACTACTCACATTTTATTTTATAAAAGATTTAATTTAAAAGAGTGCCATGGATTGGTATCATATATGTGAATGTAGTATTTCCTGGTCTTACCCAATTACTTTTTGCAATTTGCTTTGTTCTTTTACATTCATATTGCAGTTTTCAGATTTCTACCAATGGTACATAACGATAAACATGCAAACTACATCATGATTTAAATATTGACTTATTATCAATAATTTACTTAAAATAGCATAGCAATATTTCATACATCTAGTAGAAAGGCAGGAATTAAGGCAGGGATAGTGCTGAGTGTCTTCTAGAGCAGGTATAGGTTTTTGAAGATTGCAAATATAACATAAACCAAAGCTTTCGTAGTACAGAACCAGCATGATTAATGTCCAAATATAGAATGTTACAAAGATCTAGTATTAAAGAATTTCCTTGTATGTTCCTTGTATGCGGAATTCTTTTAATTTTCACTGTTGACAATTACATTATAAAATTAATTTATCATCTGTCCCCAGTAAAACTTCCATGTTTTGTTGAACTAGATTTCATATCATATTGTAATGATGGTTATCTTATTATATTCTGCAGCAATTCTGATAGAAACTATTCTGCTTGTTAATTATCTTAGACTAAGGTTGGTTGAGGTAAGGTTAACTGAGTCATGTAGCAGTCGTGTAAAACATCTGAACATATTTCATGGCAACATAAACAACAAATCATTCAAACGTTAGTGATACTTTATTTTAAAGATCAGTTGACTGTTTTATTCTGAAGCATAAAGCAAAAACATGACTCTCAAAATTCACTAGTATGGTTTGCATCTCTGAAACTCAAGGATTAAACTGAATGTTGAAAAAGTAGTGTCACACGCAGCTGATTTCTTTGCTTTTCTTATTCACAAGGTAGTTTGTTTGTAGTGTTGTTTATGCACTATTTGATTTTGTTGAGCTCTTTGAAACCCTAGTACATGTTTTATATATGTCCTATGAAAAGTGAGTTATAGTCTGTTGGTTTTAAAAGGTCTTATTGTGATAGTCTTAAATATCTGCAAAACCATCGAAAATTTGAACAACATTGCTGACAACAGCTTGCAGAAACAATTTTAAGCATAAACTTGCTCACTCTTGTACCTATATCCTTGTAGATATTTGTGAATACTAACACTATTTTAGGACTGTCTTGTATATAATGAAAGGAAAGTAGTTCAGTTTTATTTCAAGAGTAATGCCATATTAAAACTACACATTTCGAGTATGTTACCAGTTACAAGTGGTATCCAATCCGATATATTGCACTTGTATCTATGAGCAGTAGATGTATACATTAATTTAAGTCACCTACCCTATATGTAATCAATCCCTGTCTTAGCATATTTTCATGGTTAACAGATAGATTCTACACTAGAACAGGAGGATCTTTCTACATCAAGCAAATCGGAGATGTTAAACCAATTGATTATGCTAGTAAATGTACATATTAGATAACCATTTCAGGCCACATTTACTCAGAAATGACCCCAAACTGATGGATAACTATGAACACAATCAAATCATCAGATGCTCATATATGGTGAATGCCTGTGTTCCCAAGAAGTCACCAGACATCTGTTTGGGGCAAATTTAATTTGGAATAAAGCTTGCATTGGCATTTTACAGTTAAAAAGAATAGCATAAAGAAACACATGCCAATAACCTCTTAGCATTTGATCTCTATCATCATTGCAAAAAATAATAAGCAAAATATGTTTAATACTGACACTTAAAATTGAATTTATCGACACTGAAACAATTACAATGTATAAAAAGTTGCGCTGTGAAAGGCGTAGATATATATTTAATGGTATCTTAAAATTAGAGGTTACCTTTAATATCATATCGATACTGCTTCTATATATGGATGAATACGTTTACACAAGTAGTCTGATTTCAAAGAAAGGCTGCTTTTGAATCAACATCAGTTCATTAATTTGTACATATGAAAGGACACTCATACAATTAAATGTTAAAAGTTATATGGAGGATTACCCTTAATGTCAGAGCTATAAGGCATATACCCCACAAAAAGTTAACAATGTTTTCACTGGATCGTCATTATTAAAAATGAACCTGTATATTAGCTTTATGTTATGTATGTTACCATCTGCTTACAGGCCGATGTGAAGACCAAGTGAGGATATTTTCCTTTCAGTATAGGGTATTTACCAAATTCTATCATAGTTTCAACACGCCTGCTGTTTTATGAAGGGAGGCTTGGTCTTTGTGTTTTCATGAAGCTATGCTTAGTATATGCAATTAGCAGGTAGCGGCCTTGTAAAAAGTGTTTTACAATTACTCATAGATAGGAACAAACACAACAAATGTGTGAAATGAGAAAAGAAATATATTTTAGTCCTATAAGCATGATATCATGGCCAACGAAGTCCTTCATGAAAGCTGAGGCTAGGAACATATACCTTTGAGAAACGACTCAATTTTTTCAGATGGTAAAATGTAACGTAAGTAACAGCTTAAACACATCTTATGTTTAAAAGGATAGATAATTGCATAAACTGACGTATTCATACAAAGCATTAAGCGAAATAAATTATTTCGTTAAAATGAAATGGTTATTCTTAGTTGTATTACATTTTAATTGTTTTTATACAGTAACGTACTTTACATGCCTATTATGAATATTTGACAGCGAGAAACTTAGTATATCATTGCTTTTTGCACACCTAGAAGGATAGCAATAAAAAAAATCTTCCATTAGGGTAAAAGGGAACTTAAAATTTGAATTTTGCCCCTATATAAGTAAAATATTGCTACAATTTTCACCAATTTTGCACTTAAATGACCTTTGATCCAAACACACATCATTCCTTGATGATGTTGTTTGTTTATATAGCATGGCTGTATTATCCAAAAGGGATTTTGCATTACTTTTAATCATAATTTTGGATAGCTAACTGATAAAAACCTTAAAATCTGACGTATGTACTAGAATTTGCACTCAGTTGACCTTTGACCTAATTCTGGGACTTTGGGGCATTTCCAGACTTGGCATCCACCCCTATCCTTCTTAAAACATATCAAAATACACTTTGCGCATGGATGCCAAAATGTACTCAAAAATGCCAACAGAATTTTTTTTCAGGCTCTGGATGGCCAACTATATGACAACGTCCCTTCACGGATCCTATATTAAATATAGGGTCCGTTATATGAATTATCTCCCTTAAATGATCCCTTATACACCCATTTACTTTCGTACCTATCCAACTAACCAGCATCAAAATCCATCCATTTCTTCAAAAGATATTTGGCAAAAAGGAAGTTTAAACATCAAGGGCCATAACTTTGTATTTATTTGACAAAAATTACCAATCTGCAGTCCCAAAACACTCCTTCCCAATATCAACTCCCATTCAAATTTTTAAGATACTTGTTCGATAAATATTTAAGATAGGGAATGGGAATGATTTTTAACACCAATCAAGTGCCATAAATCTGTACATATTTGTGGAAATTTGTCCATCTACAATCTTAAACCACTCCCTCCAAATATCAACTGTTTTACAGATTTTGAAGAAAATCAATCAAAGCCCAAAGATAAGGAATGGAACATTTTTTTTCAAAATCAAGGGCCATAACTCAATACTTACTGGACGAAATTTTCCAACATTCTACTCTAAACAACTCCGACCCAATATCAAACCCTGAAGACAAGTTTTCTTGTGACGAGGCCCCTATGAAAAAGTACCGTGTGACATAAATACATGCAGTAGAACAAACAAAAAAAACTCCATCTGCTCATCTGTCAGCCAGTGCTTTATTTCCACTCTCTATCTTGAGCATTTTTACCAGTTTTCTTCAAACTTTGTATTTCATATTAATATTTGGGTATAGAAAGTTCCTAAACCAATTAAGGTCACTGCCCACACCTGGGCGATTTTTTTCCCAAAAAATAGAATTTTTTCATTTTTTGATATTCTGTAGTACATCATATTATAAGAAAAATAGCGCAAAATAAAGAAAATTTACCGTCCAGTTCAAAAGGTACAGCTCTTCATTATATGGCCTATGTTGGCTTTTTACGCAGCTTTTTGGAAACTAATTAAGACAAGTAAAATATTCTGTAACTCAATTTTATATTTGAAAATCGATGTTTCAAACAAGCATGAGAAGCCATTAGTAATTAAGAACTTTTTCTCAAACCATTCTTTTGCAGCTATACAAGTATTTTTCTTCATATCACGCTTTCAAACCAGCATTCGCCGATATTTACGCATTCATTTTCAGCAATTACTGACTGATAATTCAATATTTTAAAATACTTTAAAAAAATAATTTTTTCTATTTTTTTCTTAGGAAAGTGACCATTATATAAGATGCATTATGACAGAATTTAAAAAGAAATTCACCGTTTAATTAGTGAGATATTATCAAATAATTATCCCTACCCCCTAAAGTGCAAAATAATGAACTAAACAGGCTTTTCTTATTTCTAACCATGTTAAAACCTTACGAACCAAACACTATTGATTGAAATACCTCGCTGTGAACTTCCAAAATGAAACTATATGTACTCAAAATACTTGGAACATTTATATGCATATATGAGAAGACTTTTCAATACCAAAAACGATACCAAAATACCCCACCCACGGTAAAAAGAAAATTATCTGCATTTTGTCTGAACACCTAGCCGATATATTTTGACCAAATTTGCATAGATACATCATTAGGATAGAGATGCAATGTTTTGGGGACATTTACCGTTTTTCAAGGTCACGGGATAACTCTGCACGTCTAATTTAGGTGGAAAATGTGCTGTTTTAATATGCATCGCTTCATTTGATCAATGCATATACTACATGTACTCATCCAAGAATTTGAAATGTTTTTAAATCTTTAATTGTTGCGGCCTCGGGCGCCATACTAATGCCCGATCGTGAAGCAAGGCCAGACCTAAACACTTGACCAGAGGAGGTTTTTTTCTATTAAATCTATATATCCCTTGACGGACATCTTTCGGTTGAAACATGTCAAAATTTAATGTAGAGTAAACTTGGAGATATCAAAAATTTCAGCGTAAAATTGTAAATATTTTATTGCTCATTATTTTTATATTTGCTTTGGGTGCTCAAAAGAACCGTCTCACTAAGTACCTATAACTTACCTATGCTTTGGTTGGACCCGCGTTTATATGAAAAAGGGTTCTTTTTATGTCCACACCCTTCCCGCTACTGAAGGGGGGTTTCAGTGGCGCGGAGGGGGAGGGGGGAATCATTTTTGGTACGGATCCCGTCGGCGTTGGTCATGGGCGGAATTGGCCACGAGTAGTCTAGAGGGGCTAGACATTTTCTATGTGCATATCACATGAACCAGATTTATGGATTGGGTCCGCATTTACATGAATATAAATCAGCATCGATGCGACAAAACCTGTCTTTAGGGTTTCCGATACGATCATGCCAAAACCAGCCTTCTCAGCCACAGAGACTAGATAGAATAGTGAAATCTCGCTTGGAGCAAGTTTAAATACGATTCTATTCAATTTGTGTAATAGCAAAGGCGCTGATCAGACTGCGCGGATGCGCAAGCTGGTCTGCGCCTTTGTTGTTTGCAGAGCAGACCCCGATGGCAGAATTCCTCGCGTACCTTTAGTAAATTTAGAGTAGGCCTACTATAATTTAGACTCACGACTATACTTGGGTCAACCTTAGCCCTAGATAGCCCTTGTAGCTAAATGTTGGAACACATTTGACATAAGGCAAATTGTTTAGGACGCAAACTAAAGCGAGGGACTCTCAACGTCAGCGTAACGTAACGTTAAATACTTGTAATATACGCATAATGACGCCATAAGAGCAAGTGACGTCATTAGCGCACGTCAGGTTCAAAGTAGACGCTAGAGAACGTGACGAGATAGTCTGTCTTGGTGAAATGTTAATGCAGGTAAAATAAAACCAGAAAATCATATATAGATCTATATATAAGTAGTTATATCATTATTGTTGTTGTTGACTGTCAAAAAAACGCGAACAGTCGACTGACATTTTCCTGGTAAAAGGCGTGTTCCATTAAACTGACTGATTTTTTTCTTCTCACAGAGCTGAGCGTCCATCGTTTAGTATCCGTAAAGAATGCCAACTTTTGTTGTTCATTATACTTAAATTTTGTTTGCATTTTTAATGTGATATCAATCGCTTTCAGATTACCAACGTGCAGTGTAACGGGCATTACTGTCTATAGAAAACATATCATAGTTGCGTAAAATCACACTTTGTCATAATCGAACGCTACCAATTATTACCTCCCTTGATGATTTAGAGTTACGGTTATTGCTATGGGCAGTGACCTTAATTCGGTCAAACAGTTCATCTTCTTGTTATCTTGAGTCATTTTTTCCCAATTATTCATGTCAACCAGTTTTTTTCCCTATTTTAATGTTGACAGTCATTTTCCTCCTATTTATGCCAGGCTGTTCCTTTTCCTAATATGAAATAGGCACACCTAATGGGTAACCAACCAAAATTTGATCTGAGAGGATAGCACAGTATACAGTATTTCTTGTGAGTCGGTACTCGTGTGAGTATAAAAAGTAAGGAAGAAGGCAAATATCAGGAATCAATACAATTAGTACCACACCTGGCACAGAACACCTTATGAAAAGTGACAAATGTGTTTCAGTAAATTGTCGTTGCTCTGAGTATAAGGAAATAAAATAATCCTGCAAGCTATTTTAAAGGCGCTGGGACTCTTGAACGGAAGTTCCTATTGGATACCATAAGGATTTTAATTTGAGCAGCGACATGTGATTTCCAACAATGTGTCATTTTGACAAGTGTAGACTCAGACAAGCCTGTGCAGCCTCCTTTTAAGCTTAGAAACTCCAAAAGATGTTCAGTCAGTAGCATAACACGCTTAGAAAATTCAAGCGACTAGCAAAGGCTCTGACCAGACTGCGTGTATGCGCAGGCTGACCTGAGTCTTTGCTGGTCGCACATATCACATTGTTGTAAATCTTATGTCACGGCTCATTTGTGGCCGTTTTTTCAAAGGCGCGACGATACACGTGGCAGTTGGCGTTTGGCTCAAGTCGTTATCACGTCGTGACGTAACGTTATAAGAATTGTGACGTCACGTCATGGGGATCACGCAGCCGCTTGCTTGAAAGAGCTATCGTTAACGTTCAAGCTCCTGGTGATCGAAAAAATCCCTCGGTCTTATGGTTAGAATACAAGTTAAATATCACCAAAAAATGGCATCTTCGCGATTCACTTTTACTTTTTTGCATTTTTTCAATGTTAATGATGATCACGGCACATTTTTCAAAGGTAGAATAAGGTTTTTAGTTCGATCGAATCGACTCCATATAGATACCGGAACTCTGTTTTGACAGAATGGAAATCAGACCTTCATATAGCAGATGAACAGAACAGAACAGAGCCTCTAATCGTAACAGCACCCAACAACTTGTTGGTTGGTTGCTTGCTATTATTTACCTCCAACAGTTCTTTTTTTCTCCTATTATATGTAAGTTTTTTTCTGTTTTTAGGGCAGACATGAATGATCTTACTGAGAGGCGCGGTATCAAAGTCAGGTTTAGAAAACCAAGAGTCCGAGTCAAAATCCGCATCTAAGTACATCTCCAGTTTCCTGAAATAGCTCACAACATTCTGAACAAGACTTTCAAAGGATTCCAACTTTTTGACTACCTCATGTCATTCTAGAAACAATATTTTGAATTTTTTTTTTAAACCAGAAGACGCCAAATTGCATTCAGAATCATACAGCATGCAGAGTAGAAGCAGCAATGGTGAATTTACAACTAGTTTTAATCTACTTAGGCCAGAATTTTTTTATTAGCTGATTTACGAACCCTTCTACTGTAATTTTCCATAAAGTAGAAAAAAAAAAATTCTAAAATTATTTTTTTTTATTTTATCCGCCGACTCTAAATATTATTTGTTTCGTTTAAAAATATATTTTGAGGTTCTGTCTGTGTATTTTGTCCTGTCCAGATTTTTAGAAAAAATGATGAAATATTTAAAGATTTAATACAGACTGTTGGTGTTTACCTTATTAGTTTTACTGTTTTTTCTGGAGATATTAAAAAAAAGCTCTGAAAAATAAAATAATAAAGCTCTGAAAATGACCAGTCAACTGGTCATTTTCAGAACTTCTTTTTCTTTTCTTTTTTTTGTCCCCTCGACCCTAAATCTGAAAAAAAAAATCCCGTAAATCAACTAATTAAAAAAAAATCTGGCCTTACATAATGAGCCGTGACATGTGATTTCCAACAATGTGGCATTTTGACAAGTGTAGACTCAGACGAGCCTGTGCAGTCTCCTTTTGAGCTTAGAAACACCAAATGCTGTTTGGTCACTAGCTTAAAACTCAGAAAATTCAAGCCACTAGCATATAGGCCCTGATCAGACTGTGCATATGTGCAGGTTGATCTGAGGCTTTTATGGTCCCACATACCACATCGTTAGAAATCTCGTGTCACCGCTCAATTATGTTAAGAGCAGAGACTATGCGGTTTAACAGCTCACACATGGCCTATTTAAAACAAAATGAAGTTTTGTAATAAAGCAGTTTTTAATCTATATTGTGACATGTTGTTTCTTGAAATAATCCAAGGACAAAACACAGTCCGGGTCAGGACTTTTAATCTATATTGTGTTGTTTCTTGAAATAATCCAAGTACTCAGTCCTCAGGACTTTAGATAAGAGTGTGTACCAAAAAATTATTTTCTTATTTCTCATCTAAAACATATGTTGTGGCGACTCAAAAGAACCGTCTCAATGAGACGGTTCTTTTGAGCACCCAAAACATATAAAACTGATAGGTAAGAAAATATTTACATGTTTATGCTTAAAAATTTTGTTTATCTAAACCTACGAGTCCTCCTGGTGAGGCTTGAACCCCCAACACACAGGTAGGAAACTTCATAAACAGAGTCACTGGCTCTGAATATGGAAGCAAGAAAATGCCTAAAAACTAAAAATGTTTCTTCTATGTGTAAAGTAAAATCGAGCCTCACCGGCGTCACTGCGCTGTGGTCCTTGAGCAAGACACATTTATCCTAGCTTAGTACTGGTTCAACACAGGAAGACCCGTCCCTGTTTAACTGAAAGATTGTTGATGGGACGTAAAGAATCAAATCAAACAAACAAAATCTACGTGTAAAATAGGGAAAAGGGAAGAATGTAGTGCTCCACTCTGGCCTTTCATCTTCTAATCAAAGCTGATGTGATCTGCAATTGTGTACCGTTTTAACCAAATTGTTTTTGTTGTGAGGTAAACAACCTTTGTGTTCCTCATATCAAAAAGGATTCTGTCAGAAACGAAGATAAGAAGTTAAAAGACCAGAGCCGAGAATAACATTATACTTTTTCCGCTAATTTACACCATTAAAGCATCTAAAGGAAAACACTATTTTTGGGTGATTTTTCAGCCTCAATTTACAGAACCAAGATTTCCTTTTCAGAGCCTGCATGTGGCTCTGTTTATGAAATTTCTCACCCTTGAAACCTTACTAGTTTTACAGATTGTTCTGGATACACGGTTCATACAGGCAAGTTAGTATAAAAAATCAAGGACTTTTCAAGGACTTCTAAAAGACTTAACTACCGTTTTCAAGAACTGAAAACTTATGAAAAATACAGATTTACAGTTAAAATTCTACTTTTGAAATGTTAGAGTCCATTACTCAAGATATTAGTTTAAGAAAATCAGTGTAAAATTATGTTGCCTTAATTTGGTGTAGCATATGCTGCACCAAATAAAGGTACCACAAATTTATAATGATTTTGGTCTCCAAAGACAGTGCTGAATCCTCCTGTAAATGGTAAAATTCAAGGACTTTTCAAGGCCTTTGAGTGTTTTTCAAGAACTTTTCGAGGCAAATTTAATTTTTAAGGACATTTCAAGACGCCTTGTACATTCAAGTACTTTTCAAGCCTGTGCGAACCCTAGTCCTTGAGCAAGAAAGCAAGACTCTTTATCCGCTGCTTATAACTGATTCAACCAAGGTTTTGTCACTTACTAGGATCAGACTGACTTGCTCAGCTGAAGAGACTAGCTAGTGACCTTGAAATTTCGCATCTTGCAGGTGTAGATATTATAATTATTAGAAGGGGAATAACAAAGGCACAGCTCAGTCTGGGCAGATGTGCAGACTGATCAGTATCTTTGTTGCTTACATGAAACAAATCTAGATTTTCTCGCTGCAAGGCCCATTGTACTAGTGTAATGATACTCCTCCCTAAAGGGAGCGCAGTGGCTCAGTGGTAGAGTGCTTGACTCGAGACCGAGGGTTCGAGCCTCAACGGCATCACTGCGTTGTCGTCCTTAAGCACATTTATCCTAGCTTAGTACTGGTTCAACCCAGGAAGATCCGTTCCTGTTTAACTGAAATATTGTTGATGGGACATAAAGAATCAAATCCAACAAACAAACTCCTCCCTAATGGTTAAGGGCTGGTACAGGGGCGGGTGGAAGAAATAATACTAGTTTGCTAATTTTGCAGTTAAAATTTTTATTAACAATTAAGACGAATGAGCCATGACACTACAAAAGCCACAAAACGAGTGTGAGACGAGAAAAGACTCAGATCAGCTTGGGCATTCACCCAGTCTGATCAGTCTGTGCTATACGCTCCATGTGTAACTAATGACTTAACCCTTAATGCGCCAATCGCAACAAAAGTCGTCTGCTTTTCTCATCTGCTGAAATGTTTAAGAAGCCTCTATGGCAAAAGTGTGGACCCAGATCAGACTGCTCCTGTAAGGCAATTGTTTGCAGCAGACGACTTCAGCAGACGACATTTTGAGGTGCATTTTTTCTTGGCGCTTTAAGGGTTAACCTTTCTGCATGCAGACAGCAAAGACTTTGCTCAAACTGAGCTGATGGCATGCCTAGTCTGATCAGTCTTTGCTATATACTCCATGTGTAACTAATGACTTAAGCTTCCTGCATGCAAACAGCAAAGACTTTGCTCAAACTAAGCTGATGGCATGCCTAGGCTGGCATGCCTAGGCTGATCCAAATCTTCAAGTGACACAGGGCTCTTAAAAGCAAGTATGAGTAAATTCAAGGACTTTTCAAGGACTTCAAAAAGCCTCTCCAACAGTTTTCAAGGACTTAAAGTTAAAAAAAATACTGATCTAAGTGTTAAAAGTCTACTTCGGAAATGCTAGACTACGATATTAGAGACATTAGTACTGGAAAATTAGTATAAACATGTTGTGCCTGCATTTGGTAAGATATGCTGCACCAAATTAAGGCTTAGCAAGTTTATACTGATAAAGGTCTCTATCAATAGTGCTACGTCCTACAGAAAATAGTAGAATTCAAGGACTTTTCAAGGCTTTTGAGTGATTTTCCTCTACTTTTCAAATTCAGATTTAATTTTCAAGGACTTTTCAAGAAAGCCCTCTAAATTCAAGTACTTTCAAGGCTGTGCGAACTCTGTGACACACAGGCATAATGTTGGTTTTCTCATGTTACGCCCCAATTTTGATTAACAGTCATAAAATATTCAAGAGACAAGCAAAGGCTCTGATCAGACTGCGCGTATGCGCAGGCTGGTCTGAGTATTTGCTTGTCGCACATACCACATTGTTGGAAAACTCATGTTGCAGCTCAATTGATCATTGCAACAACGACACATAGCATGTGACATAGTACACAAACCAAACACACATATTGACCAATATTCCATCTCCCACAATTAATCAGAGGTTTGTGTTTAACTGTTTTTGTTATCTCTTCTAAAATTCTCTCAGGAATACATTCAGAGTGTCAAACAGTTTGGACCCAGGGCCCAACAATTTGACAGTCATGATTTGGGTCCAACCTGTTTGCAAAGGTTATCAGCAGACAACACTAGAGGACAAAGAGTTAAAATAAACATGGGGTTACGAAAATGCAATTTATTTTGAACTCCGCAAAAAATGAACCAGTGAATGAAGTTTTGGCTTACCCATGGGTGAAAGTTCAAAATTTCCAAAATCCTGAACTTTTTAAAATCAAATCTTAAAACTTGCAGTATGCCTACAAATATCAACAATTTCAAGTTTAAATGGTCAATTATCTATAGATAAACTGAATATAAATCAGAGAATCTATTAGAATCTGCTTAATTAAGGATTTTGAGGCCTGAAATCCTGAATTCATGAATAATCCTGGAAACTTTCACCCATGCATACCCTTCAGCAACCAGTCGTCCCTCAGTGAAAGCTTGATCATCTATGCAATCACACAAGCCTCAATTCAAGCAGTCACACAAGCCTAAATTCAGCACAGTCACATAAGCCTTAATTCAGCAGTCACACAAGCCTTAATTCAGCACAGTCACACAAGCCATAATTCAGCACAGTCCCACAAGCCTTAATTCATCAGTCACACAAGCCCTATTTCAGCACAGCCACACAAACCTTAATTCAGCAGTCACACAAGTGTCTTAATACAGCAGTCACACAAGTGTCTTAATTCAGCAGTCACACAAGTGTCTTAATTCAGCAGTCACACAAGTGTCTAAATTCAGCAGTCACACAAGTGTCTTAATTCAGCAGTCACACAAGTGTCTTAATTCAGCAGTCACACAAGCCTTGATTCAGCAGTCACACAAGTGTCTAAATTCAGCAATCACGCAAATGTCTTAGTTCAGCAGTCACACAAGCCTATATTTAGAAGTCACACAAGTGTCTTAATTCAGCAGTCACACAAGCCTTGATTCAGCAGTCACACAAGTGTCTTAATTCAGCAATCACACAAGTGTCTTAATTCAGCAGTCACACAAGCCTATATTTAGCAGTCACACAAGCCTTAATTAAGGAGTCACACAAGTGTCTTAATTCAACAGTCACACAAAGCCTAAATTCGGAACAGTCAGACCAGCCTTAAATCAGCAGTCACACAAGTCATAATTCAGTAGTCATGCAAGCCATAATTTAGCAGTCGCCTATGCCTTTCTTGAGCACAGTCACACAAGCTTTTCTTTCTGCAGTCGCAAAAAACTTAATTCAGCTAATTGATTCAGCAGTAACACAAGCCTTGATTCAGCAGTCACACAAGCCTCAATTCAGCACAGTCACACAAGCCTTCAGCAGTCCCACAAGCCTGGATTCAGCAGACACACAAGCCTTATTTCAGAAGTCACATAAGCATAGATCCAGCAGTCATAAAGCCTCACACAAGCATTCAGCAATCACATAAGCCTTGATTCAGCAGACACACAAGCCTTAGTCCAGAATGCACACTGGCATTGATTCAGCAGTCACTTAAGCCTCAATTCAGCACAGTCACAAAAGCCTTAATTCAGCAGCAAAACTGGCCTTAATTCAGTAGTCTCACAAGTATAACGTCAGCACAGTGACACAAGCCTTGATTCAGCAGTCACACAAGCCTGATTTAGCAGTTACACAAGTCATGATTCAGCAGTCACACTAGTGTCTTAATTCAGCATTTACACACGCCTTGGCATAGTCACACAAACCTCAATTGAGCCATCACACAAGTTTTATTCAGCAGTCACACAAGCCTTGATTCAGCAGTCCAACAAGTCATGATTCAATTGTTACGCAAGCCTTAATACAGCAGTCACACTTTGATTCAACAGTCACAGAAGCCTTAATTCAGCAAAGTCACACTAGTCTAAATTCAGCGGTCATACAATAATTAAATCAGCACAGTCACACAAGATTTAGTTCAGCATTGTCAGACAAGCCTTAATTCAACAGTCATACAATAATTAAATCAGCTAAGTCACACAAGCCTTAATTTAGCAGTCATACAATAATTGTATCAGAACTGTCACACAAGCCTTAATTTAGCAGTCATACAATAATTGTATCAGAACTGTCACACAAGCCTTAATTTAGCAGTCATACAATAATTATATCAGCATAGTCACACAAGCCTTAATTTAGCAGTCTTACAATAATTTTATCAGAACAGTCACACAAGTATTAATTTAGCAGTCATACAATAATTTTATCAGAACAGTCACACAAGTCTTAATTTAGCAGTCATACAATAATTTTATCAGAACAGTCACACAAGTCTTAATTTAGCAGTCATACAATAATTATATCAGCATAGTCACACAAGTCTTAATTTAGCAGTCATACAATAATTTTATCAGAACAGTCACACAAGCCTTAATTCAGCAGTCATACAATAATTATATCAGCATAGTCACACAAGTCTTAATTTAGCAGTCATACAATAATTTTATCAGAACAGTCACACAAGTCTTAATTTAGCAGTCATACAATAATTTTATCAGAACAGTCACACAAGCCTTAATTCAGCAGTCATACAATAATTATATCAGCATAGTCACACAAGCCTTAATTTAGCAGTCTTACAATAATTTTATCAGAACAGTCACACAAGCCTTAATTTAGCAGTAATACAATAATTATATCAGCATAGTCACACAAGCCTTAATTTAGCAGTCATACAATAATTATATCAGCATAGTCACACAAGCCTTAATTTAGCAGTCATACAATAATTATATCAGCATAGTCACACAAGCCTTATTTAGCAGTCTTACAATAATTTTATCAGAACAGTCACACAAGTATTAATTTAGCAGTCTTACAATAATTTTATCAGAACAGTCACACAAGTCTTAATTTAGCAGTCATACAATAATTATATCAGCATAGTCACACAAGCCTTAATTTAGCAGTCTTACAATAATTTTATCAGAACAGTCACACAAGTATTAATTTAGCAGTCATACAATAATTTTATCAGAACAGTCACACAAGTCTTAATTTAGCAGTCATACAATAATTTTATCAGAACAGTCACACAAGTCTTAATTTAGCAGTCATACAATAATTTTATCAGAACGGTCACACAAGCCTTAATTTAGCAGTCATACAATAATTTTATCAGAACAGTCACACAAGTCTTAATTTAGCAGTCATACAATAATTTTATCAGAACAGTCACACAAGTCTTAATTTAGCAGTCATACAATAATTTTATCAGAACGGTCACACAAGTCTTAATTTAGCAGTCATACAATAATTTTATCAGAACAGTCACACAAGCCTTAATTTAGCAGTCATACAATAATTTTATCAGAACAGTCACACAAGCCTTAATTTAGCAGTCATACAATAATTTTATCAGAACAGTCACACAAGTCTTAATTTAGCAGTCATACAATAATTTTATCAGAACAGTCACACAAGTCTTAATTTAGCAGTCATACAATAATTTTATCAGAACAGTCACACAAGCCTTAATTTAGCAGTCATACAATAATTTTATCAGCATAGTCACACAAGCCTTAATTTAGCAGTCTTACAATAATTTTATCAGAACAGTCACACAAGCCTTAATTTAGCAGTCATACAATAATTTTATCAGAACAGTCACACAAGTCTTAATTTAGCAGTCATACAATAATTTTATCAGAACAGTCACACAAGTCTTAATTTAGCAGTCATACAATAATTTTATCAGAACGGTCACACAAGTCTTAATTTAGCAGTCATACAATAATTTTATCAGAACAGTCACACAAGTCTTAATTTAGCAGTCATACAATAATTTTATCAGAACAGTCACACAAGCCTTAATTTAGCAGTCATACAATAATTTTATCAGAACAGTCACACAAGCCTTAATTTAGCAGTCATACAATAATTTTATCAGAACAGTCACACAAGTCTTAATTTAGCAGTCATACAATAATTTTATCAGAACAGTCACACAAGTCTTAATTTAGCAGTCATACAATAATTTTATCAGAACAGTCACACAAGCCTTAATTTAGCAGTCATACAATAATTTTATCAGAACAGTCAGACAAGCCTTAATTCAGCAGTCATACAATAACAAGACAAATTTGACAAATTTATATCCCGTGACGAAGGGTTATTTGAGAGAAACATGTGAATCACAAAACATAAATCCCATTTATCTAACCCTTAGTTGACCTTCAGTATCATTCAGATCATAACAAACGCCTGTCAAGTATGTTATAGTGCTTAGTTTAATAAAAATTATATATATACTTACATCTGCACAATTTTAATATCTGACCTTTAAACCCAACCCCAGAGGTCAAAGGTGTTTGTAAATTCAAAGTGTTACCTTGCATGTAGGTCTACACTTCTTCCACTTTGATTTGATATGCAACATGACCACTTTTAGAAAAGAAAACAAAATGACCTTTTGACCCCAAACCCAGGGGTCGCTGGTGTGTGTAATGACAGCATATTTGCTTTCATGGTGCTCTGTGCTCAATTGCCTTTAATTTGATATGCAACATGACTACTTTTAGAAAAAGATATAGTTTGACCTTTTGACCCCACCCCCTGGGTCGAGGGTGTGTCTGTGGGCAAAATATTTTCTACCATGTTGCTGCCAGCGTCGTCAGCTTTAATTTGATATGCAACATGACTACTTTCAGAAAAATATACAGTTTGAACTTTTGACCCCACCCCCTAGGTCAAGGGTGTGTCTGTGGGCAAAATATTTGCTACCATGTTGCTGCGAGCATCATCAGCTTTAATTTGATATGCAACATGACCATATTCTGAAAAAGTTTAATTTTGGCCTCAGCCCCGCCCCCTAAGTCCACCCAACGGACTCGGACCCAGGCCTTCAAACTAAAGTCCCGTTTGATATGTTTCATATCTATTGCTGCTCTGTCTGCATGCAAAATTTCAGCATAAAATATTAACAATTGCCTTAGTTATTGCGAAATTAAAATATTTGACCTTTGACCCCTTAGGTGGGGTCAAAGGGGGTGGGGTAAAACTTTGACACTGCGATGCTTATCTACAGGCACTTGGCAATCATGGTCTATAGTGAGAAGTTTGTTAAATATAAAAGCTTTGATGAAATATGAAGATCATCACGCAAAAAAGCTAATATAGGTTTTGCCACAGGAGCTTGAAGTTCAATCCTTAAATCACCCTATAGCCTCAAAACCAAAAGCTCACAATGTCATTATGTAGTAATGACCAGGAGTGAAACTAAATTTCAGGCACCTTTGAATCGCCGATACCAGGAGGTTTTGGCAAAAACTGAACATCTAACCATAAAAACTATGCAAACAGGTCATGCGAGGCATGGATAACTTTTTCTGACATATCACTCAGTCAAAATAATGAGCGTTTGAAAATAAGGAAAAAATAACAGTAGCCATTCCAGCTCCAGTATCCCGTTTGATGCAGTGAATCCGAGCCTTCGTCACACTTGGAGAAAAAACATTTTAAAACTTACAAACTCTTCAACCAAAAAATGAAAAAATCAATTAAATGTGTTCAGAATATTAAATAAATAAAATTCTTACATTTACTTATCACGAAAAGTTCTGTTTTTCATAAACTTTGCGGAATTTCAAAACTGAATCCGTTGTTTTTCAAAGACTGTGTGACGTTGACGTCGCGCACAATTTGGCATACAAAGTATAACGTCAAGTTATAGCGTCTTGGGGCTTATTTTGTAGATGAAATCGTCATTGTCTCATTGTTTATGCCCAAACCAATAGGTTTCCCGGTACTATATCGACTTAAAGTATATTTGAGACATTGTCCTGTTTTGCCTTAACGTCGCCATCTTGATCAAAAGGTAGAAGAAAAGTTATCGAACACTTTGACGTTGCCGTCGCAACATTCACTGCTGATTGACTGGAAACTGGAGCCTGAATGGCTACCGAGAGCTAAGTTTCACTCCAGGTCATTACTACGTAATGATACCCTGAGCTTTTGATTTTGAGGCTATATAGGTGATATAAGGACAGAACTTCAAGCTCCTGTGGTTTTGCCTAATAATTGCCTATACCAAAACAAAGGCAATAACTTGAGTGTTAAGGGGTAGATTTTGACCAAACTTATAGGACATCGAAAGTCCATGGTACTAAGAAGTTCTAGCAATAAAGCGTATATTTTCCCTAGTTGACATGATTACAAACACCAAATTTTCAAATTGTCCAAATGTTTTTAAAATTGGTGTAGTTTGGCAGTAAAATATGCATAGTAGGCAACAAAATACGTTTAAAAGTGATGCTCCATTTACAATACCGTGTAAACCTGCATTTTCTACTCCCACCCCTCATTTAACGCCATTATACTGGGTGCCATTTAGACCAGATTTTGAGTAAATGCATTGCGAATTTTAAGAAAATAAAAGTGCTAAAATGTTAAGGATATAAGTGCTCTTCATTTCCAAAACTTACCGTATTGCTTCTGCGCATGCGTACGAAATACTACCTAAAATTGTGACGTTAGTCATTGGAAAGATGAAACTGGTGTCTTTCAGTTTATTTTTAGATGCTTTCCCCCACTAGACCCAAGATGCCCTTTGCATATGTTGTAAATGTTTATAGCGACATTTCGTTGTCCAAAGGGCATCTTGGGTCTAGGGGGGAAAAAGCATATAAAAATAAACTTAAAGACACCAATTTCATCTTTCGAACGACAAACGTCACAATTTTAGGTGTATTTCGTACGCATGCGCAGAAGGAGTACGGTAAAGTTTTGGAAATGAAGAGCACTTATATCCTCAACATTTTTCCACTTTTTTTTTTTAAAAATTCGCAATGCATTTACTCAAAATCTGGTCTAAACGGCACCCAGTATAAAGGCGTTAAATGAGGGGTGGGAGTATAAAGTGCACGTTTACACGTTTTTGTAAATGTTGAATCGCTTTGAAACGTATTTTGTTGCCTACTATGCATATTTTACTGCCAAACTACACCAATTTTAAAAACATTAGGGCAATTTGAAAATTTGGAGTTTGTAATCATGTCAACTAGGGAAAATATACGCCTTATCGCTAGAAGTTCTTATTTGCATCAAGAATGAATCAAATCTGACCAATAGGTACTGCGATATGGTTCCGGACGGACAAAAAGTGTGGACGGACGGCAGAATGGACGGACCATGCTTTACTTTATTGACAACCTACATGTACTTTCTGTTTTGTGGAGTTCTTAGACTCTCTGTAAGATGAAAACTTTTTATTAAAGTGGGAATTAATTCACAATTAAAAAGGGTGGGTCGACTGGGCCCACTGCCTTGGAAAGTGATGGGCCATATTTTGAAATCATGGGAAAATGACCCAGGCCCACCATAAATCTGAAGGCCTGAAACAGTCTGGACCCAGATGAACTTGACACTCTATTCTAATGCACTTGCTTTTGTAACGCGATATATTAAGTCTGAAATAGTTTGACATCATTAATTACTTAACATTTAGCTGGATGACATGTGGCTTGCAATGCTCCAATTTTAGATAAAACTGCAGAAGTGCATTGGAATTGGGATAGCATATATTCAATTTTTTTGTTTTGGGTTGGGGAGGTATACTGAGAGGAACTAAAAACTTAAGTTTTGTTTTAAATTTGTCTGGGTAAAAAGCAATAAATCAATTATAATTCCTTCTATGAAATCTGCCATTCTTAACAAACTTAATTTGCAGAATGTCTGCTGACATTATTAGGTCATCCTTCAATGTCCATTTTACAATTAACCCTTAAAGCGCCAATTACAACTGCAGCAGACGACAAATATTGTGACTTCTTTCCCAATTTTCGAAAAAATTAAGGTATGATGTTTCATGAGAATCGCCTGCCAGCAGACGATTCTCATGGAATATCATGCCTTATTTGTTATTTTTGAAATTACAGCAAAATTTGAAATTGGCGTCTCCTGCAAATTATAGGTGTCACTTTAAGGGTTAAATGTGGAGGAGAGTAAAATCTTTTCTTTTTTTTTTTACTTAAAACAAAACTTAAGTTTCTAGTTCCTCTCAATATATATTGTTGGATATACGACCGTAAATGAATTTTTACTGCTCAGCTCCCACATCAACATAAAACTAAAATTCTGACTGTATATCCAAAGATATATCTCCCCAAATGAAATTTTTTAATACATTTATCCCCAACTCCCCTTAATGGTAGTCCTGAAAAAAAATTTCGAAAAAGATTATTTGAAAAAAAAAATCAGCAGAAGACAAAATGCATGAAAAATCACCCAACATGCAAATAGTTAAATCCACTAACAGTACGGTAAACCTCAGATTAATTGTGGGAGATCGACAGCACATCATCAGGTTGTAAAATGGGCACGTTGGAATTTTATGATAAACATCTTTTACACTTTGTAGTCAGCAATCTTGCACTTTTTGCTTCGTTTAAGCTTTGTGTTCTTGTGTCGTTGTACAACCTCCTTCAATAGTTCTGGAAGAAGACTTAACAAAGCGTCCAGCTTGAGTAATGTGTCACCCGTCTTAGGTGCTGGTCCTTTGTTCATCTTAATGAGTTCAAGCTTGTACACCTGAAACAATACAACAGAACATTGGTCACACTATAGCTCACCTGGAAGGGACCAAGCTGGCCCAGAATTTTAGGGAGAAGTGACTTCTCCCTGCAGGAAAATTAGGGAGAAGTGACAGCCAGATAGGGAGAAGTTATAGCGCAAAATTACGACATTTTCTGTCAATTTAGAAGCAAATTAGCCATTACACATACTATTGCCATTTAATGGAAGGAGAAACACGATGCAGTGGTAGTAGATTGTCTGATAATGTCACCACAGCTTGCATTTGTGCGGTGACAGAAAGAAAATGAGCCTCCCTAAAAAAAAAAAAAAAAAAATTTTTTTTTTTTTTTTTTTAGGGAGACCTCCACTTCTCCCTGGGTCCCATTTAGGGCAAAATTTCGGCCCCTAGGGCGACTATTTCGCCCTAGTCGCCCCCTAGCTTGATCCCTGCCTGGACTTATGACCAAGAGGTCGCAGATTCAACTAGAATTGTCAGAGAATCTGACTATAACCACGCTGCAGTGCCTTGCATGCAGTAAAAGGCCAGAGTGTCTCAAGATATTGAAAGTTTGGTCGAAATCTTTCCATTTGTTCTCGAGATATTGAGCGGACACAAATTTTTAGAAGTAGATCCAGGGCCATAACTCCGGCATAAATGTGCAAAAAATGATGTGTAACAATCCTAACGTAGATCTTGTCAATATGAATGCATATATAATGTTTGGTGAAATTCTGTCCATTTGTTCTCAAGATATTGAACGGAAACGAAATTTAGGCTTAAATCAAGGGCGAATAAAGGTGCAAAAAATGACAGCTAGCAATTCCAACATAGATCTTGTCAGTATAAATAGTTTTATAAAGTTTGGTCAAAATCTGTCCATTTGTTCTCAAGATATTAAGCCGAAACAAAATTTTGGAGTAAATCAAGGGCCATAACTCTGGTACAAATGTGCGAAAAATGATGTGTAACAATCCAAACGTAGATCTTGTCAACATGAATGCATATATAAAATTTGGTAAAAAAATGTTGGTTAGTCCTCAAGATTTTGAGCGGAAACGAAATTTTGGCATAAATCAAGGGCCATAACTCTGGTACAAATTTGTGAAAATGACTTGTAACAATCCCAAGCTAGATCTTGCCAAGATGAATGCATATATAATATTTGGTGAAATTCTATCAATTGGTTCTCAAGATATTGAGCGGAAACAAAATTTTGGCTTAAATAAAGGGCCATGACTCTTGTACAAGTTTCCAAAAATGATGTGTAACAATTCAAAGCTAGATCTTGTCAATATGAATGCATATAGAAAATTTGGTGAAAATATGTCGAGTAGTTCTCAACATATTGAGCGGAAACAAAATTTCTGCGTAAATCTAGGGCCATAACTCTGGTACATATGTTTGAAAAATGATGTGTAACAATCCCAACGTAAATCATGTCACAGGGCTTTTTTTAAGCTGTAGCAGGTCCACCAGGCCAGTTTAATTTTTCGCCTAAAAAGTGAATCAGAAGTCAGTGTTTTCAGCTGAAAATATCTGCCATGATCAGTGTTCTCTGTAAGCCAAGGGGCCCAAAGATTTCGCATGCTACCGCCGGCTATTTTTTGGCTGAAAGTAGATTTTTTTATCGGTAAAGTGCTGTACTTTCCTTTTGCTTACAGCACGCGGAGAGCCTCGGTCTTATCTGCTTCCTATGGATTTCCAGTTACCAATTCAACGGTAGAATAGAATACAGACTCGTACACCCCCTATAGCTACACAGTGTCTTCTCCAGCAAAATATTGGGATCAGGGAAGAAATGATGGCTAACAGGACGCCTTTGTCGGGGAGTTTGGCAGTTCAATGAAAAGGAAAAAATGCCACCGAAGATATACAGAAGACAGTAAAAATAACCAGAAAACAAACAAATCAGCCAAGCTTATTTGCTTTCTTTGAGAGAGGTATGGCTCAATTTTGACGCTTGTCACTATGAGTCAATGTACCCCATCCGCAATTGCATGCTACACATAGTCTTGATCTGATATACATTCCTATAAAGCTTCATGAAAATATCGCAAACGGTTACCGAGTAATGGGTCATACAAGAATTTTTTGGGGAAAAATTATCAAAGGGGCATAACTTCGAAACTAAGAAAAGGGAAAAAATCATTTTGTGTGCAACACATTGTCTTTGCTTAATACACATTCCATTAAAAACACAATCAAAGGGCCATAACTCTAAAGCCAAGAGAGCCAACACAACCATAATTATATGAGACACAAGCATCTAAAGCAGCTGAGTGGAAGTCAGCCATGTATGATACCAAATGAGCAGCGACATGTGATTTCCAACAATGTGGTATTTTGACATGTGTAGTCTCAGACAAGCCTGTGCAGCCTCCTTTTATGTTAGAAACTTCAAATGATGTTCGGTCAATAGCTTAACACTCGTAGAATATTCAAGGAACTAGCACAGGCTCTGATCAGACTGCGCATATGCACAGGCTGATCTGAGGCTTTTCTGGTCGCACATACCACATTGTTGGAAATCTCATGCTGTGGCTCAAATGGTTGGTAAGATAACTGCATTAAAGGTAGTAAAATAGAATAGCACTTCTTAAAGGTGTCCTAGATTTTGACCTCTAGCTCTACCCTGGGTGTTATGCATAGATTTAAATTAAGATAATTTTCATATAGGACCACTGGATAAAAGAAATTGTATTACTGATGATATAAAAACTTGCAACAATTGTGGTTTGATGATGTTTTGAGGCTGAAATAAGATTATGTTTTTTTATGACTTTACCTCATTTTTTAAGGTTTTCATAAATATTCATAAATATGCAATTAAAATTATTTACATAACTGCCCACAGGAAGGAAGGCGAGTGTCTAAGCTTTAATTTGGTACCAACTTTAGTACCCCAGGATAAGTTGAATCCTGGATAGGATAGAATTGGTAGGTCTACCCCTCATTCTCGAGAATCATATAAGGGGTTGCCATGGAAACCAATTGCCATGGAAACCATGCATTTTCACATAGCCCATACCAAAATGTTTTTGAGGACGTCTTTTCGCATTTGGGGGGTCCCAATGAACAATAAGGCACCCATTAAAAATTGTCATTGAGGGGGTGCAAGGTAAGTTACATTGCATGCCGGGGTAGTTCATTTGGTATGTGTATTCAGGGGTGGGCATCAGCGAAACTACCGCGAAATCGCGTAAACGTAAATTTGTTCCTTCCTCACATCCGGGACATTTCGAGGTAGTGGCATCGTCACGGAAAAGACAATCAAGAGTAGGTACTCTCGCTTGTTTTGATTTTTGTAAAAGAATGAGCTAATAATGTAAAAATCCAGCAATGCTATTCCATGTAGATATGATTTACCATGCTAAACAGGCCAAACCTGATGTTGAAAAAAGCTTTGCTTTGAGATGAGAACCGTAACCAAATCAAACCATGAACGGGATTTCTTCAGTTTTATGTCAAAACAAAGAAAGTATGCAGATGTTTTGCTAGTTTTAGCTCAGAACAAGAGCATTTGACACATGTCATGAACATGACAGCCCTTATTCGTCCTTTGGACGTAAAATATTGAACCGATCATGTTCTATGAAGGGATAAATGCCAAAGTTTTCAAACCAGTTTCAGGTAGTTCCGCTGATGCCCACCCGTCGTATTGCTATATATTAATACCTGATCCCAAGTTCCAAAGGACTTCAGTAAGCCCTTGTTCTGGCTCAGAACAGACCTTGGTATGGTACATGCTGGAAGACAAACTTTGAAACATTGCAAGGCATCCTTCAATGGTGTGTACTTGTAACCGTTTATGTAGACATATGGAAAAACATAATCTTTGTAGAAAGCCAGCCCGCCCAAGTTTACACCGTCTTCATCATCAATTAACTGGTACCTGAATTAGACGACAACAAAATACATGGGTTAACCCTTTGGATGCCTTTGAAATGTAAGATTTTTTTAAAAATATTATGAAAAATGGAACATTTGCTCCTGAGGAGCAAATGTTCCATTTTCCATAATATTTTCAAAACTATTGAAATGTAAAAAATATTTTTTGGAAAATATTTGAAAATGTGAATTATTTATTGAAAATGATGCAATGTTCTAAATATAGCATATGGGGTAAGATTTTTTTTAAAAATATTATGAAAAATGGAGCATAGCCCCCTGAGGAACAAATGTTCCATTTTTCATAATGTTTTCAAAACTATTGAAATGTAAAAAAAAAATTGTGGAAAACATTTGAAAATTTGAATTATTTATAGAGAATGGGTAGTTGGGTATTGTCGGACAGACAGCTAAATTCGGACAACGATCTTGTTTGTTTCATATCTCAAATATTGGAATAAGAAATAAATTAAATATGCAAACAGTGAAAATCCTGATGAGATGACTCATAAGGAGCCGTCTCATCTGGATTTACACTGTTTGCAAATGTGTGTCCGAATTTATCTAATGTCCGAATTTACCCGACTTTACCCGATGCAATGTTCTAAATATAGCACATGGGGTAAAGGGTTAAGGTTAAACCTTTACAAAATCCTGAACTTTAAAAAAAATAATTTTAAAACAAGCAGTATGTCTACAAATTTTAATAGGTTTATAATTTGCTGGACAATGCTCTTTTGATAAGGTGAAAATTAACTTTTGCCTGCATAGTGGCTAACTTTTGTCGTCTGCTGATAATCTTTGCAAACACTTTGGGGTTCCAACTATTTGACACTCTGATGGTATTTCTGAAATAAATCTATGAAAAAATTGATTTTGAAAAAAAAAATCAGAATTATGTCAAAAAAGCATGCAAAATTTCCCACCATGCAGAGTTAATCTAGTCACAAGCTTTTATACTCAGTATTTGAGGCTGACTTTCTATGAAAAGTCAGCCTATAGGACCTGAATTCAGATATAATCCTGAAAACTTTCACCCTTGAAAATAGAGTCTGTTTATTATGTCAAATATGGTAGGAACACTGTTTCTCACACACCAGATCGAAATTTCCGTTGTTTTTACCAATGTGAAAATAATTCTATCTCACAATACCCATACTAGTCCGTGGAAAAGATAAAAAACGAACAGGTGACATATGCAGCACATCGTTCAGTGACCTCATTGTAATTATTAAATAGAGCCACCATGTCGCAACTCAGCGAATTCAGGATTTTCTGGAAGTCTTTTTCATGCTTTTTCAATATAAAATTAGGCATTTATAGTGGTTAGCAAGACAAAGAATCCATTATTCCTGTGAGGGTGGGATAGAAAAATCTGTCCCTCTCGTTCACCATTTGTAATCACTCGTCAAGCCTTGTGATGCCAATCAGTGATCTTCGCGATGGATTTTTCTATCCCACCCTCACACTCATCATAGATTCTTATAACACTACTGTCCTGCCAGCCAAGAGTGACAGTGACTTTATGTTTCTTTATAAAGTTATCAGGGACTTATAATCGATAGATCACTTGTGTATTAATCCTATCCACAGGATAGGATTAATACACAAGTGATCTATCGATTCACGTCAGCTTAAGTGAAGTGTACGTATTCTAGTTTTACTTAGCAATTGTAAACAAAGAATTACGTCACTGTCAATCTTGGTTGGCACGACAGTACCTGCAGTTATTAGAAGGATCATCTATCCAGACCTCATCATCAACATCATCATCATTGCTAGCAGCAGCTGAACTAGCATTAGCTGTGTCATCCATGACTTTAGTACACTGGCGGTCCCCATGGACTGGTATTCCTTCAGGCAGATCTTCAACTACAAAGTCTGGACCTGTAGGGCTGGATGTCCTGTTTGACAATAAAAGAAATACGTTGTAGCTGTTATATGACTTTTTGGGTACTGTAAAGGCGGCACCTCATGAATGGGTAATTAGGACTGGTCAACCTTAGACATAGGTAAAAGCTGAAAATGAGGCGTGGTTTTATTCAAAAGTAACTGTATCATCTTGCGCCATTACCTCAGTATAGATGCAAAACACATTATTTAGTCCTTAAAAGGCCAGTAAAATAACTGCATCTGAAAATGTCTATTTAACATAAGCATAGAGGCAAACACTGTGGACCAAGATCAGACTGCTCCTACAGGAGCAGTCTGATCTGGGTCCACACTGTTTGTCTATGAGACTTCAAATATTTTAGTGGGCGACAAAAAAACATACATTTTGTAATTATGCGTTTTAAGGGTTAATACATGTGAGTTCAGTGTATATACAGTCAGGATTTTCATGAAATGCACGCATGTTTGCGCTGCCCAAAAAGCTTAAACTCTTTACCAAATTAAAAATAGAACCTTGTTTAGCAGATGAAATAGCCGAACCACACCCAGATATGAATATTTAAGATGCCGCCTTTACAGTTAAGCCAAAAGTCAATTAATATCTGGGTTCCAAATAAATTACAGTAAATTACTTTATCTTTTAAGGGAGCCATCATGGTGTAGTGGATTAACCACTAGCTATGTACCCAGGGGTCCCAGGTTTGAACTCCGGCTTCTTCAATCTGTTGGATATGATACTTTATGCAGTGGCACCATCTCAATATATTACCAAAACGGTTCGTAGCATGTTAACCCTTAAAGCGCCAATCACATCTGCAGCAGACGACAAATTTTACGACATCTTTCCCAATTTTTGAAAAAATAAGGTATGATATTTGATGAGAATTTCATCTGTATGGTCAACTATCTACATTAATGAGTTACAATTTGCAAGTTATTTTAATTTCATTGCTGTGTAAAAGCTGATTGATCTACATGAAATAAAGCACAACATTTTCATGGGGTGTTCATTGATTTATTAACAGATTTATGATTTAATTGCATAGCAAAATATGTCTATGAAAGTTAACTGACTTTTCAGTAGTTTTAAATATACATGTAATCTTCACTTTAACAAGTGCTGAAAGAATGATAGTTAAAGTCAAAACAAAACACAAGAAACAACAACAAAAAGGGCCAAATGGTCCTGGATCGCTCATTTGAGTTGAGTTTAATGTTTCCTACAAAGTTTATCTCACAAGAAACTGGTCACATCTTTTGGCAGTTATGTTTTTCAATGAATCCACCTCGTTAAAGCTTTTTTTGTAGAAGGCTACCCAATTTTACCTATTGAGTTCTGATTAAACATGTTCAAAAGATTTTTATAGACACTCCTAAGCTGCAAAATCCATATTCCAGGGCCTTTTCTGCCCATCTCTATGGGTCGGCCCCATTCCCAATCAAAAATAGTCTCCTTTTTTCCCCAATACCAAGTCTGATTTTCCCAATTAAGAAAAGTAAAAAAAAAAAAAAAAAAATTTTTTTTTTTTTTTACTTGTTTTTAGAGACCACTACTACTTAAGCACTGACCCATATCAGAATGATACTTAAACACTTGCGCTTAAGTGGTATGCTTGGCATAATACAATCTTTAATAACTTGATTTTGAGGATAATATTTTGCTACCCTTGTAATGTTCTATGTCGTTAATTTCTCCCAATTTAGATGTTAAGTCGACTATTTTTTTCCAATTTTGGCCAGGGGCCTTTTCCCAAAATTGCTGGAAAAGGCCCTGTATTCCCTTATGGTCATGATTTTTATCAGATCACAATTGTTTAAGGCACAGGACAATGGCTGTCAAGAGTTTAGTTGAACATCTGGTGATAGCTGAAAGCATTTTGCAGGTTTTAAAAACAAAACTTTAGGCGCCTGTGATTAGGGGGTTTCCAGTATGTACAATGGGTTAATTGAAACTTCTGCTGAATCAGTAAAGTTGCCCTGAAGATGAATTCTTATGCGTTTGCTTTTGTAACATGGTGTTTGACAGGATAAAATAAAAAAAAAATTGCGACAGTATATCCTGCTATATACTGTCAGAAATAGTTTGACGTCATTAATTACATCACATTTCGTTGGATAACGTGTGGCTTTATGCAGCTTGCAAGTCTCCAATTTTTGATGAGACTGCAGAAGTGCATTAGAATGGAGATAACCATATTCAAAATTTTCATTTGGGGAGGTATATCGTCGGATATACGTTCGGAAATCACGTTTTACGGCTCTGCTTGCGCCTTGCCGTAAAACTAAATTTCCGACCCTATATCAGATAAACTGCTCAAAATGAAAATTTTAAGTACAGTTATCCCCTAAATATATGTGTGATCAAATATTAGATCAAGTAGTTCCCATTAAGCCTTTGTGTTCTGATGGATTTTCCCAAACAGATACATCAGATAAGGATGGATGGTCGGTCCATTATATATTTTATGGAATGATTGGGGTCACAGGTCCGAATTTTCAAATAATGATGCGTTTCTCTGCCTGAAGATTGTTTTGACCCCAACAAAAAGTGTAGACCCTGATGAAATGTCACATTCTGTGGCATTTCTTCTGATTCTTCACTGTTTGTCGAAGTACAGTACAGTCCCTTTATAGCACACCACGTTATAACAAGGGATTGAATATAACACAGTCATGTTGCTGTTCCCAAATTTTGTACCATGAAGTTTTACAAAGGAACTACAGGAAAATGACCATTTAATGGTCATTTTCCTATAATTCCCTTTGTTAAATTGTCCCATTATGACAGGGATCACTTATAACATAGTTCATTCTTATGGGCCTGAAATTTAGCATTATAAGGGCCGCAATGCAAGAAAACCTGACTTCAGGCGTTTGCGAACAACACAGGTGCAGACCAGCCTACGCATCCACGCAGTCTGATCAGCACCTTTGTTATTAGCCTTTGGAAAAATAACATTTGAAAACTTGCTACAGGTGAAATTTCAATTTTCTATCTAGTCTCTGTAGCCGAGGAGCCTGGTTTGAATCTCGCTTTGTCAAAAACCCCGAAGACAGGTTTCGTCGCGATGAGGCCCATAAAGGGACTGTACTTGTTTAGGAGTTTCCAGCATACAGAGGGTTAAACAGTCTAACAACAACAAGAAAATTAACGAAAAACAAACTTTTAAAAATTCCTGAACCCATTTAACTATTTGTCTGAGAGTGTTATCTGCTGATAACTTTTGCTAACAGTTTGGACACAGATCAGACTAATCAAACAATTGAACCCAATCTGAATCCACATATATATACTCTTTGACATTCTGAAATTATCCCTGAAATAATTTTTGGAAAAATTTAATTTTCGAAAATTCAGCAGATGACGAAACATGCAATAATCCCTGGCATGCAAAGAGTTAAAAAAAAGCTGACCGCATTTAACCTTTAAAGCGCCAATCGCAACAAAAGTCGTCTGCTTTTCTCGTTTGCTGAAATGTTTAAGAAGCCTCTATAGCAAACAGTGTGGACCCAGATCAGACTGCTTGTATAGGAGCAGTCTGTTCTGGGTCCACGCTATTTGCTTCTACACTTAATTTGTCAGTAATGCTAGGCAATTATTTGCAGCAGACGACTTCAGCAGATGACATTTTCAGATGCATTTTGTTCTTGGCGCTTTAAGGGCTAAGCCTGCAATTGTAGATATCCACATGCATCCGCTCAAAAGGAATTGGATCTGTTCTAAAGAATGAAATTTTGTAAGATGGAATATTCCATTTTCCATCAATGAGTTGAAATCCAGGTTGAGTAAAGCCAAATGATAAAACAAACAAAAAACTCAACTTTTTAACAATAAAATACCTCTGATCTGTACATTTCGTATCCATATTTCCATCAGTAGATTTTATGACCTCTACAGATTGGTTCAAAATTATCTCCATATATTTTTGTTGAGTTTTTATAAAGCCTTCTGCAGCTATCTGTTCTTCTTTCTCTCTCCTCCTAGCTTCTTCCTCTTCAAAATCTTCCTCATTCATAAATGCAGATGCCCTCTTTCTACATCTTAGTTTATGTTTATTGACATGTAGATCACCATGCTCCCTTCTATCAGGCACCTTATCAGAGTTTGGATCAACAGCCTCTTCTTTAATATTGTTACCTGCATCTTTATTTCTGGACGTTTCTCTGGCAGTTTTAGTTCTCTTTTTTCTTTTGAGCTTCTCTCCTATCTTCCTTCCCGTTTCCTCTTCATCATCAGAGGATTCCTTCCCACTTTCAGTTGAGTAATAATCATCATAAAGTGTATAATCTGGGTCAGAGAGATCATCTTCACTAATACTGGGAGGAAGCTTGTGCATGTCTGTAGCTAAAACATTATTGTCATCATTGTCTTTTTCATTAATCAATTCAGGAGGTTCATCTAAGTCTTCAGTTCTACAAGTTATAGTAGCAAGATTAGGTACCACTTCACAAAACTCGCTTTCCTTTGATTGAACGTCTTCATAGATAATAATAGTTTTTATTTCAACAGAATCCTCCAAATTCCTTTCATCTAAACTATTTTTTCCATCAGTTAACATTCTAGGGTTCTGAATTTCAATAATATCTTCCATTTTGATAGCATCCACCAAACCTCGCAATTCAGATTTACAATTTTTACCATTGTTAGTTATACCATCTTCCAAGTTATTATTCTCAGTAAATGTTTTTATAGAATCTGTCCAATCAAGCGGCATATACTGTACTTCATCATTATTGTCTAAACTTCTGAAGCTTTCAGATTCCAAAACATATTGCTCTGGTTGTAAATATGGCATTTCCTGTAAAACTTCATCTGAATTGGTCTGCACAGCAGCCACTGTATCCCTATTGTCTACTCCACATTCTACAATCTCTGATTTGATTCCACTATTGTCATCATCATATAGAATGTTCTCTGAATAATCCCTCTGTTTATCCACTTTGGAATTATAACCATGTGTTTTAACTTTTTCTACGGATTTATGTGTGTCCATTTCTGCCTGCAAGTTTCCCTTAGAAGGCATTTCAAAATGATCAACCTTATCAGCAGTTAATGCATCAAATATATTATCATGATGCTTGTAATTCATTTCACATAATTCAGGTAAACAGCCACATTGATCAGAATGAACACTGTTGTCACTTGTGAAACAATGAGTTAAAAATTCTTCTGATATCATATTTCTAAATACTCTACATAAGCTTGAATCATTTCTTATGCTTTTCAATTTATAAGTTTGCTTTGACCTAAATGCATCATTTGTATGAATCTGGTCTCTATCATCTGGTATACTTGTAAAATCAGCTGCAGATCTCTTTTCCTGATCAGAGGGCAATTTTTTGCAAATACCTTGGCTCTCGTACTCAATGCATTCTAAATCATCTATAGGATATTCAACATTGTTTCCTTGGTTCCTTCCCAAATCAGAATTTAAGCTTAGCTCAGCATCAATTGTGATACTATCTTCACCACATTGCTTTTTGTGTTCTTCTATGAACATCAATATCTTTTCAAAATCAGGATGCTTATTGGACACTATAAGTTGTGTTCCATCAGAACTTGTGATTGTAAAAGTAACCTCGTCTGTGTCATATTCATTTGGTAATTGCCAGTCAACAACTTCATCAGTGTCAATTTCTATGTCAACATTTTCTCCATCTAAGTCCAATGTGCTGAATGCAGAAAAATCAGATGAACCGGGTTCAGGGAAATTCTGTGTACATGATTTCTCATCGAAACTTTGGAAGTCAGTTTCTGTCCTGCATTCAAATTTTTTGACTATGTTCCCAGTACTTGGGTTGTTAGTTTCTAAACAGGGTAGAACAGAAACATTATTATTTACATTGGTTTCTGAACAATGCTCCTCTTTCTCATCCTGTATCAAGCTTCTGGAATTGTTCACATCTTTAATATTGTTATTATTCAAACTACTGCACATCTGAGTTTCACAAGCTGCAGATTCTTTTCCATTCCCTATAGTAGTATTTCTATCATCACAGCATTGATTACTTGAAAAGAATTTATTCCTCTGAACAAAATCAACATATTCACTTGCTATATTACTCGTGCAAGAAGATTTTCTATCACGGGATATAGGAGCAGACTTAATTTGCCTACGCCAAAATTTTTTCCTACTATTTTGCACATTTGATGCTACATGATCTCTCAGCTTTTGCTGTCTTCTTTTGGCTTTGGTAGACATTTTTCCTTCTTCTGGAACTATACCAGCACAATCTTTATCACTTGATATATCATTATTGTTTTCATGTCTCCCTTGTCTAGCAGCATATCTTTTGTTTCTTTCTTTAATCTGATTTTCAGCTGAAGCTTCAAGTGAGTTTGCAGATATTGCAGATCTTGTTCTATTTTTTCTATTGGGCATAGCCTGTGTGCTTTTATCTTTTATGTTTTGATGAGCTGCTGCCTTTGGTACAGTTTTATCAGTTTCGAGAGAACTCGACAACAAAACTTTATTTTCATACACAGGATGCAGTGGTTTTGATCCTGATGAAAAAGCATCACAAAAAGTTTGCTTTGAAGTCTTATACTTACTTTCCTGCCTTTTATTTGTGTAATGGTGTGAATCAGAACTCTTAGTTTCCTTGGTTTCTAAAACTGTTACAATTTGAGCAGGTGAATTTCTATCCTGATGTTGCTTGAATTGTTTGTTTGCTGTGGGTTCAATGTGAGTAGCTTCAAATTCTCTATTTGTATTTTTCCCCGATTCTGTTGAGAAAAGCAATATAGGTTGAGCATTCCAATCCCTCTGTTTATTTTTATCTGACTTTTCACTGCACTCAGATTCAGTGCTGCTGGCACAAGCTTTGGATAACATAGGATTATATTGGAAATCCTTGTCTTTATCACTCTTTTTTGTTGAAGTGTTTTGCTGCTCAAGACCACATTTATTGGATTCTGCTGAGACGGAAACCTCTGGTGATTTATAGCTCCGTTTTTTTGCAGCCAGCTTAGTTACTGTAGATCCACCTGAACACAAACGTTCCTCTCCATGTGTTTTTATATTCGACTCCTCCATACTCTTTCTATTACTACTGTAAAATAACTCTGCATTTGGTGGAATGCTGGGATTTCCTACAAGAGATATAAAGGGCCCGTTCTTCGAAACTCTGTAATAGACAGGCTTAACAATAGGAATAAAGAAATCTTTGCCTTTAAGCTGAACGTCAGGTATCTCATTATTATCAGCTGAGTTTTCAATGTCATCATCAATTATGCTTTCCTGTGCAGATGACCTCTCTATCTTTCTACAGTTTAATTCATTTTCAATTGAGTTGCCAGCAAATGTACTTATTTTATCTAACAAGCTTACTTTACCTGATGTAACATCACTCTGCTCAGATTCCTCAGATTGTTGTGACATTTCTGATACTGTTTGTTGTATTTCTGATGAACAGGAATCGCTTACAGGTAAACCTTCTTCTCCAGTAATTGTCAAATACTTCATTCTTTCAATCATACAAATGGCTAGTCTATCAAGAATAGAGCCTTCAAGTTCAAGAGGACTTGAAGACTCTATTTGGCATAAAAAACAGTTCTTACAATTTATTGGTGGCCTAAGTTTACTGTTTTCTTTTCTCTTTTCTTGTGACACTTTCATAGTTTCACACAATGCTACAAAATGATCAAACAGCTTATCACATGTGCTTTTCATCTTATTTGGTTCTTTTGACTCATCAGAACCAGACGTAACCTGGTTATCTTCACATAAGGTAGCCTCAACCTCGTTATCCTCACATAAGGTAGTCTTAACCTTTTTATCTTCACACAACGTATTTTCACCTGTTCCCTTTTTAAAATTTTCCAAAGTTTCTACTTTATCCTTTTCACTTGAAGTTCCAACATTTACATTGACAACTCTGTCATCTGTGACATTCTGACTTGAGTAATTTATTTGTGACTTTTTAGCTGGACTATGAGACAGTTTACTGGGTTTAGGCTTTTTCTTTCTAGCATATGCATCATAAATATCATCAGAGCATGACGTGGAAGACCCATAATTGGATGATGCCAATCCGTTTACAGATTTATCATTCTGTATCAGATCTTTTTTACATTGTTTCGGTTCTGTTCTCTTAATAGTTGCTTGAAACTTGTGCTTTGGTAAGACCTTATCGTTCACAATTTGATTTCTCTTTGACGTTTCACTCAGATCAGACCCAGTATCAGCATACTTGCTTTTGCTAGTCTTTACATTAACCCCATGCTGATATTTCAATACATGCTTGTCAGTTTTCTCTTCAATCTGTTCAGCATTCGAGTTGTCTCGCTTTTGTTTGCACATTTCTCCATATATCTGTTGAAGCATCTTTACCCTTTTCAATGTACCAGCTGTAACTGGCCCACATTCATGGCATTCTGACACTTCAGACTTATCACCTGTTATATTGTTTGTATATTCACTTCCTTCTGTTGGTATTTGTCCTGCTCCCATTTTATTCATGTCAGCTTTGCTAACATTCCATTCTTGCAAGCAATTAGAATCTCTGCTCTCTTCAACTGATGAGTCAACATTTTGTTGCCGTTTTGTCTTGTTTTCAAATTTACCACCAACACGAGAGCTGAGTGGTCTACTTGCAAAACCACTTTGATGACCTTTACTTAAACTACTGAGTTGACTCTCTGAAGCTGCAGATGGTATACTGACTGTATTTGCACATGATGCTTTCAATAAAAGATTTGGTCTTGGAACACTATAGTATGCTGCTGGAACAATGCCATTATGTGATGCTCTTGTAACAGCAGACTTACATGAATATCTATTGCTGTATTTATCAGAAACAGACCTGTAAGCATCTGCCGTGTTGGGTCTCTTGCTAATAGTACCAGCTACAGGAGGTGTACCATTCTGCTCTGTTGCATTCAAATTGGTTTCCTCCATGAGCTTGTATGTGGCTTCAGGCATTTCATCTGTAGGCAGAAAAATATTTAGGGATGTTCGTTTGACTGGTGATACAATGGATGCTTGATCTGTCTCATCCTCCTGAAGTTTCTTGCCAGCATTTTCTTCTGTAGTCAATGAATGCTTTTCATGTTTAGATAAGTTGTGTTGATCAACTTCACTTGCTGCTTGAGATTTTCGTTTCTGATCCTTTACTAGGATATTCAAGAAAGAGTTAACAGTGTTGTTACTTTCACTGCTTCTTTTTTCACTGAGGTTTGACGTTCCAGCGGATAGTTTCTGTCCACAAACACCATACTTATTTCTATTCAGTTTATCTTTGTCTTCAACTTTAGCATTGTTATTTTCATCATGTTTGGCATGCTGGTGTTTTTTACAGTTTCCTTTCTTACCTTTATTTTCATACTTTGCAGGCATTTCAGCATAAAATCTACATCCTTTGCCATATTTGTCCAATGGTATCTTACCTACTCTTGCTTTCTGACTTACTTTAGGAGCAAATTTATAAGTAAAGTCCTTGGAAATATTTTGTCCAACATGTGATTGTGCTTGTCTGCTATTAGTTGACTTACATCTCACATGTTTACTTGATTTAACAGACTTTGCTAAATTAGTTTCAGAAGAAACTGCTTTGGTATTATCAGAATCCATGTTTTCCTCATTACCTGTTAAAGAAACAGCCGATTTACTGTTATCTGGCTGTAAACTTTTATCCTGGTTTCTTTTCTTATTACCATGGTCAGTTAATTTGTTTCTTCCTTTAGATTTAATTCCAGCAGCACTATTGTCTTTACCATTCTTCTGGTAATGGTGTTTACTGTTTTTAAATTCTGAAATTTTCTGGCTTTTTCAATTGGTACCTGTGTTTTTGATCCTTTTGATACCTTATCATTTGGTGCATCCATGTCAACTATTTCATCTTTTGTCTTAGGAATTTTTGCATCAGATTTAGGCTCAGAACTCTTTCGTTGTAGTTTGAAGCTATCGATTGTTGAAGTATTATTTCTTAAGTCCAAAGAAATCATATCTCCTTGCGGAGTTTTCTTTCTTCTAGGCTGCTTGGAAGATTTTTTAATATGGACAGAGTGATCCTTATTGCTTGATACTTCAACTGTAAGTGGACTCGTGCTGATCTGGGGAGTTAATTTTCTGCTTGTTTCATTTGAATTAACATTAACAGTCAACTGTTCTTGCAAATTACCATTATGTTGCCCCTCTGATATATTTGAAGCTGCATTCCCATCTGATGTATGGGGTATTGAACTAGAGCTTCTCTCCTCTAACTCTTCATTATCATGGTTTCTACTTTGTGAGACAGATACTTTGCAATCATTACCTGTAGTATGATCCGAAACTGAAGAAATAATCTCATCGCTTGTATTTACCATACTATCAGGTGGGTATTCAGGTTCTATTTGGCTAGGTTTCTGAAAAAAACAAAAAACAAGCAAATACAGATAATTTATATGTCCACCACCACATAATGTTTGTCCTTTATTATATAAACTTAAAATATAAACTATCATAAAACAAGTAAGTTTATTAAAATGAGTAAGTTCACAAAACAAACAAAAAAGTACATAACTTAATCCAGAATTTTAGTTAAAAGTGTGCAACAAAAAACTAATTTTCTTATTTCTCAACCAAAACATATGTTATGGGTACTCAAAAGAACCGTCTTAATGAAATGGTTCTTTTGAGCACCCAAACATATGTTAAAACTGATGGGTAAGAACATATTTACAATTTTATGCTCAAAAATTTTGTTTATCAATCTAAAGCACATTCATATCTTCAGGTCATGAAATAAACATATGCAAAGTTTCAAAAAGAATGGTATAAAACTGTAGGAAAAGTTTTGCACGCAAAGTGCCGCCTATATATAGAATTGATAGTATTGAAGTCTGAAAAATGTCTAAGCTCACATACTGGAAAGTGACAAAAAATATTTGTGGATTATATAAAAACACATGCACTGCTTCATACCATGACAAATTTTGCACTTATAAAGTTTCAAAAGAATTGGCATAAAATTGTAGAGGTTCAACTTGGGAAGAACTTAGATAATATTTAAACCACATGCACATCTAAAGTTTCAAAAGAAACAGCACAAGGCTGTTACAGTGTAGGAGGAGCTGTGCGCACAAGGCTTATCACATGATGTTACTGTTATTCAGTGGATAACGTCATGTCACAAATATTAAAAAACTACATGTCAGAGGTCCAGATTATCCAGAAAAATTTGGTTTTTGACCACTTTCTTAACTTTTCGCTGAATCCAATTGACATTTTAAAATGCCCCCTTTTATTCGGTCTCTTTTTATCCTGTACAAAAATTAGACTGTTCCGTACCATTTTTGTCTTTTAGTTAATAATTGTATAGCATAAAATCGATAAACTAGAGTAGTGGTTTATAAATAAATTAGCATTATGCAATGATGGCCATACATTTAACAACCTCGCGTATATATGGCAAATCTTAGCCCTTCACACCTAAAAACCTTATTTCAAAATAGTTTAACAAGTGCCTTGTAGTGTCATGATAAAAAGAATCCAACATTGATCTATGCTCCTGTATTAATGATTTTTTTATTTTTTTTGTGAAAAAGTGATAAAATGCTCTGCGAGCCTCGCATTTTATCTTTTTTCCTTAACTTGTTTAATAAATTCAATAATACATGCACATGAGTACCAGCACATTGAAAACACACAAAAGTGGATTTTTTGCCATACCAGGTATGGACATTGAAACCACATTTAATCTTAATGGTCTTACCTACCTGCACATTGAGGACACAAAGGAAGGCATTATTTGTCAATACATTCCATCTTCTGTCTTCTCTCTCACAACAGAGTCTCCTGAACTCAGACCAAGATACCATCAGGCTTAATGTCGTCAGACAGAACCAGCTTTTACCTACAAACAATGATGTGTCAATTAGGGTAAAGTCGGGTAAATTCGGACATCAGGTTTGAACGTTTGCACGTTTGCAAACAGTGGAAATCCAGATGAGACGGCTCCTTATGAGCCGTCTCATCGGGATTTTCACTGTTTGCTTAGTAGTGGTAGGCCAATTAATCGAGTTCATCGATCATTGGTCATTTTCAGTGAACTGATTAATTGATCAGTAGTTTTTCAATAATCGATTACTCAGTATAGAAATTCTGCTTCATTGGCCTTCAATTTTTAGCTCGGTGTATTCATTTAATATGACCCTTTTCTGCATTTTCAGTTTCTGGTATGAACAGCATATGGTTCAAATAATGTACATAGGTTTAGATAAACAAAAGTTTTGAGTGTAAAATTGTAAATATATTCTAATCCATCAGTTTGAACATATGTTTTGGGTGCTCAAAAGAACCGTCTTATTGAGACGGTTCTTTGAGTACCCACAACATATGTTTTGGTTGAGAAAATTAATTTTTTGGTACACACAGTGACACTCTGAACACCTAACATGTCTGGTCAATCAACTTGACCCCGTAAGTACCATATATGTATTTTATTTTAGTTGATTACTGATTGATCATTGGTCACTTGTTATTTCCAATGATCGATCATAAAAATCCAGCCGATTCCTACCACTATTGCTAAGTTAATTTATTTTATATTCCAATAATTGAACTATGAAACAAACAAAGTGGCTGTCCGAATTTAGCTGTCTGTCAAAATTTACCCGACTTTACTCTAACTCATCGCATGATGGGTAATTTTTCATGCTCTTGTTGTCGTCTGCTATAAACTTTTTACAAAGTTTCAAAAAATTATTTCAGAAATACTATTGTAACTGTAAAATGATTTGGATCCAGATCATGCCCGACATTCTGTCTGGCCTGATCTGGGTCCAAACTGTTTGCAAAGAATTTCAGCAGACGACTGCCTTTGCATGCTAAATTTTTCATGCTTTTATTTTTGCCTGCTTTTTTTCAAAATTAGCTTTTTCAAAAATTTTGATTTGATTTTGATTTGATTCTTTACGTCCACTCAACAATCTTTCAGTTATGCGGGACGGGTCTTCCTGGGTTGAACCAGTACTAAGCTAGGATAAATGTGTCTTGCTCAAGGACCACAACGCAGTGACGCCAGTGAGGCTCGAACCCGCTGCCCTTCGGTCTCGAGTCAAGCACTCTACCACTGAGCCACTGCGCTCCCACTTTTTCAAAAAAAATGCTTTCAGAAATCACAGTGTCAGAAAGTTTAAATCCTGACCGGGCCCGACATTCTGGCCCGATCTGGAAACAATCTGTTCAAAAAAGGTTATCAGCTAACAACTACCTTTGCATACTGTGTAAATGTTCATGCTATTTTATTGTCGTCTGCTGACTTTTTTCAAAATCTCTATCAGGCATATTATATCAATGTCCAACAATTAGGATTCAGATCAGGAAGAATGTTCTAATCTGGGTCCAATATCTGTTTGCATGGGTGAAAGTTCAAAATTTCCAAAATCCTGAACTTTAGAAATTCATATTTTTAAACTTGCAGGATGCCTACAAAAAATAATATTTCCATGTTTAAATGGTTAAATGTGTTTAGATAATCTCAAAATTAATCAGATAAGCTATTATAATCTCCCTAATTCCGCATTTTGAGGCTGACTTTCTATGGAAAGTCAGCCTCAAAATCCTGAATTCAGGATTAATCCTGGAAGCTTTCACCCATGTGTTTGCAAATGTTATCAGGCAGCAGACAACAAAAGTTGTCGCTAGAAAGGAAAGAAGCTTTTGTATTCTGATAGACACCATCTGATTTCATGCAACAAACATGGGATGGTTCATCATACATATCAAGGGGTCACAGGTTATGAGTTTTAAATAATGATGTATTTCTCTCCCTGTTTTTGGCTTAGCAAACAGTGTAGACTCTGATGAACTGACAATTTCTGCACAGGACTTTCACCAAGGTGTCTTCACTGGTTTGCCAATACAATGTAGAGCTAACTAGAAAAAAGGTATAAATTAGTTTATCATTGCGTCAGGGAGTGAAATAACGCCATGCAATAAAATCGATAAACCACTGATGGTTTATAGATTTTCTGCAAACATTATGACAAAATTATAACGTTTTTTATGGCAGAAATGGTATTCAAAGTAATCTTTATGTCATATGATAAATCACATTTTATCTCTTTCCCCAACTTGTTTAATAAAATCAATCAAATATGAGCACTCATGTAATATCCTCTATATATGTGCCCATCAAAGACTCAGATCAGCCTGGGCATCTGCACAGTCTGATCAGAGTCTGATAGGTGCTCCATGGGTAGCAAAGGGTCCAACATATCGTCAGGCGGAAAACTAAGACTCTGATCAGACTGCAACGGAGGCACAGACTGATTTGAATCATCACTGTACCTCATGCAAACTTGTACCTTATGCTGGATAATGGCTCAAATAGTGTTTATAAAACCAAGGATTTTTTTGGTGTTCTCAGGCCCCAATGGAAATTTGGTGACTTTTTTCCAAATTTTGATAAAAAAATCCCAATCTTATTTTTTTTTTTTACCACACACACCACACAAGCTACATTGTTGACAATCTACTGCTATGTGTAATAGCTAATTTGTTTTTACAATTGACTGAAAATGCTGTGATTGTGCACTATAACAAATTTCCCAATTTAGGGGTTTACCACACTAATTTTCCCAATCTGAAAGGCCCATAGGGCCCCTTCCCAAAATTTAAAAAAAATCCCTGAAAACATTGTGCCTCAAACCATATGGGCCTCATTGGAGAAAAGCTGTTTTTGGGGTTTCCGACCAGGTCCAGGGGACAAAATATTTCAATATTGCACTTGCCCTGCAGGACTAGTGACTTACAATTTTCACTCATCCTGCAAACACATGCACTTGTCCTTTAAATAAAGAACATAAAGTGGTAATAAGGGAGTAATATGTTATATGACTTCCTCGAGTAATTCTTCCCAAAGCATTCATCCTATCGAGTGCTTTTGGAAGAATTACTCCTCCTTTCTAGATTTCACTCGTAATTACATGCGGACGAGTGGAATTTTTGTCCCCTGAGGTCATACCCAAACCAGCCTGCTCATCTAAAGAGACAAGCTATAAAATTGAGATTTCGGATTTAGCAAGTTTAGATATGATACTTTACAATTTATTAAAGCGAATAACAAAGGCGCTGGTCAAACTGCGCAGATGTGCAGACTGATCTGCGCCTTTGTTGTTCGCAAACCCCAAAGACAGGTTTTCTCATGCCGAGGCCCATATGTTGTCCATTAAGATGGAACTTTTTAAAAAACAAAACAAACAAGGGCCATAACTCACATATCTTTCAGAATTCTTCCAAAAGTTGATCAATTATTGTAATACATGTTAGTATTGGATAATCCATCGATCAGTACAACAAAAACGGTTTATTTGGCCAACCTTAAAATAGTTTTGTTTCCCCTTACTCGATCCTGTTTTACCGGTATGGGTCGGTCGGTCGGAACTCTTTTTTTTTTTTAACTAAAAACCTCAAATTGGATACCAATTAAACTTAATTGTTTACAGTAAAACCTGTCTTAAGAGGGCACTCAAAAAAAAGACATCGCATAATGCAGGTCAAAACTATTGCAGAATGCTCCCAGGGAGCATTCTGCAATACTATCGACCTGCATTTAGCGCCCATTTGTCTTAAAGACCTTTGCGTATATCTTTGAGTGGCCATTTTACGCAGGTTTTACTGTATAGTCCTACTATAGGCAATAAAATTAAATACACAAACAATTTGCTAAGATAACACTGTTTACATTGGACAATTCTCTCAGGTTGCAATGAAACTTAACAAGAAAAACCATAACATGTGTTACATGTTATAAACGGTGGTGTTGAAAGGTTCTTATGAGTAATAATAGATGAAGGATAATAGTGAAGTTTTTTTCGCAATGAGATACATTAAAGCGGCTTTGAAATGAGTCATTAAATGCTTTACATTTCGCTAATAAACTATTCAATCAGACGGTGGTTATCTTCAGTATTTTATGAAAACCAATACTTGTCCGCGGGGAAATAAAAAGTTAGACTGTATTACCTCCCTTGATATACAGTATTCAAAAAAGAAAGTCTAGGAAAAAGTCAAATTTAGTGAGTTCCAAAATGATATCCCATGCATTTTCCTCCCTCAGATAGAAAGAAATCCAACCCCAGTCATGAATTTGCGGGTGATAGGAAAAATCTACTAGCATGATTATGATGCTTCCGCGTTTCGATGACATCGAAACAAACCTCAGACAAAACCAATCGAATGACCTATTTTCCGCGTTTTGACTTTAATCTTTCTTTGGTAACTTTCTCTATTTATTCATATTTTCTGCTTGTAGGCCTATTGTCCGTTCTGTTTGATTGTTTTACATTTTCATGCTCCTATTTTCTTATAAAATGAAAAGTTTGTTTCTGTTTTATGGCAACACGGTTCAATTTCTACCATGCACACTGACAAATATAGAATGAATGACCTCAACAATTAATCACAGAATATGGCCTTTATATATACTTATTTAAGACTTTCGTAGTCTGTGAATACTCATTGTCGCATACAGTAAGCTTGTTAGCACGAACAAACCTGTCACCTTTCGCTCGGTGCACACTGGGATTGAGCCGCCATTTTTAATAAAAATAAATTATGCGATCACTGCTTGCATGACTCGGGGCTTAACATCCAGAAAATATTGACTAAAAGAGAAATGATAAAGTGTCAAAAATCAAATTTTTTGCTATTTTTAACAATAAATTCTGTCACTACAGCAGTGCGAGATTTGAACGGGACTAGCCAAATATCGCTAGTTACCCATAATGCAAAGGGCGAAATGCGAGAGATCTAGATGAGGTATCGTCAGGTCTCGCGAGAATGGTGAATACTATCTTTGAATTAGTATTTATAGTTATGACTTTATCAATAACTTCGCCCCAGAAAACCGTTGATAACACACAATTCTAAGTTATTCTAAGTTAGGCCTTTAGACCAGCTGACGAGAGTGAAAAAATAGGCACTGTCCGTGGGTAGAGCAGGTGTGAACATCCGACTTTTACACTGAAAAGACACCCCATTTTAGACGTTTTAAATACTCTTTTAATAAGAAAAGTCTGTACTTGTTTTTACTTTACCCTTTGGAAAACGAAAAATTTAATCAAAACGTTATTCATTGAACAATAACTTTGATCACACACCTCTTCAGAATGGTCCATTTCAAAACCAATTACAATTATAGGCTAAGTAACCACTGTTTCATAAATGAACTAATGTTAGTTACTTATGCATTAATAAGTAACGCCATAGAAAAAAATATTCTTGACTGAAAATTGAAACAAAACTTTTTGAGTAGGGTCTTTTTCAGGGTTGGTCCGGTAAGGGGAAACAAATAAGATTTTAATTAAGGCCTTACCATATCCCTTTTGAAGACCCAGAAATGAGTTCAGATAATGTCCTTCAACAGCAGAACACTGTGAGATGTCAGAAATTGCCTTAGAACACCTTCGAACATACGAGTGAGCCACTGCTTCAAGAACCCCAAGGCATTCTGGGAACACTTCTTTCAAGAGGGCTAGTGGGATGAAAGCCCCGCTGGACTGTTCTGGGACGTGACCAAATGGAAGTACAGCTGATATCTTAGCTTTCTGAAAAGAAAACAGCAATTATCATGATTATCAACCCTTTGTTTTCTAGAATTTCTTATTATAATAGCAAGGTAGTTTGCCCAACAATAGGGACCGAGGAGAAACGCTGCTTTTTGCACATTCTATTAAGGTCTGCACTGTTTGCTGATATAAAAACAATATTTGGTGTTTGAAAAACAGGGAACTCTTAATTTCAAAATTTTAATCTGACAATTTGCCTCTCATTAAATGGGCCTCGATTTGAGAAAACTTGTCTTCGGTGGTTTGCGAACAACAAAGGCGCAGACCAGCCTGCGCATCCTTGCAGTCTGATCAGCGCCTTTGTTATTCGCTTACTGGAAAGTAATATCTCGAGTTGCTACCAGCTAAATTTCAATTTTCTAGCTAGTCTCTGTTGCTGAATAGACTGGTTTGAACTTCACTTTCTCGGAAACCCCAAAGACAGGTTTTGTCGCGACCAGGCTCAAATGTTCTAGACCACATAAACAGGCTTAATGTCAAACTATTGAAAAGATTTGAAGTATTAACATAAATTTCTCATCTCATGTTTAAGCCCATACTTTTGTGTACCCAAATTATATCATATGCTTAAACCCTTTAAATGCTAGTATTTTCCTGATTTTTTTATAAAAAAAAAGCAATCAAAAAAATTCAGGAGTACATCATAACGTGTAAACATTATGGATCCAGATCACGCCAGGAAATATGCAGGGCCAGACATGGATCCAAACTGCTTAAAAGGGTTACATGCACCAGCATATGACACCAGTAGGTACTGATCAGTATTGTGATCGAGGGTAGTTTTTCATGCTTTTTGTCGTCTGCTTTTTTTTCAAAATCAACTTTTTACAAAAATTCTTTCATTGTCCAGATCAGGCCCGACATTTTGTCGTGTCTGATCTGGGTTAAAATTGTTTGCAAAGGTTATCAGTGGATGACTAGAAGTCAAAGAGTTTAGATGAAAAAAAAATCACAATTCAAATTTTATGCTCAACCCTTATCCTGCTGAACCTGGATTTATCCATTTTTGAAAACATTGTAGATCCAGATAAGCTGGCTTCTGAGGAAGCCATCTGATCAGGATCCACACTGTTTTCACTCAGATTAAAAATGTTTGCTTACAACTGTATTGCTGCTGGTTACCTTAACCCTTGTGGCTTAGCCCACCAGTGACAACTATGATGACCCTTGTCATCTGCTCTTCTTATCTTATAATAGCCTAATTACAAACAATATGGACTCAGATCAGACAGCTCCCATATTGTTTACTTCCATGAAAAAATCGAGTCTGAAGTGCAGCTGAATATATGCAGCAGAACTAGGCTAAAGTTCACTAAAAAGCAGAAGTTTTCAGGACAAAAATAGTGGTAGGATAAGGGTAAACAGCATGGATTTTCCTACCTTTCTGAAGTCGGGGCCAGGATCCTGTTGAATTAGGGCAAAAAAGCATTAGGACCATCAAAATCGGGAAAACTTGATGCAGTCTAAAAGAACTGGACGGCCATTTTAAATGGATTAAAAACCATATAAGAAATTAGCAGTATAAAGCTGTAACATGTTTGTTGCTTTAATTGACCACCATAAAAACTCTGAAAAATTGCATAAAAATGTGAATAAAAACATGTTTCCATTCACATTTTTATGCAATTTTCATGCATCTGTAAAGTTCTTTGGTATTTTTGTTCCGATTTTCATGGAATTTTCACCAAAGAGTAGGACTAAGAAATTGGGAATGATATACACTATTTTGGAAAGTATTTTCTCATTTTTGAATTGGGAAGGGGCAGATATTCGGTCCCAAATGAAAAAGGTCAATAAGCAATGCTTATTATATACCCCACACACAGTAAGAGTCAGTGAAAAAACTTGGCAAGTTATAGTTCAAACTAGCAGACCTTAGTTTGAAAAGAAGATTTCAGTAGATTCTGTGCAAACAAAAATAATAAACTCCTTCATGCATATGTTCATTGTGTCTACATTGTATTGGCAAAGTATTAAATTGCTCCATCAAAAGCTGTGGTAGGAGTTGATCGGCCCATGAAGGCACTATCCATGCAAATACAAAAGCAATATATAGAAGATATTCAAATGTTTTTGTTAAATATTGCTTTTATTTCACAAGTGAAGTGGACAATATTTATATTTCATGAGTGGCGAAGCCAGGAATGAAATATAATTATTGTCCACTTCACGAGTGAAATAAAAGACATATTTAACAAAAAACATTTGAATTTTCTTTTTATTGTCTACAAATTTCCCTTTAAGGTAAAGAGAAGCGCATCTTACTTTACATTAGCTTTTGTTTTGATTTTCTAGTTGTAGTAGACGAATTTATATATTAAGCTTCTAAGCGACTCTGACTCCATAGAAATAGGAAATACCAATAGTTGCTTCCCTTAGCAAAGAAACACATATGCCATAAGAGTTGCTTCCCTTAGACCGAAAAAAAGTAGTTTCAATCTTACGGTTTCTCTCCCGTGAATATGTCAAATCTTGTATTTTCACTGCTGTGAAAATACAAGATTTTATATTTCCATGGCTGTGAAATATATGCATTATATTTAAACAATATTTTCCTGTATTTCATTACATAGTAAATAATAAAAGTGAATAATTGTCTAAGTTCTCACAGCTGTCATGTTGTCAAAAAAAAATTTTTTGATCCAGACTCCTTCATGCATATGTTCAATGTGTCTATATTGTATAGACATAGTATCAAATTGCTCCATTAAAAGCTGTAGTAGGAATTGATCGGCCCATGAAGGCACCATCTATACATATACAAAAAGTAAGTAATGGTGCAAAGATCAGGAATCGATACAATCAAGTACCACACCTGACCCAGGATACCAATGGGAAAGTGACAAACTCACAGAAGACACCACAAACGAGAGCCAAGAGGTCAGCCCTTTCCCAGCAGGTGACCACAAAGCACATATAAACAGACGCACACAAAACATAGCACACACAAGACAGAACAAAAACATAAAAGATCCACAAAAGAAGTACCGCCTTGGAACGGTCAGTAAAATATTTTACTGGAGGGCTTAAACCGGTTTAACGGCGCCAACCTCACCCTTAATTCAGATGTGGATCAAGAAGCCCTTATTAGGGAAAAATTGTCTAAGTTCTCACAGCTGTCGTTTTGTCAAAAATTATTTTTTCTGAACCAAACTCCTTCATGCATATGTTGAATGTGTCTTCATTGTATCGGAAAAGTATCAAATTGTTCCATCAAAAGCTGTAGTAGGAGTTGATCGGCCCATGAAGGCACCATCTATGCATATACAAACACCTTATTAGGGAAAAAATGTCTAAGTTCTCACTGCTGTCATTTTATCAAAAAGTATTTTTTCTGAACCAAACTCCTTCATGCATATGTTCAATGTGGCTGCATTGTATAGGCAAAGTATCAAATTGCTCCATCACAAACTGTGGTAGGAGTTGATTGGCCCGTGTATGGCCTATATTAGCATAAGCATAAAACCCTATATTAAAAGCCATTTAGAACTACAAAGGGAAATAACTCTAATAAAATTGGCCCCTAGCCCTTACTTTTTTGTCTAAAGTATTTGTCTTGCATATATGAACATGTTTGCAAGGTTTGATGAAAATCCAACAATGACTCTTCAAGATATTAAGGAAACAAAACGTTACAGACGGACGGACAACTGAAAACAGTTTGCGGGGGGTATAATCAGGCCTAGGAAAATCCCTGAGTTACAGAATGAAAATGCAATGAGTGAGGTCCTGAAATGTAATGCATAAATGAGCCAGCGCATGAGATTTCCAACAATGTGGTATGTGGGACCAGCAAAGCCACAAATCAGCCTGCGCAAATGCGCAGTCTGATCAGAGTCTTTGCTAGTCGCTTGATTATTCTATGACTCTTAAGCTACTGATCAAACATCAGTTGGAGTTTCTTAGCTTAAAAGGAGGCTGCACAGGCTCATCTGACTCTACACTTGTCAAAATACCACATTATTGGGAATCACATGTCATGGCTCAAATATATTCAGCATGAAAAGTGCATACTTAGGCCAAATATAAAAATAAGTGTGTTTCGGGTAACAGTTCTGAAAATTTTAGGTAGGCTGGGCACACATATTTTTATTAAAAAGTTTTTTTCTGGAAAAAACATAATTTTACGCATTTTGAAAGGCATTTTGCCTTTCAAAATGCATAAAATTATATTTTTCCCCCAGAAAACCTAAAAAAGTTCTAGGGTTCCAGTGATTTGTTCGCTGAAATAAAAACTTGTGCGCAAAAGATGCAGGAATATATTGCACAGGTAACAAAATCACTGGGGTTCACCAGTAAATTTAGGTAGGGTCGGGTTATCCTAAACACAGGTATTTTTTTATTTGGCCCTATATATCTGGACCTTTAATATGTTTTACCTTTGGCAGTGTGTCCTTTGAACCAGCAGGATTTTCTCTCATCGCAGAATTTTCGCTCCTTGGTTTATCACTGGTGGCCTCATCACTGTGACCTTCACCTTCACCAGCCATAATCCGTCCTACAGCTGGCACAAGCTTCCTACTGACCTTGAGAGGCAGTCCCATAATGTCATTGCTGCTTTTTCTCTTTGACATATTATAGCACTGCTGTGCGTTTACTTCTTTGGATTTGTGATGTTTCACTGAAACCATGTCGTGAAGTTTCATCAGCGTTTCGGAATTTTTCAGACAATTCAGATCAACTAGCAACGTCCCTGGAGTAACGATGATGAATTGGTAAAGAAACAGCAGCTGTTCTGTCTGCGTGCAGGCATGCATGAAGGCTTCCGATGCTGGATAATTGAGCTGATGCTTCAACGCATTTAGGACCACTATACATTTTACATTCACGCATGAAATGAACAAGATCTCTTTCAGATCTGACCAGACAGCCATCTTTTTATGTCCAGATGTAATATATGGAACATGCTTCACTTTCTGCTTGGCAATTTCCAGTTTTCTCAACATGAACGTCTTGACATTTTGCGTCTTGCCATCTTTGGCTACGGCTTCTGCTGTCTGCCGCATTTTTCAATTTGTCCCCAAAGGCAGCTTACAGTGCTGGTTGATAGCTGTTCCCATGGATCCTGGAGTAAAGAGAGGATCATCTATATATCATTTATTACGTATTACTGAACCCATTAAACAAGTTGAGGAAAATAGATAAAATGTGATTCCTGCGGAGCATTTTGTTGCTTTACCACTACCAGTTTAATAAATTCAATAATACAAGTGCATGAAAATTAGATTCTAATTTTTTATTAGTACTATCTTCATGGACTACATATGGGCCTCAACACCAGAAAACCTGTCTTCGGGAGTTTGCGAACAACAAAGGCGCAGACCAGCCTGCGCATCCGGGCAGTCTGATCAGCGCCTTTGTTATTCACTTTTTGAAAAGTATCATATATAAACTTTCTACAGGTGAAATTTCAATTTTCTAGCTAGTCTCTGTAGCTGTGGAGACTGGTTTGAAACTATCTTTGTCGGAAACCCTGAAGACAGGTTTTGTCTCGACGAGACCCTATTATCATATGACATTAAAATAATACTTCAAAGCTGCATTTTTGGCATGAAAACACTAAGATTTTGTCATTCATGTATGCACTTTTTTATGGACCTCATTACATAACATTACTAACCCTTAAAGCGCCAAGAAAAAAATGCATCTGAAAATGTTGTCTGCTGAAGTTGTCTGCTGCAAAAAAAAATTGCCTAACATTATTGACGAAGTAAGTATAGAAGCAAACAGTGTGGACCCATAACACTGTTACAGACTGCTCCTATAGAAGCAGTCTGATCTGGGTCCACACTGTTTGCCATAGAGGCTACTTAAACATTTCAGCAGACAAGAAAAGCAGACCGCTTTTGTTGCGAATGGCGCATTAAGGGCTAAATATGTAAACCACTGGTGGTTTGTCAATTAATACATGGTATGATGGGAGTTATATAACTCCCAGATGAGACGTCATATGATAAAGAAACAAGAGTTATTTTAACCCTTAAAGCGCAAATCAAGACTGCAGCAGACGACAAATTTTGAAACATCGTTCCTAATTTTCGAAAAAAAATAAGGAATGATATTTCATGAGAATCGTCTGCCAGCAGACAATTCTCATGAAATATTATGCCTATTTTGTTACTTTTTGAAAAAGCGGCAAAATTTGAAATTGTCGTCTGCTGCAAATTATATGTGGCGCTTTATGGGTTAATAGTGGAAATGTACAATTTTGCACAAGTTGCACACTTTTGAAACAACAAAAAAGAAACCTCACATGTACTGTAAATTTGTGAATAGCGTTAAAAGACATATTTGCCATGATAAAAATTTGCGACTTAGGCAATTTACCTACTTCGGTAAACGACAGAGTGATTTCCTAATTGGCCAGGATTTTATTTGTGAAGTTTCACGATAAAAAAACCCTGGGGAAACTGCGATGTGCACAAGCACATGCACTCGTTTCATCATGTTCAACTAAAAAAAGCCTCCCCACTATAAAATATCATATTAAAAATAATTTTATAGTGGGTTGGCGCTTTTTTCTACCTGTGTGCACAAGCCCATCGGATGCACAAGCTCATCAGACTCAACTGTAATAAATCCGGGTCAAGTCATCTCAAGTCAACAGGCTCGGGTCAACTCGCCCCTTATATGAATTACCCTCCTGGGTCCATGTGTGTGATGTGTTTCGATAAATAGTATATTATTAAATGTCACTTTTATGTGATCTCCAAAGGTTCATCAATTAATTTTTAATAACAATCTAGTATCAACAAACATATAATTAAAGCCTTTTAATGATTGACAGAATGTACATATGCACAAGTGACTGGCGAATGTTCAGATCAGCCTACCCTTCCCAATACAGAATGGACCAACAACAAAAAAAAGAAAAAAAAAAGGAATGAAACTAAAAAAAAGAAGCATATTAACTTATATTGAGGCTTGCATAGGGGGTTTTATGGTGTTTCCCCTAGCCAGTTTTAGCATGGTGCTGCGCCATGCCCCTTTTCTCTAGTGCCATGCCCTTTCTCCTAGCTCCATGCCCCTTTTCTATAACTACATAAAATGGCATACATTTTGGTAAAAAAAATCATGAGAATCTGACAAAAACTAAGGAAGTTACAGTTGTTTCAGTTTGAAGCCTGAAGTAGCAAGGAAGACACCTGCTGTTAAAATATTTTACTCAGTGTTAATCCTTTTACAATGGTCACTGTTATTCGCATTATCTACATGCTAATCTGTTGATGTATGCAAGGTCTCCCACGACAGTTGACCAGTTACATGGAAAGGGGCCCACTGATGTGGATGATGTCCTTGCACCTGCACGTTATTCCCGTCGTTAATCAAAAATCCGATTATGATGATGATATGATATGTACGGTGAAGGCCCCTAACATTGCGCACTTAAGCCTTTTTGACCTCAGTTAGATATAATAAGAAAGAAACAAAATTGAAAAAGTGTGCACAGCCAAATAAAGTAATCATTATATATTATTTACATAGAGCTCAAAATGAAATCTCTAGCAACTTTGATTTTCGCCAATTGAACATTCCCACCGTTTTCTCACTTGTGTGAAGTCACAGGCTCATTCTGAAAAAGGGATTTCCAAGGGCAGAAGAAAAGCTGTCTGTTAAATTGTTAAGCAGTAAGAAAATACTTATCTGAGTGATAAAATAATGGTCATTTGCCTGCATCAATGTTTTCCCGCCATTTTCACTAGTTCTTTTTAACCCCAATCTTTAAAATATGATCCTGATATGTTTTATTCAGTAAATACATCGCTTCCTCCATCTTCATTTCCATTGACATCCCCACGATGGAGGTAAGAAAACTCAGTGATGTATTGGGGTCCCAAGTGGGGAAATCATTGATTTTATCATAAGTGGGTTCTTATTAATGTTAAGACTCACAAACATTGGTCTGGCTTATAAGCAGCTGTATGGACCATATATCTAAAAATGATTTTTGATAAATTATATCAATTTTTCACCTGCAGTGGTTTGATATATCCCTAAAGTACATAAAAGAAAGCTTTTATGGCTACTTTTTCATTTAAAGTCTGTGTGGTAGCATCCCAATGAACCTAGGGGTTCAAATCAATCTGAATTTGAATTAAATATTGAAAAAAAAAATAATCTGAAAGCATGAAGCGAAAAAACTCAACATTCAGCTTTGTCTCTAGGGGAATGCGACATGCTTCAAAATTGTACCTGCCAGAACTGAATACCTTTTGATATAGTTCGAAAAAATTCACGAGCCGAGAGGGCGTTTCTGAATGATTGAATGATGGGAATTAATAATTGTCTGATCTTTCAATTGAAGGGACTGATTTGGATTTGGGTCATCTGCCTTAATGTTGTCAACCCTTAGTCATTTTTTGAAATATGGGCAGGCTGAAGAGTTCTGTGGGTGTTCCAATTTAGTTTTGTCTGCCCTAAAACAAGCGCTGCAAAAATGTCGGACTGTCCTGAGCTGACCCTTAATGTGCTTCTGATGAGACGATGCAGAAAAGGTACAAGACTGTTTATTGAAATCAGGGCACCACCATGCAGTGTCCTGATCTTTCAACCCTTCTTTTTTGGTTTGCACCCTTCCTTTTAATGGAAATCTTGCTAACATTGGGGTTTCAATTTCATTTGACTCATCAGACCACTTATTCAAGCCAATCTCAATACGTCTGACCCATGCAGCATAAAACTTCAACAGGGCATGCCATTCATAGATATTTGAAAAATACATAATCTTTTTTAACAATTTCAGCCTCCCCAATTTCTCTGAAGCTGAGATTCTCCGACTCAGAACAATCTCAAGTTCTCCAGCAACAAACATCTTAATATCCAGAGACATGAATGAAACAGACTCTGAAACAAACTCAAATTGTAAGGTAGAATGCGGCCAGATTTGTGGAAATTTGACTGTATCGGCCGACTTTTTGTACAAGCCAGACTGTAATGTCTTTTTCTTAGGCTTAGATGATATCTCATGACCGGAGTCAGAATCATAATCACAATCGCTATCATGAGAAGAACTGTCAGACTCAGATGACTCTGATTGCAACCCTAAAGCACTCATTTGTTCACTAACCTCTGCATTGAGGCTGGGCAAAGCCCTCAGTTCAGTCAGAGAAGTTTCATCTGGCTTAGGGAATTTAACAGTTTTTGTGGCTAATTTTGCCTCACTGTCTCTAGATCTAGTTTTTACTTTACTTGGCTTAGCCACCGATCGCTTTGTCACACATTTTCGCGACTTTTCAGTCTTTAGCTCACCTTCCTCCTCCGTTTTCCTCAGCTGCTGCTCTGCCACGAATAGCTCTCGCCTAAGCTTATCTAGCCGGTCCATACGCTGTTTCTTCTCTTTCTTCAAGGAAGCTTGTTTCAGCTGCGAACTGACTTCATTTAGCGACGTTTCCAGCTCCTCTATTTCGCGATCTAGGTCGGACAGCAGCTTCTCCTGTTCGCCTTCGTGACCCAGATCTGATGTTGCTGCTCTCGCTCCCTCCTTACCTCGCGCACTCTCATAGGACCCTGTCTCATAGCAGTCGGTTCCAGCGATGAGTCTGACATCGTTCATTGCTTTGTAATCGATTGTCAGCTTGGTCCTTGACGATCGTTCTTTGTGTCTGGCACCGGCCCCAAGCCTGTCCTCGCTCATAATTTAGGACTCACAACAACTTCTGAGAAAAGTTCTTTAAGGAGTAAAGGCTTCCAGATGTCTAGACGTAGGTAGGCTGATAGTCTTTGAAGCTAGGAAATGGTACGATCTAACTGATAAAAAAATTTTCCAACAGAGTTTCGACAGACGGCTGATCTCAGCGATGTACTTATATATAATGCTAGTATTCTAAACAAAGAGATAGAACACCTGGCGGGAAATAATTTTCCACCAATCAGCGTGCGGCTATAAATAAAGGAATTCCTCTAGCTCACTTTCCATAAATAAACGGGTATCCCCAGACTGGTTCCGCGTTTAATTAATGCATATGGAACATATGCCCCCAATTTGAATTAAATATTGAAAAAAAATGTGACTGAAATATTTTTGATTACAATAAATTAAGTCATAAAAAAATAACAATAATTTTTGTTCATTGAAAGAAAAAAATGGTTTGTTTCATAACACCTATTGATTTTTTTTATCTATCCAACCCTTTATGAGGCCTCTTTTTTCATGTCAACAAGAGTTGTCGAACTTAGATTACTATTTTCAAGATGGCAGAAAAATGGGTGCACAAACAAATCGAAGTTTTTGAAAATTAAATAACATATTTTGATGGTCTAAGGTATCACACGTTATTATAAAAGGTTGAAATTTTATGATAAAATCATTTTCTGGTCAGGTTGTATTTTGTTTTGCTATCCTCAAAGCCATATCTGCTTAAGTTGGCGAAAACTGATTATCCCAGTATAGAACAGGGAAAGTAATACCAGATTGTTCTCAACAATTTACTTCAACAAAAACTTGATTCAAAATAAATGATTTGAAGTCTGGGTCATTTAAAATTTAGGTCGGAAATGTTCTAACATCTTTTGCAAATTTTAGCCTCATAAAGGGTTGGATAGATAAAAAATCAATGTGTTATGAGATAAACCATTTTTTTCTTTCAATGAACAAAAATTATTATTTTTTATGATTTCAGCAGTGAAAGCTTGTAAAGTGAAAACGTTTTACAGTCATGTCCCCTAACATTGCGCAGCCCCTAACATTGCGCACTAGCCCAAGTGGCTATGCCACATTTAATCAGATAAAATCTTTTCGATATTTAGTATCAGGCTGCTTTTGGAAAGAGAAAAACAGCAAAATATTTTCACTTTAAGATTTCACTGCTGAGCAGGGGAGGATTTAGGTAAAAATTTACAAAAGTTGTTAAAAAATTTCAGACCTAAATTTCGCATGTCCCAGACTTCAAAGTATTTGTTTTGAATCAAGTTTTTGTTGAAGTTAATTGTTGAGAACAGCCTTGGGTTACTTTCCCTGGTATATTTTGTAAAAGCAATTCATTAAATAGAAGCTGTTGAAAATTTTGCAGAAGGTGCACAATGTTGGGGGACTATTTTCGTTTTCCTAAAACAGGGGGGTTGTGCACCTCAAATCAAAGTTGCTAGAGATCGGGAAAATATTTTTCATTTTGAACTCAATGTAAATATTATAAAATGATTAATCTATTTGGCTGTGCACACTTTTTCAATTTTGTTTCTTTTTTATTACATCCAACGGAGGTCAAAAGGCTATAGTGCGCAATGTTAGGGTCCTTCACCGTACTGTTTTTCTCTTTCCAAAAGCAACATGATATAAAATATAAAAAAAGACCGGAAATACTTTAATATAGTGGACCTATGTGGAATCCTGCCATATAAGAGGATGTGTCCACACTTATGTGGTCGAATTATATACAACTGTATCTCATCTCCATTTTTATACTACAATCAATACGCCTGGGTCCAAATATTGTTTGTAATGATCAGTTAAATCAGGCAAGGGTCAGTGTTTTTTCATGGTTGATGTCGGCCATTTCAATTTCTCAATGAAAATGCAAGCGTCTTTCATACATCGATCATGTCTTGGGGAGTTATGCTGTAAAACTCCCCAACAATTATTCGTCTTCTTGAAGATGTATCCATAGACAGGCATCTATAACAGAAATGCTGTTTATTCCGTATTGGTTACATTGACGGAATAAAACGCATTTTATATGAAACATTGTTTTCTTAAGAAATGTGGAATCATCTCTATATAGAGATGCAACCAGATTTTTGGTCCAGACTGAATAATTGTTTTCTTAGGAAATGCGGAATCATTCCTATATAGATATGCTTCCACATTTCTTGAGAAAACAATTATTCAGTCTTGGCCAAAATCTGGTTACATCCCTATATAGAAACGATTCCACATTTCTTAAGAAAACAATCATGCAGTCTGGGCCAAAATTCTGGTCACATCTCTAGATAGAAATGCATCCACATTTCTTGAGAAAACAATTATTCAGTCTTTGCCAAAAATCTGGTTGCATCTCTATATAGAAATGATTCCACATTTCTTAAGAATACAATGTTTTTATATCAAAATGCGTTTTTTCCGTCAATGTAACTTATACGGAATGAAAGGCATTTCTGTTACCGATGCCCCTCTATGACTCGGCACCCTTTAATCTTGTGAGAGATACTGGGGAGTTCGCGACAATAGCAAGTGTTATCCAGGCGCTTTTTATCTACTTTTCTACCAAAATGGCCGACTTGTCAACAAGATTCACCGGAGTGAAGGATTTGTGCATTTTATGCTGTGAGAACCTTTTTATTGCAGAAAACACGGAATGGGTATCATTTATAATCATTGCCTAATCGTTCCAAGATCTAATTTCCAAAGTGCATAATCCCAGAGGCTTGCACGAGTGTTGGAAATGATCATGTACACTGATGCGCGATGAAGCGAAAATTGCGTTGACCCTTATGAAGTTTAAAGGCCTCGATAATCGATTTATACGAGGATATAGCTATTATTATTGGTCTTTCTGTGTAGTTAAGATGTCAAAGTTTATTTTGATACCACATTTGTATGGATACATCCTCTTATAAGGCAGGATTCCACATAGGTCCACTATATTAAAGTATATCCAAAAGACCTTGTCTGATTAAATATGGCATAGTCACTTGGGCTAGTGCACAGTGTTAGGGGCCGCGCAATGTTAGGGGACATGACTGTAAATAGGAACCGGACGAGTTGACCTGGAGCACAGGAGCTTGAAGTTCTATCCTTATATCGCTTCTAAATCCTAAAACCGAAAATCTCATAATGTCATTACGTAGTAATGACCAGGAGTGAAACTAAGCTTTCGACAGCCATTCCGGCTCCAGTTTCCGGTTATCAGCAGTGAACGTTGTGACGGCAACGTTAACGTTCGACGTTACGCTGACCAAGATGGCGACGTTTGAAAAAAAAACAGGACAATGTCTATTGCAATGAACAACCATAATTTGTTCATTTCTGGCCAAGGTGGTACCGGGAAACATGTTTTGTTAAGGAATAAACTAAAAGTGAATGCATTTTTTTTACTCCAATCGGCCGTATATCGGAGTTTGTAATCCTATCGATTTCAGCAATCCACGAGCATCTTGTATTTTATCCGGGTCCTCTTGTCTAACAATCAAAACGATTGATATAACTACAATAATCGTAATAAATCTTCCTAACCGCCAGTAACCGGTCTCTGGAAGTTCGTCGTAGTGACTTCATGGACTTACTAGGTATTTCGGAGTATGTTTCCCCACAAAAATGAAATAATGGTTGAATTTATAAAGGGCTACCCCCCCGGGGGGGGGGGGGGCCTAACCTCCCTGGCTACGCTTGCTGAAAAGGATTTGCTTTTGCAAACAGAAGCTAAAACCCAAAACAGAAACTATCTCAAGGAAATATAAACAAAGCCTTTAAAATGCAAGATTCCTACCTTCACGTTTTTATACTAAGCAACAACGTAGTTTGGAGGGGCTCTGAGTTAGACGTATTTACCAAGAATAAGCTGCTTCCTACAGTCATAAAGAACACAATAATATTCCAAACAAGTTATTTTGAAACTGTATTTGTCATTTTTTCTACCATGTTTGCACATGTGATTGTCAAGTCAAGTTCATTTCCTTGAAAATATGTGACATCATTTTGTGACGTGTACAGGTCGATAAATTTATTGGGGCCTCCAACGGGGGAATATTGTAAAATAGAACGGAACTATCAAAATCGGGGAGGGGGATAATTTGAGGGCGATTTTGGTACGGGTGTGTGGGCCAATTTTTTTAAACAAACCATATACTTTTTCTTAGAAAAAGGGGGCTTAACGTATACCTGGAAGGGCTAAAAAAGGGGGCTATTCGCGCCGCAAATCCGTACTATGTCATATATAGGTAGTTACTCCCCCCCCCCCCCCCCCCCCCCCCCCCCCCCCCGAGGTCAAATTCTGTTCTACTGCTAAAGGAAGGGGCTACCTGTTATCAGTGAGATGTAATAAGAGAGTGGCGAGGACCCTATTTTCGGTTATGATGTTGGTGTGCCGCGGTCCCGTCACACAGGGCATGTATAGTGGCGAGGACCCGGGTTGGAATCTTAGTTATATAGTACACTTTGTTGCCCAGTTCTCCTCCATCGGTTACTTATCCATATAATATCTCTCTTCCAGTGTGGTCTACCCAAAGTGACACCCATCTTGAAGAATGTACTCTTCTTTGTTGTTTTAGTCCCGAAAACCCCGGGACACGCCATAATCTCCTCCACCCGTACACCCAAACATTCTCTCGTTTATCTTATACAAACTTTTGAATATCACGGCACCTATCCCGTCCACAAGCCGTCCGGTCTTCTGTTTGCAAACATTTGCTTAGGTTCCCATGTATACACACAAAAATGGGGATAAAATTCTGGTGCTCATCAATCATAAAGAAATCATGTTTTAGACATAAGTGATGGCCGGAAAGCCGTAGTTTTCGTATTTCAGCAGATACTTAAAGATATGAAGGAAGAAGATCAACACACCAAAATATACCGTCTCCACATTGTACTTTAAGTCTTAATCACCTCACCCCTCCATCAACTATGTGACTCCTGGGGCGGGGCCATTTTGGCCCCATGGGCATCATTTTGAACTTGGTAGGTGATGCTACATACCAAATATCAAGCATATATGCCTTGCGGTTTCAGTCAAAAAGATTTTTTAATGTTTTCCCTATATAAGCCAATGTAAATTATGAGACTCCAAGGGCAGACCTATTTTTGGCCCCACGGTTATGATTTGAACAAACTTGGTAGAGGTCCACTGGATGATGCTAGATACATGTACCAAATATCAAGGCTCTAGATAGGCTCTGTGGTTTCAGACATTTTTTTTAAGTTTTCATCTTGAGAATCTATCTCAGCCTGCGTGACTTAGATATGCAATGGACCGAGACTATTTTAAAAAAAAATAAAGAGGGCCATATAAGGACCATTTCTGCCAAGTTTGGCAAACTCACATCTCATCCAGTAGTTTAGGAGATGTCCTTTGAAATAACTGTTGATGATGCAACAAACACATTGACTCAGGTGAGCTAAAAATGGGGGAGCCTCAATAATGATTACTTTCAGTATTTTGTGTCGAAACATGTATTTTGTGTGTTTCAAAGAAATGTCAAGGCTCATTTTGTCTCATCGAGACGGTTTTTATGCATCCAAAATGTTGTTTTGATAGGATAGTGCTAAACAAGTGTAAAAACGAGCTTTTTATCAGACTCCAACCATGTATCCCATTTTAGCTCACCTGAATTTAATTTTAGTGATTAATTCAAAAAGATTATCAAACGTTATAAAAATGTTGGATATAACTTGGTTATCATGTCTGGTTGTAAGCCCAATCACGGTTTATAGCTATGGTTTCCTCTTTAATTGCACGACGGTGGGTCAGGCTCAGACTCAATGACGGCTCTGACGTAAAGCTTTAATCAATCAGTAGGTTGGTGCCTGATGCTTAAAATTGGCTGTAGCTGGGCCCACTGTGGCTCACTATAGAGGTTCTCTATAGCTCTGACCATCTGTGTGTCGTGAGCCATTTTCTCTTTATCATCATAGTGCGTTGATTATATTGTTTCTCTATAATGATACATTGCAATAGTTAGGAATCCTCCATGCGAGCTTAACATTTTTTGTGCTTCAACAACGGCAGAATCTAGGGCGATAATTTGTTACCTAACCGGTGGCTTTGGCTACTGTCCGTTCTAAGGCGGTGGTTCTCTTGTTGTGAAAAAAATAAATAAATAAATAAATAAAGAGACACTGACGATATTTCCACGCCACATGCGCATCTCAAAGGTAAAGAAAAGGGTCGAAAAGTTGCGCCCACAAAGTTCCCACTCATATCTTCTACGGACGGACGCACAGACAGACAGACCTGTTTTAACGTCGGCAGAAAAAAGTACCAGCATTGGTATTGCAGTTAACCAAATGCATCTCGTGCTGTCAGATTATGAGATTATATATGTATTGCAAAGAATGGAAAAGTATAAGATCTCCGAGAATCTAAGACAATAATCCAGTTTGCTTTCTCCGTGCGCGTTTGCACCAATCAAGTCGGCAACCTGCAAGCAGAATGCGTATTTCGCAGCCTGTGAGCGAGCGAACGCGCAACTCAGGTATTAGACTTATAAATTCTGATGAGATATGATTTTATTCATTTAGATGTTTTTTTATTATTAATATTGATGTTTTTTTAAACTAAATCTGTCCTTCCTTTCAAATACTTTTCTTCTTCTGCTATCTGTTTGAGCCAGCATAAATTAAAATTCTGGACTGGAATACTGCAAAAGATAAGATGTGGAATGGAATTGGTTGGTATGGATTCATAGGAGTAATAACAACATCTACGACTGATATAAGTCTACTCAGGTATGTCCCCAGTAAAAATCTAAAAGTGGGCCACCATCGGCTCACTGGCGGGACGATGTTGGTCCGACACTATATGCTGGCTGGGAATGGTCTAACATGAGTTTTGAATCTAAATAACATAAACAACAACCTTATTAAAATCACGTCGCACAGAATTTAGCAATTTATCTGGAAACCCAGATTTTGTTGCTTTAATCCGCATAGCCTCTGATCCATGCATTTGATAATCGCTCTTTGGATAAGTCAGTAGTTTAAGTCATGCTTTCAATATTTTAGCTAGTCCTTGTAGCTGATCAGGCTAGTTTGAGCATAACTTGGTTACAAAACCCGATGACAGATTGTTTCTCGACGAGTCCGATGACATAACGAAGAGCTGCCCAAATATTATTTCACAGAAATGTCTCCGTACAAGTTATCTCGAATTTGCAGGGGAAAAAAGATACTATTGAAAAACGGATCCTTCAGAAATAGAGAGAGCCTACAATATTAGAAACTGCAGACTCGGTTTTATAGAGTCTATTCATGAGAACTCCAATAAAATGCTCTGGCCCAAAGCGCTACACTTTTCCCGGAAGCGGTTAGTATAGGCTACTTTAAGAGCATATGACAACAGTCCTTATTGAATGAATCAGCGGAGGGGAGGAAAATGACTGTAAGTTCATGATCAATCTCCTCGAAAGTATGGGACCGGCCCGGGATCGAACTCGCCACCCATAATTATATCATACAGGTTACACTACCATTTCAGATTCGGGCCACCCATGCTTATTGAAGCTAAAATGCGTCTCGACTTACCCCCCCCCCCCCCAACAAGAGCATCCCCCCCCCCCCACACACACACACACATACACATCACCACCACCACCACGACATCGGGGCACCACACATCGACATCCAGGGCGACTTTAGAATAATCCATGGTAAACCCCGTTGGTCGCCTCATAGCTTGAAATCGATTTACAATCAACCGGTGCGTATGTAAACATAACGTCACACCGCGGGTATTTTTGAAAACAACAGACGTTTGTGCTTTGAATTTCTTTATGAAAAACGATTTTTTCCTGATAAGCAAAGGTATGGATATGGGTCCGGATTGAGTTCATTTAATGTTCTGACGACTTTTAACTGGTCGTCTTATTTTTTGGCCAACGGTAAATCATTTTATAGTTTTTCAACATTTAATTTCTCCAAGTGTGACAACGGCTCGTTTTCGCTGCGTCACAACCGGATACTGGAGCCGGAATGGCTACCTTAATATTTTTCTTATTTTCAAACGCTCATTATTTTAACTCAGTGATATGTCAGAAAAAGTTATCCATGCCTCGCATGACCTGTTGACATAGTTTTTATGGTTAGATGTTCATTTTTCGACAAAAACGTCCTGGTAACGGCGATTCAAAGGTGCCTGAAATTTAGTTTCACTCCTGGTCATTACTACATAATGACATTGGGAGCATTTTGGTTTTGAGGCTATAGGGGTGATTGAAGGATCGAACTTCAAGCTCCTGTGCCTGGAGGACGAGTTGACTCAGGGACGACTTGACCCACTTCCACTGTAAAAGCTTAGCCTTAGGCTAGGGTGCCAAACAGCAGATAATGCCATATTCAAAAGATATTCAGAAAAAAATGAATCCTGTGCATTCTCAAGTAAATTTGAGATTGTTTTTACCTGCTCATTTTGTATGCACCTCAGTGGCTTTTTGGTTCTTTTTTTCAGCCGGAAATTCCTGCTTCGAACTTCCGAACATTTGCTTTGTACGGTTGGAATCCGAACCTGCGCGCGTGCATAACTGTATCCCACGACACTTTGTAAACAAGTGAAACATTGATGCAGCGGGCTCATCTTGATTATTTAATATATCGATAAAGCAGTATCTGCTAAATATGACTTTACTCTCGCACAACAAACGAGAGGTTCTAGTGGTATCACAGCTACGTTAAAACTTTGATTAGAAATCTTTTATCTTAAAATTTACCGCGAAAACTAGTTACAGCATTACGTAGAGTAACGTTTCCGGTTTAATGAAACTGATAATTACTTAAATAAAAAAACGTCCCCAAGTAAAACAACAGACCAGCTCGCAATCTATATGGAACCATATGGGCCCCATAATGGGTTCCTGTGGTCAACTTTTGTCTTACCAAGAATGATATACGGCCTTGAAGCCTTACTGTTGAGGAAAAAAGATTTTGAGTCACTCGAAAAATTCCAAAGGAAATCACTTAAGCAGATTCAGAGTCTACCAGATAAAACACCAAATTCAGTAGTACTAGCATTATTGGGAATTCCGCCTGTAGAAGTAGCAATACACAAAAACTCTCTGAACCTTTTTATGAACATCATCAAAAATAAATCATCTGTGGAATACCAAATCGCAGAAAGACAGTTAGCCATGAAGGATATCAAAGAAAAGAGTTGGTTCAATTATATCAGATCTATACTAGAACTGTACAATTTACCCTCTGCATACACACTTTTACAGCTAGATATTACAAAACTACAGTGGAAGAAACTTTTGAATAGCTCAATTGCTACTTTTGTCGAAAATTCTTGGAAAACCGAGGTTGCTACTAAACCTTCACTTAAGTATGTAAATTCAGAATCACTGAAGGTGGGACAGAGTCACCCAATATGGTCTACTGTAAGGTTAAATACTTTGGACAATAAGAGGGCACAATTAAAATGCAAGATTCTTACGGGCACTTATATTCTGCAAGGAAACCGCGCGGTATTCAATCAGTATGCAGTTGACCCAACATGCAAATTATGCCTGAAATCTCCTGAAACCAGACAGCACTTTATAGCAGAATGTCCAGTGTTTGAGTATGAAAGGCAAGAATTCTTGGGCAAAGTAAAAACAAATACAGATTTGCTTAATTCAAAGAATGCATTGGATGGAAACCTACAAAACCCAGAGACATTAACTCAGCTAGTGTTGGACGCGTCTGCAATCATCGAGACACAAAAGAGACAGTCAGAGATTCTTGATAAAATAGAGCTCCATACAAGAGAGTACATATACAAGATCCACCAGAAGAGGATAGCAAAGTTAAAGCAGATATCACAGTCCTAATTGTACCATACTATCAGCCCACACCTCACACCTAGTGTAAATACCACCATAAACTTTTTAACATTTATTATAAACTTTTAAATGTAAATAGACACCAGCAAATTAGTTTTAATGTCTATCAGACGGTGCCTCGAAAAGTCAACGGGGGAACACTACGATACAGAACAGAACAGAATTGGCACCTACCCAACTAGCAATCTATATGGGACCCATATGGGTCCCATGTGGGTACCAATATGGGACCCATATGGGCAGTGCAACCGGGTTCCATATGGGTCCCATATGGGCTGGCCCATGTAAATAAAATAAAATAAATGGTAGAAGCAGGGCAGATCCAGGATTTCTTGCTAGGGGGGCAAATTTACAAAGGAGGTTTCGATTTGAAAATTGTACATGATTATTTGATAGTTTATGCTTGAAATTCCTCATAAAAATGGAATAATTTTGTCTCAAATGGGGGTTCAAGTGAACCACATGAATCCCCTCTGTACCCGCAACTGTAGAAATACTTCCGGTGCTGTGCGCCCATCACTGACTTTTCTTCAGCTCTCAAAAACTGATTTATTTCACTTATTTATCCTTATGCCCATCTCCATCTTTAAGGCAGAAGGGTATGGTAGGTGATAGTCGAAGAGAAGAATGTTGAACTTTCATCCCAGCTCGTTTCCATTGAAAAGTTTTAAGTACAGCTTCTTTCTGCGGACAATCCCACTTTGGAACAGACTACCAGCAGCAGCAGCTGAGGCTCCCTTCTTGGTATCCTTCAAGAGGGAGCTGTCTAACCTAACCTTCTAATGGGGATTCATCCCCCAGCCACGAATGTAAACCCAGATGAGGAGTGCTGAGCTGTGTCGTTGGGTCTTGCACCCAGGTACCCCCAGGGAAGGCGGATTGGTCTCACTCTGATGGGCGAAAAGTGGCTGGGAACAACTTTTTCTATACTTCTTTCTTTTACTAGTGCACACTTACGCCCTCTTACAGCCTCATCTAATGCTTCTGTCTTAACTATTATTTTTCTCTTTAAATTTCTCTCTTGCGCACCACTAAAGCAATGTCAAGTATAACAGCTTAGTGTAACGATGTAGATGTAGAAGCTAGCCATGCATTATAAACAAGGAAATAAGTTTATATAAAGATAATTATATAATTTCTTTTTTCTTTATTGGAATGTCATATGGGAGCCATATGGGACCTATCTGGGCAACTCGCATATGGGCTTACCCATATGGGACCTATGCGGAACCCGGTTGCACTCCCTATATGGGTCCCATATGGGTAGCCCATATGGGACCCATAAAGGCATGTTTGCTGGGTATATGGGCAGTTCAACCGGGTTCCATATGAGTCTCAAAGACCTTTGACAAAGTTAACCACTCAAAGCTCATTTGGAAGCTCTACCAGTATGGGATCAGTGGAAATGCACTGTCAGGCCTGTATCCAAGCCTTCCTAGGTAACAGGTCGTTATTTAAGGTGAGGAGTCGGGATCGGTTCCAGTGAGCTCTGGGGTACCTCAGGGCTCAGTCTTGGGACCTATCCTATTTCTCGTTTTCATAAACGACCTCCCAGAAAAGCTGTCATCGCAAGTACGACTCTTTGCCGATGACATGGCAGTGTACCTAACAATTGGAGGCTTGGATGATGGCACAGTGCTATAAAACGACCTGGATAAACTATCATTGTGGTGTCTCAGTGGGACATGGAATTCAACCCCTCTAAGTGCCAGGTGGCGAGGGTGACAACGGCCAGGAAAGCAATCAACACAGTGTATACTTTACATGGTCAGATCCTGGAAGTTGTAACAAGTGCTAAGTACTTGGGAGTTGACATCTCCAGTGGCCTATCTTGAAACTCCCACATTGACCATATTAGGGGAGACTGGGGCTAGTTCGTCCCCATTTTAGAAAATATAAAACTTTCAAAAGACTATGGCACCTAGGTCTGCGAAACCTATACATGTATATTTAAGTAGCGCACAATAGGGCGGTACCAGTCCCAGTAACCCCCGTCATGTGTCTATGACGATAAAGGGTAATCTTCATTCAAGGAGAACAGGTCATGATGGCCGAACTTACCCCGCCATGGGGTAAGTTTGGCCACCCCTCGAGGCAAGTTCGCCAAAGAAACTGCCCTGGCCTATTATTATACAGTCAAACTTATGTAGTTGGAATTGCTAAGGGCCAAGATAATGTAACAGCATTAACCTAACATATGGACTATCCAAGTTGGTTCTTCAGAATACAAATTAACAAAAATGTGCCTGAAAATGTCATACTAAATTGTCCGAGTTTTTGTCTTACTATTCTTCGAATTGCTTTTGGTCCTGCCTAACCCATTAATGCCAAATGTTATGTCCCACCTTTATCAAACAGACAAATCAGTTTTGATTTGGGTTGTTTGTTGATGAGGACCATAGCAAGCTTCCTACGTTATACTGGTTACCTAAACTTCATAAACGGCCCTATAAGTCACGTTTTATTGCTAATTCTAGTGCATGTACAACTACTGAGTTGTCTATTCTTTTGACTTCTTGCCTCACTGCAATTAAAAACCATGTCATTAAATATTGCACAACAGTTTATGAAAGAAATGGTAAAAATTTATTTTGGTCTATTAAAAATTCAGGTGAAATTCTAAATAAATTGAAGTCTAGAGGTTTTCTAGCATCTGTTTTGTCTACATATGATTTCTCTACTCTCTATACTACATTGCCTCATAATCTAATAAAAGAAAAACTAACAGAATTAATTGAACAAACATTTAACAGAGAGGGCTCACTTTATTTGGCTTGTAATGATGAAAATGCATTTTTTACTTCTGAACAACCTAAACGATATAAATTGTGGTCATGTCAGAAAATGTGTGATGCGCTCCATTATCTTTTGGACAATATATTTATAAGATTTGGCTCAAAATTATATAGACAAATTGTCGGTATTCCAATGGGTACTAATTGTGCTCCTTTTGTTGCAGATTTGTTTTTGTTTTGTTATGAGAGAGACTTTATGTTGTCTCTGTCAGACAATAATCAAGCTGATGTTATTGAAGCTTTTAACTCTACCTCCAGGTATTTAGACTTACTTAATATTGATAATCCTTATTTTGAACAAATGGTAGGTCAGATATATCCCACTGAACTTCAGTTAAATAAGGCGAATTCTTCGGATACTGAAGCTCCGTTTTTGGACTTGAACTTGTCAATAACAAATGGCATAGTTTCTTCTAGAATTTATGATAAACATGATGATTTTAATTTTGAAATAGTAAATTTCCCATTTCTTGATGGAGATGTTCCTCGCTCTCCTTCCTATGGTGTATATATTTCTCAGCTTATTCGTTTTGCTAGAGTGTGCTCTAATGTTGATGACTTCAACAACAGGAACTTATTTTTAACTGCTAAATTATTAAAACAAGGTTATAGATATCATAAAATTTGAAAAGCATTTTCTAAATTCTACCACAGACACTCAGAGTTAATTGTTAAATACAACATTGGGTTGAAAACTCTTCTGCAACAAGGCATATCAGAACCTATATTTTATGGTGATTTAGTCTATAAATTCAAACGAATTGTTGGAAAACCTAATTTTAGTGATCAATTCAAAAAGATAGTAAACCGTTATATAAGGATTGGATATAATTTGGATATCATGCGACAGTCTGCATGCCTAGTTTTAAACCCAATCACGGTTCATAGCTATGGTTTCCTCTTTAATTGCACGACGGTGGGTCAGGCCCCAGACTCTATGACGGCTCTGACGTAAAGCTTTAATCGGTGGGTTGGTGCCTGATGCTTATCTGTAGCTGGACCCACCGTGGCTCAACTTGAGGTTTTCTTTAGCTCTGACTATCTGTGAGTCATGAGCCCTTTTCTTTGTTCCGAATTCATCATAGAGTGTTAATTTGATTAGAGTGTTTTCCATGATGATACATTGCATTAGTTAGATGGCCTCCATGCGAGCTGAACATTTCTTGTACTTCAACAACAGCAGAATCTAGGGCGAAGATTTGGTACCAGTAAAATGCATTTAAGCCCCCCCCCCCCCCCCCCCCCCCGGTGGCTTAGGCTGCTGTCTGTTCTAAGGCGGTGGTTCTGTTGTTGTTGACTTTTTGTTTATTGTTACTCCCATTGTGGGAGTCTGTAATTGTTCTATGTTTTGTTGTACGTTACTTTATGTCCATTCTAGTATTGCAATCATCTTGATGGGGAAGAGAGAGCTGATTGCTTTGCTTAATTTGTCTTCCTGGTGTCTCGTGATGGTTGAGCGGCTCTTCCTCGCGATGCCACGGGGTTGTCTGCGGTTTGTGATTGTGGTATTTCCTGATCATACTCACTTACTAATTTTGAATCAAAGGGCTATTGGGTAGTAACCTTCGTCAAATTTTATAATCTGTAAACAATCAATCAGACTCCGCACTCTATGGCGTCTAATTTGGGTCTTTACTGTGTACCAATGACCCAGAGAAAGGCGCTAGGTTTTTATGGGTTAAAAGTCTTTTTTAACTTATTTCTTTCTAATCTTTGAATACATTTCGTTTTATTTGTTGTACTGTAAACCAAAATAAAATAAATAATAAATAAAAATAATAATGATAATAATAATAATAATAATAATAATAATAATTATAATAAAAGGAAAAGTTTGCATTATGTGTCTTAGACAATTTTTTTTTACTTTTGACTTCAATGTAAAAATGGCGATCTGAAACTTTCGATGTAATTAGCGCCAGGTAAGTAATCATTGTGCAGTCAGTCATTGTGCTAAATATGAACATGGAGGTATTTAGGATCCATGATATGAACACTCTTTACAAAATAGGTGACCTAAAATACATCGGCAAATATTTATGTAAGTGTGGGGCTATGGGCCAAACTTGCCCCGACTTAAGTGGCCGAACTTGCCCCTGACAGACTTTTTCCAAATATCACGTGACAGCTCCTTTCAAGATGCAGGATGAGTTGTTTGGTGAATAATGCATTCTCAATGTGACATTGTACACGACGACCAGGGTGTTTGATATTTCTGTGAAATACATTACTGTGATTCAAATCAAGTATAAGGCTGAAACATGCAATGGTATGCGTTAGGTGCGTAGCAGTAAATAACAGACATAATACAAGAAGACGAGTATTGTGAAATGTAATGTGTTTCCTACTACCAAGAAGAACAGTGCCCGATATCCCTGAGAAGCCACCTAGACCATCCGATCTTAATTTAGGAGACATTACCGAGGACCATGTGCAGAAAGATTAGCAACAGTCTAGTCGGCAAAACAGGGCAATGGATAACATTGAAAGGCAAAAATGCGTTTTCCAAGCTCTCATGCGCAGCACAGCAACTGTAGTCATTAGGATATAGGCTTGGGGAAGAGGGAAAGATTTGAATTAACATGAAGTAGAAGGCTAAATAAAGGATAAAGCATGAAAAACGTAAATTAGGAAAATCGGAGATTAGTACTCGTTGAGATGTACATTTGTATGAACAAAGGTAACTCTTATTGACTGGTGTCCACAAACGCACGTATGTATCATATGTATCATTTCTTTTTTTTCTTTTTGGGGCTGTTATATGGGCTAACCCATATGGGACCCATGTGGAACCCAGTTGTACTCCCCCTATGGGTAGCCCATATGGGACCCATCTAGGGGCCCCATGGGTTTTGGGGTCCGGCGAAAAGGGACATTTATTTTCAGGGAGCAGTGGTAATAATTTTCAAGGATTTGGGGAGCAAGCTCATAGTTTTGGGGATTTAGGGTGCACTGTAAAAAAGTTGAAAGTGAATTAAAAAATAACACCTTAAAGGAAAAGCCTTCATTTTGTTTGATTTAAAAAATAAATATCTTCTTCCTGGGGCCCTAGTCCCCCTTGGAAAATCTAGATGTTTTTACTCTCGTGCTAACATGCTTATGTTGAAAGATGCGGCGAATTATTTTTGCTATTATGGATTTTTTATCCTTAAAATTGTTGACTTTTTAGGTTGATAATGACGTAATTTGGAACACTCAAAATGCGCCAGATTGTACCATTTTTATAAAAAAAAATCGGGGGAGCATGCCCCCAGACCCTCCTAGAACGAATCAGAATCCACATCATTACATGGCTATCTGCGCGCCTTGTATGTTATATTTGATGTAAAAAAAGGGAAAAGTCTCCGCTTTTAAAATTTATTTCTTTGGCTTCTGGGGGCTATTGCCCCCTAGACACCCCTTGTAGATTGTGAATGTATTTTTTTTTTTTTTTTTTGCAATAACGTGCGTATCTATATTGATCTTCGGGAAAAGCATGGCACAAAATGTGGGTTGTTGTTTGATTTATTATCCTTAAGTTGTTGATTTTTAGGTTGATAACAACATACTTTGGAACACTCAGAATGCATCAGATCGCACTATTTTTTATCAAAAAACAGGGCCAACCTCCGTCGCGGGTGAACATCTTAAATGTGTGAACAGTCAATATGCAAAGTGCAAATATATAGGAATGAATTCCCAAATTTCACAACGTAATCTACAGTAGGTGACGTAATAATTTCTAAGTTGAACACTCAAAAATATATTATCAAATGTGCACAAATATAGGGTGTACATGTTCAATCATAATACAAAGTAAGTAAGGGTGAAAAGGTCAGGAATCGATACAATCAAGTACCACATCTGACCCAGGATACCAATGGAAAAGTGACAAACTCACAGTTATACACCACAAACGAGAGCCAAGAGGTCAGCCCTTGCCCAGCAGGTGACCACAAGGCACAAATAAACAGGCGCGCACAAAGGCATAGCAACACACAAGACAGAAAGAACATAAAAAGATCCACAAAAGAAGTACCGCCTTGAAATGGTCAGTAAAATATTTTACTGGGGGGCTTAAACCGGTTTCACGGCGCCAACCTCACCCTTAATTCAGATATGGATCAAGACACATAGATATTTGATTTGCATGAAAGACCCCTAACTAATCAATGCATCATCTCCCAGAACATATAAGTCAATATATAAAAGGGAGATAAGCAAGGATAAGGACTAAACAGTGGATAACGTAGCAAAGGAAATCAGACAGGTAAACCCCGGTGGGCCAAACAAACAGCCAAAGCATCAGGCCCCTACCATCTCATCAACAGATACGTCTTTAAGTCGGAACCGTCATAGTGTCTGAAGTCAGACACACCGGCGTGCAATTATAGAGGAAAGCAAAGTTGCCAACATTGATTGGATTGACCACCAATCATTCAGTCTGTTGCAATACGTTAATTTTATAGCCAATCTTTTAATAGTTGGGAATTATTTTTAAGTTTGAATATAAAGGAATGGAAACTGCTTGAGTTACATATTACACAAACCAGAAACCATCTAAGCATTTCTAAGGAAAACATTTCTAAGTTCTAAAACATTTCTAAGTTCAAGACCACCTAAATGAAAAAAATAGTTGTGAAATGTGCATAAATAGAAGGTGCACCTTCAATGTGTGAACAATCATTATGCAAAGTTTGAATATAAGAGAATGAATACTTTTTGAGTTCCAGATTACACTAACTAGGCACCCTGTAAGCTTTTCGGAAAAAGTCTATGTTCAACAGCCGTCAAAAATTTAAAAAAGTATTTATTAAATGTGCACAAAATGGGAGGTGCACTTCGTCAATGTGTGAACAATGATTATGAAAAGTTTGAATATAAAGGAATGAATACTGTTGTAGTTACAGATTACACAAACTTAGCACCCTTAAGCATTTCAGATGTAAAAAAAAATGTCTAAGTTCAATACCCGTCAAAAATGAGAAACATTTATGAAACGTGCACAAAATAGGAGGTGCACATCTTCAATGTGTGAACAGTTTTTGAATATAAAGATATGAATACTGTTGGATTTTATATATTACACAAACAAGGCACCACCTAAGCACTGTGGATGGAAAAAATGTCAAAGTTCAACACCCGTCAAAAGAGAGCGCATAAAATAGAAGGTGCACATCTGCAATATGTGAACAATCATTAGGCAAAGTTTGAATAAAGAGGAATGCAATCTTTTGGAGTTACAGATTACACAATTTTGGCACCCCTAAAGTGTTGTGGATGGACGGACAGACGGAAGATTGGACGGATGGATGTATGGAGTGGACCCACTACTAGACCTGCTTTTGCTAAAGCGACACAGGTAAAAATTTGGGGGAGCATGCCCCGGGACCCCCCTAGCACAAGTGTGAATCCGCATCGTATCAGTGCTACCTACGCGCCTGGTATGTAATTATCTATCTAGGTAATTAGATGAATTTATTAAAACTGTGATGAATGCTGATCAGATATATACTTACTTGTTGAAACTGAAGTAAGTAAGGGTGCAAAGATCAGGAATCGATACAATCAAGTACCACACCTGACCCAGGATACCAATGGGAAAGTGACAAACTCATAGTAGACACCACAAATGAGAGCCAAGAGGTCAGCCCTTTCCCAGCAGGAGACCACAAAGCACATATAAACAGACGCGCACAAAGACATAGCAAACATTAGACAGAACAAAAACATTAAAGATTCACAAAAGAATACCGCCTTGGAACGGTCTGTAAAATATTTTACTGGAGGGCTTAAACCAGTTTAACGGCGCCAACCTCTCCCTTAATTCAGACGTGGATCAAGACACATAGATATTAAGTATGCATGAAAGACCCCTAACTTATCAATGCATCATCTCCTAAAACATATAAATCAAGATATAACAAATGGATAAAGCAAAAATAAGGACTCAACAGTAAATAAAACTGAATACTGGAGCAGAAGAAATCCAACAGGTAAACCCTGGTGGGCCCGACAAACAGTCAAAGAATCAGGCCCCTACCATCTCATCAATAGATAAGTCTTTAAGTCGGAACCATCATAGAGTCTGAAGTCCGACCCACCGGCGTGCAATTTAAGAGGAAAGCAAAGTTGCCAACCGTGATTGGGTTGACTACCAAGCATGCAATCTGTTACAATACATTAATGTTATAGCCAATCTTTTTATAATGGGAAATTATTTTAATGAACTGCGCTGAAAAATTATTAGAGCCAACAATCCTCTTCAATTTATACACCAAGTCACCATAGAAATCAGGTTCCGAAAGTCCTTGGCGCAAGATAGATTTAAGTCCAACTTGGAATTTAGAAATCAAATCATAGTGTCGTCTATAAAATGTTGAAAATGTTTTGCAAAGTTTATGATACCGATAGCCTTGTTTAAGAAGTTTCTGAGTTAACAATTTACTGCGAGTGTTGAAGTCAGCAACATAGCTAGATGCTCTAGCAAAACGAATAAGTTGAGAGATATAGACTCCATAGGATGTAGAACGAGGAACATCACCATCTAAAAATGGGAAATTGACAATTTCAAAATCAAAGTCGTCACGTTTATCATAAATTTTGGTAAAATCAATATCATTAGAAATTGACAAATGCAAGTCTAAAAATGCGGCTTCGGTATCAGAGGCATTTGCTTTATTCAGTTGGAGCTCTGAAAGGTATATTTGACTAACCATATTGTCAAAATAAACATTATTAATATTTAAAATATCGTCCAAATATCTGGAAGTAGTGTTAAACGCATCAATAACATCAGCCTGCTTATCATCAGAAAGAGACATCATGAAGTTGAACTAACGTATAGGGCCTGAATAGCAATTTAAATATGTGAACTTAATCCTATGGAAAGAAAAATACATTTTAGGAAGAATTGGCTTATATTTTGGGGGATTTGCGGGGAAGCTGAATTAATTTTAAGGATTGGAGGGGCAAAGGAAAAATACTTTCAGGGAGCTGAGGAATTTTCTTTCAGGAATTTGGGAAGATCAATGCATTATTTTCAACGTCAGTGATACGTAAGGGGTCAAATTCACGGTCTTAAGGTTTCCATAAACTTAAGTTTCTAGTTTCTTGCAGTAAAGCATCCATGCGCGGATCCAGAAAGTTTTGTCACTGGGGGTCTAACTATAAGAACGTTTGTTATTATTATTATTATTTTTAAAGTTTGGTGAGGGGAAGAAGGGTCAATATATTACTATTAGCGGGCCATCATCGGCCTGCCAGCAAACGCCATTTAAATGACGTTTCGCTGGCGGGTCGATGATGTCCCAACATTGAATGCTGGCTTGGTAGCTTTGTGAATTTTCAGGGGATCCGGAACAGTAATGCTAAGAAACCCTATATTTTTGTGATTTTTCATTGGGGTCCGGACCCCTGCCCCCCTCTGGATCCGCCAATGGCATCAGCTAACAACAAAGGCTCATGCGCGTCTGCATATTGTGTGTGCAGGCCAATACCTACATGTGTGTCAACTCTGTGGAATGTGCGTTGAGATAGTCATCGGTTGGCTCCTCCAGTTCAGCACCATTTTTATGTTTAAAATTGCAGCAGACGCACATGAGGGACACCGGTGTATAATTAGCAGCATCATATTTTTCACCTTTTTTAAAGACCGGAGAAACATTAGCTTGTCGCCACTCATCTCGTGCATCGCCCCGAGCTAATGACTCATTAAAGATAAGTGCCAGTATTGGAGAGATCTCATTGCTATACTCTTTTAGCACTCTGGAATTCAGTCCATCTATGTACGTTTAGCCCGTCCAACAGCTTGGCGACTCCAACAGCTCAACTGAACATTTCTAAATAGGACTCAGTTAAGTAACAACATTGCTAGCTCACTTGGGCAAACAACTCATGCCAGGTACATGTGTTTGTATGCCAGTCGTCCATCCGTCGTCCGTCATCGCCTGTTCATGTTTTCAAAGAAGTATATCTCTTAAGCCAGACAGCAAAATTTTAGTCAAATTTCATGTGAAGTATCCAAAGGTTAAGGGAAAGGCTCCATAAGGTTTTTGTGCTAGTTGGATTGGAACTCTGATTGTACTTATAATGGGAAAAAAACTTCTTTTAAATCATGAGACCCACAGCCTATATATATATATATATATTGAATATATAGCAATGTCTTGGTCCCCTACACAAATCTTGCCAACCATGTTGCTTGGGTCCAAATTAGCCATGTCCTGATGGTCATTTACTTTAGCTGTAATAGCTTTCATTGACATAATGGGGGACTATAAAAATCTTCTCTGAAGCATTGAGATTCAGAGCTTATATTTTTAGTATGCATCAATATTTACTGTTCCCTATACGTAAACCCTACAAACTATGCACCTGGGGTCTTCTCTGAAACCATTAGGCCAACTGATCAGGTGAGCCATATATGCTCATTGAGCCTCTTGCTTCTTTGGAGCACAGTTCTGATTTGCATTAGAAGTGAATGGATTAAAATAGTGACTATCGGTGTCCGCCTATCAAGCACCCCCAGCATCAGTGGTCCTGGATCCTCCACTGGTACCTGACATTTAGTTTAACTGAAGCGTAGACTTACTATTCAGTGCTTACAGTACTGATATTGATATATGTTGGTGAGGTTCTACAATAATTTCTCATTTAACATTGTTTGTCCAAAGCATATATGTAGCAGTGTGTACCGGGAGAAAATGAAATATGTACCTGGAGCGGTGACCCCATGTGACCAAAGCTTGCTCACATTGACATAGGTTGGTGAGGTTCTACAATACATTCAATCAATTAAGGCAGATATGTAGTAGCTTGCACCTTGAGTGTAGTCCTTAAATAACAAGTGCTTACCCATATTGACCAAGGTCCTCTTTGGTGCTGGCAGGTAGAATTGGTTTTGGGGCTATAGACAAATGATAGAGGTGATGCCCTGAAGTATTCTTTTTTTTCCAAGGACTGAGACCACAGAGGAGTTCATGGCACTCATTTAGATGCCTCAGCCAAAAGCCAAAAGTTTTTTTTTCAAAATTCTAAAACACTCACCTCAGATATTGATCATAGGATATATGATCGCCTGAGTAAAAAGAAGATAGATAGGTAGATAGATAGATAGATAGATAGATAGATAGATAGATAGATAGATAGATAGATAGATAGATAGATAGATAGATAGATAGATAGATAGATAGATAGATAGATAGATAGATAGATAGATAGATAGATAGATAGATAGATAGATAGATAGATAGATGGATGGATGGATAGATAGATAGATAGATAGATAGATAGATAGATAGATAGATAGATAGATAGATAGATAGATAGATAGATAGATAGATAGATAGATAGATAAAGGCAGAACGTCAAGCTGCTGTGGTTAAACCTCCGAACCCTGCGCCAGTTAAGTACCAGATGGCATCTCTTGAGGTATTTTATGCTGAATAATTCACTAACTTAATTGTTGTACATAATACACCGGACCCTTGGCGAGGCATCGAGACTCCGAGGCAAACTCCCCACAGCGGTGTACTTCCGGTTCAGAGACCTTCAGAATACACCCCTGCCGCAACCCAGCTGAATATGTTGAAAATTTCAACATGGGACTATCTGCAAACTCTGCCTGTTCTTTCTTCATTCAATATAATTCAATGATGGCTAGTCTGTAATTTCAATCCATCATTTCCACGATTCTGTGATTTATGTGAGAAATATTTACGAAAATGTAGACGAACTATACTCTTGGCAGGATTATTTGGTAGTTATACGGCAAAGCTAGCAACGGGCACGTGACTGTCATGTGACTTCTAAGATGGAAGTTTGCTGACCGCGACAGAAATGATTTAATTGATGTTGTAGATATATAAACAATCGGCTTATGTCAGTAAGTTAGACTTCTATTTTGGTCACTTTTTACTAATCGTGAATGCATACAAGGGCGGTCCCAGGACTCAAATTTTCAAGGGGGGGGGGGGGAGGGACAAGTTTTTCCCGGGGATGGGGTTCCTACGGCTCATTCCTATAGAAACCCTTAAACACATGATTTTCCAGGGGGGAGGGGTTCCGGACACCCCCCTTTATGGCTCAGTTCTTACCCAAAGATGGAGTGGGCCTGAGCAGTAGGAGTTTAAAAAGCAGCCATTTACTGAGGGCTAATTTTCATTAAAAAGAGATGGCCAGGACCCCTCTCCCAATGGAAAAACACAAGTTTTATGGGTTCTTATAGGAGAAGCAATTGCCCCTCCCCCCTACACACATTGGAATAGTTGGACCCTACTGGAAAATGTTGGACACCCTGTGGAAATTATAGTTTTCTCTGAAACATTGGACTCCCAGTAAAATTTTCTGAGTAATTTATTGAAACTTTTGCATGTGGCGTTTCTTTTGCCCATCATTATATAATGTAAGAGAGGACTTCTGAAACAATTTAGGACTCACATTTGGGTTTATTCTTTTAAAATTATTCACTACTTTTTTTTTTTATTATTAAAGAAAATTTAAACGAGAGCTGTTATTTCTAAAAAACAACAACAACAACACACCCCTTTCGTGTCAGAAAGATCCAAATGTGACAGTAAATGCAATTTCAAACTGAAATAATGGTGATTTCTGGGGTAAAAATCCAATAAAGATATCTAGCTAATGCAGTGAACTATTGCACAACCAATCCATCATTTGGGAAAAAGTTAATATCATATTTCAAAAAAAAAACAATGTCATATCCAATCACATGCACAACTTCAGACCTAGACAAAAACAGCTGCTTAGTTGTTTTTTTAAAAAAAAAAAAAAAAAAAAAAGATCCACTGTAAAACTGTAGGAGGATTTGCATTCACAAGATATCCAGTGTATATGTGCTTTTTAGCCCCATAATAACTGAATCTGAGGATTACATCCTAAAATCATGCACATCTTCAGATCTTGACAAAAGTACATGTTACTAAAGTATCAATCAATCATTAGTATTTTAATTCATCTACTAATGACCCAAATATCAGTGAAAACTGATGACAGGTAGGTCAAGACTATTGAGGATGAGGGGTGATTCTAGAAAAATCTCATTCAACCATGAGGGTCTGGTATTCACTATTCATTAAAAATTTAGCCCATTATTCATCTCATTAAAATGTTGGGTTATTCATTAAAATAAGACCAATTATTCATTAAAAGTAAGAAAGGTTGCAAAGAAATCTGATTATTCACTATTCATTATTTTTTTCTTCAATTCATTAAAAAAAGTAGGATTATTCTTTTTTTAGGCCCTCATTATTCACTATTCATTATTTTTTTGCCTTATTATTCACTATTCATTATAAAAAGGGCCATTATTCACTAATCATTATACCCCATCTAGACCCTCAACCATACATGCCTTAATTAGGTTAAGAGTTAAAAATATGTGTATTTTGTTAAAAAAATAATGAATTTCTTTTTTCTCAACCAATAAATATGTTGTGGGTACTCAAAAGAACCGTCTCAATGAGACGGTTCTTTTGAGAACCCACAACATATGTTAAAACTGATGGATAAGAAAATATTTACAATTTTACACTAAATTGTTTTGTTTATATAAACCTGTGAAATAATTTGAACTAATTTTGTGAGATCTTTTTCCCACTGTCTGTGTCATGAGTTCAATGTGATATTTGCCAAAGAATTTAGTCAGATTTTCCAACTGTTTGCAATGAGCTGCCTGGATTTATCAAACACTACCACCATCTTTATCTGGTTTTTTTTTTTAAAAAAAAACAAAAACATTTTGGTGCTAGTTTATTGTTTTCTAATATATGCTATTTTTCCAGTTTTTTTTTTAAACACATCTGAGTTGATTATCAATCAAGTTTGTACAGAGACTGGTGCTTCTTTACCAGTATTTTAAAGTCCTTGTTAGATTTAGTATAGTGACAGTACATCTTTGATGAGAAGACCTCAGTTCCAATCTGGCCATTGCAATGACAAAATAAAGCATCATAAAATGAGCTATGTTAACTCATTCACCTACAGTATCCATGATTAGGGCCATAATATTGATATGAAATGCATGACCAAAATGTTTTCTACAGGATTTTCCCTAAACCAGTGAAAAATGTAAGACCCCAACCTTCTACTTGCATCTACTCTATACCCTCTCCCACCCCAAATAAATAGCCTGTCGAGATCCCTCACCCCCCCCAAATTACCAGACATACCAATTCAAGCTCATTCCTAAAAATATGCATTGAGTCCCTGGTGACCTTTTTTGCATAATGACAGTTGTGGTATGTATTAGGAGATAATTAAAAAAATCACTACAGAACAAATTCACTCCACAATATGATTTTGTGAAATCCACATAATTCAAAATTTTTAACCTTAAAAAGTAGACATAGCCCATGTAACAATAGAGAACCCCATCATAGGACTATAAGCCCCACTGTATAAAATTAAGGATAATAAACTTTAACTTTAAACCTTTGTGTACTGATGACCCAGGAGGTTACTCTTATATTTTCATACATACCTAGGCCCGCGTCATTTTTGGGGGTTCAAAATTTTAAATTTGAATATTTTTTTTTATATGAAGATTTGTGGATATTTTTTGGGGTTCATCACAAAATTGGACTATAATTAGGGGTCATTTCTATGCATTTTAGGGTCTTTTCTTAAGGTCAAGGTACAGAATGGGGGATATTTTTGGGGATGCTAAAATTTCAATTATTTTTTTTTGGGGGGGGGGGGGGGTGCTTGAAATTCCTGATATTTTTGGGGGTGAACGGTAGATGCTGGGCGCGAGCCTACGTATGAAGAAAAATGAGAGTACCACCCCCCCCCCCCCCCTGGGATTGATGATCCTTCTATACATATTGATTCATTAAGATTGAGATTATCCATTATACATAAAGATGTAGAAAGGTTTATGATCAGTATTTCCTGAATTTTATTTTTACAAAAACCCACCCTAAACAGGATTTCTGACACTAGCTGTTTGCATGGGATGCAAAGTATCATTTGAATGTATTCCACCACTTTTATTTTACTCTTTGCAGGCTAGATATTTTATCATGTTTTTTTCATCTGCTGATTTCTTTTTTTAAAAGAAAAAAAAACAACCTTTCAGGAATAGCACCCCGAAGCAGGATTTCTGACACACTGGCTGTTAGCATGGAATGCTAAGTATCATTTGTTTTATACTTTATTTAACTCTTTGCATGCTTGCATACTGCATATCATTTTTTTATTCTTTTGATAACTTTCTTGTCATCTGCTGATTTCTTTTTTTAAAAAAAGTCTTCCAGGATATTATCTGCAGTGTGAAACAGTTTTGATACAGATTCAGCCCAACATTTTATTGAGCCTGATCTGGGTCCAACTTGTTTGCATTTGGATAACAATAGATTATAAAATTTGCCATGGCTGGAAATGAGTTAAGGATAAAATCAACCTTATGTATATTGTTAGTATACCTGAGTCAAAGGCTTCTGGTTGAGCTTATAGTATACTAATGACTGCGGCAGCACCCGGGGGGGGAGGGGGGGGGGGGGAACAGTGCATCAGTAGAAAACCTAAATTAATCTAAGCTTTCCATGTCACCATACCACTTTAAGACTATAAAAAATGATTTTACCAAGCTAACACATTATGCTTTTAAGCAAAGGGGAAAATTATAATAGAGTTTGGATGTCTTATCCAATTAATTGGAGATACAGGTATTTTTAACTTGATAAATTAATAAATTTTGATTTTTAATGTGGCACGGGTCACATTTATCTGCTTACTCTGATATTCAAGAATGGACAAAGTTGACAAGTTTGTCTATGAGAAAATGGTATATGGAAATCAGATGTGAAGGCTTTAATAATTCCTACACTATGTCCTCCACACCTGACTGGGTGAGCCCTTATCTATCAAAAGAAATATACATGGTGCCTGGGGCATGATGTATATTGAATCCTGCAGTCATATATGAACAGAAAATATATTAAAAATACTAAGAAAATTAAAACTTAATATTGATGAGTGAGCCAAATGATCAGGGTCTACATTTTCATCATCAACACATTTATGTCATATCAACCAATGATAATTAAATTTTAACACTGTACTAAACTGGAAAGCAGAAGCTGACATATTCAATAAATTGCCAATTACTCAGTATGGGTCTTATAAGGTAAATTGTGGTAGTCTTTTGAATGGTATTTAGTCCTAATCTGGACATGAAGATTCTTTTGTTGATGCAAAAGGCCACAAAACATTTCTAAGACTAAACTGAAAATGCAACTATATTATTATTTACCTAAATACATGTATAATTGTAAAAATAATCTCACATTTTTGTGGGTTTAGGCAAACCAGTCTCCCGTAGCATATGGATAGAGTTGCCTGTTCTGTTGCTTTAAATAAAATGTCTTAACTGTTCCCCTATATATCCGGCCCCCAATGTATTCTTATGTTCATTGTTCCCCAAAATCTGTTCCTCTGAAATCAATTTGCTCTTGTTTCTCTGTTGCCTAAAATTCTATAGAGAGGGAGAGGACTCACAAATACATGTAAGCTTAGACTAGCCTGTTTGTATGCATACAGTGACCAGTAACACTTTCCAAAAGGGTAATCTATCTATCTATCTATCTATCTATCTATCTATCTATCTATTGACCAACTATCTATCTAGCTATCTATCTATCTATCTATCTATCTATCTATGTATGTATGTATGTATGTATGTATGTATGTATGTATGTATGTATGTATGTATGTATGTATGTATGTATGTATGTATCTATCTATCTATGTGATGATGTTTGGTCATAATTGGTTGAATCGAAGACAGTCACAATCTAATAAAGACAGTCACAACTTTTCAGGGTACAGCTCCCCGTACAGCTCTCGATCCATGGGCATGCATACTGCCTACACAGGAACTAGTCACAAACTTTTTTTAAAAAAATGAAGCCGTGTATCTCTAAAAATAGAGTATAAAAGTATATTTAGGCCTATTTTTTTTAATTCTAAGGGTTTGTGACTAGTTCCTGTGACTGCCTACTGGGTCCGAGACTGAACTAACAGCCTGGGTGTGCTAATTTGGGAATTTTGACTGTGTTTTGGACTAAACGAGGCGTGTTATAAACTCCTCTGTATCAGAAATAATCAAATATGCGAGCTTGACTAATGTTTAATCTTTAAACTTCAAATAATTCGCAGTCAAAAAAGTGAAGCGGCACAGATGCTATCCGAGGCCGCCATCTTTGTTTAACGAGTGTTGTCAAGAACGCACGTGAAGCTGGCCGTTTTCGCTAGAAATCAATCCGCCTACGTACTATTTATGCGTGACCTCGGGGTCAAATGACGCATTGCGGCAGTGGTCAATTTCTACTGAAAGGAAGTTGCCACTGTTGGGGAGTTTGACTCCGAGGTTATAGCTAGGCACCCACTGCTGGGGAGTTTGAGAGAGCGTCACGTGACATGTTAAAAATGGCGATGAGCATGGAAATGGATATTGATTAAGAATCATCTCAATGACGTGGGTTTTACTATTGTTTAAACGTTGTAGACATTGATTGTGACTTTGCAAAATATTTCGTTTACTTTGCATGGTTTTGTTGCATGCCAAAGGTTTGTAGTCAGTCGTTCAATTTTGTGATATTTGTTTTGTAAAATCCCCCCAGTGTCAATTTGCCAGTAAATCAAGCCACATGTGCTTTGGCCTTCTATTTTGTTTGAAATGACGCTTTACGCCTCAGCCATTTGTAGTCATGTCGACCTCTTCCTAGGTTGAACCAATAGTCAAGTGTTTTTTCTCAAGGACACACCACTGAATTTAATACTGGGCGCACCTCTGGTTTACCGGGCGCAGTTTATGACGTAAGACTAAAACTTAACGCTTTGCTTGTTAAATAATGGGGGCTGCGCCCCCACATCCCTGCTTCCTTTATGTGATATGCTATTTAATCATTGATAGGCCACATTGTTACGATTTTTTCGGATTCCAATATGGTAGAGACCCCTAAACAACAAATAGAATAAAGTGCGCCCGGTAAACCAGAGACTACCCTAATACTGTTTGAACATTTTCTAATTGACAAAGGTGCAGCTCCAGCGTTAACCATAGACACTATAGTTGATGTTCCCACTGTCGGTGTTCCTGCCCAGTTAAACAGTCCACCAATCACAGCCATCGATACAAAACATACAAGTTTCCGGCAATTCTAAATTTGCATTGGAGGATGGGAATCAATCAACTATGGTCTGACCACAGATTTGGTTGTCTAGTGAAACCAGACATGCGCAGTGCATAAAACCAGAGAGAGTTTTATTGCCTCTATGGTCCAACTAAAGTGACTGGCAGCGCCCTAGATAAGTTTTTTGGTCAATTGGGTATTTACGCAACTTGGTTATCCTCAATTGCGTACTTGCAAAATCAATTGCGTACTTGCAAAAACATTTGTGTATTTTCATATTTTTTTACGCCTCTTTTTTTTTCTTTGATTACACCTTTTCTTATTGCATGAAGCCATTGGGATTGTGCTTGCATATTTATTCACTCCCATCGTCTGCCTTTCTAAAGAATCAAACTCGCGGATTTTATTGTACCTGAAGCAAATCTCATCCCCTTGTTGACATTGGAGCGTGTTCACTTTGCAAAGTTTCACTTTCATCATTGCGTTTTTCCGCGAAATACTGGACTGGGCACAGATATTTTCATAAAACTGGAGTATATTACACGCTCGCTAGTAAAAATAAAATCAATACCCGACTGGCTTTTGTTTATTAGCGGAATGGAAACGAAATGGACCGAATGGTACGCAATGACATCGCATGTAATTGCATACCGATCGTTAGAATTGCTTTTCGGTACGCACTCATTTCATTTTAATTGCTTTTTTGAGGATTTTAATTGCGTATTTACTTAAATACGCTGCTTATCTAGGGTGCTGGACTGAACTATTGTCTAGTTAACGCACAAACTAGCCCAAAGTGTAGAGAACCTTGAACATCATGCACATCTGATCTCAATTTTTGGGAAGCTTTACACACTGGGTGAATACACAGTAAATCTCAAATGTTATACCTTAATCAGACATATTTTTTGAGATACAGTAAAGTCGTCGCAATGTTACTTTCAAACTGGTGTAGCTAACCGGAGAAATCAACTTTTTATTTCGAAATCAGCCTAGAAAACCGTGAATAATTTCTATCATGATTCCAAGGCCGTCGTCGCCGGTCCGGCAGGGCGGCGAGTACCGGACCACTTTTTGTGCCGAGTATGCTTTCCTCCGTGTCCCTTTTTTCTCGTTTCGGCTCATTTTACATTTTACCTCTGATTTTATTCATTCTGCCACAATTTATTGATGCAATGATCAATAAGGCTTGTTGCATGTGTAATCAATAGGCCGACCTGGCCAAGGTGTGAAAACATTGAAAAATTATTATGACACCCGCTTGATTAATTTCATAATCGCACAGCCTTTACTTATGGAGCGTGTTGAGAGAAAACCGAACGTAGATGCATGCGAACATCAAAGGCGCAGACCAGCCTACACATCCGCATAGTCTGGTCAGCGGCTTTGTTGTTCGCTCCTAGGAAAGTATAATTGATAAACTTGCTCCACGCAAAATTTCAGCATTCTAGCTAATCTCTGAAACTGAGTAGGTTGGTTTGAGTCTTACATGGTCGGAAAGCCTGAAAACATGTCTTCTTGTTGAGGTCCAGATAATTTCTATGATCCAGTTTCATTTCCCTCAAATTGACAATTCGTTTTTTCCCTTATAATTAACATGTCGAGCTACACGTTTTGACTTGACATATATGAGCATCGTGAGCATGTGTTGTTGCAATGCATAAGCCATTCCGTTACGGATATACAGTACACCAAACGAGGATTTACCATATTTCACGTTGGTTTCGGTGTCGCCACCCTGTGTCTTGCCCAGTCACGGTGGTTTCATGGTGACGGCCACCGTGAATTCCAGGTAAATCAACGAGACAGTCAGCGTGACGAAGAATGTGGTGTAATTATTGATTTTCGGGAGATGGGATGTTTTATTGCGACACCGTGTCTGTTCGTGTCAGGGCGAGAAATACCGTGTCTGTACGTGTCAGAGCGAGAAATTTATGACTTATTGTTTACCTTTGCCATTTCTGCGCATAATAGCAAGGTACAGCTTACCACATATGCTCAAAAGCCTTCATAGGCTAGCGATCGCCATTATAATGGATTCGACTAATGAAGAATGGATGATGAAGAAATTGATGTTGAATTAATAAAATTCATTAAGAAATGTCAAATAAAAAAAAAAGCGGAGGCTAGCGATCGCCATAATAATGGATTCGGCTAAACAAAGAAATTGATGTTCAATCAATTAAACTCATCAAGTATATCGAATTTAATACAAAAGCGGACGCCATTTCTGCGCATGGTAGCAAGGTACTAAATGAAGAATGGATTACAAAGAAATTGGTGTTGAATTGAGTAAACTTCACAAGAAATATCAAATTTAAAAAAGAGGTTATGATAAAACCAGCCTGCTGAGTAACTTATGCTCGCCCATAGCAAGTCTAGATATGATCCTTTCCTTTAAATTGAAAACAAAGGCGCTCAGACTGCGTGGATGTGGACTATGTACAAAAAATATTTATCTTACCTTCAAACGATTTACTAATAGTCCATTTATAAAAGCCTTATCTTCTAACGCACCATTTGTATTTTTTCACACCATCTGATAGCCCCCCATCCCCCAGCCAGAAGGTGACAATGAACCCCTCCCTTGTAGACACGAGCTCACAAATTGTCTGCTGCGCGAGCGTGAATAAAATATGATTGTCTACGTGACGAAGCGCACATATATGCGCACTGGTCATTAGCGGATCCAGAAAGATGACAGGAGAGGATCCAAATACCATCATTGGCGAAGCACCCATTAATTTACACAACGCACGTGTGTAATAAAAATAGTAACACTCAGGGGAGTTCACCCAATGTGGTAAAAGTGATTTTCCATACCCCAAGGAACTGCTCTTTAATTGTAGAAAATCATTGCTTGATATAATAGTCTCCATTTGACGTGCAGAACTTTTTCAACGTTCTTGCGTTCTGGCTACGCCATTGCCCATTGAAGCGGACCATCATCGAATGCTGACTTGGTAGATTTGTGATGTTTCAGGGGATCCAGTATTGCTGATAGACTGAACCTTATATTTTGCGATTTTTCAAGGGGTCCGGATATCCCCTCATGCTGGTGATTACATAATTGGGTATACGTCTAAAACACGTACGTCAATAAAAAAAAAAAAATAAGGCGAACTGATCGAGTGCATATGCCTCGCCTAGCCTGTGCTACTCCGCATGAAACATAAACGTTTAGTAGACGTAGACATGCAATCGTTGGTGAGTTTCTTATTGCATGTGCATTGTGCGAGCAACAAAAGCTCAGGCGAGTCTGCGCAAATGCGCAGTCTCGTAAGAGCATTAGTTCCTCACATTCAAAACATAACTATGCACGGCGTTTGCAACGAATGCGCAGTCGCTCTAAGTACATTTAGTAGACGTTGGTGTTTTCTGGGGTGAACTTAATGATAAATACATAGATATAAATGCGATTTCAAAGACAGTATTCACAGACTACGCAATGCTCAAATTAGTACTCTATAGTCCCCACATGTTTCTATTATTCTGTCAATCAGAGGTGGGCGTGGTTAAATTTTTTTCTACGACTTCAGTCACTCAGAAAACTGGGACCTAGCTGGTACCTATTACCATATAGATGCAATGCATGCTGGAAACCAGCTAAATCGAAGCGAGAGATTTACGTGACTTATATCAAACACTGACATTTAGTGTCAATTCGTCGTATATTTAAAATATATTAAACACTGTTGTCTAACGCCTCCGAATGTGCTCAGAGTGGTAATGTACGCCCAAAAAGGAAGTATGATTAGACTGAGTTTCAAAATGGCGGATGCAACACCAACGCTTGATGCCAGCAGGTAATATTGAGCTTTTTAACCACTTATTTTTACCCTCAGCAGTAATTGCAGTTACCAACATTAAACTTAAATGTTTCGTAAGTAAATATGGGATTTCCCAGTCAGATTTGCTCATCGTATGATTCACAGCCCTTCAAAATTTGCGTGCTCATTTGGACATAAATTTGTTGAATCGAGTCACGATGATTGAAAAATGCATTTTTGCATATATGACACGTTATACAGTGCGATAAAGCGCTTTAAAACACTTTGATATGATTATCTTAACAATCACCAAAGTATGGGACCACACATATGGACTTTTCAAATGAATTTAAAGCATAGGCGAAATCGTCATAACTCGGATTGGTTTTGTGTTATTTAGGTTAAACCACGGATTAGCTGAGCAAGGAGTACGGATTCGAAGGTGAAGGAAACGGAGTGGTTTAAGTTAAAAGGAGCAATCGTCCAGCATTAAAAGTAACTTTGCATCAAAAAAATTGGGTCGTTATTTTTGAGAGATCACTGAATTCACACCAGGTGCTATCAATCTCAACTTAAGGGTCATTATACCTATAAGTAGTCACATGAGTAATGACTGCTTATTATGACGTCACGATTTCGATATTCGTGACGTCATGTTTTTGTTCTTGACTGTTTTACGTAGTCGTTGATCTTAGTGACGTAGATTTGACAAAATATGTTTTTCATAGGAATAATTTTAATGTTCAAAACTTGTTTTTATCCCCATGCTTTTTTAAAAAAACTGGTCAGAACTCTAGCCTATGTGTTCCACAAGTAGCTCATTAGCGCAAGCTTCAACACAGGAAGACCCATCCATACATAACTGAAAGATTGTTTATGTGACGTAAAGAAGCAAATCAGACAAACAAACAAAACAGACGACTCAAGAAGCAGGTTATCCTTAGTGAAATACTAAAAGGTTGCCTGCTTCCAAATCAATTTATCACAGTCAACGATCTGCCAGATCGATCCTCTGACATGAACAACGAGATAATGACGTTGCTTATACGGTAGCAACTATTTTTATACTCGTGGCACATCTCTAATTTCACTTAAAAGGGGTAATAATGTACACATGTACTAAATCTCCTGCTAAAACTATTGATAATATAAACAAATCAACGCACTTTGATTACTTTGTAAAGTTATATTGTGGCTAGAACGGCTACCTGCATAATTGGACCATTTCAATGCTATAGCTAGAAATGATGTTTATGAAACAATATGCCCCCACCCTTTGCTTGTCAAGAAGGGTTCATAAGTTTTCAATAATTTTCACCAGGTAATTTACTCATCATCCTCTACGAATTGACCATGATTGAAGCTCCTAGCTACAATAATTGTCGGTATATCTTGATGGCTAGTTTTCAATGCCAAAATTTGCAAAGGGCAATAACTCGAAAAAAAAATAAAATATATTTTTCTTCACCTGGTTATCTACTCATTATCTTCTATCAGCTGACTAAGTTTGAAGCTACTTGCTGTAAACGTTTTTGAGATATCTTGATTACAAGTTTTCAATGCCAAAAAGTTGCAAAGGACAATAACTAAAAAAAGTTAAATATATATTTTTTTTTAATTTTCACCAGATTATCTACTCATTATCCACTATTACCTGACCTAGTTTGAAGCTCTTAGCTGTTATAGTTGTTGAGATATCAAATGAATTCAAGGCTATCTCCCTTCAACCAATAATGGGTAAGTTGGTGGGTGTTCTTGTTTGAAAAGTACTGTCGGCACATTTGATGAAACGAACTCAAGTAAAGCCGAAATACTTGCAAGTACAAGTGCCAAATTATGCAGTTCTCCTTTGAATATATAAATAAGACATCTAAATTAAACCAGCAAACACATTCTGAAGCGAACGGTAAGCAAGTAAGACTTTTCAAAAAAAAAATCTCCAAGTATTTTCTTGCATCATCACAGTCCGTTATGCTATCTTCTCCTTTACCATTGAATGAAATCTAACCAAATTTGATGTGTGAGTTACTCACATAAATAGAGCTTGCAACAGCCAAAACAAAATTGCGCCCACCCCCTTAGGTCGGGGTCAAAAGGTCAAATATAAATAATTTTCAATAACAAAGTCAATTTCAAAGATTTTTATACCAAACTTTATATGAATTCTTCCAAATACAAGATATGAAACATCATGCGCGGATCCAGAAAGTTTTGTCAGAGGGGTACAACTCTGATAAGTTTTTTTTGTTTGTTTTGTTTTTTCGAGGGGAGCGAGGCTCCAAAAACAACCATAAGCGGGCAATTATCGGCCTAAAATGAAATGGCATTTCGCTGGCAGGCCGATAATAGCCCACATCGAATGCTGGCTTTGTAGCTTTGTGATTTTCAGGAGATCCAGACCAGTAATACTAGAAAACCCTATATTTTGTGATTTTCAGCGGGGTCAGGACCCCCTGTTCCCCTTCCCCCTCTGGATCCGCACATGAACATTTCAAACCGGATTTTTGCTCTGACGCTAGGTTTGTTTGTTTGATTTGATTCTTTAAGTCCCATCAAAAATCTTTCAGTTAAACAGGGACGGGTCTTCCTAGGTTGAACCAGTACTAAGCTAGGATAAATCTGTCTTGCTCAAGGACCCCAACGCAGTGACGCCGGTGAGGCTCAAACCCAGGGCCCCTCGGTCTTGAGTCAAGCACTCTACCACTGCGCTCCCTTTCTGACGCTAGGGTAGAGGCTTGGGGCTCCGGGGTACCTAGGGGGTCAAAAAATTATTTTTTCCAACATGGTCATGTGGCATATCAAATTGACGGAGATAATGAGTAGAACAGAATACAAGTAACATTTTCACACTATGGTCAAACTGGTGTCCTTGGGGTGAGGTCAAAAGGTCAAATATTATTAAATTTTAATCACAAAGATTTTATACCAAATTTTGTGTGTGTCCTCACAAAAAAGATATAAAACATATCGACCGGACTATTCATTCTGTGGCCTGCGTCATGCACAAGTGATGTGACCTGGGGATGCTGGGGGTCAAAAACTTGGGCGTGGAGATTTGCGATGATGCCCAATCGACTGCACATTCTAGTAAGCAGTTTTTGTTTTTAACAAGAGCACTTTTGTGAAAGTTTACCACCAGTAAATGTAGTTGTGACCCCCACCCCCGCATCCCGATGGCTTAGGCTGCTGTCCCTTCTAAGGAAGTGGTTCTGTTGTTGTTGATTCATTGTTTAATGTTCTGCTGATTGTTTGTGGGAGTTCTGTGTCTCGGTTCTTGTTTTGTTATGCAACCAGCTTCTATGCCTAATCAAAATTATTGTAAAACTAGAAAGGACACGAATTTTAATTGTCTTCCTGGTCTCTTATGACTGTAAGTGTTCTTTGGTTGTTCCGTACAGTGCTCTGGATTTGGCTGCAGCGTGTGATTGTGGTATTTCCTGATTAAGCTCACTTATATTTTCAAAGAGAAGTTTGATCAAAGGACATCTCTCGAAGAGCAACTTTGGTTCTGATATTTGCTTTGCCATAATGCATACGCTGCATGGTCTTTATTAAATGTTCAAATGAGTTAGCAAACTTCACTAACAGTATAACTGGAGCAGAGGAAATAAATTGGGCTTGAAAATTGCATGTTTATTCTCTTCATAAAAAATGGTTTCGAAAACAATTAAGGACGACAAATCCGCACTCTTTACAGGGGAAACTCATTCCAATCCGATTTCTATAGAAAACCACTCCTTAGTCCACTAGTTGCTAATCCGGGCCTAACACAGCCAGGTTCACAACTTTTAAACTCCTTTGTTTGACCACAAAAATACCAAAAGCAAGCAAATTTAATGGCATACATAGCAAGAACTATCACTTATTGGTGAATTTCACATAGAGACCGAGTACAGGTACAAAATACGGGTAAATATCAGTTACATTTTGAAGGATGTTGTTGGGCTCAAATTCCTTGTTTTCTGTGAGCACAACTTTAGGGGTCAATATCTCGTTTTAGGGCATTGATATGCTGGAATCAACAAAAGACTCAACTTGATAAGTTGTTCAAAGAAATACAATTACAACATAAAAATGTATACTTGCGTAAATATGTTAAAACTCCTCGTTTCTCAACCATGTGTGCGACGCTGCCGCCATATTGAAACTCAGTCTAATCATGCTCTCACTGGGGCCTACGTTTCGAATCAGAGCACCAACGGTGGCGTTAGACAACATTGTTAAAGTTTCGAAGTTAAATAGTAATCAAATAATAGAAATAACTAATGAAAATAGTGTTGCAGTAACCGGACAGATAGATAGAATATGGGTTATTTTGGGTATAGAGTATATTTAGTAACCGTAGATAGATCTATAAATAGAAAGATGCTGAATAAGCGATAACCAATACTTATATCTTCACGAATACAGACGATTGCAGATGGCGTCCTGGCGCATAACTGTTATCACCAGACGTATTTTTGCATTTAAATGGTCGCAGGTTCGAATCCACTAGACGTCGTTATTTATTTTTTTCATTTATCCCATGTATAGCTAGGTTTTTTTTTTAGCATTATTCCCCTACTATTGATATGCATCTCGGAAAATGAAAATATTGGGATAGTTTCTATCTCTTTTATTGTACTTCATACATGAGTTCATTTTAAATCGAGTGCAACTTATTCTGCTAATTATATGTGCAGAGGATTGTATTAACTTATGACGTCCATTGCATATGTCCAAGTGCATACAAAACATTATATCCTGAAAGAAATAGTTAGTAATACCCTGATTGAACTGTTCATAAGGAATCACAAGTTTAGGACCGGATCCGAGACTTTCATCAATCCTGTGAAGCTATTCATTGTTTTTCTTCATGTTAAAATTAATACCTTTCTCCCCATTCACGTAAAAAGTATCGTCTGTATGCACTATACTCATTTTTTTTTCTAGCAAAATGGGTCATTCGATGGTTTGGCACATGGCTAGATTTAGCCTACAATCGAAGCAAATTAATGTCCAATGCGAAAAGTATTGATTTTCATAAAAGACTTTAAATAACAAGTATTGATTTTTCATAAAAGCCCAGACCCAGTTTTAACGGACTGGTCACTGACGGAAATACAAAGTTATGTTGTCGTGGGTCTATTTTAGCGCTATTTCAAAGTACTACGGCCAATACAATTGATTAGAAGAAGTTATTCTTAGTATGAGAATCTGACATATTACATGCTACAATAAATAAAATTTAAGTTTTATCACCTTTTTAGGTTGATTTCTGACGATTTTTTGTTAAAAAGACCGAAAAATGCTAAAATGGGTACCTTGGTTGCTTGCTGATGTTTATAAAGACGGATAAAATTTCAATTAATATAACAATACTGTCTTAAAGATAGTATATTGAACCATTGCTTTATGAAAAAAAATCACGGATATGCATAGAAATAATGGAGATATGATTATTTAATCTTCAACATACGTCAGTTTTGAAAGCTCAGCCACGACAACGTATTTCCAATATATACATTTACCTGTATGTCAGCGACCAGTTCGGGTATACTGGGTCCTAGATAAAAGAAATACTTTTTTAAGGAATTTGGCCCCATGGAAAGTCAAAGCAAACAAATGCGGCCCACTGCTGTTTTTTTTTGTAGGGAGTGGGTGTCTACTTGTAATGCATTTGTGTGCATTTTGTAAAAAATGGAGTGTAGTGGAGCATAGAGTGGAGTGCTATTTTGACGTATTGTCTTTTAGCTTCTCTAAGATCACTACCTAGTCACATAGAGGTCTACTTCTGACCTCTTAGAGAAGTGACTATGAATTTCACTTATAATAAATAACCAAATAAATGAACAAATAAACAACAAACAAATAAATACGCCAAACACAACTCTCAATACCTTTTTATTTTATGGGTCCACGCCATTCCATGTTTAAATATAAGCCTCCTGTCGCTATGTAAGAATCAAAGAGATTGTTTTCAAAGCTGTTTTTGGTGATAGACAACCGATTGCGAGATATACACATGTGTATGTTTATTGATGAAGACCCGAATATCTGTCTTTTTGGCAGGACCCAGAAACAGACGAAATTTATGACATAAATGCTTTGCTTTAAAACCTAATCACTGGTACAGTACAGGCATCGCAATGTTACTATCAAACGTGTTCTGTCGCGATGCGACGCGTAGCGCGAAAAAGATTAACCCCCACGCCAATCCCGCGCTAAACCCTCGCAATTTCCGCGCTAAACCCTCGCTATTCCCGCGCTGAAATCTCGCTCATGTCCGCGCCCGCGTCGCTACGTGCAGATACGACGTGGCCTCCCTCAGTCATTGATCGCGGTCACGCACGATTACCTGTGTGTAGAAATAAATCACTATTCAGTCAGAATGATGAGTGTACAGGCGCTATTAAAAAAAATATTGTCAGGCTTGTTAAAACAGCAAATGAAGATTATTAAGTATTCTTCTTACCACGAAATAAATCCATTGTTGATCCACAATTATCTTATTTGTTATTAACACCTCTGACATCAACATTTCTCACCAATCTGTAGTCCTAGCGTAATTATCATTAAATAGTCGTTCACACTTTCATGTGTCTTGATTTTTTTCAGCACATTCAATTAATTTTTTCTAAAGAATAACATCAACATGCATAAATTTTCAATGTGTTCTGAAATAAATGCTAAAGACCTGATGACCATATGATGAAGGTTCAGCTCTCGTGTACATTGTGTACGTGTCAAAATGCACATGTTATCAAAAACAAAACTGGGCTGTGACGGTGAAATAGTGAACAACAATTACAAATAATCTTACCATGACATGACTTACAAATGAATCAACAATTATTTTTTTCCCAAAATTTTATTTTTCCAGTCCAAATAATCACGCTAGATTTCGTATTTGATGATAACATATTTCTACTTTTTTTTCAAATGAAATATATTCTGCGAAATCATGTTGCAAGTTCTCATTAGAATCACCTTGGTAAGATGATTCTAACGGGTACACACACGTGTTATGAAATTGCGCTTACCATAATTACAGTGTAGCCCTATTTGACTGACCAACAAAAGCACATATCATGTATACATTGTCTACGTGACAAAATGCACAAGTTTATCAAAACAAAAAATGCATGCTCTGTCATTGTATCTCGCCAAGGTCTGCACTGACGCTATTATCGACAAATTTTGACAAAACGTCTATCCATGAAAAATAATGAAACATCACGTTTTCAGTTATTTTGTTGTTACAATGAAAACGAACGTGGTCTTTAGTAAGTTTGTTGGTAGATTTTTAATGGTCTGTAACGGTCCATTCTGGTTTTCTGCTGTGCTTTGGTAAAGAAACGTACGATTACCTTATTTACCTTCACATGTACATATTACGCAGCATACATTTACGTTGTGTTTTTTACTACATGTATAAAAAGATTTGGCGGTTCGCACTTTATACCCTCCCAAAATAAGAACTCACTTTCGCTCGCCCAACACCTGCGAGAATGCGCAGTCCCTTCGCAGGCTGCATGCTGACTTCGACTTCTAGTTAAAGAGAAAGTCAGATATTACAGTCAGCCAAAATTGAAACAGTGAGACATCTCGTATGATCAGATTATAAGACTATATGCTTTGTTAAGAAGAGGAAAGCTTTAGGTTTGAACCCATAAAAAATTGATGGATTGGCTCAAAACATTGTGTCCGAGATCCAGTTTGCAGCCTCTGTTTCCACTAAATATTTGAAGCGCAAAATTTACTCAGTAATTAAGTCAAGACTTAAAAAGTTCACAAACCCATTTTAGCTCAGCTGAGAGCGCCTTTTTACCGCATGCTGATTAATTTTTCAAAATTAACTTTTTCGAAAAATTCTATAAGGTTTAACATCAGAGTGTCAAACAGTTTGGGTACAGCTCAGGCCCGACCTTTTGTCCGGCCTGGTCTGGTTCCAATCTGTTTGCAAAAGTTATCAATAGACGACACTAGTAGGCAAATCTGGGTTTTACTGCACAGGCATTTGCGCAATCTCTCAAGAGCCTTTTCTACTTGCATGCTTAGACTGACCGCGTTCGCTGTTGTTTTTAATATTGCATATGCCAGCAACCATGCTCCCTGGCGTAATGCTCAAGCAAGAGCGAGGCCAGTACAAAAAATAGAACCAAAGCTGAACAAGCAGTCTCGCCAGAGCCCTATTAAAAGCCCCTTGCAACTCACATTCATTCCGTACACGTAGACACGCAATCGACGTTGGCTTTTATTGCATATGCGAGCAACAAAAGCTCAGACGACTCTGCGCATTTGCGCAAATGCGCAGTCTCGCCAGGGCCTTTGCTATTCGCATTCAAAACATAAGTACATTTAGAAGACGTTGACGCGCAACCAACGTTGGTCATTATTGCATGTGCGAGCAACAAAAACTCAAACGAGTCTGCGGTCTCGCTACATTCTAAACATTTAGAAGACGCAGACACAAAGTCGACGTCGTTTTTTTTTTCTGCAAAAGCTCAGACGTCTGCGGATTTGCGCAGGCTGGACAGAGAGCCATATAGCTACTCAGTACATTTAATAGACTTTGACACGCAATTGACGTTGGTCTTTATTGCATATGCGAGCAGCGGCAGCGCAGACGAGTGTGTGCATATGTGCAGTCTAGCCCGGGCCTTTTCTACTTGTGTATGAAATAAAAGTACATTTAGGAAGGCATGAAGACCAGAGACCAAACATGTATTCAAAATATGGGACTCGACGCGAGAAAACCTGGTTTTGTTGCATGCGAACAACAAAGGCGCAGACCAGCCTGCGCATCTGATCAGCGTCATTGATATTCACTCTCTGGAAATTATAATAGCTTAATACACCTGCAACATTGAAACTTTCAAGATACTAGCCAGTCACTGTACAAAATATGATAAAAAAATATTTTGATGATAATGCCCAAACCACATGCACATCTTCAGAGCATGAACAAAAACATCTGCAAAGTCCCGAAAGATCGGAATCGAATTGTAGGTGTTGCGCTCACAAAGTAACTTCTCATTGTATCTAGTGAAGAAGTTCACAAGTTGAAAAAAGTGAAAAATAATGTCCAAACCCCATGCTCATCTTTAGACCATGAACAAAACACCTACAAAATTCCAAAACGATCGAACTAAAACTGTGAGGAGTTGCGCTCACAAAATACCTCCCTCATTGCGTCTACGGCCAAATGGACGAACTCACTTTAATAGTCTCCTTCGACATAAAAAACAATTGAAGAAATCTCCTTACCGTGAAATTATTTACTAATTATTCCACTTTAAAATATCCATGATTAGTTACATGTCTCATTAGACAAATTGATACCTGATGCAAGCTAAATGCACTCATTAACTCTTCACATGCCAGTGATGCCAGCTGATAACCTTATAGATTGTAGCAAACCCACTGAATCCAGATCAGGCCTGTCGGGAGTTCCTTAAGTAAATTTACAAAGATTCGACAGGCCACAAAAAAAACGTGCAAAATTATCCTAGCTAGCAATAGGTACATGTAGCAGCACATGTGACGATATTTAAACCATAATTTTCCTTTTCTTACATACATACACTAGTTGGAGAACTCGTTAGAATGGCACATCCAATGCGATTCTAGTAACGAATACCACCAACATGCGTGGATCCAGAGGGGGGGGGGGGGGCAGGGGATCCGGATCCCCCTGGAAAATTACAAAAATATAGGGTTCCTTAGAAATACTGGCCCGGATCCCCTTAAAATCACAAAGCTACAAAGCCAGCATTCAATGTTGGGCCATCAACGGCCCGCTAATAATGGTATTTGAATCCTTCCTCCCCTCAAACGAAAAAAAAAAAAAAATAAAAAAAAAAAATAAAAAACGTTGTCAAAGTTGGACCCCCTCTGGATCCGCGCATGACCAACATGCATTCAGAAAAAAAAACACTTGAGATCCACTGACATGTGATGTACCTCTCAGTTGACATCTGCACGTAAAAACGGAAAGCTGCCAAATTTCGAGTTTCGACACGAAGGAATGTTTTGATTGTGATTCCAGTTCAAACGTGTGTTTTGGGTGCTCAAAAGAACCGTCTCATCGGAACGGCGAGACGGTTCTTTTGAGTACCCAAGACAAATGTTTGTTAAGAAACCAAGTTATATGTCAATTACGCATTCTCATTATCTGGAGGTCTGATAATTTACAATGGAGATATTGCAATGGAGACAGCAGCGACTTCGAAGCTCATTGTTATTTTTAGGCAATTGTTGTCGTTTGGTGTACTGGTCGAAGACTTGCTCGGGAAATTTATGTATATTTCGCAGTTCCGACATTATGCGCAGCTATCTAGTGGGACTAGAGACATTTTGTTATTACCTCCCCTTCACACACGTCAACCTCAATGAGACGACGTACATCGAATATTTTAAACACCCTGTTTCAAGGTCAAAATAGAGCAGAAGTTTATTTCAGTCTGTGCATCTGCGCTGTCTGATGTGAATCCCCCTTTGTAGATGTGCCGCAAAGACGAATACTTATTGTTTAAAAGTCGTGTAACGACGTTAAATCATTCTACTGTAACGACGTTAAATCATTCTAATTTTGTTTTCCGTAAGACTTAAACTGAAAAAAATGCCTCTGAAAATGTAATCTGCTTCAGTCGTCTGCTGCATATGTTGTCTAATGTAGGCCTAAGTATAGAGACAAACAGTGTGGACCCAATAGGCATAACAAGTGACATCTCCAAACACGTTGGACCCATATTCGGCCCGACGAAAAGTCGGGCATTAGGCCGACGAAAAGTCGGGCCCGATCTGGATCCAAGCTGTTTGTAACTTTTATGGAATTCCTAAAATCAGCAGACGACACTGTCCGTTATTCAATCACTGTATTTTGTCACGTATGTCATTTTATACACAAGGGCGATTTCGGCTTTGAAGTTTGAAGCCTTTGAAGTTTGAAGCCGACAAAGAATATTTCAACTTTTGACATCTAAGGTCATGCCAAACTTATTTCTGCATGTTGTGGGCACTCATAAGTAAAGCCTCTCCAAGGCGATTCTATCGAGCATACTCAACAAGAGGAACTCGGAGGCTCATCGGATAGGCGGCAATCTAAAACGTTAATACGATCCACGAACGTAGATAAAATCGTTAGCAACAGAGAGTTAGATTGCAATTTGTCGCTAGAATGGCGACAAATGGCAATCGAAAACACTGTTTCTAACGATCATGCGTGGAGTCAGAGGGGGTCCAACTTTGACAACTATTTTTTTAGTTGATGAGGGGAGAAGAGACAATAAGCGGGCCACCACCGGGCCGATGTAGAACCAACATTGAATGCTGGCTTCGTACATTTGTAGCTTTTTGATTTTTCAGGGATCCGGATCAGTATTGCTTTGAAACCCTATCAAGGGGGGGAGGGGCGAGGTCCAGACCCCATGTCGTCCCTCGATCTGTATCCGCCTATGGCGTTGGTCAATTGTTTAGAACGTTTTCGATTGCCGCCTATCCGGTGTTGGAGGGTACACACAATTTGGTCATTGTATATGATCGTCAAATTGGAAAATTAGTGAAAACGTTAGTGAATCGAAATTACGGATTTAATTAGTTATTAAAAAAAAAGCATTTCCAGGTAAGACACCAACATCTATCACATTAGGCAACGAAATGACGTACAACCGTTGATCCTGGAATTATCGTCAGGGTGGGGAGGGGGGTCAAGGTCAAACTGACAAAAAGGTTCTGACATTTTTATATGTATTTTAGTCCAACTCATATTTTTCAGATGGGTTCAAATGGTGTACTTCAAGAGAACTACTGTTTCTAAGGTTACAGGGGGCGGGGTCCAATATTTTCCAGGAGATGTCCAATTCTACCAGGAGGAGGGGGGCAATTGCTAATTCCAACGGAAATCTATAGGTCTCGTGATTTTCCAGTGTGGTCTGGACCACCCCCCCCCCCCCCCCCCATCACGGATCCGCGCAAAACCCTCTCCCCACGTCGGACAACACATAATATAACACAATTGCAACAGATAAGGCTCAGATGAGCTGCGCACTCGCGCAATTGTACGGATATAGAATTTTGGCGGATATAAAAATTTTGGCGCACAAATCCAAAAAAGGGGATGTTTTGAAAATGTTAAGATTCCGCTAGTCACTGTAGCTGAACTGACTCGTTTTGTGAACTTCGACGATAAGTTTTCTCACGTTTTTTGTTTCTAGTCCAAAGCATGTATTTTGGGTACTCAAAAGAACCGTCTCGATGAGAGCGTTCTTTTGAGCGCCCAAAACACATGAACTAATGGATGCTGTATAAGGTAAGATACTCCAATTTTTTGGGTTCGCATTCATTTTTTTTTATCTTCGGACATATCTAGCGAATTCGGCCTTTCAGTGAAACGAAGATATGAACGATAATAACTGAATTTATAAGTCTCACTATAAGAATGCATATATAATAACAATCTATGAATTAAAAAAACGGCTTTTAATGATTTTAAAGAAGAGTTTGTTAAGCGAATTAGAGAAAAATAAAAAAAGAAAATAAAGATTCTCAGAAAGGCAATAATTTTTTGGGGATAGGGTCTGTTATGGGTGGGTAGGTAGGAGCACGTCAAACCAACATTTTATTTAAGGTCGGCCTATTTAGATTGCTCCAGCGCTCGCTTCGCGCAATCAATAAAAACACCATTGTCTACTAAATGTTCTGACGAGACTGCGCATTCGTTGCTCGCACAAACAATAAACACACCGTCCACCTTCTTATAGTTATGTTTTGAATGTGAGGTGCTAAGGCTCTAACGAGACTGCGCATTTGCACAGACTCGCCTGAGCTTTTGTTGCTCGCACATGCAATTAGAAACTCACTTACGATTGCATGTCATGTACTTATGTTTCATGCTGAGTAGCACAGGCTAGGCGAGGCATATGCACTCGATCAGTTCGCCTTATTTTTTATTGACGTACGTATTTTAAAACGTATACCCAATTATGTAATCACCAGCATGCGCAGATTCAGAGTGGGGGATATCCGGACCCCTTGAAAAATCACAAAATATAGGGTTTCTATCAGCAATACTGGATCCCCAGAAACATCACAAATTTACCAAGTCAGCATTCGATGATGGCCCGCTTCAATGGTCAATGGCGTAGCCAGAACGCTGAAAAAGTTACGCACGTCAAATGGCGACTACTGTAACAAGCAATGATTCTCTACAATTAAAGAGCAGTTCCTTGGGTATGGAAAATCATTTTTACCACATTAGGTGAACTCCCTTGAGTGTTAATATTTTTTATTACGCACGTGCGTTGATTGTGTAATGAGTGCTACGCCAATGATGGTATTTAGATCATCTCCTGTCATCAACTAAAAAACGTTGTCAGACTTGCAAAACTTTCTGGATCCGCGAATGACCAGTGCGCTATGTGCGCTTCGTCACGTAGACAATCATATTTTATACACGCTGGCGCAGCAGCACATTTGCAAAAGAGCCCATTATTTGTGAGCTCGTGTCTACAAGGAGTTCACTGGGGGAGGGGGGGGGTTATCAGATGGTATGAAAAAAATACAAATTATGCGTTAGAAGATTAATTTTAAGTGATTAGGTTTTTATAAATGGACTATTAGTTAATTGCTTGAAGGTAAGATAAATACTTTTATTTACATCCACGCAGTCTGAGCGCAATTGTTTTCGATTTAAGTGAAAGGGTCATATCTAGACTAGCTATGGGCGAGCATAAGTAACTCAGCAGGCTGGTTTTATCATAACCGTTTTTTTTTTAAATTTGATATTTCTTGTGAAGTTTAATCAATTCAACACCAATTTCTTTGTAATCCATTCTTCATTTAGTACCTAAAGCGATTCGATCGAAAAACATAAAAATATATTAAGGGGAAAGTTAAGGAGAAGAAAGCAACTAAAACAACCAAATACATCCAGTGCAATTTCTTTCCGTTGCTCGTTTTTTTGTATACACGGTTAATGTACATGTACGTACACACTTCAAAGTAGCTCATCAGTGAGGCGTGAACTTTTAATCTTTTCCGCGACAGAGCCATTCAGATAAACTTGCCCTGCGTCGCGACACACGCTATCTCGCGACGCGTCGCGGGTGCTACCCCACGACGTGCCCGCGCTTATCACTTGACGAGTCCACGCTATCCCCTCGCTAAACCCGCGACAAAATGTCACGTGACCATCGCGATTTCATCGCGAATCAACTCGCTAGGTCGCATTTGATAGTAACATTGCGATACCTGTACTGTATAGTCTGACTTTGTAATTTAATGCATCAAATGTCAGACAAGTCCATATCGATAAGGCAAATTAGGCGGAGGCAGTTTTAACTTAGCTGCGGATTAAAAATGTTCACAACATTTGAATTAAATATGCTCTAGACTGAAACTTAATGTCATTTGCAAATGTTTGATAATTTGATGGCATTTTCAATCATGTTCATTTCATTTTACACAAACCATTCTGCTTTAATACCTTCTATCAATCATATACCTCTACGAACCGCCCCTTATAACATGTGTTATAACATGTTATAATTTTCTTGTTATTGATTGTGCGAAGCGAGCGCAAGAGCAATCAAAATAGGCCGACCTGAAAAAATGTTGGTTTGCCGTGCTCCTATCTACCCACCCAAAACAGGCCATACCACAAAAAATCATTGACTTTCTGAGAATCTTTATTTTCTTTTTTCTTTTTCTCGAATTCTGTTAAAAAACTCTTCTTTAAAATCAGTAAAAGCTGTTTTTTTAATTGAAGAAAGGTTACATAGATTGTTATTATACAAGTGCGGATCCAGAGGGGGGAACAGGGGGTCCGGACCCCCCCCCTGGAAAATCACAAGTTATATGGGTTTCTATAGTGAATAAGCAATTGGACCCCCCTGGAAAAAGTTGGACCCCCCTGGAAAAAGTTGGACCCCCCTGGAACCTTGAAAAATGATAGTTTTCTTTGAAATTAACCATTTGACTTCTGTAGAATAAGCTGAGGACAAAAAAAAAAACAAAAAAAAAACGTTGTCAGAGCTTTTTTTGTCAGATTGACCTGGACCCCCCCACCTGACGAAAATTCCTGGATCCGCGCATGTTATATGCATTCTTACCTTATACAGCATCCATTAGTTCATGTGTTTTGGGCGCTCAAAAGAACCCTCTCATCGAGACGGTTCTTTTGAGTACCCAAAATACATGCTTTGGCCCAGAAACGAAAAAACGCGAGATAATTTATCTTCGAAGTTTCCAAGACGAGTCTGTTCAGCTACAGTGACAAGCGAGAATCTTAACATTTTCAAAGCATCCCCCTTTTTGGAGCTGTGCGCCAAAATTTTATATCCGTACAATTGCGCAAGTGCGCAGGCTCATCTGAGCCTTATCTGTTGCAACTGTGTTAGATTATGCGTTGTCCGATGTGGGGAGAGGGTAAGAGGGTTGGGGAAAGGCGGGGTAGTCGAGTAGAAGTTATTGGTGAGATGCGTATTCAGTTTTTTTTTATCTTCTATTCAAGTGGTGGGTTTGTTTATAAGATTATAACGTCTTGTCTGCGAAGGCTCACGAGTTGCTTATAAATGCATGACCCCACCCCCTGTAACCTTGGAATAATAGTTCTCTTGAAGTACACCGTAAACTAAGTTAGACTAAAATACATATAAAAATGTCAGAACTTTTTTGTCAGTTGGGCCTTGACCCCCCCCCCCCCCCCCCCCCCCCTCCCTCTGCCGATAATTCCAGGATCATCGGCTGTACGTCATTTCGTTGATGTTAGTGACCAAAGTTATCTTCTTACCTGAAAATGATTTACTAATTAAATCCGTAATTTCGATTCACCGACGTTTCAAATTTTCCACCAATATACAACGACCAAATTGTTTGTACCCTCCAACACCGGATAGGCGGCAATCAAAAACGTTCTTAACAATTGACGAACGCCATCGGAGACAGGGGATCTGGACCCCCCCCCCCCTGTTGAAAAAAATTCAAAAATATAGGGTTTCCAAAGCAATACTGGTCCGGATCGCCTGAAATATCACAAAGCTACAAATGTACAAGTCCAGCATTCAATGTTGGGCCACCATCGGCCCGCCAGGTCGTTGGTGGCCCGCTTATTGTGGTATTTGGATCCTCTCTTCTCCCCTCATTAACTAAAAAAAAGTTGTCAAAGTTGGACCCCCACCCCCCCCCCTGGATCCGCGCATGAACGCCGATAAAAAATCGCTAGAAACAGTGTTTTCGACTGCCATAGTCTGGCGACAAATTGCAACCTAAAACTCTGCCACTAACGATTTTTTATCTTCGTTCGTCGATAGTTTTAGCGTTTTAGATTGCCGCATATCCGATGTGCCTCCGAGTTACTTGACGAGTCTGCTCGGAAGAATCGCCTTGGAGAGGCATGAGTGCTCACAACATGTAGAAATAAGTTTGGCATGACCTTTGATGTCAAAAGTTGAAACACTCATTGTCGACTTCAAAGCCGAAATCGCCCTTCTGTACGTGACAAAATGCAGTAATTGAATGACGGGCAATGTCTTCTGCTGATTTCAGGAATTCCATAAAAGTGTCAAACAGTTTGGATCCAGATCAGGCACGACTTTTCATCGGACCTGATCTTGGTCCAACTTGTTTGCAAAGGCTATGTCCGCAGACGACACTTGTAATGCCTATTGGGTCCACACTGTTTGCCTACATTAGTCAATATATGCAGCAGACGACTGGAGCAGATTACATTTTCAGAAGCATTTTTTTTCGCTGGCGCTTTAAGGGACAGCGAAACCTGAACAAAGTTAAAATGATTTGACATCTTTACAAGACTTTTAAAAATAAGTATTCGACAGACGGGGGTTCACGTCACACAGCGCAGATGCACAACCTGAAATAAACTTCTGCTCTATTCTTGACCTTGAAGCAGGGCGTCTAAAATCTTCGATGCACGTCGTCTCATAGAGATCGACGTGTGTGAAGGGAAGGAAGTGACAAAAATATCTCTAGTCCCACTAGATAGCTGTGCATATACGTCGGAAGAATTAATAATCCCATCTGCGAAATATACATAAATCTTCCGAGCAAGTCTTCGGCCAGTACAGCAAACGACAACACAGCATGCTTATGCAGATGCGTCTACGCATCGGAGTTGGCTTACAAAAAAGATTTCAGAATTTTAAACAATGAGCTTCGACGGTCCGCTGTCTTCATTGCAATATTTTCTTGGAGAAAGTACACGAAAAAAAGTAACCAGACTTCCAGATAAGAATGCGTAAATGACATATAACTTGGTTTCTTAACAACAAACACTTGTCTTGGGTACTCAAAAGAACCGTCTTACCGTTCCGATGAGACGGTTCTTTTGAGCACCCAAAACACATGTTTGAACTGGAATCACACTCAAAACATCCGCTAATTTTATCTGCGTCGTGCTAAAAGCTCGAAACCTGGCAGCTTCCCGTTTCACGTGCAGATGTCAACATATACATTATGTACATGAGAGGTACATCACATGTCAGTGGATCTCCAGTGTTGTTGTTTTTCTGTTGGTGGTATTCGTTACTAGAATCGCATTGGATATGCGGTTCTAACGAGTTCTCAAACTATGGTTATGTTAGTGTAGATATACGTAAGAAAAGAAAAGTATGGTTTAAATATCGTGACATGTACTGCTCATGCACGGATCCTGAACGTTTTGTCCGAGGGGGTCGAACTTTGACAAAGGTTCTTAAGTTGATGAGAGGATCAAAATACCACTATCAGCGGGCCATCATCGGCCCGCCAGCGAAACGCCATTTAATGCTGTTTCACTGGCGGGCCGATGAGTGCACAAAATTAAATGCTGGCTTGATAGATTTGAGATTTTTCAGGGAATCCGGACCAGCATTGCTAAGAAACCCTATATTTTTGTGATTTTTCAGAGGGGGTCCGGACCCCCTGCCCCCCCCCCCCCCCCCCCCCCCCCCCTCTGGATCCGCCCATGCTGCTTCATGTAATTTGTGGTAGCTACAGGATAATTTTGCACGTTTTTTTTGTGGCCTGTCGAATCTGTAAATTAACTCAAGGAACACTATCAGAGTAACAAATTATAATCAGGACCATTACTGAGTAGCTAAGGCTCTGCCAAGCGTGTGCAAATGCGCACACGTCTGAGCTTTTGCAGAAGCAACAACAACAACGTCGATTTCGTGTCTGCGTGCGCAAATGCGCACACGTCTGAGCTTTTGCAGAAGCAACAACAACAACGTCGATTTCGTGTCTGCGTCTTCTAAATGTTTTGAATGCGTTTTAGTCTATACAGCGAGACTGGGCAGACTCGTTTGGGCTTTGTTTTGCTCGCACTAAGTGCAATAAAGACCAAGTCAACGTCTTCTAAATGCACTTATGTTTTGAATGGGAATAGCAAAAGCACTTGCGAGACTGCTCAAATGGACAGACTCGCTAGAGCTTTTCCTGCTCGAACATGCAATGAAAACCAACATCGATTGTTCCCGGTAGGGAATTTTTTTAATTAATTGTCTCCCAACGTTTATCAAATGAGACTATTAAAATGAGTTTGTCCGTTGGTGAAATGAGGGGTACTGTAACTTAATGAGCGCAAACCCCCCCCCCCCCCCCCCACCCCCCCACCCCCCCCCCCCCCCCCCCCCACCCCCCCACCCCCCCCCCCCCCCTTACAGGTTTAGTACGATCTTTTTGAAACTTCACAGATGTTTTGTCCATGGACTGAGAATGTGCATTTGGTTAGATCCATTATCGTCAAATTATTTTTCACTTTTTTCAACTTGTGAACTTTAAACTTCTGCCAATCTCGGATACAATGTGTAGTTATTTGTGAGCGTAACTCCTCTTCAATTTTATTCCGGTCTTTAGGAAACTTCGCAGATTTTTTGTATATGGTCTTAAACGTGCATCGTGCATGTGGTTTGGGCATGATCCTAAAGTTATTTTCCACACTAGACCTTTCACTTCTCGCACAAGCGAAGTACATAGGGAAAAGAAATATTAAAAAAGATATTAGGTATCTAGTCTAATTTGATAGTCCGGCATGACAGAAATGCTTTAAATCTTAACTTAATTTCAAAGCCGAGGAGTATTGCATCAAATAGCGTTTCATCTGGGTCAACATTGTTTGCTAAACAGAGGGATTAGAATTGCCTCTGCAATGCGTCGCTAACGAGTTTCCTCAAACTATGGTTGTGTTATGTTGAGAAGAAAAAGACAACTTATAACTTCGAAATAAAAGTAAAGTTTATTGTAGAACCTCAATTCATAATCGGTGCTCAAAATGATCGCACGTCAAAGGTAAAAAGCTGGCGAAATGCGATGTGAATTTTGTCACGTACGCTTCTGTTTCACGTGCAGGTGTCGGCATACTTCATGGGGAGAAAATCTGGACAAATGGCGTTGATTTTCAACGCTTTTCAAAATTAACGCTTTTCTAGTATAACTAGCACATTACCGTGAGAAGCCTGCGCTATGCTACTGATCGTTTTCGACAGTTTAAACGGGTCCTCACCTGTTAAGCGCGAGTGTAATGTTTATATAACAGTGCAATAAAATACACGCTGCGACACCGTGGCTATTATCGGATCCACCGTGAAACGGTCACCAGTCTCGTTCTGTCGGTGGATGTCAACGTGTCGTCACCGTGGCGACACCGTGCGTCACTCTAGGTCACCTCCACCGTGACTAGTGGCGAATGGTAATTACTCGTTTGGTATACGGTACATGTGCCGCCTGTTCCAATTCAGCCCAAGACTTTTAGGTTCCCCCAACGTGCATTCGACTAAGAAGCCTGAGCAGAGAAATGTTTAGCCATCGTGGTTCGGCAGTAGGCCCTGTCTCCATTACAATGAAGCCAATGATCTTATGTTATGCCTGCCGAAGCCAAAATCTAGATGAAGCTGCAGGCTTCATCTAACGGGTGTTCTAATTGAAAAGACACCAGACTAAGTGTATATCTTTTCGCTCAAAATTCAAAAATTTTCTCAGTGGAGGCCCCCCAAACCCCCCTTACGAGAGGGGGAATAATCCCCCCTCTCGTGCTCTCCCCCCCCCCCCCCCCCCCCCTCTCAGGCCTTCGGCACTCAATGGCTTCCTCCGCCAGACCACTTTTAAATGCGCGGCGACGGCCCTGGATTCAAATTCAATATGTGTTTTTGCAGTAGTATGTGAAAATTCATGCATATTCATATTAATTTTTAGGGTTGATTTTGTTTATTATTTCGCTTGGGGTACAGATGTATAACTCTGTGTTATTGTGGTATCTAACTTCTTTGTCGAAATCAAGCTATAAAACCCAAATTTTTGTTTGCAAAAAAAAAAATGGGGGTTGATTTTGTCGAATAATTGACAGATATATATCTATAATACTAAATAAACGAATTACCGCATAAACTGAAAAATCGAGGTCATTTTCATGCTTGATTTCTTTACTGTTACTTTAAGATATTGCTTTCATTGATAATCTCGGTTAGGATGAGTTTTCATTTAGCATAGATTTAGAGAATTTTGGAATTAAGTGTGTTTTCTAAAAGAACTGCGCCCTCTGGCGAATGTTTCTATATTTAGTGTATGTCACGTTCATGGTCACGCGTCACTATTTTTAGATCGATTGGGTTTCCAATACAAACTGAATGGAGATGACCGAAGCGTTCCGAATTTTTGTGTATATGTCATATGTATATGTGTATTATGCTGTGTCAAGTCGGCCATATTATAAACAACAATGGGGAAAACGCCGCCAAACTCGCCAAAGAAAAAAAGATATGGCTGTAATTTTAAATAATCCCTTATCAAAACTGATTATTAGTCGCGGTAATCATCACACCTTTCTTCGACACGCGCTTAATAATCCTAAGTGTCAAGGTCGCTGCGCATAATGTACTGTTTACATCGATTGGCTTGGTCGTACCACTTATATCACGGTAGGCAATGACGCTATCAAATATTATTAGTAAAAGGCGCCTCGCTGAAGTTTTTCTGTGATTTTCTTGACGAGAAGAAATAAACATAACCTCATTTACAAGTATCAGCTTTTGTAAAAAGAAAATAAAAAAAAAATCGTCGGTTCCGGGTCATTTCGGCCCATGGTCATTTCGGCCCAATAATCCCTTTTTGGTTCTTAGAAAAAAATAAATCTCACTCCTAAAAAATTTGGTAAAATTGGTCCGCGCGGTAAATGCGAGCAGAAAATAACCATTTTAAGGGCGTCGCGCGCAATCTCACTCTTTAAGATTTCAAAAAGTTGACAGGTATGCAAATAACGAAGTAAGAACTACACCAAAATCACCACCTTAGAACGGTCAGGTGCAAGCTACTGGTGAGGGCTTGAGGTTGAATTTGTTTTTAGCTCACCTTAGCAGCATATGTCAGCTTATAGGTAGGATGCCCATGGTCCGTTGTCGTCAACAATTTCAAACATCTTCTTCTCGGAAACCATTTGACCAATCAAAGACAAATTTTATGTGGAGCCTCTTTGGGTAGGGGGAACGAAAATTTGTCGCCTGCTGCAGTCGTGATTGGCATTTTAAGGGTTAATTAAGTTTTTGTAAATAGCTGAATGAAGATTTGTAAACTTCCAACAACTAGTGTCAGATTTGACAAGACTTCATATATTTACATACTACCCTTTTTTCAGGGGCAAGCTGGGCCCCTAAACATTTAGTTTTAGGGGCCCAGCCCAAAATTTAGCAGCACTGGGCTACTGGGCCCCTGTTAGTCTTTTTCCCTGACTGATGTGTGATACTGTATGATACCTCGGAGGCTCCGCTGTGACATACCTCTGTTTGTTGTACACCTGGTGGAATCAGGCAGTTACCCTTACTGAGGTTCAATAGTTAAAAGTGCATAGTTGATAATTAATTTTCGTAAATAACACAGGTTTTGGGTACTCAAAAGAACCACCTCAGTGAGAAGATTCTCTTTAGCACACACAACACATTTTGGTGATATGAGATTTAAATAAGATTGCAGCTTTCATCTGATCAGATAGTTAATTAAACTGAGTGTAAGGACTATATCATTCATTTCAAATTCCAATTTGGAATTTATAATGATAATAATAATCGACCAGGACAGACCCAGTTCAGAAATCTCAAAACACGGCGTCCAATATGGGTCTTCACGGTTCTTTTAGTATTCTTCATTTGATCCTGTAATTTGAAATGTTTAATAATAATAATAATAATCAACCAGGACAGACACAGTTCAGAAATCGCATAACACGGCCTGACTACTAGTTACCTATTTAATTTTATACCTTGTTGTGACCGGATAAACTACGCACAATCCTTATGCTTGCGCAAATAAATTCCCAGTGTCACTCTCGCGTGCACTTTACATCTCACAATATTACAGAGTTAACAACAAACACGGCGTATGTATGGAACTGGCGAAGGCAGGGTACTCAACGATTTTGAATGCTTTTTTTAATAGGAGTGCAGCGCCCTAGATAAGCTTTTGGGTCAATTGCGTATTTACGCAACCTGGTCATCATCTATTGCGTACTTGCAAAAACAATTGCGTATTTTTTTATATTTTTTACGCCACGTTTTGGGCAGTGATTACATACGTTTTCTTATTATTAATAGATGAAGCCATCGCGGATGTGCCTACATATTTACTCTCATTGCCTGCCTTTCTGAGTATCAAACTAGCGGATTTTATTGTACGTGGAGCAAATCTCATCGCCTTGTTGACATTAGTTGCTCGCATCCATTTTGCAAAATTTTTCCGCTAAAATACTTGACTGGTGCCGATATTTTATTCATAAAATTGAAATTTACTGTGCGCTCGCTAGTAGAAAAAATCAATACCCGACTGGCATTTGTATATTACACAGATGGAAATGAAATGGACCAAATGGTACGCAATGACATCGCATGTAATTGCATACCGATCGACGGAATCGCTTTTCGGTACGCACACATTTAATTTTAATTGCTTTTTTGATGATTTTAATTGCGTATTTACGCAAGTACGCTGCTTATCTAGGCTGCTGGGAGTGTAACGATACATGGTGATAGTTACTGCTCTGATAGTGCTAGCCTATTATGATATTGTTTTCAAGTTTCAACTATCGATAACTATAGCCGATAGTGCACGCAACTATCGACAGATCTATAAGGCAGTGCTGAAGTTCTACCGTATAATATTTAGATGTACTTATGTCTATTATAGGCCCATTTGTTTATTTATCAACCCTGATTGACAAACCATAACTAAAGAATCTGGTCCTATTTTTTCGCGGGAATCACTGCGCCATATCAATGAGTCAATATACATGTATCTTTATAAAATCTGTGATCAAAAGCTGCCATGTACACCTGGTTCTTATCATAGGTGATCAATGCCTTATGGGGAACAAAAGACACTGAAAATCAACATAGTGACAATGGGATTCCCTGTATTTACCATTTATTTGGAAACCCATATAAAAAGGGGCCCATAAGTTTGGTGATCAAGCAAAAAATTCTGAAAATTACAGCATATGGTAGAATCTTTTTTTCTCCATTTTTTGCAGTGGGCCTTTATAAGAGGCTTTCAAATTTCCAAAAATGGTAAAAAAAATCACCATCTTTGACGTCCAAACCAGGGCAGGGGTGTAAAATGCCAGTCGCCCATCGCATTTGCGAGTAAAATGTTATACAGGGCGAGTAAAAGTTTTGACAATTTGTGTAGTACTTTCTAATTTACAGCATCTCAGAGAGAAATTGGGGACATGAAGGGCGAGTAACATATTTGGAAATTTTACACCCCTGCAGGGGGTGTGGATTTATTAGAGTATGTGCATATATTTAAACAAATAGGGTAGTCTGAAGTGCACCTGAATGTATGCAGGCAGCAGCAGAGCGGTAGAGCGTTAGACTGGGGATCTTAAGGTTGCTAGTTTGAGACTCACCAGAGTCACTATGTTGTTTCCTTGAGCAAGACACTTTTACCCGCTGCTTAGTGCTAGTTCAACATAGGAAATTGTCCCAATATGACTGAAAATCGTTGTCTGGGACGTAAAGTTTCGAAACACTCATAATTGATGCAGCAGATATAAAAAATGTGATGAAAATGTCTGAATTACATGTAGAATACTTTAATTTCAGGGCTGAGATATTGAAATGAGCAGTAATTCTAATGGAACAGCAGTCCCTGGTTCTTCCAGCATTCTCCCTCCGACAGAGACAATAACTTCAACTGCACAGATTGGACAAGGGGATGCAGCTAGCTGGAACTTTGAAAATCTAGAGGTACATTCAAGTCAGTTCTGTTGATGTGCAGGGGTCTTTTCTGTCAGTGTTCCAGAAAGGATCCGTGCAGGCGTAAATTACGGGCCCCTTTTCCCCAAATACCGAAAGGCAATTTTTTATTGTATCCGTCGACTATAAATATTATTTGTTTTGTTTCAAAAAAAAAATATTTTTGAGGTTCTGTCTGTGCAATTTTGAGAGTGACACTGTTAAAAGTGATTGTCCTATTAAGATTTTTATGAAAATGATGAACTATTTATAGGTTTTATACAGACTGACCCTGTTGGTTTACTATAGTGTTTCCAGGTTATAAGTGACCCCCGTTTTTCTTTTTTTAAACAGCTTTAAATTGAACTTAGAAGAGCGGCACTTAGCATGTGGATTTAAATGCACACCGCGTAGCTAGAACTTATTTTTGGGAGATGCCCTTATTTGTAACTGAAGCCCCAGTCCCCTGTACAAAAGAATAACTTAGTTGTTTTTCCCTGTGAATATACCTATGTGTACCCCAATAGATACACGTGGTATATTTGCATAGCTATGATGATATGTACTAGCCTACAGGACTATCTATATCCGATGATTCAACGAAAATCTATTCCGCAAACCACACTTGTCATCATTTTGACACACACACGCACGCACACACGCAATTGTTAAAGTCTATAGGGGTCCTAGACCGTGCCGTATTGAAAGCAGGCAAATATAAGGCTTAAGCATGAAACATGCATGTACATGTAGCACTTTCCATTTAAATTCAATGACTCGTTTTGCCTACGAGGTAATTTGTCATGATCAGGGTTTGCGCTAGGATTTATTTTTCTTTCGCCACAATTTTCGCCAATCAGATTTTTTTTGTGCCATTTTCTCGAACTTAGAGCCAGATTTTGGCCATTTTTCGCCCAAAAAGAGCCAGGTTTGGGGGCATTTTTAGCAAAAAATGTCTTCTGTCTTTAACCCCCTTAATTCTGGTGGATTATTGTACACACATTGATAAAATAACTAAGGAATAGTCCATTTTGTATTTAAAGCGGCTGACAGTCTTTAAATTTATGTATATTTGTACCTGGAGATTGTTGATTTTTCTTAACAAACAGAGCAAACACTGATGAAATGCTGTTTGGGTATTCACTGCTTGCCAAAGGACCTGTTTGCAAGTATTCAGAATAAATAGGATTAACCAACATTGTACTCTGAAGGTGATAAGCAAAAAATAATACACAGGGATGATAATGATCAGACTTTATATATAATTGTCAATCTTCCCATAGAGTTTATATGGAAAACCTCCATTCAGGTTTAAACACCTGAACGTGAGAAAGGTTATTTTTCAACACAACATGAAAACAAAAATAATTGATAATATATGTATGACGCCAATTTTAAAATAATATGACTTTTTTCTTTCGATTATTTTGGTATTTGATTTTAGTGATTAAAAGTTTGCAATCAATGTTATTCTCGCTTGAATATAAAATTATAAAAGATCATATAATACTTTGATTAAAATATTTAAATTGGGAAATTATATGTTAAATAGAACGAATAACTGCATTGCCAAAGTAGTTTGCTAAATATTGTAACAAGGGAGCTAATTCAAAAATATTAGGGGAGAGCACAATTGCATAATTTTTACCTCGGAATACAGGCCCGAACTTTTCTGACAAAACAAATTTAAATCAAGTGAGCCATAACATCATCTACCTTTTAAATAAAAGGTTTCTGTTTAGAAATGATAGGTTCTGATATCTGAAACTGTCGAGAAAAGCACTTTGAACAGCGTGTGCAGTTGCTGTCTTGAAAAGAGAAGCAATGCTACTGTCGGCCTTTGCGAGATGCGCAGATCCTTTCGCATGCCTGGTAATGTCTAGTGAGTGATGCCGTCAGATGAAAGAATGGCACAGTGAACACCATGCAAATCTTTCTCCTTTCTCACAACGCTTGATGGAAAGCTCGAAGCAATATATCTATCTTCTTACGAGTGGAAAGTGAGCTTGCAAGTGACACTTGATTTTTTCTTCTTCGTGATTATCGATGTAGCGGTCTTTTCAACATGTTTAAAGTTACGAATTCAGAAAGCTATGTAATGACTATTATTATTGACCACAAAAAGCAAAGATGTCACGATGATGGTGCAGTTTATTTCATGCACAGCATGGCACCATGTATATTATACATGTAGTTTGTAATTATGACCGTTACCGGTAGCAGCTGTTTAAAGTGTGTGCCGATCGCCGTAGGTTATCACTCGGACCCAATAAACATTTATACTGGGTCCGAGGTTATCAGCGAGTGTCCAGGTTTGACTCGATCAGCTACTGAATTGTGTGGTCGATAATTGGGGTGTTAATTGACAATTAAGATACACATTGATGACCATTAAGCGGCACGAGGCAATGACTTGTAGCCGGAGGTGACGATTCCGACGCCAGACAAAAAAATTTACTTGCGATTTTTCTTTCGCCAATAGTTGTCGCCAAATTAATATTTTTTGCGCCAAATTTATTATTTCTTCGCATTTTGCGACAATGGCGATCGGTAGCGCGAACCCTGCATGATTTTGTCGTCTGCTGATATTTTTTTCAAATTCAGTTTGATTCTTGCTGTTGCTTTTTCTAAAATGATCTTCCGGGAATATCAGTAGAGTGCCAAGTAGTTTGGATTCAAATCATGCCCGACGTTTTGTCGGGCCTGATCTGTGTCCAAATTGTTTGCAAAGGTAATCATCTAGTAAGTAAAGAGTTTATGACGACAATTCAAGTTTAGAGAGTTGACGAGAAATAGCGAATTAGGGATATACATTAAACTTAAAGAGCATCAAACATTTGCCTGCTAAAGCTATTTCGCTGATAACCTTTGTCAACAGCAGAAGGCAAGTTCAGGTTAAAATGTTGGGCATTATCTGGGTCCATACTGTTTGATAAACTACTTGTATTCCTGAAAGACATATTTTTAGGAAACATGATCCTGAAAGAAAATTCAGCCATTATTTAAGGTTCAGACAATACTATTACTTGAATCGTTTTTTAACACAGGCCATTTCGAAGCATCGCCTTTAGATGTACAGTGAAGTTTATGAGTCAGTATAAGCAGTGAAGCATAGCTTAATGCACGAAGATTGGGCCAGTTAAGCATTTTTAGCGTGAAGTTGCGATTGTTTTTTATCAGTTTAAACACGTGTTTTGGGTGCTCAAAAGAAACATATCAAGACGTTTGTTTTGAGTACACACAACATATTTTTTGGCTGAGAAATAGGAAAAATAATTCTCTGTTAGGCACTCTTATCTGTGGGACTGACGAATTACCTCCACTGACCTGTATAAGCCATGTTTTATTTATATCGCTAGGTTCACTTGGGGACTAATTCAAAGAAGAGCAGCAAAAACACACCTAAATACCATCTTATCCCAGCCTATACAAAAACTCATATTTATGTGGAAAAAATAAATTCAACTACGCGGTATATATCTAAATTCATTTCTCTAATTAATTTTTCAATTAAAATCACCATTTAAGAATAATTAGCAAAAAACGGGCGTCACTTAAGTCCTGGAAACACATTAGTTTGTAAAAGCCTGTAGGTAGATATCAATATGCAATGGCATGTATCAGAGCTTTAGTTATGAGTGCTTACAAAGTAGTTAATTGTCTCATTTTTCAACCAAAACATATGTTATAGGTACTCAAAAAACCGTCTCAATGAGACGGTTCTTTTAAGCACCAAATTATAGGTTAAATCTAATGTGTAAGAAAATATTAACTATTTTACGCTCAAAAATTGTGTTTATCTAGACTGTGATATATACAGTATGCAGTTATAATACACCTTAGTGCACAAGTCAAACTGGTTGACCTTGAAACATTACAGGTAATAGTCAAAAGTAATTGACAGCACACTTCTTTAGATGAAATAATAGAATCTTCTCAACCCGAATTTTATGCAAACGCATCACTTTTGTCACAAGTTTTATGCCGCAAACATAATATTTACATGTATTTAGGTGAATACTCGACAAAACTTTGACTTTCTGTGAAATAAAATTTGGTCACAAAAAATACCCCCTAAACCCTAGAGTTCTGGCATAATAATGCAATATTTTCAAAATATTTTTATTGTGCTAGGTGCACTAAATATAAAGGTTTGATTTAAGCCATAAACTATAGTTGTCAGTTATGCATTATCCTAGCTAGAGGCTGTCAAAATTTGGGCAGATTGAATAGGAAATTGTCCGAGGTCCTTTTATAAGATCATTTATCAATGTTTCCTGATTTTTCTGAAAATTCTCCATGAAAATTAAATATTTTAGTCCCAAATGGGGGGTTCCCTCTAAATCCCCCACTGATACCTACCGTATACAGCCGATTATAATCCGCAAGAATACAAAACCCGCACCCCCACTTTTGACCCCAAAATCCTGGAAAAAATGGATTTCGTAAGTATTGACCGCACCCCAAATTCAGCATTCTAAAGGTCCGTGTGTGTCAACTGCAAACAAAAAGCTTACCTTGCAAACTCTATTTTTCACACATGATGTCATCACAAGTTCTAATTATGTTTACCTAAGTCTCCAAACACATCAATTATCCGCAATTAGTGCAGTAATTGGCAGTAGATTAAATATTGTGAAGCTTCAAGTCATGGTTTGTGCACATGTCATGTCAATAAACATCTCTCCAGGCAAGGGAAGCAACTCAAAAATACAATTTCAGAGGAAGAAAGCCGTGTTGTTCCAAATGATTATGCAGTTTACCTGTTTTTGAGAATAATTAAAGCATCTAATAAATTTTCCTTTTTAAAGGAGGGCTTGCCTAGTTGAAAACAGCATGTGCACCTTGTTGGGAACACCTCCAAATTTGGTTATTGTTTACACTGCACTAAAACCACGTCATAGACGAACATTAACAATAGTTATTGGGTCGGTGGGTAAGATACTCTTGGAAAAAGAAAAAAACACAAACAGTTATCTAAAGCGGCACCTAGCAATGTACACTGAAGGACTTTAAAAACGCAAAAAAAATGAAATTAATAAAATTTTACTTATTTTCAAAGTATCAACTTTTTTTGGTTTTGGCATCAATGAACATCAACACGTCAGCAAAACATGTTTTTAATTTCATGCCAAAATATAAATAATGTTAGGACAACAGTCTATCGAATAGCAATGCCCATAGATTCAAAAGTTGCAAATTGAAATTTGTCTAGGAATCAGACGTGATTTAAAGTAATTGTTTCAAAATATTTTTATTAAAATCCTGGATACAAATTACCCTCGAAGCCCTATTATTTGTCTGGAACTAACGATAGCCAGCCAGAACGGATATCTTCGATGCAAATATCGTTGATACACTTGACGTAAGTTGCCGTCTTAACGTCAGGTCGTCATTTTTGGTTAACCAGACCTGCCTCAATATTTACTGTCCCTGTAGCCTGATAACGATCTCTGAGGGGCTGTATAGTTGATCGCCTTTCCCAAAGGCCTAGAACTTTTCAAATAGTCATTTCATGTTTCCCATATAAATATATTCCTAATATGTTGCTGATCTATAGGCTGATGCTAAGTTCTGATAATCGTACAACTCTACTGCAGACAATTACATTTATAGAGTAATGAACATAACCATTTGGAAAAGAAAGAAATATTATTACAATATTTTACGTGTATTAATGACCACTTTTATTATCAGACTGGTAGCAATTCTATATATAGATTACTTGTGGCAATTATAATGGCTCACTTTGAATCGAAGTTTAGTTCCTACTATAGCAACTAAAGTTCAATTCGAACATCGATAGTCGCTACTATAGTGACGTCATGAACCTACTAAAGATCAACAGTGGGTCAGAGCACCGTTACTCTTGTAGCTTATCTGGTGGTTCCCTCCTCTAGACCTATCTAGCAAGATGGGTTCAAGATCTATCAATAGCGTCAAAATGTTTTTATTTTACAAAATAAATCCTTGATGTGTACTATTTGCGGTCCCTCTTATTCGTAATTGTTAATTAGAGTAGTCTGTGCAGTTTATGCACACCCTTTTTGACTATGATGAAGAATTGAGGTGGGACATACAGGGCTATTCACTTTGTTTACTTGACAACTAATTAAAAGGGAGCAACTGTAGCCATTTAGGTGTAAACGTACGCACGCATCTATTGCGTAAGTTCTTTAGTAGGAACTTTAGTTTGATTCGAAGTGGGCCAATTTCATTTCAATTGTGCCAGATGGTTCATGTTTGGACAATCGTGGCATGATTACTAAAGTTATAAAAGTAAATCTGCAGTGTTTTTTATACATGCTTATGTACAAGCTACATGTCAATTTGACCCAGAAGTGTATGCGACACGCCATGATCCCAAAATATATCCTCACACCAAATTTAGGATTCCTACCTCAAATTATATGCAGATAAGCTCTGAGCTTGACCTTGCTAGAACAGAAACCAGAGGTCAAGGTCACAGTGACCTGGAATTATTTGGTGACTCTCCAGGGTCCAAGATGTATCTACATACCAAATATGGAATGCTACCATAAATAAAATAGGCGATCTGCTGTGGGTGCATTTTTTCAAGAACTGACTCCTGAGATCAAGGTCACAGTGGATGAAAACAGTGAGCGACATTCCATGACCACAGCATATATCCACAAATTGAATTTGGGGGTTAATATGGCATATAATATGAGACATGCTCTTACAGGGCTCGCACAGACCTGGAAAAATTTGGCCTTTGTCCTGGAAAAAAGTGCCTTTTGTCCTGGAATTCTGTAAAATCATCCTTGAAAATATGAATTAGTCTTTGAAAAATATAAAAATACAACTAGTCCTTTCAGATTTATGGGATGCGCTAAAAAACTGTGTGAAAATCGCAAAAAACTGAATGAAAATCGCTAGATACACGTCAAAGAGCGAGGTGCAACTCGTATTCTATTCTATTCAATGTGTGCGGTAGTCCCGATTTTTATCATCAGTGTCAGAATCAAAGAAATCCAGTGCGCCTATTCATTTCGCCGCTTCTGACTGAAAAAAGTGCACTTTAAAACGTTGTGTTATACAAAATTTGGAAGAAATTGAGTTCTTGAAAAATGGTAAAATCCTGGAATAGTCCTGTAAAAGTCCTGGACTTCTGTTTTCCCATTTCTGTACGAACCCTGCCTTAACTCGCTGTCGGTGACTTTTCTTGTCACTAAACTGTTTTGTTCCCATAACCACGACCGTTATGCTAACAGTTTGTTTATATAAATAGACAAACCAGGTTGAGGGTATCACTATTCCGACAGAAATGCTTGCGGCGAGAGCGCCGCAAGCAAAAATAGAACGCTTGAGTGATTATCGGTTTTCACATAAATACTAAGCACTGCTTTTAGTATAGCGGGAACCAGGCAGTGTATATGCACTTACACACAACAAATTCAGACAGCTGATGACAAAGACAGGATTTACCGTTTTGTGTGCGGTTTTCAATGTCTGTTAGGCCTAAATGACTTCAGCAACATGATGGAATAACTCATGATGTACTGGCACGTAAGTGCAAAGCCATTTTACTTGGAAAATCTCTCCAATTATTCCATGAGAATCCGAAAATCCGTCCGCTTGTGTTTGGGAAAAAGTCCCAAATTTTGAGTTCGATTACACTACCCGCATCCCCCTTATTTCATGAGTTGTGGGGGGGGGGGTAAAAAAAGTGCGGGTTGTATGCACCTTTCTACGGTATCTGGTTTACTGACTTTCTGACTCTACATGGGCAAAGCCTGAAGTAAACAGGGCTGCTTATGATCTTTTTATTATGAGTACTTTGATGGGCTTTTAAGGTTTTGGTGGGTTTGTAAAAAGTTAAATTCTTATCTATTTTAGCCTTTTATTAAGGACAAAAAAAGAAAATGTCTCGTTTCCGGTAACCCTACCGACCCTTATATTTTGGGGCCTACTCTAACTTTTTTGAAGCCTTTTGGGATATTGAAGTCTATTTTTAGACCTTTTTAAAAGTTTTTTAGACTTTTTCTATACAAAAAAGTTTTTATAAAAAAACAAGTTTGCCTACCTACCGACCCTAAATTTTTTGAAGACGTAATCGGAAACGACATATTTTTCTTTTGGCCTTAAGGCAATATAGTTTGTTAAACTTGGCGTATGATAGACTACACATCAGTACTCAAAACTACACATAACTGCCTCCTTGACTACACGTACGCGACTTTCAATGTAAACAGGTCTGATATTGTATGCAATACAGGCTACCTGAGAATGCAATCTGGGTCCATATTGTATGCAATACAGGCTACCTGAGAATGCAAAAGTCATGAGCGGCAGGCTAAGGCTTAATACAATGTAGGTGATGAAAAGACTGTAAATTATACATTTGACATTCCTTATTTCAGGATAAGAATCCATTCAGTGAATTCAGTGAGGAGCACCTAAACAAACTGGACGAGGTTTTGTCATCTGTCGAGGTCCATGAAATACTGCAGCAATCCGCTACAAACTTTAATCTCAATATGAGTCTGGAAGACGGTAGCCAGCCAACGGAACCTGTAGTACTTCAGGTATGTATAGTGTAAAACAGTTAAACTGAATAAAAAATCCCTTGAGAGTCAGTATCTCTGACAATAAGAATCATAATTTCAGGATTATCCTCTCGAAGAATATTTGTCACTATATTCTCCACTAGTCAAAGTGACCATTACATTTTCAAGTTTACCACCATTATAATATAAAATGGATCTGCGCAGTGAAAGGAAATCGTGTATTTTTGTTAAGCTGCAACTTAAAGTAAAAGCTAATATCATGGTATAGATGTTACTTATCTGACTGTAACGATAAAAGGGTCATTGGAAGCTTTGCGACTGAAAAAAACAGCGCTACTTTACCTGTATTTGCTGACTCTACTTTCGTTTTCCCCACTGAGCAAGCAGGACACAAGCAACAGCAGTGACATGGCTAAAAAAAAGTTCAAAATCATTTGGGCCTCTACGTGAGAAAACCTGTCTTCGGGGGTTTGTGTACAACACAGGCGCAGACCAGCCTGGGCATCCGCGCAGGCTGATCAGCGCCTTTATTATTCACGATTCGGAAAGTACCATATCTAAGCTTGCTACAAGCGAAATTTCTTTTTTTCTAGCTAGTCTCTGTAGCTGAGCAGGCTGGTTTGAATCTCACTTTGTAGGAAACCCTGAAGACAGGTTTTGTTGCGACGAGGCCCATTTTTGGTAGACATATAAAGGCTAAAAAGTGATAGCATGACATTTTTTGATTTTTTGAATCTTACCTGTTATCCGTGTCTTTCTCAAAAACTTATGAAAGAGGTTCAAGTTGACCACAGGAAGTTGGTCATTTTTTTCTTAAATGACCACTGCCAGTGGTCAATTTGACAGTTTACAGAGCGTTAAAGGAGTCACAACAAATTTATGTTAAATTTGCATTAATACCTGGAATTATGCATGGGTGAAAGTTTTCAGGATGATTCCTGAATTCAAGATTTTGAAAAGTCAGCCTCAAAATGCTGAATTAGGCTGATTATAAATAATTTCTTTAATATACTTTCAGTTTATCTTATGACAATAGACCATTTAAAATTGAAATTGTTAATACTTTGTAGGCATACAGCAAGTTTTAAGGTTGGATTTCGAAAGTTCAGGATTTTTGAAATTGCTTAACTAGAACTATGTACATGTATGAATTTTCTGTTTATGTTTGCAGGAGGCCGATTTGTCAGTGCTCTCCGCTGCTTTCTCGGACCATGCGTATGCTGTACCGCCTGACAGAGCTCCGAAGACAAAACCCACTGCTACTACAGTAACAAGCCAGCAGCGGCCAGTTGTAGTGACAATTGGGCCAAGTGAAATATCAGCTGAAAATGTGATTAATATAACTCCGGCTCCCACGTCAGATATACCAGCGAGATCATATGGTAAGTTCATTGCAGTCCCTTTATAACATACTGTAAATTCGGAACTTTTCGGGATAATTTTATTTTTGCTAATAGCTTTAAAAGCCAATTTTGCTGCTTTTAAAAATTGCGACTATTTTGTTTGTTTGGTTTTATTCTTTACGTTCCATCAACAATCTTTCAGTTAAACAGGATGGGTCTTCCTGGGTTGAACCAGTACTAAACTAGGATAAATGTGTCTTGCTCAAGGACCACAACACAGTGATGCCAGTGAGGCTCGAACCCGCGGCCACTCGGTCCCGAGTCAAGCACTCTACCACTGATCCACTGCGCTCCCCCCCCCAAAAAATCGGCCTAGGACTTGATTTACATACATCAGTAAACCGGGCCGCGTAGCACAGTAGGTAACGTGTCTGGCAACAGATACGAGTCTGACTGCAGATCCAGGGGTCGCGAGTTTGATCCCGGTCCCATACTTTCGTGGAGATTGATCATGAAATAATTTCTACGGTCATTCTCCTCCCTTCTGCTGAATCAAGAAGGGTTGGTGTCAGTCACAAGAAAGTATGTGCAAGAAGTACTGGTTAACTGCTTGTTCAAGCTTGCCCAGGAAAAAGTGTGGTTAAGTGAACTGATCGTCCCTCAATGACCATAGCTGTTGACTTGAGACGTAAAGCAACAACACTAACAAACAAAAACAAAACAAACATACATTAGTAAATGACAGAGTGATTTCACCATATTGTGAGGGATTTATTTTCACGAAACCTCACGTACACGAAGCTTCTTGAAAATAAAACCCTCGCGAAAATTACCTATGGACCCCAAATATGGCATACTAAAGAGACTGCAATATATGACAGTAGAATAAAGTTCATATCTAGTTGTAGTGGATAACTGCCCATGCATGTTTAATTCTTGACCTTCCAGTGGTATCTTATGCTGTCTATTGACGATTAGTGCTCCAGATAATTTTTGACTACCATCAGTACAGTACCTGTCCCAATGAATCTTGATCCGTATATAGGCTATTTTCATTCAGTACATGTAATCAATTGTATCAATTACAATTTTATATATGTTTAGCCAAGCTTTTTTGTGAAAGCTTATACTTGTATTGGAATCAGGTCACCTTGTTGTCTTCTTCATGTAAAGTTTAACCACACCATCAATCAAAAAGGCATGGTCCCTCTTAAGTTGTAGGCTAGAAAACTAAATGGCCTTTTTCATTGCCATCTGACATGGACAGTTAATAAACATGCTGCACTCCTGGGAAATTCCTATTGTCAGTTTCTACCTTGACTGGTTCACACGAAATTAATCTGTCCCAAACTGATAGCAAACTCCCTGACAGTGGTCTCTGTGAACAAATTCTTCTATAAACATGTGTTCTTAAAGGGAAGAAATGACCACTAAGGGACGCATCTGTTAGGGAGTTGTATCCAGTAGACAAAAAAAACATTAATTCTTGATTACGGAAACGCATAAATTTTGGCGGATTCACAAATTAATTCGAAAATGGAGGAAACACACCATGACCTAAGGAGTTACCGAAAATAACCCACTGTACAGATAAAAAAAATGCACCAGCCCTAACCAAATCAACTCTATTCTTATTTGGGGAAAACAGACCCTTAATTTACCCCATACAGAAGCTATCTGGAGCACTGATGATAACTTATGCTCACAGTATGTACCTATTTTAGAGCTGACAAAATGTCAGGCCTGATGTGGTTCAAAACTGTTTGACACATTGAATTTGAAGGTATTTGAAAGAATTTTTCTGAAAGCATGATTTTGAAAAAATCAGCAGACCAAAAAAATTTCCAACCTGTAAAGCATTTTCAAAATTAAAAAATTGTGAAAACAATATCTATCCTTTGTATACTAGAAACCCCTAAATGGTACTTTGACAAACGGTGACAACCCAGATAAAATGCAGCACAATGCCATATTTCATCAGGGTCTACACTATTTGACAGGTAAAAACAGTCCTCAGGGACAGAAATGCATCGAAATTGAGAAATGCTGACCTTTGACCCCTTAAAAAGTATCATGGACAATCCCATCCCTTTTGCTTATAACTGTATGGGAAAATCCATCACAGTACAAAGGGTTTAAGTACCAATCAGGGTTCCCACAAGCTCTGGAAATCATGGAAAACCTGGAAAATCACTAAAATAAATTCCATGCATGGAAAAATCATGGAATTTACAAAACCCCTGAATAATCATGGAAAAATCATGGAATTTTAAAAAACCTGAATAATCATGGAAAAATCATGGAATTTTGAGAAATAGTTTGACGAAACCATCAGAAGCCAGAAAACTAGCTGTTGGACACTTAAGTGTCCCACAGCTAGTTTTCTGGCTACTGGTGGTTTCAAGTTTTAATAATTTCAAAATGCATGCATGGTCTACAAGGCTAATGCATGCATGGTCTACAAGGCTACAAGCATGCTGTTGTTGCTGCATTCCGCATTTATACTCAGCATGGTGAAGATGCTGCTAAAAGGGGAGGATAATGGCCGTGAATTAAATGGTCATGGAAATTACATTGTTGATCATGGAAAAATCATGGAATTGTGTTTTTGAATTTCTGTGGGAATGGTTCAACCCTGAGTCCAATACACATGTGATGGTCCATTTGTATTTGTAGATATGCCAACAGTGATCACTGTGTCTGCCCCGAGCCCAGTGGCCGTGTCACCAAGAAAGTCTGGACGCGCACTCAAGAGTAAGCAGTTTGGTGAGGATGAGTGGGTCACTTCAAGTCCTAGGGGCCGTGGTAGAGGCAAGGGATCTCCGAGAAATGACTCCCCAGTTTCCTTTGGTAGTTTGAGGTAAGACTCCCATAGATCCAGAGATAAGGAAATTATGAGCTTAAAATTGTAATTTTTTTCTTTCCCATTAATTTAAATATGTGTTTTGGTTGCTCAAAAGAACTGTCTCATTGAGAAGGTTCTTTTGAGTACCCACAACATATGTTTTGATGAGAAATAAAGAAAATAGTTTTCCAGTACACACTCTTATCTGGAGGCCTGACTCCCTTTGGTGTTAATGATGTAACCCTATGTATACTGGACACCTCTTAACCAGCACCCTAGATAAGCAGCGTATTTGCGTAAATACGCAATTAAAATCCTCAAAAAAGCAATTGAAATGTGTGCGTACCAAAAAGCAATTCTTACAATCGGTATGCAATTACATGCGATGTCATTGCGTACCATTTGGCCCATTTCATTTCCATTTGGGTATTAAACAAATGCCAGTTGGTTATTGATTTTTTTTTTACCAGCGAGCACTCAATATAACTCCAGTATTATGAAAATATCGGTGCCCAGTCCAGTATTCGCGGAAAAACACTATGATGAAAGTGAAACTTTTGCAAAGTGAACACGCTCGAATGTCAACAAGGGGATGAGATTTGCTTCAGGTACAATAAAATCCGCTACTTTGATACTTTAGAAAGGCAGACGATTGGACTGAATAAATATGCAAGCACATTCCCGATGGCTTCATGCAATAAGAAAACGTATAATCACAGAATAAAAAACGTGGCGTAAAAAATATGAAATTACGCAATTGTTTTTGCAAGTACGCAATTGAGGATAACCACGTTGCGTAAGTACCCAATTGACCCAAAAGCTTATCTAGGGCGCTGCCTCTTAACAGATATTTAGGTAAACAGTGAAGACATAATTGCTTATGAAATGCTGCAGAATGCAACATTTCACCAGGGTCTGCAGGAAATTTTTTTGTGTTCTCAGGGGTTGAAATTCAGCCCTATTCCCAATGGAATTTAGATGCTTTTTTCCAATTTTGAAAAAAAAAATCCCAATCTTCAAAAAATTTTTTTTGATGCATTCTTGATATAAATGATCAGTACCATGGACTCTCGATATCTTATAAGTTTCGTCAGAATCGACCCCTTAACACTTGAGTTATTGCCCTTTTTTTAGTTTAGGCAATTATAATTTGCAAAATATTAGTTAATGTGAGCTATAATTGTGATCAGTCTTTGTCTGTCGTCCATTGTGTGTCCATCCGTTGTGCGTAAACTTTAAACGACATCTGCTGAACCACAGGTCCAAATTTCAAATAACTAATATGAATGTGCCCTTTTTCAAAATTACATAAATGGTGCCGCTCCACCAAACAGGAGGGCTGCCGGAGCTCCAGATAAGAAATCTTCTAAACGACATCTCCTGAATCTCTGGCCTCAATTCAAAATAATTTCACAGAATTGTTCCTCATAACACCCTCTACAAAAATTGCACATATGGTTCTGCTCTGCTGAACAAAAGGGCTGCCAGAGCTCTAGATATTAAATATGAATGAGTAACCTAGTTGGTGTTGAGAGATCCTACAGAAACAAGTTGACGTAATATCTCTCAAATTTGGCAGAAATAAAGCTGAATAATAGAAGTTTTATTGTATAGAAAAGAAGACAGCAGACTTTGACGGAGAGACACACAACCTGAACAAATAACATTTTGTTTTTGTGAGTTTTCTCTAGAAAGCTCTGAAATGTTGATCAAGTGTGGCTTTATTTGTGAGGGATATTAAGTCAACTTGTTTCTGTAGGATCTCTCAACACCAGCAAGGTTACTCAACCAGCACAGAATACCAGAGAGCTTTTCTTTGGAGTTTGCAAACTGAAAGTTATAACTTATCCTTCATGAGATAAAATGTCGTATATGTCTTCATTGTAATTTGTTATTAAACTCTAGTATTAGCAACTGATTGTACAGTGTGTGAATGAAGATTGTAAAAAAAAATGGGGGGGGGGGGGAGGGGGGGACTCCCACATCTCCCTGGGTCCCAATTAGGGCGAAATTTTGGCCTCTATGGTGACTATGAATTGCAAAGAGTTAAAGGATGACTGCCAATATGTGATACGACTGCATAAAAAAATACCTGTGTTTAGGGTAACCCGACCCTAAATTTACTGGTGTATCCTAATATTTTTTCAGCTTTTCTGGAAAAAGTACAATTTTATGCATTTTATACAATTTTATGCATTTTGAAAGGCATTTTGCCTTTCAAAATGCATAAAATGATATTTTTTTCCAGAAAAAAAAATTGTGTGCAATCCGTAGACCTAATATTTTAGGACCCGTTACCCGAAACACACTTATTATTTTATTTGGCCTAAGTACAGAAACTCATGAGTTGGCTGAAATATTTATAATATACTTCATATGTGATATTGGGGGAGCACAGTGGCTCACTGGTTGAGTGCTTGACTCAAGAACGAAGGACCACGGGACAGTTTCGAACCTCACTGGCGTCACTGCGTTGTGCCTTTGAGCAAGACACATTAATCCTAGCTTAGTACTGGTTCAACCGAGCAAGACCTGTCCCTACATAACTGAAAGATTGTTGATGGGACGTAAAGAATCAAATCGAACATGCAAAAATATGTCACAAAACATAACATAATACAAACTAATTGGCCATGGTACCCATAGGTAAACGAAGTTTTTGAGTGTAAAATTGTAAATATTTTCTTAACCCATCAGTTTAAACAAATGTTTTGGGTGCTCAAAAGAAGCGTTTCATTGAGATGGTTCTTTTGAGTACACACAACATATGTTTTGGTAGAGAAATAAGAAAATTATTTTTTTGGTACGCACTCTTAACTAAAGTCCTGGTACCAATAAATATTGATGCTTACAGGCAGTCTTCTAGAATAAGTGATCAGAAGCAGCGGGAGCTTGCTGAGAAGATACTGCAGGCAAACAGACAGGCCATGGAAGCCGAGAAGCTCTCTGGAAGCTCAGCTGAAAACCTCTTACCAGGAATATCAACAGAGCAACTACTGGGGAGTTTAGGACAGCCTGAGGTCAAAGGTGAAGAAAAGGGCAGCCAAGCTGATGAAGATGAAGATGATGATGATGATATGAATGTTGATGTTGAGACGGAAGATGGAAAGGTAAGATAAAGCGCTACCTATAATTTGCAGCAGACGACAATTGAATATTTTGCCGCTTTTCATAAAAACCCAAATAAGGCATGGTATTTCGTGAGAATTGTCTGCTGGCAGACGATTCTCATTTAATATCATTTCTTATTTTTTTCGAAAAATAGGAAAGATTAGGCAAAATTTGATGTCTGCAGCTGTCGCCATTGGCGCTTTAAGGGTTAACCCATTACCCCATAATAATGCCTTTTGAGGCCTTTGAAATATCATGTATTTGAAAATATTATGGAAAATGGAGCATTTTCAAAAGTATTCAAAACTTAACTTAAAATGAATTTTTATTGAATTTTATCAATGTTGTCTTAAAATAGAAACTGATGTCATGATTTAAAAATAGCCTATGGAGTAAAGGGTTAAATACTCGGACATGATTACTCAGACATTGCGACTGCATTGCAACCAGTTGCAACTGACTTGTGATTGCTGAGCTGTGTGGCAACCACTTTATGGCCATATTTGGATAGAGATGATAATTGCCAACCAGTCGACTGGTAGCCTTAGATACGGTGGCATGTTTGAAAGTTGATGTAACTGGTTGCAGTTTGGCTAATCTCCAACTGATTGCCAAATATTGGTTGACAGGTTTCTGGTTGCAGGAAGGCATATCACGTTGCTTTTCAGTAAAACATATATTTTTCAAGTTTTCTATACGTTGACACCAGAACAGAGAAAATGACACAGACTGGCAAACACTTTGCAGACTGATCGCGCAAATATGAAAAATTGCCACTTTGAAACATATTAGCGGTTATAGATTGGCAAACTCTTCACTATCAAAATCAGTAACAGGCTGTCTTGTGTGTATGTTCAAAAGACAGCTTGTGGCAACTTCAAAAAAACATTTTGTGACCTTTGTTACATAATTTTTGATGTTTAACCCTTGAAACGCCAGCAAAAAATCATCTGAAAATTCCATCTGCTTTTGTCGTCTGCTGCAAGAAGCAGTCCAATCAATGTCTACACTTTTTTAGCTGGAAAGGCTTCTAAGATATTTCAGCAGACGACAAAAGCAGATGACTTTTGTTGTGATTGGCCATTTAAGGGATAAAGAAAGTTTTGCATACATGAGACAGGCCCCCAGATAAGAGTGTGTAAGCAGTGTTTCCGCAAGAGTGCATTTCTTGCATTTTTGACGCAATAAATTGATTGCTGACCCACTGACAGTTTGTCTGTGCGTTTTTCGTGGCTCACACAAAAACAGCAGCGAGAACGAAACCCTGTTGTCTTTTTGTGCTGAGATCTGAGGACTTCCAAGTTTACCTCGATGATAATACTTCTATAAATATTTTTCCTGTGGAAAATAGACCTGCGCACAAATATCTTTGCTGGGTATTTTGCATGACGTATGGATTTATTTCAAAAACGACGACTGCGCATGTCACAAGTAATTGGCGATTCGCACAGATTGGGGTTCGTTCCAAATAATTTTGGCATTTTTCGCTTTCACTGCTAATTTGGGGCATTATACAGCATAAATTTTAAAGAAGTAGTCTAGAAAAGAAAGTTTTCTTTGCTCAAATACACTAAAATATATTAAGATAATTCGATTTAAAAAAATGAAACCAATGCATCACGTCTATTTTTAGACTGACCATCTGCGCATGGGTAAAGCGTTCAACTATTAAACAACAATGGCTGCCCGTTATGAAGTTGGTGTACAGACGCCTTTATTTCTTGTCCTCTGAAGGAAAGGACTTTAACTACAAGCAACACAACATTGCATAATTCCCATGAAATAAAAATGTAACAAAAGCCGTCAACCACAAGCCTACTGATAGTAAAACATTCACCAAATTTCGAGACGACCATTATCTTACGATAGGGGACATTCTTCAAATACCTGTAATATTGATGCATGCGCAGACAAATAAAAAGTTATTATTACACAAAAAAAAGTTCTGACCCTCTAAATTTGCCAATGACCCCCAAATTTTCAAACAAGAGGTCATCAATGACCCCAAAAAATTATGGTCTTGCAGAAACACTGTGTAACTGAAAATTAATTTTCTTATTTCTCAACCAAAACATATGTTGTGGGTACTCAATGGAACCGTCTCTCTGAGCACCCAAAACACATGTTTAAACTAATGGATAAAAAATAATTGCAATTTTACGCTTAAATTTTTTGCTTAACTGGTCCTATGCATGCGATAACAGGGTTCGCACAGGCTTTAAAAGTACTTGAATATACAGGACTATCTAACTCTTGAAAAGTCCTTGAAATAAAATTTGCCTTGAAAGGTACTTGAAAAACACTCAAAGGCCTTGAAAAGTCCTTGAATTTTATCATTTACAGGAGGATTCAACAGTGTATTTGGAGACCTAAATGAGTATAAAACCACAATCCTTTTTAATTATTATCTTAAGCTAATATCTTTAGTAATGGACTCTAGCATTTAAGAAGTAGAATTTTAACGTGTAAATCAGTGTTTTTCTTAAGTTTTCAGTCCTTGAAAGCAGTAGCTAAGTCTTAGAAGTCCTTGAAAAATTTTACACAATCTTGCCTGTATGAACCCTGGATAAGTACCAAAATCTCATGTGCTGGCTCAATCATAATACTTTCTGTACTTTCAGTCTCCAGGGCGAGGGAAGGGAAGAGGTAGGGGCAGGACGGAGCCGGAGGAGGAGAAGACTGTTGGTAAAGCTGCCACTTCAAGTCAAGATGATGACCTGGATGTTGATGAGGACACTACTGCAGAGAAAACAACAGCCGATGATGAGGATGAAAGCGAGCATGAAGATGACGAAACCTCCGAAGCTTCACCGAAAAAGAAACCGAAAAAACCTAAAAAGTCTATTTGGGTCACAAAGAGACGGAAAAAGAAAAAGAAGGTGGTTAAAAAGTCGACAGAAACGGAAGAAACTGCAGACTCTGATATGGAAGAGGAGGAAGATAAGAAAAAGAGTCCAGTTGGAAAGAAGGGTGGAAAACTTAAGGGAAAGAAAGATGAAGATACAGATGATTCAGATCTTAGTGATTTGGAAGATGAAGACAAAAATAAGAAAAAGGCTGTGAAAGGGAAAGTGGGAAAAGGTAAGGCTAAGGCAAAGGGGAAGGCAGATTCTGAGGACTCAGAAGAGGAAAGTGAATCAGAGGAGGAAGAGGAGGCTAAGTCACCGAAAAAGACTGTGAAAGGAAAGAAAGGTGCTAATAAGAAAGAGCCAGTGAAAGTTAAGAAAGTGAAAGAAAAGAAAAAAGGCAATGTGAAAAAAGATGAATCTCAAACATCAGATATGGAAACAGATGAAAAAAGTAAAGCTAAAAGAACTGGTAAGAAACTATCTAAGAAAGAACGGCTGAAGAAGTTAAAAGAAGCTAAGAAATTGAAGAAAGCCAAATTACTTGCAAAGAAGAAAGCTAAATTAAAAGAAAAGAAACTGCAGAAGGGTAAAGCAAAAGGTTCTAAGTCAGATTTAGAAAAATCTCCAAAGAAAAAGAAGCCAGTGAAGGATTCTGAAAGTGATGTTGCTGGTGATACGAAAGAGAAAGGAGGTGTGAAAGGAAAGAAAAAGACTTTATCGGTGAAAGTAGTTCCTGCAAAGAAAAAGAAAGGTAAAGCAACAGATGAAAAGACCGATTCTGAAAGTCAAGGTTCGCCAAAGAAAAAGAAAGGAAAATTAACAGAGAACAAAACTGACTCAGACACTGTTAAATCACCAAAGAAGAAGAAAGCCAAGTTGACCGAAGACAAAACTGACTCTGAAACTCCGAAGTCACCTAAAAAGAAGAAAGGTCAGTTAGGAGCTGGACCAACAGAATCTCAAGCTGCAGTGTCACCTAAGAAACCAAAAGGTAAACAGACAGATGGTAAAGTAGATGATGATAGTGGAGCTAAAGCAACAATGAAAGGAGTCAAAGCCATGGTTGAGAGTCTAACTAAGAAAATGAAAGGGAAAGTAAAAGAGGAGAATGATGAGGACATAAAGGTGAGGCCATGCAAAGAAAATATGGGCCTCGTCGAGACAAAACCTGTCTTCGGGATTTCTGACAAAGCGAGATTCAAACCAGTCTCCTCAGTTACAGGGACTAGTTATAAACTTGAAATTTTGCTTGTAGCAGCATGTTTGGATATGATACTTTCCAAAACGTGAAAAACAAAGTCGCTGAACAGACTGCGCGTATGCACAGTCTGGTCTGCACCTTTGTTGTAGGCAAACCCAGAAGACAGGTTTTCTGGCCCCATATGAGCTGGAACATGAAAAAAACGACAATGTGGCTTTGCCTCATGAGAAGACTCAGATCAACTTTGGCAACAGATCAGTCTGATCAGACTTCACTGTCTGCATGAAGAAGGCTTGGGCCCTAATTTACCCGCTGAGTGCATAGGGTGCAGCAAAGACTGATCGGACGGGGCGGATGTCCAGGCTGATCGAAGTCTTCCATCTGCGCAAACACATTTTGTTTAATTTGTCATTTTATGGCTCATACGTCGTGTTGTAATGAATTTTATGAGAATTAAAAAAAATAAGTAAGACCTGGAAATGCTACAATCACCAACCACAGACCAACTCACAGCTAATTTAACATTAAGTTACAACATGCTAAAGCTTCTCTTGTTCAGTGTTTTCAGTATACAAAGGATTGTGCACAATTTTGTGTGTTTTTCTAGTTTTGCAATCATCTCACTGGGGAAGAGAGGGGGGGAGCGCAGTTGCTCAGTGGTAGAGTGAAAGATTGTTGATGGGATGTAAATAATCAAATCAAATAAACAAACCAAGAAGATAGAAGGCAGCTTTCTTTACTTCTATTGTTTTCTTGATGTAATGTAGGTGTTATCCGTCTTTGCCTCTTCTTCGCGGTGCCATGGGTTGGTCTGCAGTGTGTGATTGTGCCATTTCCTGGTCATACTCACATTTAAAAAAATATTGGCTAGCACATGAGATTTTGATCTTTATTGCATATGAGATTTTGATCTTTATCACACATGAGATTTTGATCTTTATTGCACATGAGATTTTGATCTTTATTGCCGTGAGATTTTAGTACTTATTGCTTAGGCCAACAAGCACCAAAGACTCAATTGAGCATGTGCGTCCATGTGGTCTCATCAATACCTTCACTGCTTAGTCTTTCATATACAAAGTAGCGCAAACCCCAAAATAGACTAGAGAGCTATTGAAAATCTTAATAAATGATTAGAAAACAATGCTATTTTAGAGCTCTGAGCAGCTTGTGTGAGAAATTGTTCCTATCATTGCCGTAACAATTAATAGGTGTGGAAGGAATAATCTGTCCGCATGATCTGTATTTGGAACATTAACTGTTTTGTTGTTAGCAGCTACTTTTTTCTTCTGCATCCAAAAGTTGCAAACAGTTTGGATCTAGATCAGGACTGACACAATGTCAGTGCTGATTTTGATCTGAACCCTTTGGCATGCTGATAGTATTACTGAAATACTTTTTTTTAAATAGTCAACAAAAGATAACAAAGGCATGAAAAATTATATTATCCTAGCTTAGTACTGGTTCAACCCAGGAAGACCTGAAAGAGTGTTGATGGGACGTAAAGAATCAAATCAAACAAAAAACAAATGAAAAATTACCCATAATGCTAAGAGTTATATAATACCCATTACTGTCTGCTGTTAACCCTTGCAAACATTTTGGATTTAAATTAGGGTCAACAGAATGTTGGCCCTTATCTGGATGCAAACTGTTTGACACTCCGAACGTGTTTCTCAAAGAATATTTTGTAAATCTCAAGTTTGAAAAATGTCAGCAGACAACAAACGCATGAAAATTTGCTAGCATGCAAAGAGTAATAAAATGCTGTTAATTTTGTTAAAAGTTTGGACCCGGATCAGGACCGACAGAATGTTGGTTCTGATCTGGATCCAAACCTCTTGACACTTTAATATTATTCCTGAAAGAATTATTTGAAAAAGCTGATGTTTGAAAAAAAAGCTAGATGACAAAAACCTACCCAGCATGCAAGAAGTAAAATTTGAGCCAGTGCATGAGATTTCCAACAATGTGGTATGTGCGATCAGCAAAGTTTCAGATCAGCCTGCGCATACGGGCAGTTTGCTAGTCGCTTGAGTATTCTATGACTGTTAAGCTACTGACTGAAATTCATTTGGAGTTTCTAAGCTTCAAAGAAGGATGCAGAGGCTCATCCGAGTCTACACATGTCAAAATGCCACATTGTTGGAATCACATGTCACAGCTCATTTATCTTCTGTATCATCATAGAAATCCCCTGTCAAGGTTGGTAAGAGGAAAGAAACAGACGATTCAGAGGCGAGCCCTGCGAAGAAAAAGAAAACTGTAGAAGAAACAAAGGTAATAGCTCTTTCTCCAACATGTAATCCTGGGTATCTTGATAATGAGATATTCAAAGGGGTACTTGCATTGAGGGGCTATTTTGGCCCCCTTTGGAGTCAAAAACTAAAAGTTGTGCTTCATCAATTTCATCCAATTAGTTTATTAGAAGAATAGCCCAAGTGTAATATCCTAGCTTATATTTTACTTTTACCGTTGCTATGGTAGCAAAAATGGCCGACAAAATAGGCTTAAAACGGAGAAAATTGCCATTTTGGACCAAACTTAAGGCTTTTGGAGACCGATTTTTTTAAGAATTAGATATCAGCACAGCTAAATACCAAAACATCCTTTTAATATGTTGTGTGCTGTGGTAATTCTCATCTTCTGTTGAAATATCTTTTTGGTATTTGCTTGTGCTCTATGTTAATTTCTCTGTCAAACTTCTCAATTTTGCTCCAAAATGGTCAATTTCCTATTTTCAGCCTGCTTTGGCAGCCATTTTTGTTACCATAGCAATGGTAAAAGTCAAGGTAATTTGAGACTTTTACATTTTGGTTGTTGTTCTAATAGACTAATAAGAACAAATTGGTGAAAGACAATTTTTATATTTTAGCCTCATAGGGGGGCCAAAAAAGCGGCTTTATGCATGTAGCTCTTTGTTTAACTCTTACCTTGCTTGCGGCAACTTGTCATCTGCTGATAGCATTTTCAAACAGTTCTAACTCAGATCAGGACTGACAAAATGTCGGGCCTAATCTTGATCAGTTTTGTTTTACACTGATAGTGTTCCTGATAAAGTTTTGATACAGTAAATGTTGAAAAAAAGTTCAGCAGACGACAACAAAAGGATGAAAAATTACCTAGCATTGCATAAAGCCAAACCTCTCAGCATGCTAAATAAAGTGATGTGCTGAATTCCTAATATGGTTCCATGATTCTTTTGATGACTATAAACTCACTTGCTTTATGAAAATGGTGTGGATCATGGAGCTAGCTGAGCTGGACTTACACTGTTTTCAATCTAAGGGGTTGAATTCATTAACCCATAAAGCGCCACCTATAATTTGCAGCAAACGACAAATTAGAATTTTGCCACTTTATAAAAAATAACAAATAAGGCATGATATCTCATGAGAATCGTCACTGGCTAGAAAATAGAAATTTCTCTCATACAAAGTTTAGATAGTATACTTTCCAATAAGTGAATAACAAAGGTGCGGATCAGACTGGTCAGCACCTTTGTTGTTCACCAACCCCTGAAGACTGGTTTTCTTGCTTGGAGGCCCATATACAGGGTTCGAACAGGCATGCATGAAAAGTACTGGAAAATTAAATATGCCCTGAAAAGTACTGGAAAATCACTCAAAAGCTTTGAAAAGTCCTTGAATTCTGCTAGTTTCAGTAGGACTTAAGTAGCACTGATGATGGAGACCTAAATCAGTATAAAATAAACGCACAATAATTTTATGCTAATTTTCCAGTACTAATGTCTCCATTATCTCAGTCTAGCATTTTTTAAGTAGAATTTTAACACTTAGATCAGTATTTTTCATTAACTTTTAAGTCCTTGAAAACTATTGGAAAGGCTTTTAAAAGTCCTTGAAAAGTCCTTGAATTTTACTCATACTTGCGCCCTGTATGAGCCCTGATATAGTCTCAGTTGCTGTGCAGACTAAGGTAAAGGTTTATGATTTATCTTTATATTAAATATTTTGATTTCAGTCGTTGTTAAAGGGAGAGAAATCTGATTCTGATGATGATGTCCCTTTGAAGACAATCAAGACTGAGTTGCAGGTATATGAGCTGCCTACTTTGAAAATTATTTTTTTCTAATAAGTTAGGATCGAAAGCAAGCAATTTTCAATGTGTTGATAAAAATTTTCAATTTTTGTTTGTGAGACCTGTAAATGTTTTGAAATTTCGAAAGCAAGCAATTTTCAATGTGTTGATAAAAATTTTCAATTTTTGTTTGTGAGACCTGTAAATGTTTTGAAATTTTTATGTACCGCTTTGGCATTGCAACCTAGCATAAACTGCTGAAGAAGCTGTCTGATCTGGATCTATACTGTTACAATGTAACCTAAACATAGATTCAGAAAGAAAGGCAAAATATTTTTTGACATACAATCTATGCAATATAGTTTGTTCAATTCTCTGATTTGGGGTGTAAGTGAGCTCAAAAAAGTAGTTGGGTTTTAGAAAAAAAGTGAGTTTTCCCACCCCTATAGCAAGTTTGAAAAAATAGTCAATTAGCCATTTTAAGTAAGAGGTTAAATCATATATCATAATCATAATCGGATTTTTGATTAACGTGCAGGTGCAGGGGCATCATCCACATCAGTGGGCCCCTTTCCAGGTAACTGGCTAGCTGCACGCATAGCAGATCGCACACCTGATCTCCAGGTGCTCCTTTCTTGAGGGTCAACTGTTGTGAGCTTCCACTCACAGCAGTCTTTCTCTGTCAGTTTCTTCCATGTTTGCTTGGGCCTCCCTGCCCTCCGCTTGCTGTCAATCTGCATATCATATGCTGTTCTGATTGCACCACTCGAACGCGCCACATGCCCAAACCAGCGAAGCCTTCTCTCTCTCAAAATGAGGTCGAGGTCGTCAAGCTGAAGCTTTGCCAGTAGCTCGCTTGACCTTACCCTGGCCACATCCTCTGGCTTGATACTGCAGATCTGTCTGATCATGGCCCTATCATTGCGTTGCAAGCGCTGCAGGTTCGTCTTGGTAAGTGGCCAAGTTTCACTGGCATGGAGCATGGCGCTCCGCACGCAAGAGCTGTACACATGGCCACGGGTCTTGTAAGAGAGGTGGCGGGATGTGAGAACTGGTAGTAGCTCCCTGAACTTCTTCCAGGCGGTTTTTACATGGGTAGTGACCGCCATTTCACAGCCTCCACCAGCAGAAAGCATGTCACCTAGGTAGCAGAAGGAAGCTACCACCTCAAGCTTATCAGGTCCGACCTGGACTTCACTCTATGGTCTGCCGTCAATAGGGCGAGCATTTCCCATGCACCGTGCACACCTATAATCAGGATTTGGTGTCAGTCGTTGTAGCCCACTGCATTTCTTATGCACCCAGAGTTTGCAGCCATTGCAGTAGATGCTGTTGTTGCCTACTCCTGTACGACAGACAGCGCATGGGTATTCGCCTGAACTCTGCAAGAGGTCAAGGCCTGTACCACAGATCATGACCTTTGTCTTTCCTGCATTTACCCTCAATCCCATCTTCTCCATGGCTTCTTTCCATATCAAGAGCCTCCTGACACATTCCTCTAGGGAGTCAGCAATGATGACAAGATCATCTGCATATAGGTCCTCCCAGGGAACACCAGCCCGAAACTTACGTGACAAGGCCTCCAGCACAGTGATGAAGAGCAAGGGACTGAGTACGGATCCCTGATGGACCTAAATATAATCCATGATACAAATGCACAGGTTTCAATGGACAAAATTTTAGCTTAAATTGTTAAAAAAATCTTACCCATCAGTTTTAACATACATTTTGGGTGCTCAAAAGAACTGTCTCACTGACACAGTTCTTTTGAGTACCCATAATATATGTTTTGGTTGAGAAATAAGAAAATTATATTTTCGTTCCACGCTATCAACTAAAGGCCTGTGGTGTCTATCAGAATTTTCTCTCTTCCAGGGTGACCAGCAAGGAAAAGAATCTGGAGGTGTTATGGAGACAAAGATAGAGATTCTAGATCAAAAGACTGAAGAACAAATGAACGAGAAACAACCAGCTGTTGACACTGTTTCTAGTGTATCTGAAGTACCCCAGTCCAAAGGTGCTGAAAAAGTTAATGTTAGTGACTTAGGTGGAAAAGACAATAGTTCAGTTAATTCAAGTGTTAGAAGTGAGAAGTTTGATGATAAGAAAGATGGAAAGAGAAAACTGTCCTCTGATAAAGATTCTTTTGAAGTCCCGAGTAAAAAGAGAGACAGCAGGGACTCTTCAAAGGATTCAAAAGATGACAGACATCGTCATCGTCACCATAGTCATCATCATCACAGACACTCAAGAGATAGTAGAGACTCTGTATCAGAGGATAGAAAACATTCTCATGACAGAAGAGATTCTCATAGAGACAAAAAATCTCCTTCCAGGAGAAAAGACTCTCATAGTGGTTCACATGATAGAAAAGAATCAGTTTCAAGTGATAGGGGGAAAGACAAATCAGACTCTCGTGACAAACAAAGCTTTCTGAAGGATTTGTCCTCAAAAGGTGTGAAAAAGGGAGAAAGGCGGAGTTCTGTTTCAAGTGCTGGCTCAGATCAAAAGATCACTAAAACACCAGCTAAAGTTGAAAAGAAGAAACCCCGAAAGTCAGAGGACATTCCTGTTGATGCTTCATTAATTGACTTGTTTAAGCCAGATGTCACACCAAAACTGAAAGGGAAATTGAAAACAGAGGCAAGTGTTGCTCTGTCTTCTAAGCCCGGTCTGTTTGAGTCTTTGGAAGCCAAATTTAATATAGGTTTGGTAAAAGATAAACCTTTATCCTTAGATGGTGAGGCAGTTATTGTTGGGGAGAAAAAGGACACAGCTAGTGAAATCCTCAGTGATGTTGCAACATCCAGTATTTTGAGTACATGTGATAATGTCGATCAGAAGACTGATCATTTAGAAAGTATTAATGTAGATAAGAAAGAAGATAAACTCGGTGATGCTATTGAATCAAAGTCTGATTTACTGTCTCATGAAACTACAAGTGATTTGAGCCATAGTACAAGTCTATCAGAAAATAAACCTAGTGAGATTAATAAAGATACTGCTGAAAAAGTGCTAAAACCTCTTGATAGTGATAAAATACATGTTGCTAGTCATACTGATGTGAAACAAGAGTTTACTAAAGAAATTAAAGCAGAACAAGTTAGTATTACTGATCTTAAGAAAGAGAAAAGTAAAGAAATTAGTTTTACTGATGTTAAGAAAGAAAAAAGTAAAGAAAATAAATCAGAACATGTTAGTTTTACTGATGTTAAGAAAGAGAAAAGTAAAGAAATTAGGTTTACTGATGTTAAGAAAGAGAAAAGTAAAGAAATTAGTTTTACTGATGTTAAGAAAGAAAAGCATAAAGAAATTAAAACTGAAGATTCTGTTAAGTCTGGAAAGGGAATAATTAGAGAATTAGAACGGAAAGTCGTAAAAACACCAGGATCGAAAGAGATTAAAAAAGAAAAATCCTTGAAAGTGACGCCAGATAAGAAAAAGAAACCTGATGAAAAGAGATTAAGCTTGGGAAGTAATAAAGACAGGAAGAGTGACAGTAAGGAAAAAATACCCAGTAAATCAGATAAATTAATTAAGGTCTCTTCAGAAAGTAAACTTAAACAGAACTCAAAAGAGAAAGACGTCAGCTCTTCTAAAAAGGGAATTATTTCTGGAGATAGCGCGAAGGCTAAGAAGAAGCATTTGTCAGGTGATTCTGTGAAGCAGAGGAAGTTGTCCGGGGAAAGTAAACAGAGGCATCCCTCGGGGGAGGGCAGAGCTAGACCTAATAGAAACAAATCTGTATCGTTTGCTGAAATACTTAAGAAGGAGAAACTTGGAAGTGGTAAGTACTAAATTGTCAAAGGTTTGGATGGGCAGCATCACAACAAAACCTGTCTTCAGGGTTTCCGGCAAAGCGAGATTCAAACCAGCCTGCTCAGCTATATAGACAAGCCAGAAAATTAAAATTTGTAGCAAGTTTAGATATGATACTTTCCAAAAGGCAAATAACAAAGGTGCTGATTAGACTGCGCGGATGTGCAGGCTGGTCTGTGTCTTTGTTGTTCGTAAACCCCCGAAGACAGGTTTTCCCGCGACGAGGCCCAGATAATAAACTTAAAATTGTAAATATTTTCTAGCATATGTTTTGGGTGCTCAAAGGAACCATCCCATTGAGACAGTTCTTTTGAGTACCCACAACATATGTTTGTTTGAGAAATAGGAATATTAGTTGTAAATTTGGAACACACTCTTAACTAAAGGCCTGATAGTATAGGAATTAACACTTTTAAACCAAATGGAATTTCCCACTCTTATCAAATGGACCTGTCCATTTCTGTTTTAAGGGTGCTTTGGTGGTATTTTTCATTTTTATTCAAATTTTAATGGAACATTCTGTGAGCAAACAGTGTGATCAGATGCTGTGTTCTGATCTGGGTCTGTATTGTTTGCCTATGCCAGTTATTGGCGTTAAAACTGACACTATGCATGTATGAATTGAAAAAATTCTGGATTCATGGCTAATCACTCTGAAACTGAGAGACTTGCAGGAGTTAACTTGTCTTTTACATCTATATGAGCCTAAACTCAACAAAACCTGTCTTAAATGTTTACAACAAAGTGAGACTAAAATCAGCCTTTTCAACTAGCCTACAGAGTCTAGCTAGACCAGGACAAACTAAGTTCTTTCATTTGTAGCTGTTAAGGGGCCATTGATTTCAAAGCTCTTGCTTGTATAAAAATTTTCCTGTATAACAAAAATGACTATTTTTTAGCAAGAAGACAGATACCTTTGGCTATTTTGGTGTTTGAACAATTTATACATCTCTCACAGATCACTGTACGCCCCAACGCACAGCTTTTGAGCAATCGGCAGCATGCTTACCGGTCCTTTTTGAGTCACTTCCTGTTCTATTCCGTTTGCAATATTGTGGCATACTGGGTGAATTTTAGATAAAAATGTTAATTGTCATCAGGACAGTGTCATAAGTTTGTGCTGGAATTAAAAATTCACATGCCTTACCATCATGATTTGTAAAAAACCATCAATAATAATAAACGTTGGCATTATAATGATCTGAATCTACACTGTTTTCCAAAGAAGGTAAATCAGGGTTAAGCATGAGAAGGGTTAAACTAGTCTTCAATTCAAGTTCTTGTGAATAAATATCACAAAGCCATTAATGTCATGGGACAAAAATTCCACTTGTAATTATGAGTGAAATCTAGAAAGGACTGAGTAATTCTTCCCAAAGCACTCGTCCTGTAGGACGAGTGCTTTGCGAAGAATTACTCAAGGGTGAGGGTGAAAAATCTGAGGGTGAAATTAGCATTTTCTGAGCATTGACTGGGAAATCTTGTCAGAACATGGGATGCAGCCATGATTCTGACCAGGTAAATATCATTTTAGCAGTGATGTAAGGAACTTTATGTGATATTGCATATTACTCCCTTATGTTCTTTATTGCATTTGCTTTTAAAGGACAAGTGCATGTGTTTGCAGGACGAGTGAAAATTGTAAATCACTCGTCCTGCAGGACAAGTGCAATATTGAAATATTTTTTTTTCTCTGAATGTGTTTTGAAATGAAGTCACAAATAATGTTTCTGGATTGTAGATAAAACATCAGTATTTTCCCAATTTGGTTGGCCCAAGGCCCCAGTTTAAAATCTGCAGCAAGACTCTGAGCATAGGCTGATGCATCTGGGAGTGATATAACCCTGTATGTTAAAATTAATAAACATTTAGTGGTTTACAGATGTTTGTAATGAACTATAGAATGAGGACCATAGCATTATCACATATATTTGGCAGAATTTATATCTTTTCAAACCAAAAATGTATGTTTAATAATGACATGTGATAAATAGGTGCTCCTGTATTATTGAATTTATCCAAATTGTTGCAAAAAAAAAATGAGATAAAATGCTCAGCAAGCCATACATTTTATCACTTTATCTCAACTCAATTTAATAAAACATGCAGGGTTCAAGCTGGACCATGACAGAAGGGAGAAGTGACTTCTCCCTCAAGGAAAATTAGGGAGAAGTGACAGTCAAATAGGGAGAAGTTATAGGGCAAAATTATGACATTTTCTGTCAGTTAAGAAGCAAATTAGCCATTATACATACTATTGCCATAAAATGGAAGTTAAAATACGATGCTGTGGGAGTAGATTGTCAGCACAGCTTGCCTTTGTTTTTGTGACAGAATGAAAATTAGTCTCTCAAAAAACACTTTTTTTTAAGGTAGACTTCCACTTCTCCCTACGTCCCATTTAGGGCAAAATTTCGGCCCCTAGGGTGACTATTTCACCCTAGTCGTCCCCTAGCTTATTTCCTGACGTGAGCACCCATATTAGATCCTCCATTAACAATCTCGTTATTGTATGTTTGTAGATGTAGAAGATAACGAGGAGGAAGACAGTGATTTCAACGATGACGAGAATGATGAGACATGGGAAGAACCTGGCAAACTATACTGTCTCTGTAGACAGCCCCACAATAAGAGGTAAGACGGCGAATAAATTGTAAAAGGGGTTTGGCATTAAGGGGCTATTTTGGCCCCCTCTAGAGCCAAAAACTGAAAGTTGCTTTTCACCAATTTCATCTTATTGGTTTATTAGAAGAATAGCCCAAGTGTAAAATTCTGGCATTTATTTTACTTTTACCGGTTGCTATGGTAACCAAAATGGCCGACAAAATAGGCTTAAAATAGAGAAATTGCCATTTTAGGCCAAATTTGAGGCTTTTGGAGACCGATTTTTTAAGAATTAGATATCAGCACAAGCAAATACCAAAAAAAAACCTTTTAATATATTGTGTGCCGTTATAATTCTCATCATCGGTTAAAATATTTTTTTGGTATTTGCTTGTGCTCTATATTAACTTCTCTGTTACATGTCATAAATTTGTTCCAAAATGGACATTTTCCTATTTTAAGCCTATTTTGGTGGCCTTTTTTGTTACCATAGCAACCGTAAGAGTTGAATCAATGCCAGACTTTTACACTTTGGTTATTGCTCTAATACATTAATACGAAGAAACTTGTGAAGAGCAACTTTTATATTTTGACCTCATAGGGGGGCCAAAATAGCCTCTTAATGTACGTACCCTTTTTAACAACATGCTTAAGGTAAACATCAGTCATTTTTCCGGTCTCGTACTTTTCAGGCTTCTGCAGGACTTCAGGCTATCTAATCTTGAATTTTTCTTGATTACAGGCTTTAATTTTTTTTAATTTCCTTGTTTATGCTGCTTAAAAGGGGCTATTTTAGTCTGTGAAAGTGGACAATTCAGGCTTGGGAAAGCTTTGTCATTATGAGGCCTGTTTTTGTTCGCTTGTCAATGTGTTAGTCAACTGGCTTTAACAAAATTGAAGTGTAACATGTATGATGTTTGTCTGTTTTATTATGTTATTTACTAAGTTTCTGTTGACCCAGATATTGGAGATATTGATGGTAAACAAGTTGTTGTAAACAAGATGTTTATTTGATCATAAGATTTTTCTAGAAGGATAACTAATCATCTAGAAATTAAAAATGTGTTGTCATGGAAGTTTCCGGAAAAGTCCGCAATTCCCTAGAATTTTCTTTTCCATGCCAATAGAAGCTTCTGGGATTAAGTAGAATCATTGAGAAACCTCTGGAAATTTCCAGAATGATTTGATATCATAGTTGTTACCTGATTGTTCTGGAACTTTCCTAAACAGTATATATAAGAGTAGCCGGGCCGCGTAGCACAGTCGGTAACGTGTCTGGCTACAGATGCGTGTCTGACTGCAGATCCAGGGGTTGCGATTCGATCCCGGTCCGGTCCCATACTTTCGTGGAGATTGATTATGAAATGATTTCTACGGTCATTCTCCTCCCTTCGGCTGAATCATTCAAGAAGGGTTGTTGTCAGTTACAAGCGAAAGTATGTGCACGAATTACTGGTTAACCGCTTGTTCAAGCCTGCCCAGGAAAAAGTGTGGTTAGGTGAACTGACTGTCCTGCAATGACCATAGCTGTTGACTTGGGACGTAAAGCAACAAAACAAACAAAATATATAAGAGTAAAGTTTCTATAAGGGCATCTTTGAAATAGTTTCACTATTTAAAAGTCTAAACCTTTTGTGGTGGAATTCTAAGGGGGAATACTTTGTGTCTTGATTACTTTGGATTATTCAGTTTTGGATTCAGACTTAAGGTTCATTTGGAGTTAACTTCAAAATCTGGGGATAAGAAACTGCTGCAGAACTTGTGTTGATAGATATTCTGAGGGACAGTTTGGACATATAAGGTACTGTAAATTAGACTTTCTTTGATTGTATAAATATTTTCCATTGCTTTTGTAAATGATCATTTTGTTTTTATCCCTTAAAGCGCCAATCACAACTGCAGCAGATGACAAATTTTACGACATCTTTCCCAATTTTCGACAAAATAAGGTATGATATTACATGAGAATCGTCTGCCAGCAGACAATTCTCATGAAATATCATACCTTATTTTGTTATTTTTGAAAAAACAGTAAAATTGGCAATTGTCCTCTGCTGCAAATTATAGGTGGCGCTTTAAGGGTTAATTAATAAATTTTGTTAAATTTTAAAAGTGCTTTTTGCTGACTTTTCAAATATCAATATTTTGGTTTCCTGAATTCTTTTCTTGTTACGTTATTGTAACAGAAGTAACAATGGTTGAATCTACCGATTGCCCATAAGTATTAAAAAAAGAATATTTGCAAACCATGGTTACGATGAACAAAAATTTTCAGCGTAAGATTGTAAATATTTTCTTACCCATCAGTTTTAACATATGTTTTGGGAGCTCAAAACAACCATCTCATTAAGACAGCTCTTTTAAGTACCCACAACATACGTTTTGGTTGTGAAATAAGAAAATAAAATTTTCGTTACACACTCTCAACTAAAGTCCTGGTTAAGTTGATAAAACATCAAAGCCATTTTCAAATGAATGCAGAGCACAGTGGCTAAATGGTAGAGCCTTCAGGTTTTGACTTGAGATCGAGGGGTTGGGGGATCGAGCCTTACTGGAGGAACTGCATTGTGTCCTTGAGCAAGACACTAACTTTATCTGCAGCTTATCACTGGTTCAACCCAGGAAGTCAAAACAATCAAACAACCACAATTGCACTGAAATATTGGCAATAAATAAAACATCAAAATATCATTATTCATAGCTGTCTCACTCAGTGGCCCACTTGGCCCAGTGTCATCAGGACCAGGCAAATGTTATGCATGAAAAAATTGTGGGATCCCAATATTTTAACCCTTATTTTAAAGCACCAATCAAGACTGCAGCAGACGACAAATTTTTCAACATCTTTCCCAATTTTCGAAAAAATAAGGTATATTTCATCTGGCAGACGATTCTCATGAAATATCATGCCTTATTTGTTATTTTTGAAAAAGCAGCAAATTTTAAATTGTCATCTACTGCAAATAGTAAGTGGCGCTTAATGGGCTAACATTCTGAACAATTTGTTTATGGACCATCCAACTATATTGATTAGTCTGGATTGAATACAATTTGGGCCTCGCCACCACCAAACCTGTCTATTTGGTTTCCAACAAAATAAGACTCAGACCAGTCTCCTCAGCTACAGAGACTAGCTAGAAAATAGAAATTTTGCTTGTAGCAAGTTTAAATATGAAACTTTCAAAAAAGTGAATAACAAAGGCACTGATCAGTCTACAGTGATGTGCAGGCTGATTTGCACCTTTGTGGTTTCCCAAATGACGAAGACAGGTTTTTTTGCGTCGAGGCCAATTTAGTAAACTTTTTTTCCAGGTTTATGATATGTTGTGACAAGTGTGAGGAATGGTTCCACGGTAAATGTGTGGGAATTTCTCGAGCACGAGGAGAAGTAATGGAGAAGAATGATGAAGAATATATCTGTCCACAATGTTCAGGTAATTTTACCCTGAGGTAGGGAGTGCAGTGGCTCAGTGGTGGAGAGCTTGACTCAAGACTGAGGGGCCGCGGGTTCAAGCCTCACCGGCGTCACTGCGTTGTGGTCCTTGAGCGAGACACATTTATCCTAGCTTAGCACTGGTTCAACCCAGGAAGACCCATCCCTGTTTAATTGAAAGATTGTTGATATATGAGCTGTGATTGCGATTTCCAACAATGTAGCATTTTGACAAGTTAAGACGAGCCTGTGCAGCCTCCTTTTAAGCTTAGAAACTCCAAATGTTGTTAGGTCAGTTGCTTAATAGTCATAGAATATTCATGCGACTAGCAAAGGCTCTGATCAGACTGCGCGTATGTGCAGGCTGATCTGAGGCTTCACTGGTCGCAATTACCACATTGTTGGAAATCTAAAGTCATGGCTCGTTTGACCATGAGGCATCCAGTCACGCTCTAGAGAAGATATATCTTTAAACATCATCTGGTCCAAATTCATAATAATTTCACACAATCGTTCCCCATGATGCTCTCTACCAAATTGCACAAATGGTTCTGCTCTACCAAACAAAGGGGCTGCCAGAGCTCTAGATATTAGATCAGAAATGTCTTTAATGTACATATGAAGCACTGATCCAAATTCAAAATAATCAGTCAGGCACTGGAAGAAAACCTTCCATGCCAAAAGTATGCCTTTTTGGAAGGAATAGCCTTCCAACTTAAAAATTTCACTATGGATGGATTTTCCTTCCAAGTAGTTTTTTTACTGAAAATTGGAAGGTTTTACCATCCATCTTAATGACAAGGTTTGGATGGAAAACCCTTCCAAAACATCCTTTTCATTGCAAATTTGGCATCCGATCTCGCAGGGTTAATGATGTAATTAGTATGTTTTCATTACATAACCAAGCAGAAAAATCATGTTTCTACTTGATTAACCTTATTGCAATACAGGTAACAGTTAATTAAGATCATTTATCAAGCTTTTCTTGTCACTGGTGTTAGAGAAAGTTTGCAAACTTGTGATGACTTTTCTTGAAGATATCTTTTCAAGGCATGCAATATTACATAAGTTTGTTACTATTAATAAATCTGGATGGAAATCCTGGTAATCACAAACAGATGCTTTGGCTTATTTATGAGAAGAAATGTTTCTATTTCTAGAAATAGAACTACAATTGAGAGACTGTTAGATTGGAAGGAATTTCCATTCAAATCTGTTGGAAGGTTTTCCTTCCAGTGCCTGACTGATAATTTCACAGAAAGGTTCCTCATGATGCTCTTCCCAAAATTGCTCAGACCGTTCAGCTCAGCTGAGCAATATGGCCACCTGAACTAACAATAAAAGTATCTTTAAATAATATCGCTACACTGAGTGCCAGTGAGGTACAGGCCAAAACAACATCTCATGTGTCAGTATTTTGGCGAGGGATTCGGGGACCTAGGGCCCTCTTGTTTGAAAAACTGTATATCCAGATTGGCTGGCTTCTAACAAAGTCCTCCTGTCAAGATCCACACTATTTTCCACTCTGGTTGAAAATATATGCTTACATTTGGAATGCAGCAGGGTAACTGGATGAAAATTGGGGAGTAGTGTAGTAAATAAAATTCTTGCTCACCGGGTTAGGATATCTGAGATTTTACCCTGGGATAGAAAATCTTATCTTACCCAGGCTATCTTACCCAGGCTGTCACGTGAGAGCTACAAACATTGGTTGTATTGGAACTCATGCACATGGACTTCAAGTGACGTCATTGTTATGTTTAAGTGTCGTCACCATGTATAATAGCATCTTAGCATATTCAGGGACTTCTGGAAGCTTATTTTAAAATAAAAAAAAACAGTGGTGAGCAAGAAAAATAATCTATTATTCGTGTGAGGGTAGGATAGAAAAATCCGTCCCTTGGGATCACCGTTTGTCATCACTCGGCAAGCCTTGTGATGCGAAACGGTGATCCTCGGAACAAATTTTCTATCCTACCCTCACACTCATGATAGATTCTTAAAAAATTCAGGTTAACAAGAGTTAAGTTTTACTGTCTATTTATAGAGAAAGAGACAGAAATGGATGAGAAAGTGGATGAGAAAGCGGATGAGAAAGCCGTAGTGACATCAACAGAGTCACCAGATCAGTCACACAAGGTAAGCCTGATTTTTACAGTACAACCATATTATAATACAAAGGCATTGTCTGTGCAGGCGCGATGCTAAAGAATCAACCTGTCTGCTAAGGCACATCACGCCTGAAAAGTTGGATTTGTGTCAATACGTGGTGTTTACCTGAAACGCTACGTTAAAAAAGTAACAAGCACTGAATGGCTATAAATAATCCGTTTATGGAGACATCAAGTAGCCTTTGGTAGCTAAACAATAACAATGATTGGTATTATTATGATTTTCTACACTAAAAGATTTTTGGGCAGAAAAGTGTTTTCAGTGACGGGTGATGACCCAGATTGAAAACAAATTTGAATCAACCAATCGGGTGGATCACATGATTTGATGACACATTCGGTAAACAAATGTGTCACATGTACCCACAATGCTCAGATCAGACAGGTTAGCGTTTGAAAAATGCTTCCCGGCGGAGACAATGAATACACAGGGTTCCCATATGCTTGAAAAGTACTTGAATTTAAAGGGCTCTCTTGAAAAATCCATGAAAACTTAATCTGCCAACAAAGTGCTTGGAAATCACTCAAAAGCCGTGAAAAGTCCTTGAATTCTACTCTCTATAGGAGGATTTAGACCTAAATCATTAGAAAATTGTTGTGCCTTTATTTGGTGCAGCATATGCTGCACCAAATAGGCACAGCAATTTTATACTGATTTTTTCTAATACTAATGTCTCCATTATATCATTCTAGCATTTCTGAAGTAGAATTTGAACACTGAGATCAGTAATTTTTATTACCTTTTAGTCCTTGAAAACTGTAGGAGAGGCTTTTAGAAGTCCTTGAAAAGTCCTTGAATTTTACTCAAACTTGCCTGTAGGAATACAGGACTCAGTTGTAATAGATATTTGTTGTTTTTGTAGCTACTTCAGCATCCAAAAATAAACATTTAGAATATTGGACAAGAAGATATTAATAAAGGATCATTGACGGTTTGAGCAGTTTAAGGCGATTTTTCTGACACTCAGTACGCCATTTTGGAGCTTCTGTCAGGTGTGCTGTGCAATAGGTGAATCTAATGTCAAGAGCCAGTTATCAAAAATATCTTTAAAAATTCCTTAGAACTCGAAAGATATGGATGGTTGAGCGAGATGGGGGTCTGAAAATTCATTATAATGAAACAGAAAGTGAATATTTTTGCTATTTTCTTAATTTTTGTTAGGCATGGCACCATTTATTGCATATATTATGTGTAGAGTATTTGCAAATCATGATAATTGATGAAAATTGTTTTTAACACAAAATATGTTCTGTAATTAAACAATATTGGGCCTCTAGATAAAAGGTGTGCCAAAACCAATTTTAAATCTGGTGGATATGAAAATATTCTGAAACAAATTTATGCTCACATTTTTTTGTAGACCAATGACTTTTTTTTTTTTAATGTTTTTTAATGTTTTTTTTTTCAGAAAACAGAACCTAAAATTTCAGACTCATCAGAGAGAGTGTCAGTATTGGAGTCTATATCTACAACCTCTACAGTAAGTATTTATGATTTTATATTTGACAGTAATTGAGCCTTTTCCCAAGGAAATATTGTCTCGAGGTTATAAAGCTCAGCGCCCTTTTGGGTCAATTGGGTATTTACTCAACCTGGTTATCCTCAATTGCGTACTTGCAAAATCAGTTGTGTATTTTCATGTATTTTTTTACGCCACGTTTTTTTCTGTGACTACACGTTTTCTAATTGCATGAAGCCATCGGGAATGTGCTTGCATGTTTTATTCACTCCCATCGTCTGCCTTTCTAAAGTATCGAACTAGCGGCTTTATTGTACCTGAAGCAAATATCATCCCCTTGTTGACATTTGAGCGTGTACACTTTGTAAAGTTTCACTTTCATCATAGTGTTTTTCCGCGAAATACTGGACTGGGCACCTATATTATATTCATAAACTGGAGTTATATTGCGCGCTCGCTAGTAAAAATAAGATCAATACCCGACTGGCATTTGTTTATTACCCAAATGGAAACGAAATGAACCAAATGGTACGCATTGACATTGCATGTAATTGCATACCGCTTGTTAGAATTGCTTTTCCGTACGCACACACTTTATTTTAATTGCTTTTTTCAGGGTTTTAATTGCGTATTTACGCAAATACGCTGCTTATCTAGGGTGCTGAAAATTATTTTCATGCTCAACACAACTGATCATGAAATTTATCTTGCTCATAAATGTTACAATGCCAACATTTGTTGTCATTTTAACATTTATAATCAGGATTAATACAACACCCGAGAGTTTTAAAGTAAGAAAATGCTTTATTTTTCACATTTTTAGATTTTACGAGCAAATGATTTTTCATGCTCAGTTTAGTTTGACATAAAAAAAGTTTTATAACTGCAGTGCCTGTCTTCAGTGTTTACAACCAAGTAAAACTTAGCAGCATGTATTGCTTTTAAAAGGGGTATTTTCGCCCCCTCTTGAGCCAAAAACTAAAAATTGCTTTTCACCAATTTCTTTCGAATGGTTTATTAGAAGAATAACTGAAGTGTAATATCCTGGCTTTTATTTTACTTTTACCGTTTCTATGATAACAAAAATGGTGGACGAAATAGAGAAATTGCCATTTTAGGCCAAATTTTAAGGCTTTTGTAGACCGATTTTTTAAGAATTAGATATCTGCATAAGGGAATACCAAAAAGACCTTTTTATATATTGTGGGCCGCAATAATTCTTATCATCTGTTAAAATATCTTTATTGGTATTTGCTTGTGCTCTATATTAATTCCTCTGTTACATGTCTCAAATTTGCTCCAAAATGGTCATTTTCCTATTTTCAGCCTATTTTGGCGGCCATTTTTGTTACCATAGCTACAGTAAAAGTCGAATCAAGACCATACTTTTACACTTTGGCTTTTGTTCTCATAAACTAATAAGAAGAAACTTGTGAAGAGCAACTTTTATTTTTGACCTCATAGGGGGACCAAAATAGCCTCTTAATGCACATACCCCTTTCCACATGGTGGAAGTTTTAGGAGTGTTCTTGAATTCAGGACTTTGAGGCCGCTGCTGTTTCAATAGAAAGTTAGCCTCAATAAACTGAATTAGGTTGATTATACAGGGTTCGCACAGGCTTGAAAAGTACTTGAATTAAGAGGGTTTTCTTGAAAAGTCCTTGAAAACTAAATCTGGCTTGATTATTACTGAAAAATCAGGCAAAGGCCTTGAAAAGTCCATGAAATCTTCTATTTTCTGTAGCAATTAACACTGTTGATAGAGATCTAAATCAGAATAAAACCGCTGTGCCTTTATTTGGAAAGGCACAGCAATTTTATACTCATTTTCTGGTTCTAATTTCTCCATCATCTCAGACTAACATTTCTGAAGTAGAATTTTTATACTTAAATCAGGATTTTTTCATAAACTATTAGTCCTTGAAAACTGTAGGATAGTCTTTAGAAGTCCTTGAAAAGTCATTGAATTTTACACAAACTTGACTGTATGAACCTTGAATTAGGTTGATTATAATAACTTCTAAGGAGCACTTTGGCTCATTGGTTTGATACAGGTTATAATTTCCAAAATAACTTGTATTTCTTCTATGGAGATTGTTTATTCTTGCAGACCAGATAAGGATTTCTAAGATTTTACCCTGAGATAGAAAATCATATCTTACCCACCCTGTCACGTGAGGGCCTGATATCATTGGTTGTATTGGAACTCACGCTCATTGTCGTCAAATGACGTCATAGTTATGTTAAAGTGACGTCATCATATCAAAGTGCAACTTAGTGTATTCAGAGACTTCTGGAAGCTTATTTTAAAATAAAAAAAAAAACTTGTGAGCAAGAAAAATAATCCATCATGAGTGTGAGGGTAGGATAGAAAAATCCGACCCTCGGGATCACCGTTTGTCATCATTCAGCAAACCTCGTGATGCCAAATGGTGATCCTCGGGACGGATTTTCCTATTCCACCCTCACACTCGTGATAGATTCTTATAGTCTTAAATAGCAAACAGTGTAAATGCAGCATTTCATCTTGGTCTTCACTGTTTCCCAAAGAAATCATTTAGGTGTCAACAGAAAACAAATGGAGACATTACAAGTGAACCTCATTCATTTTTTCACTTTGCTTGTTAATTATGCACTCTGGATCCAAACTGTTTGACACACTGATTGTATTTTCCACATAGGTTTAGATAGACAAAATTTTTGAGCATAAAATGTAAATTTTTTTCTTACCCATCAATTTAACATATGTTTTGGGTGCTCAAAAGAACCGTCTCATTGAGACGGTTCTTCAAGTACCCACAACATATGTTTTGGTTGAGAAATAAGAAAAAAAAAATTATGGTACACACTCTAACTTAAGTCCTGATCGGAGCGCAGTGGCTCAGTGGTAGAGAACTAGACTCAAGACCGAGAGGTCACGGGTTTGAGACTCACTGGCGTCACTGCGTTGTGGTCCTTGAGCAAGACACATTTATCCTAGCTTAGTACTGGTTCAACCCAGGAAGACCCCTCCCTGTTTAACTGAAAGATTGTTGATGGGACATATAGAATCAAATCAAACAAAACAAAAGAAGTGAACCTCATTCATTTCACCTTGCTTTTTAATTACGGGCTCTGAATCCCAACTGTTTGACACTCTGATTGTATTGCTGAAAACTGTTTTTGTTGTTTAAGTTAAATTTGATTTTTTTATAGGACAAATCGGAAGCCTCTGAATTACCGAAACCCGATTCCACAGTCACATCCCCTGTGAAGAAAGAAGTAATAGATAGTGAGACACCTGTCAAAGGAAAACACAGCGAGGAACCGACACCTGGGAAGATAAAACATGGCGATGGTGAGACGCAACGGAAAAGACGGTCGTCTGAAGGGGAGAAGGGAAACATTGGGTACATCAGAAAGAGATCACCGAAAGAGAAATCTAGCCCAGAAAAGAAAAAGAGGATAAAATCATTTGAGCCGGTGAGTAGCTAATGTTGTTATTCACCAGTTTTTCACAGAATAGTGAATAAATTATTCAATAAGAAGGGTTTAAATGAAAGTAAGTAAGTAGGCAAAGATCAGGAATCGATACAATTTAATACCACACCTGACCTAGGACACCACATGGGGAACTGACAAAAACACAATAAAACATCACACACGAGAGCCAAGAGGTTAGCTCTTTCCAAACAGGTGCAGGGGACAAAAATATTCCAATATTGCACGTGTCCTGCAGGATGAGTGACTTACAATTCTCACTCATCCTGCAAACACATTCACCGTCCTTTAAAAGAATATGCAATAAAGAGCATAAGGGAGTAATATGTTATATGACTTCCTCAAGTAATTCATCCCATGGCACTCATCCTACAGGATGAGAGCTGTGGGGAGAATTTATCGTCCTTTCTAGATTTCACGTGTAACTAGGAGCAGAGGAGTTGAATTTTTGTCCCCTGAGGTGACCACAAGGCTGCCATGAACAGACACGAAAGCATGACAAACACAAAACATAAATAACAAAAATGATAACGAAAGAAGCACCGCCTTGGAAAAAAAGTAAAAAAAAAAGAAATTTGACTTTTACATGCTGGAAACCCCTAAATGGGTACTTTTGACAAGCAGTGAAGACAAAAATGAAATCCAGCATAATGCTGTATTTCTTTAGGGTCTTTATTATTTCCAAAGTGTAAATCGACCTTCAGGCAAAGGAATACATCAAACTTTAGAAAATTCTACCTGTGACCCCTTTAAGTACACAATAGGCAATCTCATACTTATTTTATTAATAGGTATGAGAAAATCCATCGGAATACAAGGGGTTAAAATAGCTAGTTCCAATATTAAGAATTGAAAGTAATGTAGCTGAGATTCAAACAATGGACCAGGTCTGAGGTTATAAAACTTATGCTCAACTTGACTAAGCATGAAATTTATCAGGCTCATATATGTAAAAATTACAAGTGTTGGCATTTTAACATTTATTAGCATGATAAATACTACATCTGAGAGTTTGAAAGCAAGAAAAGACTGTACTTTTCAGCATTTAAATTTTATGAGCAGTTAAAAGTTCATGCTCAGTTTAGTGGAGCATGAAAAAAAATAACCTCAGGGGCAGGCTTCCATCAAAGATTGTGATTTTTCAACTAATTAGTTTAATTTGTATGAAAGTGCTTTGTTACTATAGTGTTTCCAGGACTTAAGTGACACCCGTTTTTCACTAATTATTCTTTAATGGTGATTTTAATTGAAAAATAAATTAGAGAAATGAATTACGATATAGACTGCGTAATTGAATTAATTTTTTCTGCATAAATATGAGTTTTTGTATATGCTGGGATTAGATGAAATTTTGGTGTGTTTCTGCCGCTCCTCTTTGAATTAGTCCCCAAGTGAACCGAACGATATAAATAAAACATGGCTTATACGGGTCAGTGGAGCTAATTCGTCAGTCCTACAGATAAGAGTGCGTAACAGAAAATTATTTTTCCTATTTCTCAACCAAAAAATATTTGCAAAAAATATTTGGTGTGTACTCAAAACAACCGTCTCGATGATACGGTTCTTTTGAGCACCCAAAACACGTGTTTAAACTGATGAAGACAGTCGCAGCTTCACGCTAAAATTGCTTAACTGGACCAATCTTTGCGCATATACTACGTTTATCAATAGGGGTACACATGGGTATATTCATAGGGAAAAACAACTAAGTTATTCTTATGTACAAGGGATTTGGGCTTCATTTACAAATTAGGGCGTCTCTCAAAAATAAGTTTTAGTTACGCGGTGTGCATTCAAATCTACATGCTAAGTGCCGTTCTGCTAGGTTCAATTTAAAGCTGTTTAAAAAAAGAAAAACGGGGGTCACTTAAACTCTGGAAACACATTAGTATCCACTATAGGGCTAGATTTGCCCATGAACAATAATTGTGCAGTGGAATGATGTGCATGATGTTCTTATCCCTTTTCTCCATAATAGCACCTTTTAAAGCCTTTGAAATATTCTGTATTTGAAAATATTATGGAAAATGGAGCATTTGCTCTTTTGGAGCAAATGCTCCATTTTCCATAATATTTTCAAAAGTATTCAAAGCTTACTTTAATTTTCTTGAATTTTTTCAATGTTGTCTAAAAGAAATGATGTCACAATCTAAAAATAGCCTTTGGAGTAAAGGGTTTACCAATGCTGTAAAGGTTAATTGATTGCGTGTTTAAACTCCTTCCCTGCCAGCGACAAAGAGCTACATGCATTAAGGGGCTTTTTTTGCTGCTTATTTTGGAAAAAGCAGCAAAATTTGAAATTGTCATCTGCTGCAAATTATAGTTGGCGCTTTATGGGTTATTGTTTATCTAGTAACGATATCAACATATTGGCCTCTCCTGTCACAGTGCAAAGTCAATTATTTTTGAATCCATACTCCACTAAATATACATCTAATTTACAAAGGTCTTATTTATGGATAAATACTACATTAATGTTGTCAATTCAAGTGTTAGTTGACTTTGGTAAAGTCAAATATGTAAGAAATATCTATTCCAATGTTGCGCATCAGCAGACATTTTGAAACTCGGACATTGATTTTCAGCTGACCTTGCAAGGGTACACTTATTTAAATATTACCAAAATATCATCCAATTGAACAACTGCAAAGATTTTTTTTTGCAATCACAGAGGATAAATATAGAAATGAGATCATGCAAAAATATCGAGTATTTTCGGCAGTTCATAAGGTCAGAACCTTGCTCAAAGATTTGCCAACTTTGAGATCGTTTTTCTCCGGAAATTTAATAGAGCACTGAAAGGCACTGGTACCAGGCTGTTCTAAAGGGCTTCCCCAACAAGATAAACTAAAATTTAGTATCCTAGACTTCAGCACATCTTTGAGCAAACTATATTTATAGCAGTACCATCACGAGGAAAGTACATGTAAACTATATGGTAAAGCGTCTGAACCGCGGGAATGTGTATTGGACAATACACAATTGGGGTTTATCAGCTGATCGATTTTTGACAGAAAAAATATACCAATCGGAAATGTTTAAACTATTGCAGCTTTTATTTCTTGATGAATTTTCATTATTTAAACATCATTTTCTTTGTCATTCATTCTACTTTTACCCCGTGTTTTCAGATTAAAAAAAAAATCAACTACAGTCTACTCTCGATACCTCGAATTTCAAGGGATAGGGTAAAATATGTCGAGTTATCAGTAGTTCGAGGTAACCAAATCATGACGTATACCTACCATTTCGGGGCGAAATAATTTACGTTCAACTCATCCATTAATAGATCGTTATACGGAGCTATTTCATTAATAAACTACGGGATGAATTGACCCAAGGATCAATTGACATTTGAAATTGAAACATTAAAATTTCTCAGGTACCGCTACAGTCCTGACATTATGACTATTTTTTCACTAAAATAAACATAGCGTTTTCAGTCGGCAACTGGTCCCGCCGTCGCAGGTTTTACCCTTCCGTAAGTGTCATATTTAAGCCCCAACAGTGTACATGCACGTTTTAATTTTCATCGGCTTGATGTGCATATGCCTTCCTAATCTATTTTTGTCATGACATGACAAATGTCCGAAAATAGCCTTAAACGCACAAGTCTGTTTTCAAAATAAAAAAATTGGCACAAGAAACAATTAAATTATACTTTGGCCTTATTTAAAACGAGCAGTCATCGGACAGAGATTGCTCAAATATGACACATTAGCTCATGTAGCCGCTTTGAAGTTGTATCACAATAGATCAATAGAATTCGGCAACCACGGTCAATTGTATAATGATACATATACAACACACTCATTTACAACTGCATGTTTCACACACGTGGACCAAGTGATAAAAAAAATTGGTGGTTTTAATGGGGATAATTAACGTTGGAAGCGGTGGATTAATTGGAGACACATTCAGATAAAAAGGTAATTTCTTATGAACTGGAATCGAGTTAGGCGTTGTAAAATACACTAAAATTGATCAGTGGGACCAGTTTTTCGTAACGAGATATCAGTTTTATTGACTTAGCCGTTGTCAAGATAAACGTTGTGGAATTGCAATAATATATAGGGGGAAATACCGGGACCGTGTCGTCAGGTCGAGATAAGTGATAGTATTGAGTTATGCATAGTTGAGTTAACGAGAGTCGACTGTATAGTGTTTCCAGAGTTTAAGTGACCCCCGTTTTTCTTTTTTTAAACAGCTTTAAATTGAACTTAGAAAAAAGGCACGTAGCATGTGGATTTAAATGCATACCGCGTAACTAAAACTAATTTTTGGGAGATGCCCTTATTTGTAAATGAAGCCCAAATCCCTTGTACAAAAGAATTACTAAGTTGTTTTTCCCTGTGAATATACCCATGTGTACCCCTATAAAAACGCATGGTATATTTGCACTGCTATGATGATATATACTAGCCTACAGGAATATCTATATCCGCTGATTCAACGAAAATCTATTCCGCAAATCTTACTCGTCATCATTTTGACACACACACGCATGCACACACGCATTTGTAAAAGTCTATATGGGTCCTAGACGGTGCCGTATTGAAAGCAGGCAAATATAAGGCTTCAGCATGAAGCCTGTATGTACATGTAGCACCTTCCATTTCAATTCATCAATTCCTTTTGCCTACTAGCCTAGGTTTGTCATGGTTTTGCCGTCTGCTGATATTTTTTTCAAAATCAGTTTGTTTGTTGTTGTTGTTTTTTTCTATTTTTTTTCCGGAAATATCAGAAGAGTGTCAAGCAGTTTTGATCCAGATCATGCCTGTTGAGCCTGATCTGGGTCCAAATTGTTTGCAAAGGTTATCAGCAGACGACACTAGTAAGTAAAGAGTTTATGACGACAAAGCAAGCAAATTAAAGAGTTGACGAAAAAAAGCGAATCAGGGATATACATTAAACTTAAAGAGCATCAAATATTTGCCTGCTTAAGATATGATGCTGATAAACTTTGTCAGCAGCCGAAGCCAAGTTAAGGTTAAAATGTTGGGCATTATCTGGATCCATACTGTTTGAAAACCTACTTGTATTCCTGAAAGACATATTTTTAGAAAATAATTATCTCGAAAGAAAATTCAGCAGAGACCAACAACCCAGCATTTAAGGTTTAGACAATACTATAACTTGAATCTTTTTTATTAACACAGACCATTCCAATGCATTGGTTTTAGATATACAGTGAAGTTTATAAATCAGTATAAGCAGTGAATCAAAGCCTAATGTACGAAGATTGGTCCAGATAAGCAATTTTAGCGTGAAGCTGTGACTGTCTTCATCAGTTTAAACACGTGTTTTGGGTGCTCAAAAGAACCGTATCATCGAGACGGTTGTTTTGAGTACACACCAAATATTTTTTGGTTGAGAAATAGGAAAAATAATTTTCTGTTACGCGCTCTTATCTGTGGGACTGACGAATTACCTCCACTGACCTGTATAAGCCATGTTTTATTTATATCGTTAGGTTCACTTGGGGACTAATTCAAAGAGGAGCAGCAAAAACACACCAAAATTCCATCTAATCCCAGCCTATACAAAAACTCATATTTATGTGGAAAAAATTAATTCAATTACGCGGTATATATCTAAATTCATTTCACTAATTTATTTTTCAATTAAAATCACCATTAAAGAATAATTAGCAAATAACGGGGGTCACCTAAGTCCTGGAAACACATTAATACTAAATCTATTTTTATCCCTATATCTAGGAGAAGCCTAAGGTGGTATACTCTAAGAGGAAATGTGTGTGTGGTTGTAACAAACTAGCCAAGGTTGGTTCCCTGTACTCTGAGACCGAGTGCCAGGAGAGACACAAGAGAAATAAGAGAGAAGAGAGTGAAGCCGTCAAACAGGTAAGTAACCCTTTGTATACTAATGGATTCTTTTGTCTGGTTTGATAAGTAAACTTGGGATAGTCCATTGTATATATCTAGGGGAGTCAGACTATAATAATAAAAAGAGTGTCAGGTTAATATTTAAGAAAAAAAAATCGCATTTTTTTTGTCTGAAGATCTCTTTTACCATTACAAACAGTGTAGACCCTGATGAAATGCAGCATTATGCTGCATTTCATCTGGATCTTCACTGTTTGCGAAAGTACTCTTTTACTCATTTAAGGGTTTCCTGAAAACAAAGGTTTAATTCATTCCATGCTAGTGGCGAGTTTTGTGGCCCTCTGATAAGGACTCAAATTAGGACCGACAAAATTAGCACCCAAAACGAATGTTAAATAAATTGGCTAAAAAAAGTCACGATTTAAATAAATATGACTTTTATCGTGATTCGTGAAAATAAAATTCTTACAAAAATTTACAGTAAAATACAGAAATGGCAGTGATATTCTTTATAGTGGGCATAATTGAAAAGAAATAAACTGTGAACTGCCATGAAAAAAAACTGGTCTGCAAGAAGCAGTACCCCATTGAAGTTTTTGGGTTGAAGGAACAAATGGGGATGGTACATTTCTCCAGCAACGCTCTGGAATTTTGACGTCATCTTATTTTACATCATACAACGGCAACATGCAAATGCATCCAAGGAAGGGTTCAATGTTATTAAGTGTTTTGATATCAAGTGATATTGGAACACATGCTACTCGACTCTTATCCTCCAGTTTTAATCATTTGATACTTGTAACTATATAATACATTGGTGAAAGTGTTCAGGATTTTTCCTGAAGATAGGATTTTGAGGCTGACTTTTCACAGAAAGTCAGCCTCAAAATGCTGAATTAGACAGATTTTAATAGCTTCTCTGATTCATTTTCAGTTCATCTGACTTTCCACAGAAAGTCAGCCTCAAAATTCTGGATTAGACCGATTTTAATAGCTTCTCTGATTCATTTTCAGTTCATCTTAGGACAAGTGACCGTGTAAACTTGAAATTGTTAACACTTTGTAGGCATACAGCCAGTTTTAAGTTTTGAATTTCAAAAGTTCAGGATTTTTTAAATTTTGAACTTTCACCCGTGTTAATAATACCTGATATTGTACTTTTTATTCTATTCCAGTCTGCTATAAAGGTTCCCCAGGAGAAGAGGATAGCTGTGGTGGAGAGGGGAACCGGCAAGACATTGACAGGACACAAGGCTCCCAGAGAGAGTGAGATTAAGGAATGGCTACAGAAACACCCAACATATGAAATATTGAAGGCACACAGAAGACTCTCTTCTAGTACGTAATTCTTTTATTTCAAGTAAAATTTGATTCTCATAGATCCAGATATGGACATTTTATGAGCATAGAATTGTATCTATTTTCTTACCTATCAATTTAAACTTTGTTTTGGGTGCTCAAAAGAATCGTTTCGAGACGGTTCTTTGGAGTACCCTCAAAATATGTTTTGGATTGGAAATAAAGAAAATAATTTTCCAATACGCACTCATATCTGGAGGCCTGATTCCCATTAACCCTCTGCCTACCTGTCACCTTTGCATCAAATGTCAAAACTAGATGGAACAGAGTAAATTCTGTACATGCTAGTGATGACTTTTGTCTTTTGCTGATAACCTTTTAAAATAGTTGAGATCCAGATCAGGACTGACAGATCCAAACCATTGGAAACTCTGATATTGTTTTGAAATAATTTCTTGAAGAATTTAATTTTGAAAAGTCAGCAGATGACAAAAAGCATAAAACTTTTACCAGCATGTGAATTGAAAGGACCACAATTTCAAGATAACAAGAGGACTATTTTTGTAAAAAGGGCTTTTTAGGACAGTGACTTTCCAGGAAAACCCCTTGAAATAAGAAAGACCAAAAGAGGGGGGGGGGGGGGATAGCAGTGCTAAAGTTAAGACCGATTTTCATTCTTGTTGCAGAATCCCTTTCTCCTGGTTTGAATACGTCAAAAGATACAGGCAGCGATTCTTCTCAAGTATCTGAGAAAGAACGGACCTCAGAGGAGAGTAGTTCTGAGAAACCCTTACCTGAAGGCCCGGAACCAGTCAGACTCAATGTCAGGAAGGGGCTTAGAGATGCCCTTGCTGCAAGGTAGGTTTTCTGAAGATACAGTAAAAGTCAGAAAAAGACCAAGACAGTTCTTTTAAGCATATGTTTTAACTGATAAAATACAATTTTACTCTCAAAATGTTTGCTTATTTGGATTTACAGGGTTCCCACAAGCTCTGGAAATCATGAGAAACCTGGAAAATCACCAAAAAAAAGTTCTTTGCATGGACATATCATGGAACTTGAAAAACAAACAAACTGAATAATCATGGAAAAATCATGGAATTTTGTGAAATAATATCATGAAATCACCAGTAGCCAGAAAACTAGCTGTCAGACAGACAAAATGTGTGTGTCTGACAGCAAGTTTTCTGGCTACTGGGAGTTTCAAGCTTTAGTTATTTCAAAATGCATGCATGGTCTACAAGCATGCTTATTTAAATACATTACTGTTACTGCATTCCACATTTATGCTGAGTGTGGTAAAGATGCAGCTAAAAGGGGATGTTGGCAGCCATGCATTAAATAGTCATGGAAATTACATTGTTGGTCATGGTAAATCATGGAAAAATCCTGGAATTATGTTTTTGAATTTCTGTGGGAACCCTGATTTATGATAGAATTTTGTTGGACTTACTGAAATATTTGAAAGTGAATAAGATGAAAAAGTAAATAAATATTGTACTATAATCTTGACAATAATATATATTAGGTCTTTTGTAAACAAATGATCAGGTTGAAATAAAATAAAAGGCAAAAGTGGACTGAAACATGACCTTCCCAGTGTGCAAGCAGCAAAGCTCTGGCAAGAATGTGCACACTCACATTAGCCTATGCTCATTGCCTGTGCGTTAAGAAGCAAAATCACATGGGTTGGCTCAACTGTGTTTAAATTAGATAAACATATAAAGTTAAAGAATGATTTAAAGTGGTTGAAATGTTTGAAGGTGATTATGATGAAAATATGAATGAATATACTTTATAAGCTTGACAATATTATTTTTATTAATTTGCAAACTAATCATCTTGCTTAATAACTAAAAGACAAAAGTTGACTGTAAAAGGTGTGAAATGTCACATGATGTCTAGGTAGGATGGTGGGTTCATCATCAGTAGGCGGGGCCATACAAGATAATTTTTGTACAGACTTAAAGGGGTATCAGGCCTTTCGTTAAGAGTGCGTAACGAAAAAATAATTTTCTTATTTCTCAACCAAAACATATGTTGTGGGTACTCAAAAGAACCGTCTCAATGAGCCGGTTCTTTTAAGCACCCAAAACATATGTTAAAACCGATGGGTAAGAAAATATTTGCAATTTTACGCTCAAATATTTTACTTATCTAAACCTGTGGAGTATTATAGGTATTGTTTGTGGTTCATTTCTCATCACTGACAACACTCTTAGCCACACCTCATACAAATATATCTCATATACCACTTTCAGTCTGTCAGATATCTTAAACATATTTATCTCTATTTCTAGGGCTGATGCAGCTGAGGATGTGATGCTGTCTAATAGTGAAGTGAAAGGTTTGGCTTTGTCTATAGAAGAGGAAATGTTCAACTGTTTCAAAGACACAGATCACAAATACAAGGCTAAATATAGAAGTCTAGTCTTTAATATCAAAGATCAGAAAAATAAGGTGAGCATCACTATGCTTATTATGCACCTAACAGGGTTTTTTTCAATAATGAGTTTTAACCCATAATGTGCCAATCGCAACAAGTCGTCTGCTTTTCTCGTCTGCTGAAATGTTTAAGAAACCTCTATGGCAAACAGTGTGGACCCAGACCAGACTGCTCCTATAGGAGCAGTCTGTTCTGGGTCCACGCTGTTTGCTTCTATATTTAATTCGTCAGTAATGTTAGGCAATTATTTGCAGCAGACGACTTCAGCAGACGACATTTTCAGATGCATTTTTTTCTTGGTGCTTTAAGGGTTAAGAGACCCTTTGTCTCACTGCTGAGGGTTCCAAAGTATAAATAGTGTCCTCCTTTGACATCGGTTCGGAGTCGCATATGAAAGCAGTGCTATCAAGCATGATAATTATAGGTGAAATTTCACTCATAAGATGTTTTGAATTGGGAAAATATTTTTATTCATGAAAAATTGAGAAGCTTTTGCGCAATGTCGGGATCTGACCGTTCTTTTTAGTTCTCACATTTCTTTTGGTAGAAATTTAACAAAATGAATCAAAAATAAGCCTTATAATCTGAATCCATTGTATCCTATACAGTGTTAGATTTAGGTTTGATTTTTACTCCATCCCTGGGACCCAGGGCATCAACAAAAGTAGAGTCCCATGCAATTTTTATTGAGTCGAGGAAAATTTCCCTAATGACAAAGTTTTTTGCAATGCTAAACACTAAGAAATTGGGTAAAACTATCAGTTTACTTTAATCTCCAACATTTTCAGTTGGCACTAAGTGATTGACTATCAATAGCATATAAATCAAGAAAGAAGCAGCCTCATTCTGATTTCAACCATTGCCGTGAACAACGGATCTTGGAAAACCACAACTTTATTATTTATAGCAGTCTCGTTGTGATTTGAAGTCAGGAGACAAAAATATTTCAATTTTGCACTTGTCCTGCAGGACGAGTGACTTACAATTTTTACTCTTCCAGCAAACACATGAGCTTGTCCTTTAAAAGCGTATGCAATAAAGAACTTAAGGGAGTAATATGCAATATGACTCCCTCGAGTAATTCTTCCCAAAGCACTCGTCCCACTGGAAGAGTGCTTTGGGAAGAATTACTCGTCCTTTCTAGATTTCACTCATAATTACGAGCGGTCGAGTGGATTTTTTGTCCCCTGGAAGTGTTACTCCCAATACACTGTACAACGGACCAGTAATTAAGGGTTTTAACTCTATTTAACTGTCTAAGATTTGGCCTAATTTGCTGAAATTTGACTGCTTTTGATATTGCGCCAATGGACGTCAGCTACTTGGCTATCTTGCGTACCATCAATTTTCATTGCCTATTTAGATAAGGGCCTTGTCGGGAGAAAACCTGTCTTCGGGGTTTCTGAAAAAGTAAGATTCAAACCAGCCTGCTCAACTACAGAGACCAGCTAGAGGATTGAAATTATGCTCATAGAAAGTCTCGATATGATACTTTCCAATAAGCGAATAACAAAGGCGCTGATCAGACTGCGCATTTGCGCAGGCTGGTCTTCGCCTTTGTTGTTCGCAAACCCCCGAAGACAGGTTTTGCTGTTATGATGTAAACTCGAACACTGCTATAAAATTAAATCAACTAAATCGACAAAAAGAGTTCAACTTATCGCAGATTTAGTTTAGTAAATTCTCTTGTTTCATTGCAGGGTCTATTCAGGAAGATACTCAACCGAAAAATTCGAGCCTACAGATTGGTCCGTATGTCTCCAGAGGAACTGGCATCACAGGAACTCTCTAAGTGGAGGGAGCATGAAACTAAACACGTAAGTAGAGTTACAGATAAAGTGCGTAGATCCAGATAAGAACTTTTTATTTGTGTAAAATTTAAATTATTTTCTTACCCATTAATTTAAACATGTGTTTTGGGTGCTCAAAAGAACCGTCTCATTGAGAGGGTTCTTTTGAGTACCCACAACATATGTTTTGGATGAGAAATAAAAAAAATAATTTTCAAAATATGCACACTTATCTGGAGGCCTGAAAGTGGAGAATTGTATTCTTCAGCTTGAGGCCAGAGCCTTTATAATATACATCAGAAAGTATAAGCACCAATTTAGCATTAAGTTCCACTGAAGCACCTCAAGATAAGCTGTAAATTGCCTGTAATAACATGAAATTAGCGTTTTCACTTAACTTTCCTTGCTAGCCGCAACTTTTGCCGTCTGCTGTTTTAAAACCTGTGCAAATTGAGACGGCTCTTTTGAGCACCCAAAACATATGCTAAAAAATATGGGTAAGAAAATATTCACAATTTTTATGTCTAAACCTGTGTATAATGTATACTCAATGTCAGTGAAAAGTTACCAGTATCTAAATTTTGAAATTTTGGAAAATATATAATACAGCTCTATGGCTACTTTTATGTTCATGTTTCTGGTTAACGACAGACTGGTTTGGAGAGATAATACAGTACCACGAGCCCTGGAACATGCTTTTTATGTTTTTCGTAGTTTGTAAGAATTTGAAATCATAATTTTCAGAAGACAACATGCCAGTACATGCCCCAGACGTTTTCATTGAAAACGCCACAAAAATGGCTTGAATTATCCCATTAAACACCAAAAATGAGGAACAAACTTTAAGGTAGCACCAAAACTTTGCATTTTCCTATAAATGCAATGGAAACTATTGGGGTCGGTCAAGGAATGGGTATAATGCATTCGGATGTGATGGATACCGTTTTCAATAGTGTGGATGCATGGGACTCTATGCCATAAAATTGTGTGCTGAAGTATCCAAATTTTTTCATTCAGAATGAGCTTAAAGGGGACGGCAACCCTGAGGATTACCCTGTGTTACATGAAAGATCTTAAGAAACCATGAATTTTGATCGCAGTTTCATCTAATTCGGTTGAAAAACGTAGCAGTTGTGGACGTTTGAATATTTGCAAATTGACTGTAATGGAAGTGGCCATATTGTAGGCTTAGTGACGTCACACAGCCTAATTAAATATGCGTAATCAAAATAAAAGACAAACCAATAGATTACTTGCAATTATCTTTAATAAATCATTTTCCTTATGTATAAAGCTGCATATCTGCTGAAACACAGATGTTGTGGGAGTATTGATAACTAAAAATTAAGCAGTTGAAAAAATTCTGAAAACTAATTAAATATTCAAAATGGCGGCTAAATGTTGGCCATATTGAATTCTTTAAATGCCCATAACTTCCTCATTCTTTAACTGATTTTGATGATACTTGTATCAAAATTCATGGTTCATAGAGTTCTATCTGATAAAACATACTTATCATTAGTGTTGCTGTCCCCTTTAATATTGTTCTATGTTAAGTGTATGGGACTTACTGGTAACTTTTCATTGAGGCTGTCAGTATATTTTCTATTTTCAGCAAATTGAGATGATTGAGCAGACAGAGGCTGAGCTAGAACAGGAGCACCCCCATATCACGAAGAAGACCCATAAGGGAGAGGTAGAGGTGGAACAGGAAGGAGAAGAGGACTTTAGCTCACTCTCTGTCCCCTTGGAGGTATGCTAGTCTCTTCTCCATTGGCTGGGGATAAAAAAAAGATCCAAGAATTTTACTGTGAATTAAATAATTTAAGAGGGAGCGCAGTGGCTCAGTGGTAGAGTGCTTGACTTGAGACTGAGAGGCCGCGGGTTCGAGCCTCACTGGCGTCACTGGGTTGTGGTCCTTGAGCAAGACACATTTATCCTAGCTTAGTACTGGTTCAACCCAGGAAGACCCATCCCTGTTTAACTGAAAGATTGTTGATGGGACGTAAATAATCAAATAAAAAAAAAAAAAAATAATTTAAGGACATTTCTGAAAAAAAAAATGACAAAAGATTTTGATTAAAGAGTTTGGGAGGTGCATAATCTAGAGCTAATGCTTGTCATTTATCGACCACAAGTAAACATTGGTTGTAAAAATGCTGTAAGTTGGTAAAAGAAAAATTTGGTTCCTGCAGTACATTAAAAAGTCAGTGAAAAGCCAGGATATTTTATTGTTGTCCTACATGTTCATCATGTTAGTGTTTCTTAATTCATTCTTTACCTTAACCCATTTATGCCTATGGAATTTCCCACCCTTATCAATTGGACAATTCAATTTCGAATTAAAGGGTTGTTTGGTTGTAATTTACAATTTCATTCAAATTTTAAAAGAACATTTTGAAGCAAACAGTGCAGAACCTGATCAGATGTGTCTGATCTGACTCTGCATTGCCTATGTCACACACAAGGGATGCTAGGCTAATATGGGTCAACATGGTGTTTATTTTGTTTTCAGACAAAGAAAGAAGCCCAAAAGATTGACCCTAAAGCTGACATTTTATCGTCCATTCTGCCAGACACGACTGATCAACATGGGAAACATCTGTTTGACTCCAACTGTAAAGTGTGTACTGGGAAGCTAGTACCTCGTTCTGAGAGCCCAGAGATGAGTACTTCAGCGGTCAGTATAATGTTTTACATTCTTACATGAGTGGTATACAGGCAGGGTTCCCACAAGCTCTGGAAATTGTGGAAAACCTGGAAAATCACAAAAAAAGTTCCATGCATGGAAAAATCATGTAATTTGAAAAAAACTGAATAATCATAGAAAAATCATGTAATTTTGTTAAATAATTTGACAAAACTACCAGTAGCCAGAAAACTAGCTGTCAGACACAAAACTTGTGTGTCTGACAGCTAGTTTTCTGGCTACTGGTGGTTCAAAATTTTACTTAGGCCTAAATGAAATATATGTGTGGTTCCTGTTGGTTGCCAAAAAAAAATAGGGTAGGTAGGTAGGCCCTAACATTAAATTGAGACATAACATTAAAAGCGCATGACGGCCTAAAATATGATACAGAATATACATGTAGTACAAGGTAGTCAATAAACATATTTTGATATATTATAGATAAATTAATATTTTAATGTCAGAAATTCTTGTTTTGCTTGTTTAACTGTGCATTTCTGAAACCAGTCATTTGAGTCCACCTTAGAAAAAGAAAAAAATGCCTTGTACGTTTGTCTACCAGGATTTAATATGGATATAATAAATTGACTTTTTTTATATTATGAAAAATGATGATGCCTCTATATGCAGTAGTGTTGTGTTTCTCATCACATGATGCAGTGTTCAGAGCTGGTTTCCTTTGCTTTGTTTGTCTTCCCAGTGTCTCATGATTGTTGTGTGACTCTTCCTCACAGTGCCACAGGTTTGTTTGCAGTTTGTGATTGTGGTATTTTCTGTGCATACTCATTTTTTTCAATCTAGAACACGCGATTGGCCCATTTGAAAGGCAATTGTCACAAGTTTGATGTCTACCGGTCTTCTGTTCGCAGATAACTGGGTCCTGTATATTCACTTCATGACTGTCTTACCCTGCAAGAAGAACTTCCAGGCTCAGGACAGTGGGAAGCTGATTGGCAAATGAAATTTAATGAAGCCAGATGTCACTCTATGAGAGTGACTTGGCGGCATAAGCATCACAACCAATTTCATTTTGATTATTCATTACACAACCCAACCTTTGAAAATGTTCAGTCAATTAAATACCTTGGTATAACATCACTGACAACACGAAAAAGCAAGTGAGAATTAGGCCAGGAAACTGAGGAAATGCCACAATCACAGACCATAGACCAACCCACAGCACTTTGAGGAAAGACACATAACATACTTTCATGTACCGCTACAAGACAGTAAGAACACAATTAAAGTAAAGCAACCATCGCTCTCTTCCTCAGTGAAAAACTAGAAAGGACATTAAGTACTGCATTACATAAGCAAGGACCAAACACAAAAACCCACAAACATAGGGAGCAATAATAAACAATGAATCAACAACCACAGAACCACCACCTTGGGATGTATAGCAGCTGAAGCCACAAGATGGATTTTGCCCTGGATTCTGCATTTGTTTAATTTTGGTTCGTCTTATAATCTTAAGTATGCAGCACTGATTTGAAACCCCTCACTCTAAAACTAGATTGAATTGAGAACGTTCTGAGGACAGCTGCCCGTTGGACCTGCAGATGGCGAAATGCAAGTAGTGTTTAGCGAAATGCTCAATGAGTTTGAGTGGCCATCTCTTGAGGTCTGTAGTGTAGGGATTGGTCTTCTTTCCTTCTCTTCAATAGGGTTCATTGTGGTGCTGTGTCTATTGAAAATATAAAGACAAGTACTTGAACCTGCCCACAGTTCAAAAGTTACCAGGCTATCACATTGGATACTAGAAATACGCCCCAAGAAATATAGGAAAGTCCTGAAGAATAAGTTTTTTCCCCTTACTATTCCCACTTTGAAATATTATTTCTCCAATGCAGTCACTACACAGACAACAGAGGAGTTGAAGGCTCTCTCATTTCTTCCAAACACAGTCAAAGTTCGTTGTTTATTCTCCAAATTTCAAATTAGCACTCCTTGGCGTAATTACCATCATTGATCGATGCCAGTAAAGAAGAAAGATAGATACTGGGGCCGAAATCGCGTGGTACGAATCTAATGCGGACCGAAAATATGTAACAATTTTCGGCTTTTTTGCCATCTATTTTCCGTATATATTAACAATTTATATTTGTGTTTTTATCGGTAAAACTAGATAAAGGAGCTTGGTATATATCCAAAAGTGACTATATTTCACATTAGTTCGATCTTTGTTGGTGTTTTAAAGGCCAATTACAAATGTCATTAGTTTTCGTGACCAATGGAGTTCCGATAAAGTCGGGAAAAAAACATGTAAATTTTGACTGTTTTATCACCTGTTTATATGAGGGCCCCTTCTTTTTCTGAATGAACCCTTTTATAGATTATATGGGCCCTATTGGCATATAGATTGAACACAGCACATGGCGGCACCAGCGACGGAAAATGGTCTTTTTTTTCGATTTTTTTTTTACAGAAACACCATTTTAATGTTTAGGGTCGCAGGTTTTTTTAATAGGCACGGTCGGCAACCGGAACCACACATATATTTCATTTAGGCCTTATTTCAAAATTCATGCTTGGTCTACAATCATGCTTTTTTAAATACATTACTGTTGCTGCATTCCACATTTCTATTATGCTCAGCATGTGAAGATGCCGCTAAAAAGAGAGGTTGGAGGCAGTGCATTATATAGTCATGGAAATTACATTATTGATTGTGGAAAATCATGGAAAAATCATGAAATTGTGTTTTTTAATTTCTGTAGGAACCCTGTACAGGGTTCGCACAGGCTTGAAAAGTACTTGAATTTAGAGGGCTTTCTTGAAAAGTCCTTTAAAATTAAATCTGCCTTGAAAAGTACTGGAAAATCACTCAAAAGCCTTGAAAGGCCTTGAATTCTACTATTTTCTGTAGGACTTAGCACTGTTGATAAGAGACCTTTGTTTGTTTAATTCTTTATGTCCCATCAACAATCTTTAAGTTATATAGGGACAGGTCTTGCTGGGTTGAACCGGTACTAAGCTAGGATTAATGTTCTTGCTAAAGGACACAAGGCAGTGACGCCTGTGAGGCTCAAACCCGCGGCTCCTTGGTCTTGAGTCAAGCACTCAACCACTGAGCCACTGCGCTCCCTGATAAGAGACCTAAATCAGTATATAATTGTTGTGTCTATTTGGTGCAGCAGATAGGCACAACAATTTTATACTAATTTTCCAGTACTAATGTCTCCATTATCTCAGTCTAGCATTTCTTAAGTAGAATTTGAGCACTTAGATCAGTATTTTTCATTAACTTTAAGTCCTTGAAAAATGTTGGAGAGGCTGGAGAAGTCCTTGAAAAGTCCTTGAATTTTACTCATACTTGCCTGTGTGAACCCTGTTATAATTTTCACATTGACCTAAATAGAAGCTCACTTTAACCCTTAAAGCACCAATCACAACAAAAGTTATCTGCTTTTCTCATCTGCTGAAATGTTTAAGAAGCCTCTATGACAAACAGTGTGGACCCAGATCAGACTGCTCCTATAGGACCAGTCTAATCATGGTCCACCCTGTTTGTTTCTATACTTAAATTTGTAAGTAATGTTTGGCAATTATTTGCAGCAGACGACTTCTGCAGACGTAATTTTTCAGATGAATTTTTTCTTGGCGCTGTAAGGGTTTACTCTTCAATTCTTTCAAGAAACTATCTGAGTGTCACACTTTTTGGATCCAGATCAGGGCTGTTGTTCTGTTGGTCCTGATCAGGATCCAAATCATTCACAAAAGTTAGGTGATATCATTCCATGTATTCAAATCCTATAAACCAATAGTGGTAACTTTATTACCAAAATGAACAACATCATGTACATAGTGAAAAGTCTTAACTTTTTATGCCCAAAATTGTGATTTCTAGGTAGCTTTAATTTCAAATCAAATAGAATTTCCCTCTCCTACCATGGGAGCGCAGTGGCTCAGTGGTCGAGTGCTTGACTTGAGACTGAGTGGTTGCAGGTTTGCGCCTCACCGACTTCACAGTGTTATGACACATTAATCCTTGCTTAGTACTGGTTCAACACAGGAAGGCCCGTCCCGACATAACTGAAAATTTTTTTGACTCACTTTTCCCCAACTTGTTTAATAAATTCAGTAATACATGAGTACTCATGTAAGATCCTTTCTTTATTTTAAGCACTGATAGAGTGATTCTATTGATTAAACTTGTTGCAAAAATGCTCAGCAAGCCTCACATTTTATCGCTCTCCCCCAGCTTGTTTAATAAATTCAATAATACAGGAGTATTAATGGAGTGATCTGGGGTGTAAAATTCCACTTGCCCGCTCGCATTTGCGAGTAAAATGTTATGCAGGGCGAGTAAAAGTTTTTACAATTTGTGTAGTACTTTTATAATTTACAGCATCTCGGTGAAAAATTGGGGACATGAGGGGGAGTAACTAAGGACCTCCACACTCTCCTATTCAATCTGCCCAAATTTTGACAGCCTGTGGCTAGGATAATGCATTTTGGACAACTATGTTTTTGTGCTTAAATCAAGCCTGTACATTTAGTGCACCTAGCAAAATAAAAATATTTGGAAAATATTGCATATGAGTGCCAGGACTTTAGGGTTTAGGGGTTGGGGTATTTTTTGTGACCAAAATTTATTTCACAGAAAGGCAAAATTTCCCCATGTATTCACCTAAATACCTGAATATATAATGTTTGCAGCATAAAACTCAAGACGAAAATGATCAGTTTGCATAAAATTGAGGCTGAGAAGATTTCATCTTTATACCCCCCGCAAACTTTGTTTGTAGTTATACCCCCCGCAAACTTTGTTTGTAGGGGGTATACTGTTTTCACGTTGTCCGTGCGTCCGTCCGTCCGTCCGTAACGCTTTGTTTCTTAATAACTCGAAGAGTCATTGCTGGATTTTCATCAAACCTTGCAAACATGTTCATATATGCAAGACAAATACTTTAGACAAAAAAGTAAGGGCTAGGGGCCATTTCTATTGGAGTTATTTCCCTTTGTAGTTCTAAATGGCTTTTAATATAGTGCTTTTTCCTTAATAACTCGAAGAGTCATTGCTGGATTTTCATCAAACCTTGCAAACATGTTCATATATGCAAGACAAATACTTGAGACAAAAAAGTAAGGGCTAGAGGCCAATTCTATTAGAGTTATTTCTCTTTGTAGTTCTAAATGACTTTTAATATAGTGCTTTGTGCTTATGCTATTATAGGCCATATACGGGCCAATCAACTCCTACCACAGCTTTTGATGGAACAATTTGATACTTTTCCTATACAATGTAGACACATTGAACATATGCATGAAGGAGTTTAGTTCAGAAAAGATAATTTTTGACAAAATGACAGCTGTGAGAACTTAGACAATTTTTCCCTAATAAGGTGTTTGTATATGCATAGACAGTGCCTTTATGGGCCGATCAACTCCTTCCACAGCTTTTTATGGAGCAATTTGATACTTTGCCTATACAATGTAGACACATTTAACATATGCATGAAGAAGTTTGGCTTATAAAAATATTTTTTGACAAAATGACAGCTGTGAGAACTTAGACAATTCTCCCTAATAAGGCTTTTATATGCATAGATGGTGCCTTCATGGGCCGATCAACTCCTACCACAGCTTTTGATGGAACAATTTGAGACTTTGCCTATACAATCTAAACACATTGAACATATGCATGAAGGAGTTCTGTTCAGAAAAAATAATTTTGACGAAATGACAGCTGTGAGAACTTAGACAATTTTTCCCTTATTAGGCTTTTGTATATGCATAGATGGTGCCTTCATGGGCTGACCAACTCCTACTACAGCTTTTGATGGAACAATTTGATACTTTGCCGATACAATGCAGACACATTGAACATATGCATGAAGGAGTTTGGTTCACAAAAAATAATTTTGACAAAATGACAACTGTGAGAACTTAGACAATTATTCCCTTATATGGCTTTTGTATATGCATGGATAGTGCCTTTATGGGCCGATCAACTCCTACTACAGCTTTTGATGGAGCAATTTGATACTTTGCAGATACAATGTAGACACATTGAACATATGCATGAAGGAGTTTATAATTTTTGTTTGCACAGATTCTACTGAAATCTTCTTATCAAAATTAAGGTCTTCTTGTTCGAACTATAACTTGCCAAGTTTTTTCACTGACTCTTACTGTGCGGGGGTATCTAATAAGCATTGCTTATTGACTTTTTTCATTTCTTCTAAATAAGTATGCAGTCCATGAATTTTGACTATTACCTGTAATATGTTTCAAGTGCATTCACTGAGGTGTATCATATCTGCATACTGTATACAACATACTCTAGATAAACACAGTTTTTGAGTGTAAAATTGTAAATGTTTTCTTACTCTATCGATTTAACCTATAATTTGGTGCTCAAAAGAACCGTATTATTTGGACGGTTCTTATGAGTACCCACAACATATGTTTTGGTTGAGAAATAAGACAATTTATTACTTGGAACATAATCATAACCAATGCCCTGAAACATGCCATTGTAAAGTGATATTTACCCACAGGTCTGTACAATATTAGTTCCTGTTATGTACTCGATACACAACTTAACAAAGTGGGTTCTAGCTCTGAACTAATTTATTTCTACAAACAGCAGAATATCATACGAGGCAATTATGATAAGCAGGGTGTGCTATTGTTTTAGGCTATCAAGAGTTTGATACAGTCTTTACTGTAATAAGCTGTCAGTACACAACATTTCCCCTCTTCTAGATTGGAAGTTCTCACTGTTATTGACTTTGCTAGTCCATAATGTTATTGACTTTGCTCGTTGCATACGTCTGTGGTATGTCATGTACGTTATTTAATCCAAGTCAGAATGTCTACTTGTGTAAGACGCATGTTATTAAATCCATGTGTTTTTGGAATAGTGTTTCCATTGTGGAACATAAGATTACATTGCATATACGTAAAAGCATGTACGATAAACTATACATTCACTTTCTTTAGCCTGGACTCAATGAGACAAGCCGTTATCACTTGAAAACTATTTCATTCAAGCTTAACATAATATTCATTAATGAATTTCTGGTAAAAAGCCATTAATGAAAATAATACATTCCTCAAGCTGATAAGCCCCATTCATGAAAGTCGCTTGTCTGAAAGAAACCAGACTTTACACAAATGCATCCGAGATAAGAAGGTGATCATTACCTCTTAACTCATCATATCATTACAGTAAGGGATTATTATGCCCTTATTCACTGCAATGAGCATTAAGCACAATATTAACACGTTTATTCACTATTAATCCAAAGACTAATAAGTGAGCCTGTCCGGAGGCTTCCTGTTGCGTTGTGGGTATCGCCTAACAGGTTGTGTTTCCGCGGGTTGCTGGTTGCTATTATCCGAGGATTCACATGAAATATTTGGAGCACTTATATCCAAATTAACGTCTGGTGTGTTCTCCGATCGTCGTGTAGGTTCAACCGATGTTCGAACCATCTGATCTGTATGTCGACGCCATGTTCCCTGATCTCCAGTGGTAACCTTGTAAGAAAGCGGTCCGGATTTCTCAGTAATTTTAGCGTCTGTCTATTTATTCGTATTTTCTCTGTAGTCTCGCACCATTACCTTTTCCCCTTCAGAAAACTGAGAGCGTTTAGGTTCCGTAAATGATTCAAATTGCTTTTTCTCAACAGTGTCCCTGGTGTTTGGTTTGATCAAATCTAAGCGAGAGCGCAACTCTCTACCAAGTAAAAGTTTTGCAGGACTTTCATTTGTAGTCGCGTGCACTGCATTGCGATATTGTAGTAAGAAACATGTAATTTTCTGATTTAATGAACCACCATCCGTTAATGCTGATTTCATAGCTTGCTTGAATGTTTGTACGAAACGTTCAACTAGTCCTTGAGTAGCAGGGTGCCACGGTGCCGAAGTTTTGTGAATAATTCCATTGTTTTTCACAAAGTTCTGAAATTCTGCACTTGTAAATGTCCTACCATTGTCTGAAATGATCTGCTTTACAACTCCAAACTGGGCAAAAATTTGCCTTAACACATCAATTGTTTTTGAAGCAGTTATGGTGTTCATTACATGTACTTCTGGCCATTTTGAATGTGCGTCTACCGCGATGAGAAACATATGTCCCAAGAATGGGCCTGCGAAATCAATGTGTATCCGTTCCCAGGGTGCCGAGGGCCATTCCCAAGGATGTAGTGAAGCTTTTGGTGGCGCCTTTTGATGAATCTGGCATCCTGAACATTTTCTAGCTAACTGTTCAATGTCACTATCTAGTTTTGGCCACCAGAAGAAACTTCTGCTAAGTTCTTTCATTTTCACGATACCTATGTGTCCAACATGTAGTTCATCAAGCATTTTATTCCGTAGCTTGATAGGAATTATGAAGCGTATTCCCCACATAAGGCATCCATTTTGAACTGAGAGTTCATGTCTACGCATGTAGAATGGTTTCAGTATCTCGTCTTGAGGTTTGTAAGTCCATCCATTCATTGTAAAGTCAAGGACTTTAGACAGGGTAGGGTCGCGACGCGTTTCACGTTTAACGTCATTGGCACATACAGGCAGGCTGTCTAATTGTGACAAGTTGTATATCTCCGCTGAGTCACTATCTGGTAGTTCCTCGCCGTGTGAATACGGAAGTCGCGAAAGTCCATCGCAATTTGCATGCGATTTTGAGCTTTTATACTCAATATCGTAATCGTATCCTTGTAGGAATAATGCGTAACGTTGCATACGTGATGCTGCTGTTGCTGGTATCCCTTTCTTTGGACCGAAGATTGATATCAGTGGCTGATGATCCGTTAAAAGTGTGAATTTTCGTCCAAATAGATAGCAGTAGAATTTCTTTACTCCCCACACGATAGCTAAGGCCTCTTTCTGAATCTGTGCATAGTTTTTCTCTGCAGAGTTTAGCGTTCGTGAAGCAAATGCAATTGGTCTTTCTTCACCATTTCCCATGACGTGGGATATCACGGCTCCCAATCCATATGATGATGAATCACAAGCTAGCTTTACTGGTAAATCTGGATCGTAATGTGTCAAAACAATGTCAGATGTTATCATTTCTTTTACATTCTGAAATGCTTTCTGAGCCGATTCTGTCCAGATAAACTTTACATTTTGCTTTAAGAGCTGATACAAGGGATGTAACACACTTGCCAAATTCGGTAGAAAGTGAGAATAGTAGTTTACTAGTCCCAGAAAAGCACGTAGTTGTGTCACGTTTTCAGGTTTAGGCGCGTTGATTACCGCTTCAATCTTATCTTGCGTTTTGTGTAATCCATTTGCGTCTATTTTGTGTCCGCAGTATGTAATTTCTTCCTGGAAAAATTTACATTTGGCTTCATTTACGCGCAAGTTATATTCCATAAGTCTCTGAAGTACTGCTTCGAGAGTTTTCAAATGTTCATCGTCGGTTTTTCCTGTGATGATGATGTCATCCAGAATACAACTGGTATTGGGTATTCCTTTCAATACCTGATCCATTGTACGTTGCCAAATACTAGGCGAGGCTGAAATTCCGAATACAAGCCGGTTGTACCAGTATAAGCCTTTGTGCGTATTAATGGTGAGATAACTCTTGGAATTATCATTCATTTCCAGTTGATTATAAGCTTGGCGCAAATCTATTTTCGTGAATCGCTGTCCGCCTGCTAGAGATGCGAATATGTCTTGAATTTTCGGCAATGGATATTGATCCACTTGAAGTTGAGGGTTTACAGTTGTCTTGTAGTCACCACATATTCTTACTGTGTTGTCTCCCTTTGGAACAGCTACAATCGGGGTAGCCCAGTCGCTGTGGTCTACTTTCTGTATAATCCCTTCATTTTCAAGACGTTCTAATTCCTTTTCAACCTTGTCCTTTAAAGCGTAAGGTACTGGCCTTGCTTTGCAGAATTTGGGTTGTGCATTTTCTTTCAAAGTTAAGGTAGCTTGCACACCTTTAACTTTTCCTGATTGTTCTGAGAAAACTGACTTATACTTTTTCAAAATTTCCTGAAGGTTTTCATCTGTAGTTTTGTCCGTTTGCAAAAACTTAATGGAGTTCCAGTCAAGTTTAATGTGCTTTAACCATGCTCTGCCAAATAAAGAAGGGCTATCATTTTTCACAACAAATAAATCCAGATTGTGTTCTTGACCTTCATAGTTCACACTAACATTAATTATTCCTGCTGGTGTAATTGTTTGTCCTGAATAAGTCTTAAGTCTGGTATTTGTCACTGATAGCGGTTTGTGATGAAACAGTTCCTTGTAAATCCTAATTGGGATAACAGAGATAGCAGAGCCTGTATCTAGTTCCATTTTCAAGTACTTCCCTTCTATCTTGGGTGTAACACTGATAATGTCAGATCTCTTTACCGTATTTATGCTAACAGTTAACAGCTCTTCTTGGTCAACAGTTTTCACAGGTTTGAATTTCTTTTTCTTGGACTGATTTTTCTGCTGAGCTTTCTTGCTCAAACAAGCTCTCTCGATGTGTCCTTTCTTGGAGCAAAAATGACATGTGTCTTCTTTGAAACGGCACTCATCAGGCGTGTGATTGAACCGGTCACAGCGAAAACATGCCTTATTTCTCTCCTTTGGCTTGGTGTTTGAAGTAGGCTTCTTGCTAAGCTGGTGTACAGAATCTGGTCTGTGCTGTTGCTGCAGCTCCACAGCGTCCTTTGCCGCTGTTTCCATGGCTGTTGCAATGTCTATTGCTTTTTGCAATGTCAAGTCTGACTCTGAGAGAAGCTTTTTCTGAATGTTTCCATGTTTAATTCCGCAAACTAATCTGTCCCGCAGAGCGTCATTTAAGTTAGCTTTGAAATCACAGTGTTCCGAAAGCTTTCTCAATTCGGCCACATACACGGGAATCGATTCACCGTCTTTCTGGTCACGTTTGTGGAAGCGAAAACGTTCTGCAATCACTAGTGGCTTAGGTGAAAGGTGATTATCCAACAGTTTTACTATGGCATCGAATCCTCTGGATGCTGGATCATCTGGCGATGTCAAATTCCGTAGGAGACTGTATGTTTTTCCTCCCATCAAAGCTAGTAAAGCTGGAACTTTCCTGTCATCAGATATTTCATTTGCCATAAAGTACTGTTTCACACGTTCCGTATAAGATTTCCATGTTTCTGTTAATTCACTGAATTCACCAATATTTCCTATTGCAAAATTAGCCATTTTAGTGATGTTATTCCAAGAATTCTAAATCCAAAATTTGAGTTCAGGCACAAAAAATCTCGTCGCCAAACAACTTGTTATGTACTCGATACACAACTTAACAAAGTGGGTTCTAGCTCTGAACTAATTTATTTCTACAAACAGCAGAATATCATACGAGGCAATTATGATAAGCAGGGTGTGCTATTGTTTTAGGCTATGAAGAGTTTGATACAGTCTTTACTGTAATAAGCTGTCAGTACACAACAGTTCCTAATAAGTTTTTATAATAAGTTGTTTTTGAGCATTTTGACAGCGTCCCCCCCCCCCCCCCCCCCCCCGTGACCACGTTTACTTTTTTAAGAGACCACTACTACTTATGAGAAACAATGACCCATATCAGAATGATACTTAAACACTTTTGCTTAAGTGGTATGCTTGGCATAATACAATCTAAAATAACTTGATTTTGAGGATATATATTTTCCTACCCTTGTTATGTTCCATGCCGTTAATTTCTCCCAATTTTGATGTTAAGTCGATCATTTTTTTCCCAATTTTGGCCAGGGACCTTTTCCCAAAATATCTGGAAAGAGCTCTGATTGAGTGATTCTGCTGCAGGTTGTTATGACAGAAAGTGTGGAGGTGGAACCCGAGGAGCCGGAGCTGACTCAGAAAGAGAAAGATATTCAGGCGGAGGAGATGGTTAAAGAGGTCCTCAAGGCTATTAAAAAGGCTCAGATAGATGCCAAGAGAGAGGCAGTGGAGTCGCAGAAAAAAGCTAGCTCCGTCACAGTGAGGTATGCAGATGAGTATCATAAAATTTATGTCAGTATTTTTCTATGTTGGCAGGGCTCTCAATCACCCAATTTTGGGGCCGAAATTAGGCCCCATTTCCAAATAATAATGAATTTTTTTTTGTTCTCCATATTTATTTCCTATGATACAAATACAGAACATATTGTATACATTTACAATTTCACAGAATAATAGAATACAATCACACTTGCTTCTTTCTCTCGCTTTTCTCATTGTACACTTAGTTAAGTTTAACTATTTGAATCAATCTAGCAATGGAAAAGTCATACATAAGGATGATGTCAAAATTCCCAATTTTAGTCAAAACGCAGCTAATTTTCCCAATTCCATGGGCCTCGGCCCCATTCCGAAAAAGGGGTGTGAGAGTCCTGGCTGGATTACTACAAGGCTATTGAACTTTATCAGTTTCTTCTCATATTAACTGCATTGCTGCAAGTTGCCTGATAAACGCCTGTCTCACGGCATGTGCCTTTATCAAGTTATGATGACGTCGCACTTTGTATGACGTTGCTAATGACGCTGAATCAACACAAAAATCAAAAATTACGTCATAATCACTTAGAGTGAAAGAATGGGTAAACTGATATATAGCATACCAGGTTCACGTCTTTTGATATTAAGTTTACCAGGCAAGGCTTTGAGAACGCTTCTTGACATCACAAGGCTTGCCAAGCGATTCAACCTGCATTTTCAAAGCTAAGCCTGGTAAACTTGATAGCAAAAGATGAGAACCTGGTATACTATTTATCAGTTCACCCATTGTTTCACTCTTGAAACTTGCGACTATGACGTAATTTTCGATTTTTTGTTGATTCAGCGTCATAGGCGACATCATTCAAAAAGTGCAACGTCATCATGACCTGATAAAGGCACATGCCGTGAGATAGACAATGTTTATCAGGCAACATGCAATAACGCATTTAATATGTGAGGTAACTGATAAAACTTCTTACTGACTGCAAAAAAAAGGACAACCAAGATATCACAATCATGCATTTTGATAATCAAGGACGCTGTCCCCTGCAGCTGAAAACGATTTTCAAAAATATTACTGATCCATCGCAACTGATGTCCAGCTGTAAAATAATAAATAGCATGCACAAAATAAGCATGCTTTTCTTATATAAAATCGTGAATTAATGAAACTTGAGAATACTTCTCGAAAGTTGAAGTGCCTGCTAGAAACTGACCACACACTGTATCACATTTTTTCTCTTGGCTAATACACAATTTGATTGGATACCCAGGACTTTAGTTAAGTGTGCATAACAAAACAATAATTTCTTATTCCTCAACCAAAACATATGTTTTGGGTACTCAAAAGAACTGTCTCAATGGGCTGGTTATTTTGAACACCCAAAATTTATGTTAAAATAGATGATTGAGAAAATATTTACAATTTTACACTAAACCTGTGGATACCTATTTGCCAAACAGTATACAGGGTTCCCACAGGCTTGAAAAGTACTTGAATATACAGGACTGTCTTGAAAAGTCCTTGAAAATTAAATCTGCCTTGAAAAGTACTTGAAAAACACTCAAAGGCCTTGAAAAGTCATTGAATTTTACCATTTACAGGAGGATACAACAGTGTTTTTTGGAGACCTAAATTAGCATAAAATTGTGGTGCCTTTATTTGGTGCAGCATATCCCAAATAATGGCACCACAATTTTATACTAATTTTCTAAAACTATGCAGTCTAGCATTTCCTTAGTAGAATTTTAACGTGTAAATCAGTATTTTTCTTAAGTTTTCAGTCTTTGAAAACAGTAGGAAAGTCTTTAAGAAGTCCTTGAATTTTACTCAAACTTGCCTGTATGAACCTTGTGCAAAGGTTATCAGTAGATGGCACCTCACTCTTTGTCCCACAAAGTCGTCTGATGATAACTTTTGCAAACAGTTTGGACCCAGATCAGGCCCAACAAAATGTTGGGCCTGATGTGGATTCAAACTGTTTCACACCCTGATGATATTCCTGAAATAATTTTTCGAAAAAGTTGATTTTGAAAAAAATCAGCAGACGACAAAAAAACATGAAAAATTACCCAGGATGCAATGTTAATTAATTCTAGGTCCCCAGACTCGGCATTGTCGTCAGGTTTGGACAAGAAGGTCAAGTACACTCCGTCGGGACCACAACTTTGGAAGGGGTTCATATATATGCAGGATGTCTCCAAGTTTGTGACCACAGCCTACAGAGTCACCGGACCAGCTGATCATCTGGTAAGATTTTGGTAGAGTATTGAAGAATTCAGTTTGCATTGTTGTCACTCATCTCATAAATTTCAAGAGATGGGGATCATAATGGGCCTCGACGCGAGAAAACCTGTCTTCCATAGTTTGCGAACAACACAGGCGCAGACCTGAATCAGCGCCTTTGTAATTCGTTTTTCATAAAGTATCATAAGGAAACTTGCAGCAGGTGAAATTTCAATCTTCTAGCTATTCTTTGTAGCTGAAAAGAATGGTTTGAAACTTGCTTTGTCGGAAACTCTGTAGACAGGTTTTATCGCGTGGTACTGGTTAACTGCTTAGTCTAAGCTTGCCTAAGAAAAATGTGTGGTTAGGTTTACTGACCATCTTGACATGACCATAGCTGTTAACTGGGATGTTTTAACCCTTAAAGCGCCAAGAAAAAAATGCATTTGAAAATGTCGTCTGCTGAAGTCGTCTGCTGCAAATAATTGCCTAGCGTTACCGACAATTTCAGTATCTGATCTGGGTCCACATTGGTTGCCATCGAGGCTTCTTAAACATTTCAGCAGACGAGAAAAGCAGACGACCTTTGTTGGGGTTGGCGGATTAAGGGTTAAAACCTCAAAGCAAACAAACAAACAAACAATAGAAACAAAGAAAGATAAATGTCATTTGAACATTTCATTTGTCAAACTCCCCAACAGTGGCAACTTCAGTAGAAATTGACCACTGCCGCAATGCGTCATTTGACCTCGAGGTCACGCATAAATAGTACGTAGGCGGATTGATTTCTAGCGAAAACGGCCAGCTTCACGTGCGTTCTTGACAACACTAGTTAAACAAAGATGGCGGCCTCGGATAGCATCTGTGCCGCTTCACTTTTTTGACTGCAAACTATTTGAAGTTTGAAGATTAAACATTAGTCAAGCTTGCATATTTGATAATTTCTGATACAGAGGAGTTTATTACACGCCTCGTTTAGTCCAAAACACAGTCAAAATTCCCAAATTAGCACACCCTCAGGGTGTCGACCCAGTAGGCAGTATCCATGTCCATGGATCGAGAGCAGTACCCTTATAAATAATGAATAAAAGCTGTCTTTATTAGATTCTCTTCAATTCAAACAATTATGACCAAACACCATCACAAAGATAGATAGATAGATAGATAGATAGATAGAAAGATAGATAGATAGATAGATAGATAGATAGATAGATAGATAGATAGATAGATAGATAGATAGATAGATAGATAGATAGATAGATAGATAGATAGATAGATAGATAGATAGATAGATAGATGAATGGATGGACGGATGGATGGATGGATAGATAGATGAGGCCCTCCCAGGGGTTTCGGGGAACAGGGGCAAAAGGGTATTTATTTCAGGGGAACAGGCTAGTCTAAGCTTACAACAGGGAAACAAGGGCAAATTTATTTCAGGGGAAACAATGAACATAAGAATACATTGGGGGCTGGATATAGGGGAACAGTTAAGACATTTTATTTAAAGCAACAGAACAGGCAACTCTATCCATATGCTAGGGGAGACTTGTTTGTCTAAACCCACAAAAATTGTGAGATTCTTTTTATAATTATACATGTATTTATGTAAATAATAATATAGTTGCATTTTTAGTTTAGTCTGGCCTTTTACATCAACAAAAGAATGTTCATGCCCAGATTGGGACTAAATACCATTCAAAAGACTACCACAATTAACCTTATAAGACCCATACTGGGTAATTGGCAATTTATTTAATTTGTAAGCTTCTGATTTCCAGTTTAGTACAGTGTTAAAATTTAAGTATTAATAGTTGATATGACATAAATGTGTTGATGATCATTTGTCTCACTCATCAATATGGAGTTTTAATTTTCATAGTATTCTTATTATAATATTTTCTGTTCATATATGACTGCAGGATTCAGTATATATCATGCCCCAGGCACCATGTAAATTTCTTTTGATAGCTAAGGGCTCACCCAATCAGGTGGGGGGCATAGTGTTGGAATGATTTAAGCCTTCACATCTGATTTCCATATATACTTTTTTCTCATAGACAAACTTTGTCCATTCTTGAATATCAGAGTAAGCAGATAAATGTGACCCGTGCCATATTAAAAATCAAAATTTACTAATTTATTGAGTTAAAAATACCTGTATCTCCAATTAATTGGATAAGACATTCAAACTGTATTATAATTTTCCCCTTTGTTTAAAAGCATAATGTGCTAGTTTGGTAAAATCATGTTGTTTATAGTCTATTAGTGGTAAGGTGACATGGAAAGCTTAGATTAATTTAGGTTTCTACTGATGTATTGCCCCCAGGGTACTGCCGGAGTCATTAGTATACTATAAGCTCATCCAGGAGCCTTTGGCTCAGGTATACAAACAATATACATAAGGTTGATTTTATCCTTAACTCATTTTTAACCAGGGCAAATTTTGTAATCTATTGTTATCCAAATGCAAACAAGTTGGACCCAGATTGGGCCCAACAAAATGTGGGGCTGAATCTGTATCAAAATTGTTTCACACTGCAGATAATATCCTGGAAGACTTTTTTTTAAAAAAGAAATCAGCAGATGACAAGAGAGTTATCAAAATAATAAAAAAAAAATGATATGCAGTATGCAAGCATGCAAAGAGTTAAATAAAGTGAAATACAAATGATACTTAGCATTCCATGCTAACAGCCAGTGTGTCAGAAATCCTGCTTTGGGATGCTATTCCTGAGAGGGTTTTTTCTTTTAAAAAAGAAATCAGCAGATGAAAAAAAATCATGATAAAATATCCAGCATGCAAAGAGTAAAATTTAAGTGAATGATACTTTGCATCCTATGCAAACAGCTAGTGTCAGAAATCCTGTTTAGGTTTTTTTTAATCAAATTCAGGAAATACTGATAATAACCCTTTCTCCATCTTTATGTATAATGGACTACCTCAATCTTAATGAATCAATATGTATGGAAGGATCATCAGTCCCAGGGGGAGGGGGGATTCTCTCATTTTTTATTCATACGTAGGCTCGCGCCAAGCATCTACCGTTCACCCCCCAAAAATATCAGGAATTTCAAGCACCCCAAAAAAATATAGCAACCCAAAAAAATACCCCCCATTCAGGATTCTGTACCTTGACCTTAAGAAAAGACCCTAAAATGCATAGAAATGACCCCTAAATATAGTCCAATTTTGTGATGACCCCAAAAAAATATCCACAAATCTTCATGCTAAAAAAAATGTTGAAATTTAAAATTTTGAACCTGAAAAAATGACCTGGGCCTACAAATGTATGAAAATATAAGAGTAAACCCCTGGGTCATCAGTACACAAAGGTTTAAAGTAAAAGTTTATTATCCTTTATTTTATACAGTGGGGATTATTGTCCTATGATGGGGTACTCTATTATTACATGGGCTATGCCTATTTTTTAAGGTTAAAAATTTTGAATTTTGTGGATTTCACAAAATAATATTGTGGAGTGAATTTGTTCTGTAATGATTTTTTTTAAATTACATGTATCTCCAAATACATACCACAACTGTCATAATGCAAAAAAAGGTCACCAGGGACTCAATGTATATTTTTAGGAATGAGCTTGAATTGGTATGTCTGGTAATTGGGGGGGGGGGGGTCTCAGACTATTTATTTGGGGTGGGAGGGGGTATAGAGTAGTACAAGTAGAAAGTTGGGGTCTTACATTTTTCACTGGTTTAGGGAAATCCTGTAGAAAACATTTTGGTCATGCCTTTCATGTCAATATTTTGGCCCTAATCATGGATACTGTCTAGGTGAATGAGTTAACATAGCTCATTTTATGATGCTTCTAATTAATTTATTTTGTCATTGCAATGGCCAGATTGGAACTGAGGTCTTCTCATCAAAGATTTACTGTCACTATACTAAATTTATACAAGGACTTTAAAATACTGGTAAAGAAGCACCAGTCTCTGGACAAACTTGATTGTTAATCAACTCAGATATGTTTTAAAAAAACTGGAAAAAATATCCTATATTAGAAAACAATAAACTGGTACCAAAAAGTATTTTAAAAAAAAAAAAAACAGATAAAGATGGTGGTATTGTTGGATAAATCCAGGCAGCTCATTGACAAACAGTTGGAAAATCTGACTAAATTCTTTGACAAATATCACATTGACTCATGACAGTGGAAAAAAGATCTCACAAAATTAGTTCAAATTATTTTATTTTTATGGGTGCACAGGTTTAGATAAACAAAACAATGTAGATCTAGTGTAAAATTGTAAGTATTTTCTTATCCATCAGATTTAACATATGTTGTGGGTTTTCAAAAGAACCGTTTCAATGAGATAGTTCTGTTGATACCCACAACATATGTCAAAGTACCCAAAACATATGTTTGACATATGTTTGTGGGTACTCAAAAGAACCATCTCAATGAGACGGTTATTTTGAGTACCCACAACATATATATTGGTTGAAAAAAAATCATTATTTGTTAATAAAATACACATATTTATAACTCTAATTTATAACCTAATTAAGGCATGTATCATCATGAGATTTTTTCTAGAATTATCCCTCATCCTCAATAGTCTTGACCTACCTGTTATCAGTTTTCACTGATATTAAGGGCATTAGTAGATGAATTAAAATACTAATGATTGATTGATACTTTAGTTACATGTACCTTCATAAGACTGGGTAATTTTATTCTGAAAAGAAAATAGATCAAGGTTTATAATGATACTATTACTATTAAGATCTATATATGGCTTTTTGTGCATATAAGCCCTTGAACGTATTGAGAGTATCTGGGGCAGACATGAACAAATGTAAATTGTTGGTACAGCTAAAATGATATAGAAAATACCAGATACCAGGGATGAAAACATGATTAAAAATAAATAAATAAATGGCACTCATTTTAAGCTACAAACAGTTGGAAACCATGACTACTATAGTTTCTTTGAAATTTAGACACTGGGTATCTTGTGAATGCAAATCCTCCTACAGATAAGCTAACATACCTGATAAACAAAAATTCATAAATTCAAATAACCTCAATGCTTTTCTCAAGATTCTTGTCGTGGTAAGCTGGTGCAGCTTGTGAACCACATGTCTAACCTGACAAAATTATATTGTAGCGCTTCTTTTGTCTGTCAGTATAGTTGTTCTTTTTTGTAGAAAAATGCATGCCTGAATCCAGGAATTTTTGTCAGGTCCATTTGACAATAAAACTATCCCTGATTTTGGTTTTTTTTTTATTTTTTATAGGAGTCCAATGTTTCAAAGAAAACTATAATTTCCACAGGGTGTCCAACATTTTCCAATAGGGTCCAACTTTTCCCATGTGTGTGTGGGGGGGAGGGGCAATTGCTTCTCCTATAAGAACCCATATAACTTGTGTTTTTCCATGGGAGAGGGGTCCTGACCATCTCTTTTTAATGAATATTAGCCCTCAGTAAATGGCTGCTTATGTACTAGCTTTGTTTAAACACCTACTGCTCAGGCCCACTCCATCTTTGGGTATGCAAGAACGAAGCCATATGGTGGTGTCCGGAACCCCTCACCCCTGGAAAATCATAAGTGATAAAGGGTTTCTATAGGAATGAGCCGTAGTGAACCCCATCCCCGGGAAAAACTTGTCCCTCCCCCCCTCCTCCCCCTTGAAAATTTGAGTCCTGGGTCCGCCCTTGTATGCATTCACGATCAGTAAAATGTGACCAAAATAGAAGTCTAACTTGCTGACAAAAGCCGATTGTTTATATATCTGCAACATCAATTAAATCATTTCTGTTCCGCTTGTTCTTCGCGGTCAGCAAACTTCCATCTTAGAAGTCACATGACAGTCACGTGCCCGTTGCTAGCTTTGCCGTATAACTACCAAATAATCCTGCCAAGATTATAGTTCGTCTACATTTTCGTAAATATTTCTCACATAAATCACATAATCGTGCAAATGATGGATTGAAATAACAGACTAGCCATCATTGAATTATATTGAATGGAGAAACAACAGGCAGAGTTTGCAGATAGCCCCATGTTGAAATTTTCAACATGAAGAGCTGGGTTGCGGCAGCGGTGTTTTCTGAAGGTCTCTGAACCGGAAGTACACCGCTGTGGGGAGTTTGTTCATTTGTATGTTGTTCTTTTGCAGGAACTCCCCGACACAATTCATGTTTGTGGTCGCATCAACCCAGAACATGTCTGGGACTATCTCAGCAAGGTTAAGCAGGCTGCCTCCAGGGTAAGATACTTCAAGACTTTCTTCCACGATTTCATGGACGAAAGTTTTCTGGATTAATCTTGAATTCAGGATTTTGAGGCTGACTTTTCCAGAGAAAGTCAGCCTCAAAATCCTGAATTAGGTAGATTATATCGAGCCATGACTTGTGATTTCCAACAATGTGGTATTTTGACAAGTGTAGATTTAGAAGGGCCTGTGTAGCCTCCTTTTAAAAGGGACAGCAACCCTAATGATAAGTATGTTTTATCAGAAAGAGCTCTATGAACCATGAATTTTGATACAAGTATCATCGAAATCAGTTGAAAAATGGGCAAGTTATGGGCAATTAAAGAATTAAATATGGCCAAAATTTAGCCGCCATTTTGAATATTTAATTAGTTTTCAGAATTTTTTCAACTGCTTAGTTTTTAGTTATCACTACTATCACACCATCTGTGTTTCAGCAGATATGCAGCTTTATACATAAGGAAAATGTTTCATTAAAGATTAATGCATATAATCCATTGGTTTGTCTTTTATTTTGATTACGCATATTTAATTAGGCTGAGTGACGTCACTAAGCCTACAATATGGTCGCTTCCATTACAGTCCATTTGCAAATATTCAAACGCTCACAACTTCCACATTTTTCAACCAATTTAGATGAAACTGGTATCAAAATTTATGGTTTATTAAGATCTTTCATATAAAACATAGTAATCATCAGGGTTGCCGTCCCCTTTAAGCTTAGAAGCTATAAATGATGTCCTGTCTGTAGCTTAACAATCATAGAATATTCAAGCGACTAGCAAAGGCTCTGATCAGTCTGCGTGTATGTGCAGGCTGGTCTGAGCCTTTGCTGGTCGCACATACCAAATTGTTGGAAATCTCATGCCAAGGCTCAAATAGTTTTTCTGATTTATATTCAGTTTATCTAAAGATACAATTGACCACTTAAACTTGAAATTGCCTTCTTCCTTACTTTGAAATTGTTAATATTTTAGAGGCATATGGCAAGTTTTTAAGAGATTTCAATTTCTAAAATTCAGGATTTTAGAAATTTAACCTTTCACCATGTGTTTTCTTAATTGGACTTTTCCATCTTTAATTTATTGAATCTTGGAACTGTCTATTATTTATTTGTTAGGAAATATTTCATATTCATATTTTGAACATAGAATAGAGAGTGAATAAGAAAGATGCTGTGAATTAGTTTTTTCACATGCAACAAATCAGGTTTTCTCATGATTAAGCCCATAATGACTTTGTTCAGACAGTCTGACTGTGCCATTTTGCACAGTGTTCGCAAGGCTTGAAAAGTACTTGAATATACAGGACTGACTTGAAAAGTCCTTGAAAATTAAATTAGCCTTGAACAGTACTTTAAAAACACTCTAAGGCCTTGAATTTTACCATTTACATCAGGTTTCGCTGTCTTTTGAGACCTAAGTTAGTATAAAATTGTGGTGTCTTTATTTGACCAAATAAACGCACCACAATTTTATATTTGTTAAATTTTCTAAAATTTATATCTTATTTATCATATGACGTCGCGTCTGTGAGTGAAATAAGGCCATGCAATAAAATCTGTAAACCACTAGTGGTTTTATCGATTTACGGGAAACGTTATGACGTCCATAACAACGTTGCGTACATAATGACAATATTATAACGTTTTACCGTCAGCAATGAAACTTCAAAGATATCTTAATGTCATACAATAAATAGAATCTAACATTCGTGCTCTTGTATTATTGAATTTATTAAACTCGTTGCGAAAAAGAGATAAAATGCTCGGCAAGCCTCGCATTTTATCTCTTTTCCCCTACTCGTTTAATAAATTCAATAAAACATGAGCACTCATGTAAGATCCTCTATGTAATGCAGTCTAGCATTTCAAAAATAGAATTTGAACGTGTAAATCAGCACTTTTCATTAGTTATCAGTCCTTGAAAATAACAGGAAAGTATTTTAGAAGTCCTTAAAAAGTCCTTGAATTTGCACAAACTTGCTTGTTGCAGTATTTCAGTACTGTAGCATAACTGTGTGATATCTTTATGATATTTCTCACATGAGCCTTGACGCGAGAAAACCTGTCTTCAGGGGTTTGCAAACAACACAGGCGCAGACCAGCTTGGCATCCGTGCAGTCTGATCAGTGCCTTTGTTATTCGCTTTGTGAAAAGTATCATATGTAAACTTGCTACAGGTGAAATTTCAATTTTCTGGTTAGGCCCTGTAGCCGAGGAGACTGGTTTGAACTGTGCTTTGTCGGAAACCCCAAAGACAGGTTTTGTCGCGACGAGGCCCACATTGTGTCTCATCTTTAATGCAGGATATCCGTGTGAAATGATTCTCATATCTGTATGGTATCACCCCCTCAGGACTTTAGTTAAGAGTGTGTAACGAAATTTTAATTTTCTTATTTCTCAACCAAAACATATGTTGTGGGTACTCAAAAGAACTGTCTCAATGAGACAGTTCTTATGAGCACCCAAAACATATGTTAAAACTGATGGGTAAGAAAATATTTACAATTTTTACGCTGAAAATATTTGTCTATCTAAACCTGTGACCCTCTAGATGAGAATGTGAATAAAAATTATTTTAACAATGTTATGTGTACTCATAAGAACTGTCTCAATGAGATGGTTGTTTTTAGCACCCAAAACATAAGTTAAAACTGATGGGTAAGAAAACATTGACAATTTTACGATCAAAAAGATTGTTTAACCAGATCTATGAGTGTTTCTTTTGCTGAAGCTCTTCTGTATTGAAAGATAGGTGTAATATTCAGAATGTGTCGTCTGTACTACAGGATATCTGTTTGATATTTTTCATATTGTGTCTACTGTATTACTGCCGGGCCCTGTAGTGCAGTCAGTTACAAGTCTGACTGCAGATCCATGGGTTGCGAGTTCGATCCCAGTCTTATACATTAGTGGAGATTGATCTTGAAATAATTTCTATGGTCATTTTCCCTCCTTCCACTGATTCGAGAAGGGTTGTTGTCAGTTATAAGTGAAAGTATGTGCATGAAATATGTTCTTAAAAGGGTATCCTTTGGAATAAAGACTGCACCATAGAACTGAAACTAGAGTGTGCATATTTCCTAGGCCAGACTAGCTAGTTTCTGCCATTTAGGCTTCATCAGTGACCCTCTAGGGAGCGCAGTGGCTCAGTGGTAGAGTGCTTGACTCGAGACCGGAGGGCCGCGGGTTCGAGCCTCACCGGCGTCACTGCGTTGTGGTCCTTGAGCAAGACACATTTATCCTAGCTTAGTACTGGTTCAACCCAGGAAGACCCGTCCCGCATAACTGAAAGATTGTTGAGTGGACGTAAAGAATCAAATAAACAAAACAAACAAAATCAGTGACCCTCTAATAGTTTCAAAGTTCCACAATGAAACCCATGATCTCAAAGGACAATTAAATAAAATCTACACTATAGTGAAGGGCAGGGAGACGCTCTACCGCCGCCACACAGTCCAAGTCACCAGCTGTAGTGAAGTCAGATATGTTCTTAAAAGGGTATCCTTTGGAAGCAAAGACTGCACCATAGAACTGAAACTAGAGTGTGCATATTCTAGGCCAAAAAGGAACCGCCGCATACAATAATTAAAAATATTATGTGTTAAATGAGAGTGGCGAAATTCCATAATCTGTCTATGTTTTGCTATTTTTTTTCCCGCACATTTCTCCATTATTATATCGAGATGAGTCAATCAAAACCAGTGTACTGACAGATTTCCCATTTTCCTGCTTTTCATGTGCGCACTCAGTCCATTCAGATTTACAGGTGTACTAACTACTGAAATCTCTAGTTGAACATCCCAAACGTCTAAAAACATTTAAAAACTTTGGAATTTAAGATTACACATTGCTATTTTACGGTGTCAAAATTGGCACATGTGGGACGTGAATGTGCGTTAGGAATGTTAAAATCTAATAAGACACCATTGATAGTAGCCAAACAATACCGGTACCATGTTAGGACGATTGGACGTTTTAAGAATCATTTCCAACTAATTGGGACAACGTCACACCGTCCACGGCCAGGGCGTCAACGTGTGACGATGCGATGTCAAGATCGATATGTCCATATGTCTCATTTGTGCAATCAATTTCATCTGGAGTCAGTCATAGCTAGGACATCCCAAGGAATTCATAATCCAAAAATCAGGGCTAAAATTGTGAGAAATTGCGTCAAGAGATTTCTTTATGATCCCCACTTCCAAACATTTGACGGAACTTAACTTTGGCGCAGTATTTACGTCAAATTAAGGAACCCGCGGTAGTACCAACGTCTTAATGAATTGAGAAACTGGCAAAGAGCATTCTCTAGCACCATTTTACTCTAATTTTTCTAATAACTGCATGTTTTTTTAAATGAAATACTACTGGTACAGTAAGCACTTTTCATACATAGCGGGGTTTCTTTTTTGGCCTAGTATATTTCCTGGAAATACTGGTTAACCACCCAGGAAAAAGCTGTTGACTGAAATATAAAGAATCCAATAAGGGAGCGCAGTGGCTCAGTGGTAGAATGCTTGACTCGAGACCGAGAGGCAGCTGGTCTGAGCCTCACTGGCGTCACTGCCTTGTGTCCTTGAGCAAGACACATTAATCCTAGCTTAATACTGGTTCAACCCAGGAAGACCTGTCCCTATATAACTGAAAGATTGTTGAGGTGACGTAAGGAATCAAAACAAACAAATCAAATAAAGAATCAAATCAAACTAAAAAATCTTCTGTATTACAGGATATCTGTGTGGTTAGATACATCCCTGGCAACAATGAAGAGAAAGAGGCATACATCAAACTCTACTCATATCTTAATAGTCGGAGCCGATGTGGTGTTGTAGCGGACTCGGCCAAGCATATCAAAGATTTCTACATTGTACCACTTGCCTCTCACAGTAAAATACCGGCTGTGTTGAAGCCATTCGACGGTCCAGGTAGGTTTAACACTTTATGTGCCAATCACAACAAAAGTTGTCTGCTTTTCTCGTCTGCTGAAATGTTTAAGAAGCCTCTATGACAAACAGTGTGGACCCAGATCAGACTGCTCCTGGGTCCACCCTGTTTGCTTCTATACTTGAATTCGTCAGTAATGTTAGATAATTATTTGCAGCAGACGACTTCAGCAGACGTCATTTTTCAGATGCATTTATTCATGGCGCGTTAAGGGCTTACTCTATGCATGATGGGTAATTTTTCATGATTTTTTTGCCATCTGTAGACTTTTTTCAAAATTAAGTTTTGAAAATAATTCTTTCAAGAACACTAAGAGTGTCAATCAGTTTAGATCAAGATCAGGCCGAACAATTTGTCAGGCCTAATCTGGGTCCAAACTGTTGCAAAGATCAGAACAAAAAAAAACGCTGCTGGCAGGCAGAGTCAAAAAACAAGCTTTTGGAACCATGGATAAGAATATCTTGCACCATGGATAAGAATATCTGAGATTTTAGCCTGGGATAGAAATTCTTATCTTGCCCGATATATATATTTGACAGATTTTTGTATCCCACCCTAACACTCATGATAGATAGTTCATAAATAAGCCAGTGAATGACAAAACTGTTTGCCTAAGAAAGACATGGATCAAAAACCTCATCTAAGTCAAGAGTATATACAGTACATTGGTTGTATAGCTTGGGATTATTGTTTTTATGCAGAGAAGACAGGTCAGACTGGGTGGATGCCCTGACTGAACTGAGTCTTTGCTGGGCACACAGGTAATCCTTGGAGGAACACGATAGTTTAGGCTCTAATACCTCAATCTGTTAGTCCATCAGTAGACGAAACTTTTGCCATATTGTTATGTCCTCGGTGTTGACGATCTGGAGCATATTGAATTTGGTCTCTATGTGCAAGCAAGTGTGTATGCATTAATACTTTTTAGTTTAGTGAACCTAAAACTTTGATATTTCACATATGTATAACTTTTTGGGAGAACTTTTCGTCAAATATATCAAGATTTATTATATACCTATAAATGATACATCTTTTGAACTGTCTGTTTTCTGGCCATCTGATACAGAAAGCTGCATCAACGAGCTGAGGTTTTCTGATTCCATAAAACTACCCTTTAAAACGAGGCTTATGTCGGTTACCTGTTTTAACGGCAGCGTTACGTAAAGTAAATTTTAAGCATGGAACTAGCGACGGAAACTATGATGACGTTACATCATGAAACGTAATGTAATGGCAAACGTTCCCACAATTTTCTGTATTAAAGACCAAAACAATTTATAAAATAAGAATAATGTTGGAAAAAGGTGTATAATAAACATGTTATTATAATTGTAGCTTGATCTGGTGTACAGTATCAAGTCTCGTGGATTAGCCCATATCATCAGATCACCCACCACGGTTCGTGTCTCGTGTGATCGGATGATACCAGCTAATCCACTCGACATGATACAGTAGCCCAGATCAAGTTACTGTTATAGTAATGTGTATATATTACCTTTACCATCGACCTACTTTTTGAAAATGAATAGTTCAATTTTGCATACTGTGAATTGCATATGGGCCAGCATACAAGACAATGATCAGAGGTGACGGCTCATCCCACAGTCTGATAAGAGCCTTAGCTGTTTGGTAGCATAAAGCATCGATGTGGATGTCAGACTTAGACCAAAATACATCAGCATGGGCCAATCGGAACTGGCTCGGCCAATTTTGCGAAATTCGGTGGATTTGGGCCACGGATGTACATCAACGATCTTCTTTGATAGCGCCGGTGATAATGTGACGCTAACGTTATATAACGTGACGCTGATGTCACAGGAACCATGTTAACATAATAACAAGTGTGATTGCAGCAAAACAAACGACTTAAATGAAGTTTATGTTTCTTTCAATAAAATATCGCTATAGCGATATTTTATTGATAAACATAAACTTTATTTAATCTGCGGATGAAATTTTTCAGATAATCAGAATAATCGTTTTTAATAGAGCTGAATCCACATGCTACAGAACTCATTTTCCATCAGCCAGTTGCGGCTAACAAAATGGAGCTCTTTGGTACATAGTACTACGGTGAATGCTCTTACATACACCCGAGTCCTGATTCGATTCTGGACTTGTGGCGGACTTTCCCGAATGCAGCATGGGGATTTGTTAGATGTGTAAGGGTATATTGCAATATTTAAAGTGCCTACATCTTGTGTGTTGGCCTATATATTCAAGAAGCATTATTTTTGTGTAAGATCCTCTATTTCTTACTCAAGCTATCTTACCCAGGATGTCAAGTAAAGTCATTATGTGAAATTGCATCTAAGCGTATTCAGGGACTTCTGGAAGCTTATTTTAAAATAAATAAATAAATAAATAAAAACAGTGATGAGCAAGAAAAAGAATCCATTATTCGTGTGAGGGTAGGATAGAAGGATGGATTTTTCTATCCCACACTCACACATATGACAGATTCTAATATTGTTTCACAAAGACATCTTGTTATACCCCCGGTACGAAGTATATAGGGGGTATATAGTTTTTGCCTTTTCTTTAATTATGTTTGTCTGTCTGTTTGTCTGTAAACTTTTTTTTCCGTCAAAGATTTCTCAGCAACTACTTGGGTTAGGATTCTGAAATTTGGTACAAAGCTTGATAGTGATTAGTTGTATTGTGTAACAAAAGAACAGCCACATATTGCTTATCAGTCCCTTTATTTGTTCATTTTTCTTTCTCTCCAATTGAAATTTCTGTAACAGATTTCTCAGCTCCTATTGGAGCAAGTGTTTTTATATTTTGTGTTCACCTTCAGGAAGGCAAAGTGTACTGTGTAAATAGTAATTAAGATGCCATTCCTCGTTTTGCCTTCTTTTTTCAATTTTTCATTTTTTCCTTCTTTCACTCTTATATAATACATATAGACATTTTTTCTGTCAAATATTTCTCAGCAACTACTTGAGTTAGGATTCTGAAATTTGGTACAAAGCTTGATAGTGATTAGTTGTATTGTGTAACAAAAGAACAGCCACATATTGCTTACCAGTCCTTTTATTTATTCATTTTTCTTTCTCTCCAATGAAAATTTCTGTCGCAGATCTCTCGGCTCCTATTGGAGCCAGTGTTTTCAAATTTAGTGTACACCTTCAGGTAGGCTAAGTGTATTGTGTAAATGAAAATAATGATGCTAAAGCTCATTTTGCCTTCTTTTCTCAATTTATCCTTCTGTAACTCCTATATAACAATATGGACGTTTTTTGTCAGAGTTTTCTCAGCAACTACTTGATTTAGGATTATGAAATTTTGTGTACACTTTCAGGTAGGCAAAGTGTATTTTGTAAATGAAAATTAAGATGCTAATCCTCATTTTGCCTTCTTTTTTCAAATTTTCAATTTTTCCTTCTGTCACTCTTATATAACACATATGGACATTTTTCATCAAAGTTTTCTCAGAAACTACTTGATTTAGGATTATGAAATCTTTGACAATTTTGTCTTTTCTCTGAAAGTGTTACAACCTCTGATGGCTACCGCCGGGGGTATTTGAGCTTTGCTCACTTCTTGCTATATTTTGATTTAACTACACATTGACACATTTATCATTTTCAAGCCTTTTCCGAAAAAATAACATGGGGGGAAAATTGACTGGGTGGGGAAAAAACTGACTAGTCAAATCTTTCCTCGGGGGAAAAAACTGACCATTACACCGGGTATGCAGCAATCGAAAACTCTTGACGAACAATCCATGAATGCCAGAAATCGCTACAACCAGTGTTTTCTGCAAGCCCCGTGATGCCAAACGGTGATCATCAGGATGGATTTTTCTATCCCACACTCACACATATGACAGATTCTAATAGTGTTTCACAAAAACATCTTGTTTCACATGTTATATTGCTGCAGGTCTAGAAGAGAACAGATGCCATATGTTGATTGGTGTTATAATCAGGAACAAAGTGAAAGCCTCATCTATGAGTGGATCATCTAGTCAACCACACAAACAGGACCCCAGGAAGCTCAAATCAAGCTTAAAAGATCCGGTATGTATGGTAAAATTTACCCATCTAAGCGTAGCCTCCTTTTTGTTGGACATAGACAAACAGTGTAGATCCTGATCAGATGCCACAGAATGCAGGGGACAAAAATTCCACTCATCCGCTCGTAATTATGAGTGAAGTCTAGAAGGACGAGTAATTCTTCCCAAAGCACTCGTCCTGTAGGACGAGTGCTTTGGGAAGAATTACTCAAGGAAGTCCTATTACATATTACTCCCTTATGTTCTTTATTGCATGTGATTTTTAAGGACAAGTGCATGCGTTTGCAGGACAAAGTGAAAATTGTAAGTCACTCGTCCTGCAGGACAAGTGCAATATTGAAATATTTTTGTCCCCTGGAATGAGACGTCTGATCAGGGTCTCCACTGTTTGCTTACAGAATGTTCAATTAAAATTTGAATAAAAATGAAATATAGCACCCAACAACTCTTAAAGCTTAAATGGACTGGCAATAGTGGTAAATTCCATTCAGCTTAACCCTTAAAGCGCCAAGAAAAAATGCATCTGAAAAATGACGTCTGCTGAAGTCGTCTGCTGGATAATGATCTAACATTACTGACAGATTCAAGTATAGAAGCAAACAGGGTGAACCCAGATCAGACTGCTCCTATAGGAGCAGTCTGATCTGGGTCAACACTGTTTGTCATAGAGGCTTCTAATCTTAAACATCTCAGCAGACGAGAAAGGCAGACAACTTTTGTTGTGATTGGCGCATTAAGGGTTAATAGAGGGTGATATTAAAGGTGAACATGTATTCGGGTGGCATCACATTTGAGTTGCGACATAAGATTTCCAACAATGTGGTATGTGGGACCAGCAAAGCCTCAGATCAGCCTGCACATACATGCAGTCTGATCAGAGCCTTTGCTAGTCGCATGAGTATTCTATGATTGTTAAGCTACTGACTGAACACCATTTGGAGTTTCTAAGCTTAAAAGGAGGCTGCAGAGGCTCGTCTGAGTCCACACATGTCAAAATGCCACATTGTTGGAAATCACATGTCAATGACATGTCACGGCTCATTTTGTTTAGCTTGAACTTCAGATAACTCAAATTATTTTCTCAACTCCCTTGGACTTTGAGATATTGAGGTTAATTTGCAAGTCCACTTAATAATCTTGCTCTTATTTTGGTGCTTTTGATTTGTTTGGAGCAGATAAAATGGATATTTACACTTCAATTAAATCCTCAGACTCCTTTTACATTAGAAAAAAATCATATTCATGGCATCCATCCAACTACTAGCTTAATAACCTCACTCAACTTTATAAATAATATCTTTTATTGTTATCATGGGTGAAAGTTTTCAGAGTTATTCCTGAATTCAGGATTTTAGTTTAAACTTTTATTTCATTTTTGTATAACAACATGTTTACATATACTGCAATATTTTCACGTACAGATCATTTCGAAATACAAAAAAGGGATTCAGGATTTTGAAGCTGACTTTCCATGACTTTCCACAGAAAGTCAGCCTCAAAATGCGGAATTAGGGAGATTATAATAGCTTTTCTGATTTATTTTCAGTCTGTCTAAAGACAATTGACCATTTAAACTTGAAATTGTGAATATTTAGTGGGCATACTGCATGTTTTAAGATTGTAGTTTCGAAATTTCAGGGTTTTGGAAATTTTTAACTTTCACCCATGTGTTATGAGTCAGTAATTATCAGGCAAAGTAGTGTCATTTCATTGTCTAAATGCCTCAATATTCTCAGAGTAGTAGGATTGAATAAAACAATCGGAATTAAGGTGAATTTGATCTATGTGTAAACTTTAGCCAAAGATTTACGATCTTAACATATTGAAACAGTTTGGACTTTATTTAGTTTGTGAGCAATTTCCCAGAGTATACACATTGATAAAATCCATAAAAATGAATTTGATTCCTATATTTGACCTTTTCTCTCCAGTTTATTGCATCATTTCATGTTTTCCTGCCATCATTTGAGCCAGCACACAAACCTTTGCTTTTCATATAGATAACCTATAGAATGAAGAAAGATTCAGACCTAAATTTAGACCTACATCAGCATGGTTTCTTTAGGAGGCTTTTGTGCATATGCGATAACAGGGTTCCCACAAGCTCTGGAAATCATGGAAAACCTGGAAAATCACTAAAAATAGTTCCATGCATGGAAAAATCATGGAATTTGAAAAAAACCTGAACAATCATGGAAAATCATGGAAATTTGTGAAATAATTTGACAAAACCACCAGTAACCAGAAAACTACCTGTCAGACACTTGTGTGTCCGACAGCTAGTTTTCTGGCTACTGGTGGTTTCAAGTTTTATTTATTTCAAAATGCATGCATGGTCTACAAGCATGGTGAATATGCTGCTAAAATGTTTGAGGCCATGCATTAAATAGTCATGCAAATTACATTGTTGATCATGAAAAATCATGGAAAAATCATGGAATTGTGTTTTTGAATTTCAGTGGGAACCCTGGATAAGTAACAAAATATCTTCATGGGTAGAAGTTTTCACGATTATTCCTGAATTCTGGATTTTGTGGCCGACTTTCCATGGAAAGTCGGCCACAAAATCCTGAATTTGGCAGATGATGATGGATTCTCTGATTTATTTTCAGTTTATCTGAAGACAGATGACCATTAAAACAAAGATAAGCAAAATTTTTCAGCGTAAAATTGTAAATATTTTCTTCCCCATCAGTTTTAACATATGTTTTGGATGCTCAAAAGAACCGTCTCATTGAGACGGTTCTTTTGAGTACCCACAACATATGCTTTGGTTGAGAAATAAGAAAATTAATTTTTCGTTACACACTTTAAACTAAAGTCCTGTAAAACATGAATTTGTAAATGTTCTGTTGGTTAAGATTTGATTTTCTAAAGGTTCAGGATTTCAGAAATTTTGAACTTTTGTCCATATATTTGTGCTGGCTCATTTCATGTTTTCATATCATCATTTCATCCTTCATGTAGGGCCATACAGTTCAAACCAAGTTCCTCAAGGACCCAGTATCATCCTATATGGTAGGTAGAATAAAGAAAGGCTCCGATAAAAATTTAGACTTAGCATTGCTGGAAACATCAACTTAGGCATTTAACTCTTTGCCCCCTCAGAAATTATTCATACTTTTTGGTGGTCAGCTGATTTTTTTTTCAAAGTCAACTTTTTCAAAAATTTCTTTCAAGGATACCTTTAGAGTGTCAAACAGATTGGATCCAGAAAATGTTTGGCCTGATCTGGGTCCAATCTGTTGGCAAAGGTTATCAGCTGACAACACTAGTAGGTAATCAATCAAATGCTTTGTGCATAAGAACAGTATTTTTATAACACATCTCATTATTACGAGGATTTGGGTATAACACGGTCATACAGTGGTTCTCCCCTTTTTATGCCATAGAGTTTTACAAAGGAATAACAGGAAAATGACCATAAATTGGTTATTTTCCTACTATTCATTCCTATTTTTTTTTTCTTCATAACATGGTTCACTTTTAACCCTTATGCGCCAATCACAACAAAAGTCGTCTGCTGAAATGTTTAAGAAGCTTCTAAGGCAAACAGTGTGGACCCAGATCAGACTGCTCTATGGGAGCAGTCTGTTTTGGGTCCACGCTGTTTGCTTCTATACCTAATTCATCAGTAATGTTAGGCAATTATTTGCAGCAGATGACTTCAGCAGACAACATTTTCAGACACATTTTTTTCTTGGCGCTTTAAGGGTTAATATGGTCCGTTCCTATGGATTTACACAATTTGCCTATATTTCCCTACATAACATGGTTCTTCTATAGTAATTTCCATTCCTATGGACCCCAAAAATAGTATTATAAAGGGACTGCACTGTGCTAAAATCTCGTGCTGTCACATTTCATGTTTTCATATGGGCCTCGGCGCGAGAAAACCTGTCTTCGGGGGTTTGCGAACAACACAGGCGCAGACAAGCCTGCCCATCCAGGCAGTCTGATCAGCGCCTTTGTTATATTTTTGAAAAGCAACATATCTAAGCTTACTACAAGCGAAATCTCTATTTTCTAGCTAGTCTCTGTAGCTGAGGAGACTGGTTTGAGTCTTGCTTTGTCCGAAACCCGGAAGACAGGTTTTCTCGGGACGAGGCCCATATCATTCCATCCTTCATGTAGGGTCAAACAGTTAAGACAGTTAAGTTCCTCAAGGACCCAGTATCATCTCATATGGTAGGTTATGGGCAATTACCCTAAATTTCATTCTTATTTTCATTGTTCAACTAAAACTTTAGTTTTCACTGACTAATTAATGTTCACAAAATTCTGCTTTAAAATTATCAGTGTCTGCACAGTTTGTAAAGGCCTCGAGGTTATAAAACTTGAGTACAGTCTCAAACTCAAAATAAAGGGCAGTGATTGGTTGCTTGCGGACAGGTATCCGCAAGCAGCCAATTATTGCTCTTTATTTTGAGTTTGAGAATGAACTCAAGTTTTATAACCTCGAGGCCAGGCCTTTTGGTTTAGTGATTTGAGTTTGAAAATTTTGAGCATTTACTGTATGTAAAACAGGGTTGGCACAGGCTTGAAAAGTACCTTGAATTTAGAGGGCTTTCTTGAAAAGTCCTTGAAAATTAAATTTGCCTTGTAAAGTACTGGAAAATCACTCAAATGCCTTGAAAAGTCCTTGAATTCTTCAAATTTCTGTAGAATTCAACATTGTTGATAGAGATCTAAATCGGTATAAAATGCTGCACCAAATAAAGGCTCAACAATTTTATACTCATTTTCTAGTACTAATTTCTCCATTATCTCAGTCTAGCATTTTTGAAGAAGAATTTTAACACTTTGATGAGTATTTTTCCTAAACTTTTAGCCCTTGAAAACTTAAAAATAGTCTTGAGAAGTCCTTGAAAAGTCCTTGAATTTTACTCAAACTTCCCCGTATGAACCCTGTAAATACAGTGAATCCTTGATAGTTGGAAATTCCAAAGTTTGAAGTAACCACAATCTCGAAATTTTTTCTGAAGTTGCACCTAAAACAGTGCAGGTCATGATCAGATGGCCTCTTCAGAGGCACGCTGATCTAGATCTACACTGTTTTCTAAGAGGATACATTTAGGCTTAGCAGGTCTGGGATCATGGCGGAGAATCATGTGACTTTGGAGATACTTGTCAAAACCCCTCGATTCAATTTAGACTTTCTTTGATATTTCCATTAATACTGATCAAATTGGCTTGGTGTTTGAAGCAGATACCCAGGAAAAATGAAAGCACAATGTTGAGCTTTTACAACATTCAAACAAATTTCTAGTTGGAAGTTATAGCTAGCAACGGAATTTTTCCGTTGCAAAAAAAATTTGGTTGCTTGTCAATAACTTTTTAACCAGATCTTTGTCCATAAGTCGCATACGATGGGCATGTTGCTGTCATTTTTCCGGTGTATCTGCTTCAAACCCCATGCAAATCTGACCCGTAGTAACGGAAATATCAAAGAAATCTTACCTGAATTGACAGGGTTTTTTTCAATGGTATTCCCCATTGTTATCGTTTTTAAGTCAGGTGATTCTCCACCGTGAGATTAAGCATAAAACAAAAAAATCACTTAAAACAAGGCATCTAATGTGAGAACGGCATTTTAATATGTTTTAGCATGTATTATGTTAAGCTATCAAACTAACCATATATTAAAGCCTGGTCAACTTTACTGTTTGCATGCACCAAAACTAAGTTTTCTCACATCAAGGTCTATATGGGCCTCGCCATTAGAAAACATGTCTTCGGGGCTTCTGACAAAACAAGTTTCAAAATAGTCTCCTCAGCTACAGAGACTAGCTAGAAAAATATCTGATAATTTCCAAAAAGCGAACAACAAAGGCGCTGATCAGACTGTGCGAAAGCGCAGGCTGGTCTGCGCCTGAGCCATTTTATGAGATTGAGGCACTTCTAGGCATATGTGTAGTCATTCTTAAAACATGCATTCGCAGCCGGTAGTAGGGTTACAAGGCTTTACTTGAGGGTTGGGTCTTTGTGTGTTTGAGCAGCAAAGGCTTTGACGAGACTGCACCTTTGAGCAGGCTCATCTGAACTTTTGCTGTTTGCATATGGAATAAGTACCACAATCTCAACCTATCCCCATTTCCATCATTCAGCATGACTCGTGTTTTCCACTTATTATGTCAGGGTTCGCACAGGCTTGAAAATTACTTGAATATACAGGACTGACTTGAAAAGTCATTGAAAATTAAATTTGCCTTGAAAAGTACTTGAAAAACACTCTAAGGAATTAAAAAAATCCTTGAATTTTACCATTTACAGGAGGATTCAATAGTGTTTTTTGGAGACCTAAATCAGTATAAAATTGTGACGCCTTTATTTGGTGCAGCACATGCTGCACCAAATAAAGGCACCACAATTTTATACTTATTTTCTGAATCTAATATCTTTAGTAATGAACTCTAGCATTTCCGAAGTAGAATTTTAACGTGTAAATCAGTATTTTTTGTAAGTTTTCAGTCCTTGAAAACAGTAGGAAAGTATTATAGAAGTCCTTGAAAAGTCCTTGAATTTTACACGAACTTGCTTGTATGATTAATGTATGTTTTGCTGGTTTGTTATGCTAACATAGGATTTGGATAAGGTAAACTTTTTTTATTTACATTTTAAGTGAGTGTGTAAAAACACTCCTTCCAAACCAGTTGACTGAAAAATTGTTACAACCACATAAAAAGATACTGTGTGTGTTACGAAGTCCTTTAAGTTTTTGTATTATCTAGTTGTGCTTTATCTAGGACATTCAAGTGTAGTTGGGCAGATGTCACATTTTATGGCAATTATGCATGATAATGTAGCAGTATGGCGTAATGTCGTAAGCAACCGGCCAACATACTTTTATAAAGGGGTGGCCGATGTAAATTCAAGAAAAATGTAGACTTATTTAGGAAACAGAGTAGTGAAATTGAGTTGTAGAAAAGAAATAAATTTTTTTAACCATGTTAAAAAGTAAGCGATAAAGCACAGTCAAGTCTGGGCTGTACCACACAGGTTTATTAAGTCTGGGCTGTACCACACAGGTTTAGGCAAACAAAAATGTTCAGCTTAAAATTGTAAATGTTTTACTTACCCATAATTTTTAGCATAAGTTTTGGGTGCTCAAACGAACTGTTTCATTGAGACTGATCTTTTGAGTACCACAACGTATGTTTTGGTTGAGAAATAAGAAAATGTTTTTTATTACACAATCTTTAACTAAAGGCCCAGTAGCAGTTTGGACACTGCTCACTTTTGTTGAAAAGATTACAGCCTTACCTCAACTGAGCTTTATCTGAGTGTTTGAACAGGGATATGAATATTTTATTTCTTAAAAGTATAATTTGCAAGCAACTTTTGCTGTCAAAACTTCAATATCCACATTGTAAAAGTAAGCCTACTCGTTCACAGGGTTTTCACAGGCTTGAAAAGTACTTGAATATACAGGACTGTCTTTAAAAATCCTTTTGAAAAGAACAGTCGAACTTTGGTCACTCTAACTCGCCTGTCTTGAACACCATGAATCGCTAGAACTCATTCGTCTGTCCTGGCAAATTACCTATATATTTAATGTAAAAATACAACCCAGGCTCAAACAATGATGGCTTGAACTCTCGAACTCAAAACACGGACTGCAAGGCAATTTTTAATGTATAAATGTTTGGCTGGCTCGAACCAATATTTACCTAACATGAATCGTTCAGACAGGTGTTGTCACATCGGTGCCTGCATAGCCTATACATTAAGTATAGAAATCCTATGTATTGGCTCTAGATTTTAGGAGCATTTCCAACCTGGGCCTTGAGGTTGTAAAACTTTTTTTCATGCTAAACTCAACTGAGCATGATATCTACCATGCTAATAAATGTTAAAATGCAAACAATTGTTGGCATTTTAACATTTACTTGCAGGATGAGTACAACATGAGGGTGTTAAAAGCAATAAAAAACTTAAGTTTCAGATTTTAGTTTCTACGAGCAGTTGAAATTTCATGCTCTGTGGAGTTGAGTTAAGTCGGCTACTATAATCATGTCTTGCAGGGTTCGAACAGGCTTCCAAAGTACTTGAATATACAGGGCTGTCTTGAAAAGTCCTCGAAAATTAAATTTGCCTTGAAAAGTACTTGAAAAACACCCAAAGTCTTTGAAAAGTCCTTGAATTTTACCATTTACAGGAGGATTCAACACTGACTTTTGAGACCTAAATCAGTATAAAATTGTGGTGCCTTTATTTGGTGCAATAAGCTGCACTAAATAAAGGCACCACAATTTTATACTAATTTTCTAAAACTAATATCATTTGTAATGCGGTCTACCATTTCCAAAGTAGAATTTTAACACTTAAACCAGGATTTTTCATAAACTTTTAGTTTTGAAGAACTGTAAGATAGTCTTGAGAAGTCCTTGAAAATTCCTTGAATTTACTCAAACTTGCCTGTATGAACCCTGTTTATAAAGTCGGCTACTATAATCACGTCTTGTGTATATCTACAGGTGCCAGATGACAAGACCGCCTCATCAAGCTCATCAAGTTCATCCAGTACTCCACTGTCGTCTGCTTCTTCTGTCACTCCCCTGGAGAAGAAGAAAAAAGCAAAGTCAATTTCATTTGACCCCATTGTGAAGGAATACTCTCATGTCTCATCTGATCCAGGTATACACAGTTAATTATCATATGAGCGTGACATGAGATTTCCTACAATGAGGCATTTTGATAAGACTCAGACAAGTAAGAGTGCGTACCAGAAAATTATTTTTCTTATTTCTCAACCAAAACATATGTTGTGTGTACTCAAAAGAACCGTCTCAATGAGACGTTTTTTTTGATCACCCAAAACGTATGTTTAAACTGATGGGTAAGAAAATAATCACAATTTTAAACTAAATTTTTTGCTTAATTGTCCCTATGAACAAGCCTGTGCAGCCTCCTTTTAGGCTTAGAAACTTTAAATGCTGAACAGTCAGTAGCTTAACAGTTGTAGTATATTCAAGAACCAGCAAAGGCTATGATCAGACTGCGTGTACGTGTAGGCTGGTCTGAGCCTTTGCTGGTCGCACATACTAAATTGTTGAAAATCTTATGTCGCAGCTCATATGCTGTCCTCTGGGAGTTGTTGCATTAAATGCTTCCATGTAGTGATTTTAACCCCCTCTGGTAAGGGGATGGAGGTTATAGAAATGGCCTGTCAGTTAGTCAGTCCGTCTGTAACACTTTCTTGTCCACTCCATATATATCTCCTGAACCCTTTGAAAAAGTTTCATTGAACTTCACTCAAATGTTTTTCTTCAGTGAGTAGGTGTACAGAATCAATGACTCAACTATGCAGGCTTGAGGTCAAGGTCACACTTCAAGGTCATGGGGTTTACTGTTCACTTTTGTGTCCACTCCCTATCTTCTGATAGAGTGCTTTACTCGAGACCGAAGGGCCGCGGGTTCGAGCCTCACCGGCGTCACTGCGTTGTGTTCTTGAGCAAGAACATTAATCCTAGCTTAGTACTGGTTCAACCCAGGAAGACCCATCCCTTTATAACTGAAAGATTGTTGATGGGACGTAAAGAATCAAATCAAACAAAATCCCTGTCTTCTGAACCCTTTGAATGATTTTCATTGGACTTCACTCAAATGTTCCTCTTAGTGAGACGTAGCCAATGATTCACTGCTCTGGCTCAGTCATTCTGTGGCAGAGGATTTAGCTGTCCTTCAGACTGCTTTCTTGTACATATTTATACCATAATGTAATCACAGGGTAGACAAAGTTCAGGACTAATACAGATTTTTCAGTATTGAAGCTAATCAACCTGGCAATAATTGTTAGTGTAAAATTGAAGTCTGTTACCTAATCTAAATATTTTAGGCTAATAAAAATCTGCACTACGTTCCTATTTTATTTCAGATGAAGTTGATGACTCCAATGATCCCGATGCTCCTTATGACCCGGAGAAAGAGGCCGTAAACACAACACCAAAACAAGGTTAGTACTATCACTGTAGGGAATGGAGAAAATGTGACTGTCATTGCAACACTGGACTAGGGGATTATGCCAGGCTGCGTAGCGGAGTCTGTAACGTGTCTGGCTACAGATGCGTGTCTGACTGCAGATCCAGGGGTCCAGAGTTCAATCCCGGCACGGTCCCATACTTTGGTGGAGATTGATCATGAAATAATTTCTATGGTCATTCTCCTCCCTTCCGCTGATTCATTCAAGAAGGGTTGTTGTCAGTTACAAGCGAAAGTATGTGCACAAATTACTGGTTAACCCCTTGTTCAAGCCTGCCCAGGAAAAAGTGTGGTTAGGTGAACTGACCGTCCCGCAATGACCATAGCTGTTGACTTGGGACGTAAAGCAACAAAACAAACAAACAAATAAACAAAACTAGGGGATTATTGCCTTTATCTGCTCTCAGATTTTTAAAATCAATGTTTTCCACAAAGTTATTGGTACTACACAAAAATTTGCTGTCTGAAGTGAACTATGCTTGAAATACTCTGCATAATACGTGGACCTAAAATTTAATATTTCTTATTTATTGTGACTCTTAGACTTATAAAACTTGTTTTTGGGAGTGTGGAGTTAGATAGTCTGTGTCAAGGAAAGCCATATAAGAACTTAGAAGGGAAAAAACTTAAATTTACATGTGATTAAGGGGATATATCTTTCAAAAGCTCTTACTTGCAAGAAATTTTTCCTGTTTTAAAAAAAAAAGCTTTTTATAAGGAGATGGATACCTTTGGCCACATTGTTGTATGAACAACTTATACATCTAAAATAGATCACTTTACGCCCCAATATACAGCTTTTGAGCAATACGCAGCATGCTTATAATTTTTTTCGAGTCACTTCCTGTGCAAATTTCTGGTAGACAAATATATATTTACAAATTTTGCTTATGAACGTTTCAAGGCCAAAATGAAAAATTGTAAATAATACCAGAAATACATTATATTTGGGTCAAAATACTTCTAAATATTGTAGTCAGATAATTGTAGTTCATGTTCATGCAAATGCTTTTCTCTAAAGTTCACCCAGCGTGTCACAATATTGCAAATGGTATCAAACCAGGAAGTGACTCTAAAAAGACTGATAAATTCAGGCTGAGTAATTTTAAGTCCTGGAGCAGAGTTTTCTCTGGCATCGATTAACCAAAAATGGACCATATATTTGAGCCGCGGTATGGGATTTCCAACAATGTGGTATGTGAGTCCAACAAAGCCTCAGATCAGCCTGCGCATATGCGCAGTCTGATCAGAGCCTTTGCTAGTCGCTTGAGTATTCTATGATTGTTAAGCTACTGACTGAACACCATTTGGAGTTTCTAAGCTTAAAAGGAGGCTGCACAGGCTTGTCCAAATCTGCACTTGTCAAAATGTCACATTGTTGGAAATCTCATGCCTCGGCTCATTTGATATTTCTTACAGAAGAACAGGCATATTCTCCTAGCCAAGGAGAGGTTCTCGGGATTGCTAAATCACAGAAGTCTGCACACAAACAGAGTGAGCCATTTTGTCTCGCTAATTCTGCTTGCTTTACACGCCCACTCCTACAGTCCAAGATAAGACGCTTATTTCAACCCCAAAAATGGTGATGTGTTGCTTTTTGTTAGTTTGTTTTGATTTGATTCTTTACGTCCTATCAACTTTCTTTCAGTTAAATAGGGACGGGTCTTCCTGGGTTGAACCAGTACTAAGCTAGGACCTCAATGCAGTGACGCCGGTGAGGCTCGAACCCGTGGATCCTCGGTCTCGAGTCAAGCACTCTACCACTGAGCCACTGCGCTCCCTATGTTTCTCAAAACTTTTACTGTTGGTATTCAACCAGGGTTTTTTTTGAACACCCATAATACATGTTTAAACTGACATACAAGAAAATGAAAAAAATTACAGTAAATATATTTGCTTCAGCATTTGAACCAGGCTCATTTGAGTCTTATCTGATGGCAAGCCTGGAGTCAGATTTTCTGGCAACAATTTTCCGAGTCAGATTTTATCGAGCAAGAAATAAGATAATTGGTAAGCCACCCTTATCTTGGACTATGTTAATCCTTAATACACCAATCGCAACATAAGTCGTCTGCTTTTCTCGTCTGCTGAAATGTTTAAGAAGCCTCTATGGTTAACAGTGTGGACCCAGATCAGACTGCTCCTATAGGAGCAGTCTGTTCTGAGTCCACACTGATTGCTTCTATACTTAATTTGTTGGTAATGCTAGGCAATTATTTGCAGCAGACGACTTCAGCAGACGACATTTTCAGATGCAATTTTTTTCTTGGCGCTTTAAGGGTTAACCTGCTTGCTTTAATATTACAATTTACACAGATTTATTCAATTTTATCTCAAAGTTGTCTTACTGTATTTGTGGACTTTTTTAAGGGAAATTCTTCGACTTTTTAGCTCATCTGAGGAGAAGGCCCATGGATGAGTTAATTGTTAAACCATTGCTCGTCCTTCCTATCATCTGCCAGGCTCCATTGTCCATCAATCAGTATTTGAACTAATGTGATTGTGTGACATATTCACATGTTTGTCACTTTGAAAGTTGTCCAGATTATGCTTGAATTCAGGATTTTGCTTATTTTAGCCTATAACCCGTCATTTGTGACAATTTACATCCCCCCTCCCTCATCTGCTTATGTACTTTGATAGCCAAGGCTATATTGCAAACAATATGGACCCAGACCAGACTGCAGTCTGATCAGGTTATATAGTGTTTGCTTCCATGGTGAAAGCTTTTTTGAATAAATGCAGCAGATGAATACGCAGATGTCATTTGAGCCGTGACATGAGATTTCCAACAATGTGGTATGTGCGACCAGCAAAGGCTCTGACCAGCCTGGGCATACGCGCAGTCTGATCAGAGCCTTTGCATGTCGCTATAATATCTCTGACCGTTAAG